>OZ010584.1:55441877-55649377 GCA_963932145.1 Acanthosepion lycidas
TATAATTTATTGTTCTGTTCATATTATCTAACTTAAGCAAGTAAGAAATAAGGAGTTACTTAGGTCATTTCAACCCAGGAAATCACTGCATTAAAATTAACTGATGAAATAATGAGAACAAGAATATATAAAATGCAATATATATGTAGAGTGTTAAAAGGGAAGAAAGAAATAATCTTCAAACACAGTTCTACAAATTTTAAATAAATTTTATTATTCAGTTTTTGTTTTCTTTCAAGTTGAAAGAAACAAATTACAAATATCCTTGCAATACAGTCTCACAAAAATATTTTTGTTTTTATTTTTTACATCACAGAATAAATTGCATTTGTATGGTAGAAGAAACAATGTTTCTGCATAAGGAGTGTCATGTATTTATGTTGTTTTATGAATGCAGTAATTTTCTAGCAGTAGCAGAGCTGGGGAAGCTGTTTTATAACTACAAATGTTTTTTCATGTTGCTTAATTTACTTTAAAATAACTCGGCTTTTGTAATAAGCTACTCGATAAAATATGTAAATGGTTGAGTAATTAATTATGCAAAAGGTTTGACTAATCAGCTGTATACAGCCCTGTTCAAAGGTTTGCCAAGAAAGCTGAATACTAACTTTATGAAATGAATATTTATAGAAAATAGGCTTGAAGAAGCTAAAAATTAGATTGACTAAACTCAGAAGTCTATTGGTTAATAAATATTTTTCCCAAATTTTAAATATCTATTTCTAGGAGTGAAATAATTTTCCATAGTGATCTTGCAAATTTTGTAGCAGACAACAAACATGCTAGTCTGAAATTTCAAATGTCTAAGAGTGTTTGAGATAATATTGCTGATTGTCTAATAAATGCGAATGTGAAAATTCAAATCTGGAGCCTACTTTGTACACAAAAATGTGTTTTTAATGATAGTACTTAAAAATCTATTCAACTTTTCTAATTTATATATATGCTGACAAAACTCACCTGGCCGTGCGTCTTGAAAAGGACCTCCAATCGATTGTGAACTGGGGCACGAATTGGCTGGTCAACTTCAACGCTTCTAAGACAAAACTGCTCTCTATTAATCGCCACAGAGGTCCTTCCCTTCCCTCCATTAGAATGTCTGACGCTCAACTTTTCGAGAGCAACTCTCTGTGGCTTCTCGGTCTCACGTTGACTGCTGACCTGAGATGGAATAAATACATTGAGTCAATTGCCTCGTCCACTGCAAGGAAAGTTGGCTCCCTGAGTCGCGCCAGGAAGTTTTTCTCCCCGGAGTTGATCCTCCAGATCTACAAAACAACAATTCGCCCTTGCATGGAGTATTGCTGCCATATATGGTCTGGTGCCCCTTCTGTTTGCCTCGGGGTTCTTGATAGGCTCCAGAGGCGGATATGCAACGTAATTGGCCCTGCCCTCTCGTCTACAGTCACTTTCTCACAGACGTGCCGTCGCTTCCCTCTGTCTGTTCTACAAATACTTCCATGGAAATTGCTCCGAGGAGCTGTATTCGCTGGTTCCCAGATGTCATGAGTTCAAGTGCCATACGAGGCTGGCATCTCACTCTCACCCCTTCACTGTCGAAACTCCTAAATGTAGCTGTCTCTTCTACTCTAATAGCTTCATGTCTCGCACCTCTCGCCTGTGGAACTCCCTTCCCTATTACTGTTTCACTGTGAGCTATAATCTCCAGCTATTCAAGTGTAATGTCAATCGACATCTCCAGTTGCCTTGATCTATCCACTAACCTCATCCTTTCTTCTATCACTCCTATCTGACCTTGCTCTAAATTTTCTGTAACCCCTTGTGTCCTAGTGGCTTCCTGCCTTGCTTGGGGTGAAATGCTTAAAAAAAAAATATATATATATATATATATATATATATATATATATATATATATATATGTGAAAATATTGTAGAAAATAGGAAAGAAACTGGTTTGGTAAATAATCCAAAGTTCCTTAGTATTTTTGTAATTATTTTTAAAAAATAGTGCTTGATACGAAAGTAGAGCATAAATATAATTATTTATTTAAAAATATGATTCCAACACGCTACATAAGAGGTCTCATGTTTCAAAACAAGAGCTGAAAACTTCAAAATAATATTTGAATATATATATATATATATATATATATATATATATATATATATATATATAATATATATTATATATATGAGATAGGTCCATCCTGTCATCCAGTTCACAATCCCCCTTGGTCTATTGAACTGATGTAGAGGTATGGGGGTTGGTTTCTTCTACAGTCTATTTCAAGTCAAAACTTCTAACATCTCTGCCTAAACTTTGAAATTTTATTTACTATTTTTTTTTCTCTCAATAGGAGTAGATAGGTTCCCCTATCATCCAGTTCACACTCCTCTCTAGTCTTTTGAACAGTATTAGAGGTTTATCCCTTGTTCCTTGTTTAGGATTGAGCTTCTGGTTTCTAAAATTTTCTTATTCGCTTTTACTTCCAGTAGGCCCTTTCATCTTAATGGCATTATTGCCTTTCATGGAGTGAATTGATTAAAATATATATATATATATATATATATATATATATATATATATATATATATATATATATAGTAAAGGTAATAAATCCGTTGGTATATAATCCAAGTGGATCCTAGTAATATAAAATATTAAAACTAATCTACAAAAAGAGCTCAATGTACTTATTACAGAGCAAATAAATAATTGTACACAATGAAATCCAAAAATTACCTCATATAGACCTATTTTCAACTGAAGAAATCTTTGTCAGTCTTATTCAACTCTGGTATATAGACTCTTTTATAAACTGGGGTTGACTAAGACTGACAAAGATTTCGTTTGTTGAAATAGGTCTATTCTCCATATGAGGTAATTTTTGTATTTCATTATTTACTACTAATATATATATATAAAACTCGAACAAAACACTAATATTCCATAGTTATCATTTATTATATTGGAATCGTAATCACAATTCATCAGACCTACATGTAGGTATACAATTCCAATGTAATAAATTATAACCATGGAATATTAGTGTTTAGTTTGAGCTTTTTTATATTATATTCTTGCTCTGTATTGTACATTGAGCTCTACCTGGATTTTATCCTCTTGGAAATATATATATATATATATATATATATATATATATATATATATATATATATATATAGACCACTGAAACAATCCCAAAAATAAATTTATACTAAAATGTTTTTTTTGTTTTTTTTGTTTTAAATCATTCAGCTTCTATGAAGTTATCCCTCATACATATATCTTGTATGCTAAAGATTTGCACCAAAGGTTAGATAAATATCGTAAGTATTTTCTTACTTATTTTTCGGATAATCTTTTGTGCTGTATATTCTTCAAAAGAAAACATTTACTACTTTTATATGCCTGATTTCCAGTAAATAATTGCAGTGTTTGTTTTTTGTTTTTTTTATGTTTTCTGATATATCAGGAGATACTCATGAGAAAAACTTTAGATTTCTTTTTGTATTTTGGAATAAACATTGCTTAGAGCAACATGAGACAGGAAGTTATGGAGACCCATGATTGCTCACATCCTGAAGGGATATGGCACATGAATTATGGTGATGGTGATGATGAGTATGTTAATAATAAGTCCTAATAAGTATTATGCTTGACACTTTTTGCTATTTATTATAACTGTCACCCCAAACAAGACAGAACATGATGCTGACTTTGGCTGCAAGAAAAAAGAAGGCAAAGAAGACCAAAAACAATATAGCAAAGAACTATGTAGAAGGGGAAGGAAGCAATGGGCTGGTGATCCTGTGGTGAGGTGCAAGCGTCAGCTGCAGACAGGGCAGAGTGTAGGCCTTATGTGCCATACAGCACCAGATAGATAGATAACTGTCACCCAGATTCTCTGAGAGTAAGGAAATTCAAAACGGTTCTTTCAGTGCAGAAAATGATCCTCACAATTTTGAAGAATGTAAAGGGAATCAGTTGCATGGAATTTCTGCAAAGGTGAATGATAATTAATTCAGAAAGGTATTGTGAAATATTGTGACTACTCAAAAAATGCACCTGAAAGATAAAGCCTGGTTGGAGAAGTGTTTTTTTTTTTCATACATTATCGCAACACAAGGCTGCAATACAGTTAACAAACAGAAGCACGAAATGTGCAGTTTTTGCACATTTTCCATACAGCTTCAATGTGTCAGCGTCAGACTCCTGATTGTTTCTGAAATTGAAAATGGCATCGAAAATTTTTTTGTTATCTGAAGTTGAAATTTTTATGTGCAATTGGATCAAAAGTCAAATATTTTCTTTAAGACAGAATGAAAAAGTAGATAAAATGTTTGGAAATATTTATCACATTACGTATGATTATGCTGAAAAATAAAGTTGTAATGTTGAACAAAAATAGATTTTTTTATATCAGTTTCATTATACTATTCTGTGTAAAATTTGTTTAATTATTTCACTCTAGGCAAGGAAGTAAAGCCACTAAGATACAAAAGGTTACTGAGTGTAAAAAAAATAAGAAAAAGAGAAACATTATTAAGGAGTGAGAACAATAAAAGAAGAATAATCTAGAAGGCAGTAGATAAGAATTGACATTGCATTGACATTTCTGAATATCAAAGCATGGAGCCAGAAGAGAGTTTCACAATCAAGAAGTGTGAGAGAAGAAACTGTTAGCATAGAACTTACACTTGCATCTAGCCAATTCAACTATAAATTGATGAGATTTGTTGCCACTCTTGTACTGTGCTTAAATTCATAAAGTCTAGATACCATAGTGGAAAGTTTGTCATAAAAATTACCATGAAAGTATTTATAGAAAAACGATTTATCAATGAACTTCTGCACACGCATCCTATTATAGTTATGCTTGTCCCTCCTTTTGTTAGTTCACATAACCATTACATACTGCCAGTACCTCATAAATAATGGACTACTCTGTTTTGATTGTGTGAAAGGAGGAGAAAAGACTATTTGGTTTCAGTTAGAAAAAGGAAAGAAAGGAAGACGGAGAGAGAGAGAGAATCAGATTACACTAATAAGAACGGGTACTACACTTTAATCTTAGCCAAAAAACTGTGAAGCATTGGCAACTGCAATAAAACACCATTTTTCAGACACTGTATTGACCAATGGAAATCGAGTAAGACAATCACTTAAAATACAGTTACCATAAATAAAATAACATCGTCTGCTGAATTATTTTTAAATTATTATTTAGAGAAATGTTCATAAGATGGGGATTTGGCTGGAAAGAAAGAAGTGTTTAACATCTGCCAATACCTCATAAATAATGAACTATTTGACTTTGATTGCATAGAAAAACGACATATGCTACTTGGTTTCAGTAAGAAAATGAATAAAAGACAAGGAAAGATGGAAGTGTTTAACTGTTGTTTCAGTGAAATGGAAAAAGTTATCAATTTCAGATCTTTTCATTTGTACCCACTTCTTAAAATAATGACCAGCATTCATATTTATGATTGTTATTGCTGTATTTTGTTAAAGTTCTTAAGCTTAAATATTTAACAATGTGATAGGGGAATTCTACAGATATTTTGTCAAAGAACTCACCATGAGCTTATTCAATCATTAACTTAAGAATTAAGTAAGATTCATTAGAAAATTCAAATAGGAAAACCATGAAATTTTTATGGGTCTTTCTAGAATATAATTATTAATATTATTGAAAAACTCCTCAGTACAAAATCTTTGAAGAGCTACTTTTTGCTAAAATTATACAAAACATCAAAATGGAAAAATATTGTAGTAGTCCATCAAGAACTAAACAATGTTGCTCTGTTATTTTTTATTATTCAGAGTACATGTCAGCATACTTGGTCACCTTCCTTTATTCAATTTATTGGGATAGATTGTTCTCACTCTACTTTCCATACTTTAAGTATACTTCATATCAATTAATACTCACCTTTGTGTTGCTTGTCTGTTTTGGCCACAGAACCAGAGTATGTGACTTTCTATCACTACCAGGCCCAGGGATTGAAATCACAACTGCCAGGGAACTAGACTCAACTAATCCTCTGGGCCATGTCTTTTGAGAGAATGCCAAAGAGGACAAAGCCTAAAACTTGATTCTAATAAACCAAGATGAACAGACTGGTTTGAATTTTCCTCATCTCAAAAATTCTAACATAAATGTTGCTTTATTTTTATGCTTTACAGAATCTATACACATACACAAATATAGATACATGCTATATTAATACAACAGTTGCACAACTCATTTTTTTGTTCCTTTATTTGATGTTTCATGACCAATAATTCTTCAAGTCTTTTTCTCAGAGCTAAATATCTAATAAGGAAGTGACACGTTTAAGCATTCAACTGGTTTTCATATATTCCATCTTATATAGTTGTGCATAAAACTCCCAGTATCTTTTTTTTTCTTTTTTAAATAGAAACTGAATACACAATTGAAAAACATTTTTTCACCAGGAACTTTTTCATGCACCTAATAACTTCAAATAAATATGTATGTCATATCTGCTGCTATTTTATGGCTCTCAGCTGGGACACTGACTTTATTTAGTAAGACGATAAACATCTGATACCCAACTGGGATACTTGGATATTGTTGTTAATTTGTTTCCCAGATTTTTTTTTATATTTTGAGTGCCAAAAATGATGTCGGTTGTAACAACTGATTCATCCTCAGATTTCATATTAGTTTCAAACATTATAGTTTAAAATTTGTTTTCTCTATGCTTTTTTATTATAGTAACTTTCATTATATTATTATATAAACTAATGATTTGTACAAAGTAATTTGCAATGTAAACAAATATAACAATTCTTAGTTTAAATTATATTGACATGATTAAAAAAATTTGTTAAATAAGACTATTATCTTATTTTTACGAGTTATCCCAAATTAAATTACAGTCCCCCTGGCCTTCATCAGATGTGGTAATCTACATGGATTTTAGAACAATTCTTTATTTAATCTACAAAGGTAGACTGTTCTAATTTCACTGTCCATGTCTAGGTATATCTTGTCTAGTTCTTATTTTTAGTATTGCACAGCTATTGTTCACTCTGTTGCCACTGAGTCCAAGTATACACTGCCTGACCAAGGGATTGAACTCATAATTACTATATCACCAAATTAAAAAACCGACACTATTTACATTGTTCGGACTATCATCCTCATCTTTGTTGCCATATTTATCCCATTTTGGCCGTTGTACACACCAGCCTTATTCAGGTGGTTGGGATGTCGAGCTGAACCCTTTATTTCACTCGCTGGGGTAGACTGTTCTAGCTCGATGTGCCATGTCTAATGGATGTCAGTTATCAGTTATCTCCTGTTAATTCCCCTCTGCAAGTTCTCCACCGCCTTAACCAGGTATTGAACTCACACTCTTTGGGTCCTGTCACTGGATTTGACTAACGCCTTTATCCACTGTGCCATGTGTCCTTGAGGACATCAAAAACCAACTCTTTAATTCACTAATCTATTGATCTTATTTTAAGTTTATATCATTTTAAAGGAGAATGAGCAATTTTAAGTGTGGCTATTATCCAAGTAAAAAAGAACTTACTTGCTTTGTCTCATTCATTTATCTATGGGAAAAGAGATTTCGGCATTAACTTTCAAACTTGTTGTGTGTCATCATCTTTCTTGTTATTAACTGAGTTACTGAACTTAGACATTATAAAACATTGTTTGTAATTTAATCCAAAGTAATTTTAAACTGTTTTTCAGAATTGTTATGCAAAACTAAAAATCTTGCAGAGGTTTCTGAGATGATATTCGATGACATGTTTGCAAAAGTGAAATTAAATATCCAGCCCAAGGTTTCTCTTCAATGTGATACAGTTTGTACAACCATGACAAATCAAACATCAGCCTGTGAACCAGTCCCTGGCACATCTGCATCCTCAACAGCTGACTCTGCTTGTCCCAAGTGCCAAGTAAAATCCTTTCTTGCAAGTCAACTGAAGCCCTTGTTGCAAAAACTAATAAAAAATCACAGGTAAATACCAATATTAACATAATGGTTCCTCAAAATAACATTATTCTTAAGATTTAATCTTATTCTCAACTTTGTACACGCTTATATTTTTTAAGTTTTTCAATATATTTTATTACTTCAATTTCCATTCAAACTCCTAAGATATTTATTATTTTCTATTTACAAGCATTTAAAATCATTTTAAAATTGATGACACAAAAGATTTTATATTAATCTTTATTTTTTTACATTTGATTTTTTAAAAGTACTACTTGTAGATTATATAAGATGCAGCAGAAATACCTCCCACATAATGGTAAGACATGAGCTTGATGAAGACACCATGGCCACTAATGTCTGACCATTATGTGTGAGGTATATCTACCGTACACTGTATTTCACATATATAAATTTCAACCTCATTAAACACTACTGGCCTGGAATCATTGGATTGTTACATATATTTGTTCATTTTTCTCTGATGTTCTGCAAATGATCTCTAAGAATAATCTTTCATAGCATTTTGTGAAACAGTTTTTTAACGTTATTGAAATTTTATTTCACAGATAGCCCTTTGGGATGGAATGCCAAATAGATGAGAATGAATATGTTTGACATCTTCTCCTCTTTGCTTTTAATCAAGATCACAAAGCTGCCAAACCTGTTCAAGACATTTGACCTGTGTACAGAGATGACTTTATTACTGACAGAATGGCACAGAAATGGTTTTCCCATTTCAAGAAAGGGAAGTTTGAACTCGCAATCTCTCTGCGTTCTAGTCAACCAGTTCAATTTGATGTTGAACTTGCTCATTCTTGCCTACTTGGCATTCCGTCTAAAAGGGGGGTGTCTAATCTGAAATACAATTTCAATAATGCTATACAATGATTTTACAGGATGACCAGAGTTACTAAGAAGCAAGAAATGCTATGAAAGATTATTCTTTGAGATCATTTGCATAACGTAAGAAAAAACGAACAAATATATTAACAACCTAATAGTTTCTGAAGTAAATTTCACTCTCCATTAAAATTTACTTGTACATTAGTTTATTAGTTTTTTTTGCTTTCCAGATCATGTCATTATATATCATTACTGAATTATCACTGCCCAATTGCTGTGACTAAGGCTAAGCTGCAGAGAAGAGCATCACTCAACAAAATATCTACTAACCATTCCAAGGAAAATATAAATAGTGAGAAACCTGACAGTTTTTAAATTTTTGGATTTTGAACTGAAAATATTTTGGCATCTTGGTTACATTTTAAAACGAAAATGAATCTATACTATTTGGTAGCACTAGAATTAGTTGTTCTGAAATGAGCTTTTCTATCACACAAGGCTTCTCTAATTGGGTAATCCTCTTAGGTTTCAGCAGTAGTCTGAGTAAACTTCTGCTCCTCTGCATGTTCTGAAATCACTTAATACTGATCTCCAGTACTGACTAATGCAAATATAATCTATTTCATTATTTGTGATGCCATCAGATATTCTCTAGGTATTCTTGTAGGCATCCTTGTTTTGGAAGGAAGGGTTACCAATAATGAGACTCTTCATATTGCAAAAGATTATCAAGTGTTTTCCATTAGCATTGGTACTTTGTGCAAAGATTCCAATGACAGTTTCAACACTTTCCCTGGTTTTACCAATTTGCACTGATAGCTGCATGGCTGAGGATTCTGTTGAACATACCTTGTAGCAGGTCATAGAAGTCATTTTTATCACTCACATCTGCATCCTCTTTTGGTGCATATACTTGAACAATGGTGGTTTTACCATGTTGCAATTGGAAGTGTGTTGTGATGATACAATCACTCACTGACTCCCAGACAATGAGTGCTCTTGTGGCTTCTTTGTTCCAAACTGCACCAACTCTATGAATATGTTGGTCTTGTGAGGATTTCCGTCAGCAACAACTTCTAAAATGGATATCACATGTGAGTCAAAGAGAAAATAATGACATAATCAAGTCAAATAAAAGATTATGAAGGAAACCCGCATCAATACAGGAAATAGCAATAACAGCTGTTGGACTTGAGAAATCTATTTTTCTGAAAAATTGTTTTAAGAGAAAGATTTTATAAATTTCAATCAACAGTAGTACTAACTACTTGGTCAATGAATGCTGAATGTTTTCTTATAAGGAAGCAGCCAATATTACCATTACTGTCCTGATTATAAGATTGTTTTGCCATTGCTGCACATTCTTCCACTACAAGTCCATCTCATTTCACTGATGTCTAGGATACTGAGTTTGTATCTTTCAATTCTTTCAGAAATTCTGCTATTTTTTTCCACATTAATATAATGTTTCTATATTCCAATCTTTATCTTGGTTTTGGCACTCAGAATCTTGCACTTCAAGGTACTGATTCCTTTCAGCTTTCATTAGTGCCCATCATTCTTGCATCTTGTTGTCCATTGCCTTCTTCATTACACAGATCATTTATTTTGTTTCTACTTGCCGTTTTTGTAGCAATCTGTTTTTTACAGGAATGAGTTGCTAGCCTCTTGCTCAACCCTCCTCCTTCCCTAATGGGACATGAGCTTAGGGACCAGTATCAAGCAGAGAATTGATTCAGGACTAAATGTCACTGAGACTTAAATGTCTGGATGAGAAGTGTCCTCTTATCAAAGTACTTTTGCATTAATTTTCATTACCCAGTTAGGGAATTCATGTCAAACTATGTTGCATTAGGTCAGAGAGTTTGTGTACAAGACAGCTCATGATATTTTACAGAAAGATTGAAATGAAAGTTGAATTGTTTTTAAGTTCTAAAACTTGTATATTTTTTGTAGCATCTCCAAAGAAATCAGCAGGTGTAAAAGTAATCAAAAGGTTAATAACAAAAAGAAGGAAAGTGTCAATCCAAATGTTGCTGGAAGATTATGTTCTGCACAAACAGGTGAGTCACTTGGAACAAGCCCACTGATCCACTGGGCTGAGACACCTTCCCCCAAACACAGAACACCTTGTATTTTTGTCATTATCATAATCATTTCAGAAAACATTTTTCTCACCTTAATCATAAACCAAAAATTAGGATACATTCACTGATATCTATTAATATATAATATTTGTGTATTTTGGCAGCAAATTCTCTTTCAGCCATGTCTGATTGAATAAGTTACAAACATTATGTTTGCTTATTTTGATCATAATCCTTTCATATTCATAAATATTTTTCCATATGTCACAATTAAATGAGGCAAGAAATACACTGTAATTGTAAGAATCACTTTTATTACCCATGTACTTTCCATCTCATTCTGAGGTCATCATCAAGGGTGCAATTGGTAAGGCAAAACTATGTGTAGATATCCATTACTGAATTTTTCTTTTGTGTTTAAATGCTATAGATGACAAGTACACTTTAGCGTTCATTAAAAGACAAATAGTTATCTATTATGGAATTTTTTCTTTTATGTTTGAATGTTATGGTCAAGCAAGCATTAAAAACAGTTTTCACGCTTTAATTCAAAAATATGAAAGGGTTATGAGCAAAATAAGCAGCCATAATGTTTGTAATATTCAATCAGACATGCCTAATGTATAATGTATATATGTGTGTGCATGTATACAACCCCAGACTAGTTGGAAGCAAACAACAAATATAACATTAAAGGCTAATTACCTTTAAGCCCACCAACCACACCTGGTTACAGAGAGGTGGTTGGTAGAACTTAATATATATCGATTCCAAAACTTTTAAGTGATAATTGGTATCAGAATTATTCACTGAGAACTAGAGATGTGCGGTTTAACCGAAAAAAAAACAACTTTTTTTTGGTTTCATCTTCACACTATGAAACTACATAAAATTTTTTATGATTTTGGTTTCATTTTTATATCACTAATGAGTGACCATATTCAAAGAAACACTATTGAAAAAGACTTTCATATATTGATAAAATTTAATTTTATCAACATTTATACCATTGTAACAGAAAGAGATTGAACAAAAATACGTTAAAAATATTTAATTGACTACTTTTAGGAAACAAATGTGAAATCTATTTGTTTACAAAAGAAATAAAGAAGAAAAAAAGCAAATGCAACATGATGTCTGAAATCTGTTTCAGTTTTCAAAAAAAAATCTTTTTTGCGGTAAAATTAACAACAAAATAGTATGCAAAAATAAAAAAAAAAATAATTCCCAGTTTCGTCTTAATGTTAAATTTTATGAAGTCAGATTTTTTGTAAGGGTTTTCTAATAAGCCATTACGCCAATCACAAAATAAAGTTGTTGTAAACAAGAAAAATGAATGAAGATTTTCTTTTTTAAATAAATTTGTTTTTTATGTAGGGTATGCACCTAAATTAGATATTAAGAATAATTAAAATAGTTCTTAATTTCATTTTTAACTGCAAGTAATTTTTTTTAAACCCAAAGTAAAAATTATTCTTTTTTAGCCACTAGTGTTCAGTGGGTGTTTCTGCATATAAAATTCCTTCTAAACAAGGAAAGTTAATTTATTTTATTTTTACAAATATCTTTATAGTTTTATAATATAATAAGTAAGATTATATTAAAATGATTAAAATAGTTCTTAATTTCAGTTTCAAAATGTGTATCAAAAAAATGACAGGTGATACAGATTTGAAAATTTACCCATTCTAAAAATGAAATTAAAAGCTCTTAATTATTTTTAATATGTAATTTTAGGTGTATTTACTAGATAAAAAAAAAATTATTAGGGGAAAAAATAACTCATTGATTTTCCTTGTTTAGAAGAAATTTCTTTGCAAAACCCCAATAATAGTTGACTGGCCTACTAGAAAAGAATTTCATTTTTTTCTTTTTTTTTTGCTTAACTTTATAATTTTTGAAGGAAATTGCTTCCTCATGTCAGAGAAGAAATGAACATCTTCCTGGTTGTAGTTTAAGTTGTCTTCTAATTGAATGTACAATTTCAAGAATATTAATGAAGACTGGTCACTATGATTTTGCAAATCAAAGTAACGTGTAAAATTTAGTCTAAAAAAAAAATATCATTTTGCATTTTCGGCTGGTTGAAGCAATACCGTTTTAACTCACTGTAAAAAAAATAATCCAATGAATAAAAGCACATACAAATTACATATTTAGAAAGATTGTATTATTTTCTTTCCTGCCATATGAATATTTTTAAGATTGGACCAGAAATACACAAGATATTGCGAGTTGAACAGATTAAGTGTTATCAATCTCAAATGAAATCAAATATCAGCTGGAAATGCTATCATTGCACAAGAAAGTGAATGTCTTCCTTAGAAAGCAAAAACATTAAATTAAAAACTTATCAATAAAAAACAAAACCGGAAACCAATACCACAACATAAATTGCCAAACTGACCAACTCTACTGAGAACATGTTTTGTCTATAAAGCCAAACACACTGCTGGTTCTTAGTCACACACACATATCTATATATATATATATATATATATATATATATATGTATGTATGCATGTTATCTGTTATAATAAACACATTGAACTCTTTTTGTGGATCAGTTTTAATATTCAATATTACTAGTATCCACTTGGGTTATATACCAACAGATTTATTACCTGTACTATATAAGGAAGAAGTTATAGTTGTTCCAACAAGAGAAAAGTTTATACTTTAAAAAGAACAGAGAAACCGAAAATATTTTTAGTTATGATGTGGATTTTTTTTAATATATATTATACTTTATTTTGCATAATTTTGCTACACACGTTTCTGATCTTGTGACCTTCATCAGGCAAAGAGTGGATATTTCCACATATTATTAAAAGGAATTAATTTTCCTTATGTTTTTTTATGTTTAACCACTGTCTTTTTGTGTATTGGTAACCCAGATGTTTCTTCTTAGACTGGGGGCAAAAGTGTTCCTCTGCTTAAGGGGTAATAAAACAATTAGGATTGATCACAGAAAGAGTGAAGGAAGGATGTCTTTGTTCTTATCTTTTTATGACCCCCTGTATCTTCTTAGATCTATTTCCATTTTTGTGCATTGTGTGTGTGTTTTTACCTGATGAAGGTCGCGAGACCGGAAACTCGTGTAGCAAAATTATGCAAAATAAAGTATAGCATATATTTAAAAAAAAAAAAATTCACATCATAACTAAAAACGTTTGTGGTTTCTTTCTTTTTAAAATATATATGTGTGTTGCATATTTAGGCAGCAAGAATTCATCCAAACAAGTTTTATTAAATTTAAATGATATTAACTGTCTGTTTAAATAAAATATCATTCACCACTTAAACTGTGTATAAAATATTAAATATGTGTAAAACATAATACATATAAATATCTGATGCATTCTTTTTTGGTGCTGTCTACTTCTCTGTAACCATTTTAGACATGACATTGGATTAATTTAAATCCCAACATCCTCTAAAAATGCTAGGATGTAGCCAACAAAAACAAAACAAAATAAAACATGAACTGGAAGCAGTTTATCCCCAATTTGGATCCCACTGCACCATATCTTACTGAAAATGAAATGGACCTTGTTAGTTGAATTTAACAATTTGTGTGTGTGTGTGTATATATATATATATATATATATATATATATATATATATATATCATTTTGCCCCAAGCAAAGCAATAAAGCTCATTAAGACAAAGGAGGTTACTGAGTGTGAAAGAATATGCGAAAAAGAAAAACATTATTAAGAAGACAAGATCAAAGTTGACAGGAAAGCAAGAAGCCAGAAGAGACGTCTGCAAGCAAGAAATGCAAGAGAAAAAACTGTTAGCAGTATTATCTAAATATATATTTCATTAAGCAGTAGAATGAAATGAATCAATCTATATTTTTCATTAATATAAAACTTGGTTTTAATCAAATTATAAATCCCAAACAGTATCTCTTATCCAGTCCTATATCACAAATTGGGCTGCTAAAAATGTAATTTGTTGCCTCTGAATATACAATGATGACTTTTCTTTTCTTTAATCAATTTATCCCAAGCAAGGCAATAATGCCAGTAAGACACAAAGGATTACTAAGAGTGAATCAGAATGAGAAAACTTTAGGAGAAAGAACCAGAAACCCAATTCTAAAAAGGGAACAAGGGATAAAATCTACTCCTGTTCAAAAGACTGAATGGGTGTTAACCGGGTGACAGGCAAACCTATCTACTCCTATTACAAAAATGTAGTGTTTTTAAAGCAAATAGTAACATTTTTTAAGAAAAATATCATTGTTGAAGATATGTTTTACAAATCAAGTCCTCTCATGAGTGGATGTAATCTCTGAAGCACTGAATAGGGACAAGATAAGTGAACATTTTATTCTCTTTTTATTACTTTATAACAAAAAATAAATCTTGCATGTGATCTTGCTCTAAAAAAATCAATGAAGTAATAAGAAATGTTTATTTCTTGAATGTTTTGGTGTTAAATAGATAAAATATGATTTTGAGTGCTTATTAGAAAATAAACAAGCAAGAAATAGGTTTGAATAGCTGTGAATAAAAACCCTACATACAGTGTTGTGCAGTGACAATGAGCTCTTTTTTTAAATAATAATGAAGACCACAATAAGTAACCTTAACTGATTCAGTGTGTAAGCCTCTTTATAGATCTTTTCTAAATTTAAATGATTATCTGCTTCAATTGAAAATAATAATCTGTTATTTATGAATCTACAAAGTTTAGTGCAAAGCGCTTATCTCTACTAATAATGCAGTAATTGTAAACTTAGAAAAGTAGACCATTATGACAGTTGGTTTTACAGTTTTATATCCATTTTTGATGCTACTTATTAGTATTGGTCAAAAAATAGAAAAACTGATGATCTTTTTGAGAAAACAAACATCTTATATAAATGTCTCAGGAGTAAGTCCTTTAATTTCTGAATAAATTAGAGATTAAAATGTTATAACAGTTTTATTGCACAACACAAAGATTGAGTTTAAAAATGTTTCATATAAATTTTAGATAAAAGCTTTGTTGATTATCATCAAATTCTACTTTTAACCTGTTTGCCGCCAAGTGTATATTTTAATATTGTAACTTGTGCTGGATTTTTCTCGAGGGGAAAAATTGATGTTTAACCCATTAATACTCACCCTCCCCAAAATGGGATGGTAAGCATCAATGTATTATAGTTAGAAATCTATAATTAATACCACTTTTATTATTTGTTAGAAACTTATAATTAATGATGGATTTTTATTTTTATAATTAATATTGGATATTATAGTGGGTAATATTAGATTTTATTTTCATACAAATCAACTAATATACAACAGAATATCTAATAAGTGTAATATCTATGTAAATATGTTAAAAAATTTTCTTAATTTCAATAATTATGAAATTTCTTAAAATATGGATCCAAACATTTGGCACCAAGTTGTAAACATTGACTTGTCATATCAGCAAAGTAAATATGCAAATACTGCCATTTTGCAAAAGAATAACACTTTTAAGATGAATTATTTTGTCTATGGCTCTGAGGACTTGTTAAAACAAGATATCACTAAACTGACAACTTGTGAAGATATGTTATCTTGTATGTGGCAGCCAACAAGTCAAGCTTTAATGTCACTATGTTGATTTTCATTCTTTTACAGCACTGAATAAACTTCATTGCACCAAGTGTGGGCTATTACAAATTCTTTTGTGAAGATGTGAAAATATAATCTTTCTTATCTTTTTGGAATGCCTTTGTATTTAATATTTTTTATATAAATTTAAAGGCAAAACCTAGACAAGACAAATACATTGAAAATACTTTTAAGCTCCTCTAATACCCTAATTATTTCATATTCAATAAGAAACAAAAGGATTGTTTCAAAATAGAAGAGTGGATCAATTTGATAAACCCAATGACTCAAAATATATTATTCTACCTACCAACTCTATCACAACTGCAACTGAAAAGAATTTATCTAACCTTAACATCAAATTTGTTACAACTGTTTTTAAAACAATAAAAGACTTAATACAAAACAAAATAATAATAGGCTAAAACTTAAAGTAGGTATTTACTCAATCATCTTTAATAATTGATAACAAGGAATGCAGAAGAAAAACCTTAAGAAATTTAAATAAAATATTATATGAGTACAAAAGGGATCTTTTACAAAACAACTCACTTAGTACATTCGTTGTTCACTGTAATGAGTCTGACCATAATTTTGATTTAAAAAATTATACTTTAATTAAAAGGGAAAACAATTTACCAAAAGTATATAGAAAGTACTTTAATTGCTAAATCATCCTCTTTCTATTATCACAATGTGAGATACTTAATAACAAAAGCAATAAAAATAAACTAAATAAAATTGGCTATACCCAAACATATTAAAAAAAAAAAATTAAGTTTAAAATTTCAGTGTTCCCTCTCATTTGTGCACATGTATAGCCACATCAAAGTAAGCATCACTTAAGTCTGATAAAGTCCTAAAGGACAAAACACATCACACAAAATTTTTTTTTTATTTTGCCATTGATTTTCGTAACATTCTCCTGGTATATAAAAATTTATATCTCTTTTTCCCATAGATAGGTATTTAATAAGCTTTTTGAATTATTATATTCAATATATTTATTCACATGCTAAATCTACTATATAAATTTTGGTATCAGTTTACTTCCTGTATATGCTTTTAATATTTGTTGTATCACTATCTATTTAGTCATTAGAATGAATCAATTTTGATGTATTTGTATAAATCCTACCTATTAATCATTTAATATAATGATATGATTAACTAACATTTAATGCAGTTGTGGGAGACATAAGAATGAGATTAACCATGTACTAAAATTAATCTTGACAAATTTCAGAAAAGTTGTCTTTGTAGGTACTGAAATCTGATATAGCTGATCATGTATAACAACACCTGTGAAACAAAGTCAAAATAACTTAGAGCTGCATTGAAGAATAAGACATTTGAAAGTGTGAAATTTTCATCTACTCAAGTTTTAGGGGAAAACCTGAGTATCAGAATACCAACAATCAAATAAATAAAGTATGAAATAGCATATAAATGTTAAGAAAAATAATCACAAAGCAGAATTTAAATAAAACATAATATTTTATAAAGAAATGTATTGTTAATACATAAATTAGTGTTCTCATGGGATAGAAATATTGTGGCTGATATTAAAGAAAATGCAATAAGTAGAGTTTTTAAAGACTCATTCACTGTGACTGATAAAGCACAATATAAGGATACAAAGGGCGATTACCTCCCTTTGGTAGTGATAAAGTCACAAGGGTCACATAATGGCTGCTCAGTGACATCATGTCATACAGTGACTAAAGTGGCAGTCAGTCAGCTTCCAGGAGTCAAACTGATACTTGCTTTCTTAGCCTTGGCAAGGCAATGGCCTTGTCTGGATGAAGGTTAAATTTCCCCCACGCCAAGCCAGCTCCATCTGGTGTAGCTTTCAAGCTCCCTGTGCTGTTTTCCTTTGGTAATAAACCTTCCCCAGATATAGGAAGAAATTAACTCCAGCTCACAGAAAATCCCAAGACTCACTGTTTCCCTGTTTACAGAATATGTCCTCACTAGTGACATAGATAAATCTGGAATCCTAAATATGGCTTCTCCAGAAATGCAGAAAAGTTTCCATATTTTATGCAAGACCCTATCTCTTGTTATATAGATATGTATTATATTTTCTCTGCATGGGACATGTGTAAATATGTATATATCATTTTGTGTATGACTTAGTGGTATAAAACGCTCTCTGAGAAAAAAACATGTTTGTCATTGCTTTTCCTTTCAGCCATTCCATTCTGCCCGTAAAATAAGATGTTAATGCCCATAGTGGGGGAAATATAAATGGGAAAATAAACCTTTTTTTCCATAGCTCACCAATTAACATGAAAAAGTGTTCTCTAAGTGAAAAGTTTGACTGCCTAGGCACTTGGCCTTTGTAACCATCCCTGTAGGCAGGAAGAGTTAAATACTGTGTGTTTGTTAATTTCAGTTCAAGTGGGATTCTGTGTTCTTGACTATTGTCTGAACTGCATGCCAATTGTGATTTTGTCTCTTTGGGGCCTCCAATTTTCTCATTTATATACTCATTGTCATGATACAAATGGGCTCCCAGAATTAAAATTGTGTTTATCTTTTATTGGTGTATTAATATTTTGTGGGTGTGGACTAGTGTTTGTGTGTGTCTTCTATCTAAATAAAATTAATTCTGCCAAAATTAGAGATAATTTTCCTACAAAAGAAGCCATACACTCTAACCACTTTTGCCTCAATCCCTCAACCTTCAATGTCTTACTCTCTGGGTTGAGGTGTCTACTCGACCTTAACTGAACTTAAGGGAGTGGCCATGTGTCCCCTGAGCATCCATAGATCATTCAACCGGTCCACTGGTTTAATCCTGCTTCCTGCCCACATTGTGTTTGGTTTGATCCAGAAAGTAGAAGTGATGTCCGTCCATTCACGGTCAACTGAAGATGTAGACATGGCTGGAGAGTCTGTGCTAAGAAATTTAAAATTATTTTTTTAAAAAAATATATATCTGCAGTAAGCCGAACAAACAAATATTCAATGGTTGAATTGTTAATGTCAGAAAAGAAAATAATTGACATAAAAACTTATACACTGGATTCTAGACAGGGAGAGAGAGTGGGTTGTGATTAGCTTGTTGTGTAATCGTTTCAGAACGATATGCATCTCTTGATTAGTGTAGCTTGTTCGATGTTTCCGTTTCCAGTGTTAGTAATAATAATAGCAGTAGCAGTCTTAGATTGTTGTAGAAGTAATTCACTTCTTCGTACTTATATCAATAAAATATGTTAGTGGCGTTTGGTTCCAATTCTCTGACATCACTCCCAATATCAGACCTCTCCAGCTCGACTGCACTCAACAGCAGACCATCCAACCACTCTTTGATTAGTGTAGCTCTTCCGACCAGTTCTTCTGTATCTCCTGTAGCACCACGACCCATAATGGTCGCTTGCAGGTGCTCACGCCCATGACGATGATGTGCCAACCGATCGCAGTCTCTCCCATCTGCACTTGACAGCAGACCAGTCTCTGATTAGTGTAGCACCGTGACCTGTAACAGTTGCCTGAGGGTGCCCATGCATGTTGCGTGCCGACCGATCGCGGCCTCTCTTGTCTGGCCTCTTCCGTCTCACTCAACCATCTGCTTCTTGTTCAGCATAACTACGCATTTATATAGATAAATCTGCTTGATCATAAATCAACATTTGGCCTGCACGCGATTATCACGTGCCATTTTCAACCCCAAATTATGTGAATTTCAAAGTTTTCATAGCCTTAGTAAGCTTTATTTCAAATTTTAACCGATAAAATTTATTTCGATCATTTCCATTGTCTTTTCAACAACCCAATTCCAAAGGCAAGATCAGATTTCCTCATCAGTAAACAAAACTCTGATCTAATTTCACTAGCTAGATTCACTCCAATTTATAAAATTAAATATATATGTGTGTGTGGGTGTTTGTGTGTTTCCCAAACTCTCTGTGTCACAACACATGCTATGCTCAAGTCATCAAATCATCATCCAGTCAGTAAACTAAGCATAGATCTCGGCTCCATTAAGTGACACTAATTCGGAAAGGATCGGCATTATGAAAATCACTCTTAGAGTGTCCTATAAGATCTGTTCTGCTGTATAAAACCAGTGATACAGTTTATCTGGTTCCTGCCTGCAGCATTGCAAGAAATATACAATAGTCAGCAGGGAATCAGATTAACATCATAAGTACTGATGAATTAGAAGAGATACCAGACATGACAGTTATAAAAAATGAACTCATTAACTGATTGAAGGCTTCCTCATGCAATAGACACCTGAAGAAAGCAAGAAGGTATATTGACTGAAAAATGACAAAAAACAACAAATTAATTGACTCATCTTTAGTATTTTTTTGTATTCCTTGATAAGAACCAGTCTGGATTCTGCATTTTTTTTCATTGTTGTTGACTGGTGTTGATTAGTGATATCCTTGATATTATGAAAGGAAACTAAGAAGAAAATGAGAATAGCAGATAGGAAATAGTTTTTATTTATTTATTTATTTATTTATTCTTTTCCCAACAGTCTATGCTAACAACTGAATAAACAATTATGTCATCTTAGCCTGGATTCATAAGACATTTTTTGAATAACTTGCTTGAAATTATATAAAGCCAAATTTATTCTCTTTTTTTAAGTAAAACTTAAAAAAAAATTCTTTCCCTTATCATCAGTAAATTCTCTCTATGAAAACTGCTTATATGTATACACACATGCATATATGCACTATGTCAAGACAAGAAACTGAAACTATATGAGAATTTTTTTTTAAATTATTTGCACCAGCATATCTTTACATGCTCAGAAATAAAAATTGCATTGAAACTGAGAAAAGTCTTAATCAGAAAGATTCTTCTGGCAAATCATTTCTGTGATCTGTGTGACTAACCACATTTGTAGCCTAACACATAGAATTTTTAAACTGAAAATTTCGCTGTTTAATGCTCAATTTATGCACATAATATTTACAAGGAAAGAGATTATGTTGAAAATCAATATTTATTGTGCAAAATAAATGCTTTGTTTTGATTGTTAGGCTATAAATTTATTGATCTACTTACATATATGCTAAATTTAATAGCATACACATCTGCATGAGCTGAAAAAAATTTATAGAACAAATTATGTTAAGTAATAAAATTGCAATACTCATTTGATTTGTATCTGAATATTTGTATTTGATTTTAATAAAGATGGATCAAGATGGACCTTCATACCTACAATTTTTCCCATGACATTGCTTTTATTTTAACTACCTTTACTCTTCAGCAAGTGATGATTAGAATAAAACCTAAACATATGAGGAAAGTGAATTTATACATTCTTTTTTGTTCTTGAGAACTTGCAACAAAAATATTAAACACTACTGATTAGATTGTTTATTTACAATAATTTTATATTTACACCATTCTAAAATCTAATACAATTACAATTAATGATAATTCAATGCAATATTTATCATTTATCAATTTATAAAGAAATAAATATGAAAGCAATATTTTATTCAGAAATTTATAAACATTTACTAAATTATTAAAATATGTGAACCAACTGTCAGGAAGTCCTTATTAGCCAGTGTTTTGCCAACCATTCCAATAAATAATATGATTAATAGTGTAAATAAACAATCTAATAAATAAATAGTGTTTATTATTTTTGTTGTCAATTCTCAAGAACAAAGAAAATGTATAAATTCACTTTCATTATATGTTTAGGTTTTATTACAATTGTAATCATCAGTTTTTAAACCAGTAAACATTGCTGAAGAGTGAAGGTAGTTAAAACAATGTCATGGGAAAACCCATCCTTTTGACACAATGTCTTATTGTAGGCATGAAGTTCCATGTTTGCCAAAGAATGAATTGCTAAAATGGACATTGTCTAGTTATCTTTTTGTCTGATTTCTTGAATCTTTATTTATACATTTATTTAATTCTTTTCAATAGGTTTACCGTTTTCTTCGAGCCTGTTTGCTGCGTTTGATTCCAGTAGAGCTTTTAGGATCAAAGCATAATGTGACTATCTTGCTGAAGAGTATCCTTTATTCTTGACCTGCAATAACAACTTGGTATCATCTTTTGATAACTTTAGGATAATTCACTTCAATCAATTTGTGAAACTCACATATTTTTATGTCCTTCAGTACACTCTAGCTCTCTACTATGATCATATGATTTTTACAATACATTTCACAATCCACACCTTTTCTATCAAATTCCTACCTGACAGTAGTTGCTATAGCAACCATTGTGGATTAGTTATTTTCTCGTGCATAATATGAGAAATTGTGAACAGAAATTGAAGGCAAAAAAGTGGAGTTGTATTATACACAGGTATATATTTTCTGAAATTTTTACTCTACTTAAAAAATCCTCTTATTTGAAACAGCAAGATTGCAAATATGCTACTCATTTAGTAGAATAGATAATAAAACACAAGTAGGCAGTTGTTGATAATAATTGTTTGCAAAAGGTTTTTGATACATCAGCAATATTTATTCTTTGGGAATCAGTGTAATGTTATTTTGATTTTCTTGTTTTTTTTTTTTATAAAGTTTTCTCTCTTCATTCTTAATGAAAGTCAATATTTTTTTTATTTTCATAGTTTATTAATATATAGAAATATAATGAAGTGATACGCCACTCTGGTGTTGTCCTGTGCTAGTCGCGGCGTCAATTGTGATGCCACCGGTCAGTCCTGGTCACAGCCGCCAACGGTGACACCACCTAACCCTGGGCTGACTGCAGCGCCATCTGTGACAATCTAACCCTTGGCTGGTTTGGATGGAAATCTGGTTTACCACGGAACCATGTGTGACGCTAACCCCACTGGTTGTCTTGGTCGCAGTCAATGTCTGGTTAGATTCGATATCAGCCTTGTTGTTCCCAGCTCGCCTCCAACGTCTGGTTACCGAAGTAACTGCTTTGATCTCTAGTCTAACCTACCCACGTTGGGATTTGATCTTAGGTAGACGAAATCAATCGGGCGTCGGGCCGTAGTTTATAAATAAATACTAATCCAGAATAAAAAAAAATGGTGATCCAGAATTAAGAATAAATAGTAGTAAAGAAAAATTATTTAACTAGGAATCCTATAAATTGTACATTGAATAATAAATGTCTCACAGAATCTATAGTTTACCAATGTACTATCTTATTTATTGAGAATCCTAATATTAAAAAAAAATTATATTGATAGAACTAAAATTAATTTTAAATTAAGGTGGAGTCAACATCTGTCTTCATTCAAAAATTATGTATATTGTAACCAAACATCCCTATCCAAATATTTTTGGCATTTAAAAGAAACAAATAAAACACCCACAGTAAAATGGAAATTATGAAAAAAAAAACAAGAACTTGTAGGTCTTTAAATGACCCATGTCATTTGTGTCTACATGAAAAGTTATATAGTATTAAGTTCCTAAAAAAATAAAGATTTATTAAATCAAAGAAAAGAAAAGAAATAACTGTTTTTTGTAGACACTGCATTATGTTTACTTTAAAACATAATTAAAAAAAAATTTCATAGTTATATAATCTATTATTTGATTACAAATAAGAAAGTAAATTCCTAAATTTTAAATCTTAATTTTAACAATACTGTATTGAGTATACTGCTAATATAATAAATATAGTATTTTAGGTCTTTATAAATAAAATTATAAATATATAAAGTATGACTTAATCATATTTGAAGCCCCTTTAAGACAATGCCAATGTATTTTATAAAAAAATAAATAAAATATAAATAAAAATGCCAATGTATTGTAGTCTATCTTATATATGACCTTAAAAAAACAGACAGGATGACATGTCCTCATATAAGCAATTTTTATTAATTTTGGTATAGCAGATGGAAGGTGCAAATTAGTTATTTTCCTCACAGTGGAATTTTACAAACTTGTTTCACTAAAATGGAAAAAATTGTCAATTTCAAATCTTTTCATTTGTACCCACTTCTTAAAATAACAGCCAGCATTCATATTTATGATTGTTAATGCAATATTTTGTTAAAGTTGTTAAGCTCAAATATTTAACAGTGTGATAGGGGAATTTCTACTGATATTTTGTTGTAGAATTTGCCATGAGCTTATTCAATTATTAACTTAAGAATTAAGATTCATCAGAATATTAAAATAGGAAGATCCATGAGATTTTTGTGAGTATTTCTAGTCTTTTATAAACATCCTAATCCAGGTTCTTGAACATAAGAGACAGACATGCTAAAATATTAGAAGAGAATACTAAAATCTCTTGCAATTGAATTTTAACATACAGGAAAAGAAAGAAGAGATCAGATTATTCTGTCCAGTAATTTCTTCTATTGTAATTGTTTTTAATCTGTTTGTTTTCTTATGCAATTTAAACCAGATGTGAAAAAATTTATTTCTCTTGGAAAATTTGAAAAACTCTGCCTCGGTCAAATAATGAATGGCATAAAGGTAAAGTTAAATAAAATCTTATTTCAGCTTTTCTTTTTTTTTCTCTATTATCCATTATTAATTTTTACCTATAAATTTCCCTTCAAACTAAAACTATAAACACATTCTGATGCTGGTATTCCTTAAAAACTGCTATCACATCTGAAAATGGAACTGATTTAACAATCACTGATTATTTATCTATTACATCAACTGCCATCAAGATCATTCAATTGTGAACTTCAT
This sequence comes from Acanthosepion lycidas, assembly GCA_963932145.1. Lineage (NCBI taxonomy): Eukaryota > Metazoa > Mollusca > Cephalopoda > Sepiida > Sepiidae > Acanthosepion > Acanthosepion lycidas. The sequence goes on from OZ010584.1 coordinate 55,466,995, forward strand.
GATCTTTTTGAAAACTGCATAGTATGTGCTTTGCTAGGGTTACATATGGTTCTGAATTCAGAGTTTTCCTTCTCCTAGACTGGTTGCTAACTATGGTTAGAAAACTCTATCTGTCCTGTTATTTAACCTATAACTATGGGGAGAGATAGATTCATGCCTTTCCCAAGGTTATTTGAACAAAAGTGAATGTAACAAACTTGGCTGGAAATTGAATTCAGTTTTGCTGGTTTCTCATTTCAAACCTTTGACCATTGCATAACCTGCACATCTCTGACCATTCTTATTTTGACTGCATCACTTGTCTAGTTAAACAGAGCAATTGAAGTTGATGGTAATGATATGTAAGTCTCCTTTATTGAAATTCAATTGCATGTATTAACATGAATCCCCAATGAGAAATGAAGTGTTACTCAAGAATAAGTGACAGCTAAACAAAATGTACATATTAAAAATAAAAATAAGTACTTGTCTGCTAACTTCATTATATAAAATAACACTAATAATAAAAATAGCAAAACAAATCATTGGATGGTTCCATTAGTAGGAATGACTGCAAAAGCATCCCCACTCTCAAAATTTATAGACAAATCATACAGATGCATGCTGGGATTTCTTCCTAGCCAATTAGATAAATCACTACTTGGTCTCATCTGCCATATTTTTGTTCTTTCTTGTTCAAGACAAGAAAGAACAAAAATATGGCAGATACAGAACACTACAGTCACTTGTCTGTATCCTTTTTATGTGCTAACACCATTCTTACTTTGTGAACTTTTTGCCTTATTACTGTTGCTTTTGCTTATTTTTGACTTGCAAATATATTGTTTGCTTAGTATTATTTTTGACTTGTTCTTTCTTTTCTTATTGTTTGAATTGAAACTTTGTTAATTGTGTTTGTTGGACAAATCTGCTAATTACATTTAACCATGGCCAATTACTCTACAAAATAATTTTGACAATGGTTTTTATAAATAGTTGATCATTTGCAGTGTTCTGTATTTTGATAGAGAAGTGTATATAATTTCGAACCTGTTATTGTCGCTCTCCAATCCAAAGTGAAAATTATCTAAATGTAAGGACTCTTCTGCATTCAATGACAACTTGTTATATTAGTATAATTATACAGTGTAACCCGGATATAAGAGAGATTTTCTCTGGTCCCAAATTAGAGCCATACTTACCCAAACAAAATAGACCAAACCCGGATATAAGATACTTCTTCTCCTGTCCCGACAACTCTCTTATATCCGGGTTACACTGTATGAACAAACATTGGGTCTCACTTCCAAATACTATTAGACAGAGCAACATATGATATTTCAAATATTATTTGATAAAGTGTCTTTATTTTATCTGATTCAAAGTGGTTGAGAGAATTAAACATTTTCAAATTACTTAGCAAGCTCACAGCTATTGATAATTGGATGTATTAGTGTGATTAAGAGAAATAACGTACTATATATTGCTTCTGTTCCAGGCTGTTCTTAATAAGTTTATTTTTTGGTGGGTGTCTTACAAATCTGGTTTTGTGTTAAACTTATTTAATCAAAAAAATCTCTCTCTCTCTCACACACACATACACATATCCACATATGCACAGACACTCTGAGTGGGAACAAAACATATTTGAACACTGTCTAAAATCATTGACTCCTTGTGATTATCTAGAAGTGAAGAGAATGAGTAAAACAATGGACTGGAATATTTGTTAAGCATAAAGCAAAATATGGCAAAGTTTAACATGTGTACTTGCAAAAAATATGGCATGTCAAAAAGACAGCTTTTCTCTTGACACTATTATTACTGTATACTCTTTTGGGATATTTTTATTGTTTTAGAAGCTATTTTTAGAATTTTAATAAAACCCAAACATATAAAACTAGATTTAGGCATTATGTGTCTAGGAGAAATGCACTTACCTTCAAAAAGACTGAAGGTGTGTACATGCTGATGGCATTGGCTCCATGCTACAAATAAAAACTGGAGCAAACTCATTCTGTCATAAAAGAAAATGGTTAATGAAATAGCCTGTATGTATTACCTATGGAGCTGATGGAACAACCCAGATGTCCTGGCTATGCATTACCTTCAAATGCATATAAATTCAGTGGCAGTGAACAAGTGAGTGGAGATGACAATGTAGATGAGGATTTGCAGCTATTTTGACTGATGGCTCTATGTTGTAATAGTTTATGTGACGTCTGCACGAGTATAAATAGAACCCGCTCGGTTGAGGTGGGAACTCTCCAGTATACAGCAAACCTGGCGACGAGGATGTAACAATTTAACAAGCTTCGAATTAAGGAAACGTTACTCCCTCAACAGCAAAGAAAAAATAGTTGAATTCAACAACAACATGAGTAAAACTTCGAATTAACAGCAAAGGAAAAAATACTCGAATTCAACAACACAAGTAAAACCTCGAATTAACGAAACATTACCCCCTCAACAGCAAAGAAAAAAAAGTACTCGAATTCAACAACAACGTGAGTAACAAACTTTGAAAATAACAAATTATTTCAAAAGAAATGGTTCTCTCTATGCCAACAATAGAGCCCCTAGACTGGGAAGACTCCAACCAGGAGCAAGCATGGAGAGAATGGAGTGAACATATTGAAGACGCATTTACAGTGTTTGATACAACAGATGATAAACGACAACTATCACTCTTTCAATTTTACGAGTGAAAGAAACTGAAAGATATCCTCAAAACCTTAACACCGGAGATACCATCAGGCCAAGTGGAGCCTACATACAAAACAACAAAAATAGCACTGGACGAATATTTCATCCAGAAAACAAATAAAGTCTTTGAAAGACATAAATTCAGGATGCTTAGTCAAGAAAACGGGGAGTCAACACATGACTGTCACCCGTCTACGCATACAAGGAGCAAAATGCAACTTTGGCGAATACAACCTGGACAAGGCTATATTGGACCAATTAATAAAAAAATGCTCGTCAAGCAAATTACACCGTGCGTATTTGAAAGAAACTGATTTAACAGTAGAGGAAGCACTTCAAAGAGCATTCATATTTGAATCCACTGAAACACAAGCTAAACAAATAGAAGAGAATGAAAGAGAGCACTCAGATATACACAAAATTACAACCAATTACAAGCAATAACAAGAACGAGATAACAGTGGGTATAGGAAACTATCCAGGGACAACAACCCATTAAAAGCAGTTACAAAATGCTACGGGTGTAATGGCTCCGACCACATACACAGTCAAACAAAATGCTCAGCATTTGGGAAAAAATGTAACTACTATGGAGTAATAAATCACTTCAAAAAAACATGCTTAAAAAAAAGAAACAGTGGTAAAGGGAAAATGAAGATGTCAGACGGCCACAATTACGTCCAACCAGTATCAACGAATCCGAATAATGCAGACAGCCAGACATTCGTTTTTCAGGTGAAACCTATTCATTCAGCAGAGAGCGAAATTGTCCATATTGATGACATACCAGTCGGAATATTAATAGATTCTGGAGCAGACATCAACCTTATCGATGGGAAAACATTTAAAGAAATCCTTAAAGTATTGTCAAACTTAACATTAAAAGAAACAAATTGTAAACCAAAAGCCTATGGGAATATTCCAATACCACTAAGAGGAGAATTTTTTGCAACACTGATGAATGGTCCCAGAAGAAAAGCCCACAAAGTATTCAAAGGCATATCAAGGTGGTAACATATTAAGTAAGCAGGCCAGCATCAAACTAGGGTTTATCACCACCCCACAGGTGAAATCAATTTCAACAAAAAGTATCCCAAAAGCAACAAAAGAAATTCTAGATCGACACCTACCCTCGTTGGAAGGATTAGGAAGAATGAAAAATTTCCAACTGAAAATTAGACTAGACGACAACATTATACCTGTTTCACAACCGCCAAGACGGACACCATTTCATATCCAACAAGAAGTAGAGGAAAAAAATCAATGAAATGCTAGAAAATGATATCATCAAAAGAGTGGAAGGAACCACTCCAGGGGTCTCGCCGTTAGTAGCAGTACCGAAACTAAACGGAGAAATTAGAATATGTGCCGACTTACACATGGCAAATAAAGCAGTGAAACACACTCGCTATCAAATACCAACAGTTGAACAGTTACTGAGTGAAATTGGCAATGCAAACGTTTTCTCAAAAATCAACCTAAACTTTTATTACCACCAAATAGAACTGGATCCTGAATCTAGGGACATCACTACCTTTTCATGCAACTCCAGAATCTATCGATATAAGGTACTGGTTATGGGCATTACATCCGTAGCCGAAGAAGGGCAATGATTGCTTCAACAAATCCTTCAGAACATCCCTAATTGCTGCAATGGGGCAGATGACATTATCTGGGGCAAAGACACAAGAGAACATAACAGAACCCTAGATATGGTATTAGGCACATTGAAAGAAAACAACCTCACAATTGCAGAGCACAAAAGCATATTCCATAGTAAAGAAATCAAATTCCATGGTTTTATAGTGTCCTATACAGGGATCAGACCAACTGACTCAAAAATAAAAGCAATCAGAAATTTCAAAAACCCTGAAAACATCCAGGATATACGTAGTTTCTTAGGTCTAATCATTTACCTCGCAAAGTTTATTCCACGACTGGCAACACTCAGCAAACCATTAAAAAAGTTAACGCGAGCAAACATGGAATGGGAGTGAACGGAGGAAGAAGAATCTTGTTTTCTCATGTTGAAGAATGCAGTCATTCAGAGCAAATCGCTCATGCACTTTGATCCCAAACTGCAAACATCTGTTATAGTAGATGCCAGTCCCGTAGGACTAGGAGCAATACATTGCCAAAACAAACAAGGGAGACTCATCCCCATCAGCTATGCATCTAGGACACTAACCGAAGGCGAACGCCGGTAATGTCAATTGGAAAAAGAAGCCCTAGCAATTGTATGGACTTGCAGAAAATTCCACTTTTACTTTTATGGAAAGAACTTTCTTATAATGACTGACCATCAAGCATTAACAACTATCTTCAATCCTAAAGGTAACCCCTCCGTGTGAATTTTGTGATGGATTTTACGTCAACAACAATATGATTATACAATAAAACACATTAACAGTAAAGATAACCCAGTGGACATACTCTCTCGGCAACCTATGGAGTATCAAAAAGTAGTCTCACCCGAAGAAGAGATTGCCGAAGGATTTATCAACATGGTTGTAGCTAACAGCATTCCAAAATCAATCACTTTATCGGAAATAATGGAGGAATCTCAGCGGGATCCAACCGTCACAGCAGTGAAAAAGGCAATACAACAAAATGACTGGACCAATAAGTTAATGGAACCCTTTAAACACGTGAGGAATGAACTGACAACAAAACGAGGTGTAGTCATACACGGAGCCAGAATACCCCAAAACCTACAGAAACAAATCCTGAAATTGGCACATGAGACACATATGGGGATAATGAAAACAAAAGCCCTGCTCAGAACTAAGGTATGGTGGCCCAATATAGACAAAGACATAGAGGCTGCCATAAGCTGATGTATCCTGTGCACAACATTAGACCCAAAGGGAAACCACTGTCCAGTGCATATGGCCGAAATGAAAGGCCCCTGGGAAATATTCCACGTAGACATCTGTGGGCCTTTCCCTAGTGGGGATTATGTAATCGGAATAATCGATGCGGGATCAAGATGGCCTGAGGCATTTGTTACCAAATCCACCAGGGCTGATACAATCATATCAACAATCCAAAGGTGTTTCTATACACATGGCATTCCAGTGATTATCATTTCAGATAATGGACCCCAGTTCATATCCTCAGAGTCTAAGCACTTCTGCAAAGAATGGGGTGTCTAACACTGAAAGGTAACCCCTTATCATCCCCAAGCTAATGGAGGGATCGAGTGGTTCTTTGCAATCATGTTGAAGGCCATTCGGGTGACGAACACAGAAGGAAAGGACTGGAGAAAACATCTAGGAAAATTCCTAATGTATTACCGAAATAGTCCACATGCCATTAGTCATGAAACTCCAGCTAAGCTACTCATGGGTAGGGAAGTAAACATCAACATACCAGGATTACAAAAGAGGCCTGAAAACCAAGCTTGGAGAACAGCACAGCAAAAAGACAAAATAGAAAAAGACAGATTGAAAAATCGCACACATCAAAAAAAATAAAGCTAAACAAATTAACATAGAACCCGGGGATGTCATACTACTTAAACAAAGTAAACACAAAAAGCTAACGCCAGTTTGCCACCCGACACCATGGAGAGTAAAAGAATGTAGAGGCGAATCTGCAATTATAACACGAGGTGACAAACTTATTTTACAACACACATCACAAATGAAAAGAATCCCCGAAGACAAGACTCACCAACAACCAAGGGATGATGACTTCCCTTTCAACGACGACCTTGGGGGGCAGAAAGATATAGAACATGAGAGAGAAAGCGAGGAGGTGGAGAAGGAAGAAGCAGATATCCCTATAGCCCTAAGATGACCAAAATGCCATATGAGAAAACCCCGAAGGTATGCAGGCAGCAGTTCAGAAGAAGAGGGAAACAATCTGAATACAAAGGAGGGAGCAGATGTGATGCCCATGCAAGTATAAATAGAACCTACTTGGTTGAGGTGGGAACTCTTCAGTATACAGCAAAGTTTACTACACCTTTTTACTTGAAAATCAACAAGAAATGTATTAAACATTATGCTTCTAAATAAACAGTCTAATAAGTAAATAGTGTTTAACATTTTTCTTGTCAATTTTTGAGGAAAAAAAATTATAAATCCAGATGCTTGCAACCTATTTTAGTGAATTTTTGAGGTGAGAGTTAATGAAAGAAATACCTGGAAAATCCATTTTTTCAAAATTTGTAATTACAGTTACTCATAGCTATGTGTTTATTTAAATTTTCTTATTTACAGACACTTTTATAAATTTCTGAATAAAATCATTTGTATTAGAGATTTTTCTATTTCATGTTCATGTGTGAATTTGTTGGTAGTTTCTATATTAAGTTTCTCTACCATCAAATTCATTCATGAACATGAAATTGACAAATCTCTACCTTTCATTGACATCTTATTAAAACGTAACAATAATAAAAATGAGTACTAATCACAGGATTTTACTGCAGAGCCTTCAGTATATGTAGCCCAGAATATTTAAATGAATAAGAGAAATACATTGAAAAATCATTTAGACTTCTTCACTACCCACACTATTTCATCCTCAGTGCTAGAAAATGAGCATTACAAAGTCCACAAATCCAAAAAAGCAGCCAACACCACTAATGACATAGATACTTCCAAAAACACAAAATTTATAATCCAACACTCTATCAACAAAATTTGAAAATAAATTAGTTATCCCTAACACTACGATCTTTACTACCACCTCCAAGACAATTGAAGATATCGTTAGAAAGAAAAATGGATCCAACATTGTATCAAATGCTCAGATTGATAAAATGCCTACAATGTAAAAAAAGTTACATTGGTAAAACATCTCAAAATCTAAAAGCTTGTAGGTCTCAAGAGAGACCTACATTGGGACAACATTTTAAACTTGCTCGTAATACATAGAAACAAAACAGGCCATAACTTCAATTTTATAAATACCAATTTAATTAGAAAAGAATATAATTTTTTATGCAGGAAATATTAGGTTGGTACAAAAATAATGACGTAATAATGTCGTTTTTTGACGTATTTTTTAGCGTCAAAAAACGACATTATTATGTCATTATTTTTGCACCAACCTAATACTTTGAGGGAGTTCTGATAAATATTTTACCATCTATAAACACACATTAAACAAAGTTTTTATATCACCAACTTTTATAAAATCCATACTTAAAGAGTCAAGGATATGTTTACTTATTACATCTGGTGTAAGTTATATCTCCCCCTCCCCCCTCAAAAAAAATCAACATGCAGACATCCACCAAACTAGATGCACATACACACATAAATGGATATAGATTATAATCCCACATAGACAAACTAGAATTAAGATACACATACACATATGAATTATACACACAAATGCTGCTTGACAAGACCGATACACAAAGTTTGCTTAACCAATGTGAAACAAACAACACAAAAATTAAAAATAGCAAAATTTTGTTTGTTTTTTTCCTTCATATTTCATTCTATGATGAATCTTTAATAAAAGTGAAACATGTTAAACTTATAAGCATTTCCCATTTGTTCCTTATCCTATCATATATGAAAGAGAAAAATAAATATACATCTATGTATATAAACCAAAGGTAAAAAAAAAAGTTTCCTGTGAAGTAGTGATTGTTAGAAACATGAAACTTTTTCCTCTATTCATTTGAAGAGAAAACTGGAATTTACTGAAGTTGAGTTCACTTGAGTTTCAGTTAATTTTTGGCATTGTTATAATATATTTAGTTTGCTACTTTTAAGTAATTTTTCTTAATTAAAATAAAAAAACAAAAAAATTTTCATTTTTCTCAGGTATCTGCTTGTGGTTGGTTGAGGAAAATTCCTTCCCTTTCTTGGCGATGTCATCTTCTCTGTCAGTGTTTCGTGTGGATTTTTTTCAATATCATCATGGTGATCATTCGAGTAAGTATAAAAATTTGCTAGTAACTTACAAACATTTTGGAGGTAAGAAAGATTTTAGTAAAATTATTCCAGTAGATATATAATTTGTTGACTGTCTCTACTCAAATTTTCTTTAGAATGGATGTAATTATATAAACCTCAGTGTAGAGTGAGTCCTATAATAAGTGAGCGAATTCAATTATTAATGTGTTATGTCTTATTAATAAGCACTATAATTGCAAAAATTTCTTGCCTCAAAAAACATTTCCCAGAATTACCTGACGTCTTTTCTTTTTTCAAAATACAATATTTGTTATTGTTGCTTTATATATATATATATAATCACTTGTCCCAGTACTTCCAGAACTGTATTAAATCAAAAATTTCTAGTTCACTAATGCACTTTTGACTTCATCAATTGATTAGACTCCCTATTTTACTATATTTCATAGATTTTTCAAAGAATTCTTATCTGTTGAAAAGTTTAATATTTTTTAATATTCTGTTTCTTAGATTTTTCTTATTGTTAACAAATGAAGAACAGAAGCTATATACATCACAACTTGAACTTAGAATTACCAAAGTCTGGTTTCTTTAATAGTTGAACTTTCTCATGGATCAATTTAACACTATCATTGCCACTTGTATCTTTTTAAAAATAAATTAATCAATATAAAATTTTTATATGGCTGGAATCACCGGCCATATAAAAAACTCAAAAACAGGAATTTCATTTTCTTATAAATTTGTTTTGACAAAGCTGTTTGAACTACCAGTTATTGGAATATGAATCTTACCATTTTGTCTGATAATTTAAATAAATACATGGCAAATTCTGTCTGTCCATCTGTATCACTGGAATCCCTCTAGTTCAAGCCATACTTACTTTACATAGACATATTATACCTTTTTGGTATCTGGATGATCCCAGGATTGAAAGTCTGCCCTACATCTGATGCTTGGACATCCAGCATTGGAATTTGTGTCTGGATAGAACAGTTAAAAATTCAAATTTTAAAATAAATGCAAAAAATTAATGATTTTAACAGTTTTTAATTTATATTGAGTTTAAAGTAACCCAAAAATTTTGTGAATTTAAAAAAATTTTCTTTTAAATTCAGTTTAAAATATCTTCAAATGTTTGTGAATTGAAGAAATAATTTTATTTCTTCAAAATGCTGAGAAAACAGAGTTAAAGTGAGAGGTTTCATGACATGAGATTTTGCAGAGTTTGTGATTTGAAAAACTCAACACAATTGAAGTTCCATGGAGTATGTGATATGAAGAATTCAATTTTCGGCCTGAATTGGAATTTCAGCCCAAATTTATCCTATAAGCCCAGATTTGGGCTTATAGGATAAATCAGAGTTCAAGTGAGGTTTTGATTTCTATGGAGTAAATTGAGGAATTCAAAGTTATTTCTTCAAAATTATCATTGCTGTTTTCTAAGCTAAACCAGAAGTCCATTTAGTTTAGGATTGGAGGCCCAAATAGTCCTATGCAGAAGCTAACTTAAAAGTCCACACAGATTGCAGCTTTTAACTTGGTAATAAATAAATAAATTGATTTTTGTCTACCAACGGTTTGTAGAAACAATGGTGTACTAATGCCTTTCTCATATTCCTATATTACATGCATGTCATGGATGTTGCAAGGACAAGGTTAATAAAGAGATTTTTTTTAATCATTTCACCCCAAGCAAGTCTGGAATGCCACTAGAATGTAGGGGGTTACAGGGGGTGAAAGAGAAGGCTGAGAACTGAGGGAAGAACAAAAAAATGAAGAGTTCAAGAAGATAGTGATTGACATTGCATTTAAATTTTTGAAGATTGTAATCAGGGAAGCAAGAAAACAGAAGGGAGTTCCACAAATGGGAAGTGTGAGAAAAGAAATTTTTGGAGTAGAAGTGGTAGTTGCATTTAGCTATTTCAACAATAAAATGGTGAGACCTAGTTGCCAGGCTAGTAGCACACTTAAATTCATGTAATTTCAGGGCACCAGGGAAAAAGCTTGTCAGAGCAGTTGCCATGAAAATATTTGTAAAAAAAGACAGAGGGAAGCCACATCAGGTTGATGAGAAAGTGACTGAAGTCAAGATGCCTGATCAGGATTAATTACATTACAGATATTTCTTTGGATTTTGCCAAGAATCTCAAGATGTCCAGCAGTAGCACCAGACCCGATATGGCAGCAGTATTCAATGCATGGATGAGGGAAAAACAACTAATGTTAGTTCAGAAGAATTGAATAACTAAAGTAAATACGGGTTTTAACAAGCAGTCAGTAAAAAATGGTTATGAGCTATTAACCATGAAAATAATGGTTTTAACAAGCAGTGAGCAAAAATAAAAGAATTAATTCATAAAGTTATTTACACTATTTCCATGTGGACTTTTGTCCTTAACTAAATTGTTGTTGTCACATAACAACAACAAAGATGAGGACAATAGTCTGCATGTAAATAATGATATCTCTTCATCCCAGAAATTCAGACAGAAATTTATGAAAACTTGTCAGTTTATCTAATTGATGCCAATTTTTGCCTGGCCTTTATGTATAGTTAAGGATCTCACGAGATAGCTTTGGGAATGAGAATCCTCACACTGTTGCTATCAGCCGAAGTAGATAGGATCAATGTTTTTTTATTTATTTATTTTTTTTTTTTTTTTTACATGTAGGTTACCAAATATTTTCATTTTGGGTGTATACCATATGGCTTATTGCCAAACTAAGCTTACAGCTCATGAATATGTATACAAACATATATATGCACATTGATTGATAATATCTTTTTCTATGTGCTATGTTCTTTCAGGGTGTTGGCAATCATGGCTCTCTACAATTTTCTGCCTTTTGTGGTGCTTAATTTTGTCTTTTGGTTATCTCAAATGTTAAAGTTGATAAGCAGTGGTGTGAAATGTCGCCACGTGGTGTGGTAATTGTATTTGCGCCTTTTCTTGAGTTTTACGATTGAACAGAATGCGGTTGCTAAATGTAGTGAGAGAATGCTGAATTTGCAGTATTAATAACAAACGAATAACGTGTGTGCAAATTCTCAAAGTGATGTTGCATCATAAGTAAAGGAACAATGAGTCATCCAGAAATGATATGTTCAATCCAGTGAAAAATTGTTGAATTAAGTTTTGCTTCCATGTCCATACAGTGTTATGCGGTTGAAATTCAATAGAGTAAATACTGTAGAAAATTGTTTCTTTATAGTTCAAGTGAAGATTCAGTCTTGTTGTCACTTGTTTCTGACATATTGTATATGTCTATTGGGTGAAAATGGGTGGGACAAGGCTCAATCTGTAAAGATGTATAAACGTCGCCACGAGAAAGAAAGGATAAGGTTCATGTCATAGTAGTAGTCATGGCAATTCAAGCTTCTGTGATTTCCACATGTTGTAGAAAAATTCTTTTTGCTGCGCAGGAGAAAATTGTTTTGTAGAAATATTGTAGTTAATTTAAAATTGTGATTTGCACTTACATCAGGCCTAATCAAAAATTTTGTTGCTATATAAAAGTGTCTGGTGTGCGTCTCATTTTCTAAGTGTCTCTCTAAGCTGTAATTCTGTGTGTATTACTTGTGTATGAGAATTTCAATGTTCTTCCTAATCATATCAGGCTCATCAATGAAATGTGGCCCTCTCAGATTACGTCAACCTTTCCTAATCTCGTCAGGGTCACCAATGAAATGTGGCGGACTTCACCACATTAATTTAACTTAAATTAGGAAACCAAACTGACGTGAAGAAGAAAAGGATGAACCACAGACATCATTATACATAAAATTTGTATTTAACAAGATGTACAAACAAAGATGTGAAAGAAAGGCTAGCATTGAGTAAAACAAGAGTTGTCTCTCTTTTAACTATTATTTGTATTTCAAAGTTCAATGAAAGAAAGTTTGTGAGAGTTTCTTGTAATAAATGTTTTCAACAGTGTTGCTGTGTAAGGAAAAAGATTATGTGAGTATAGGGAATATTCAGCATGCAAGTGGTGGTGTGAGTGAGAAGGTTGGAAAAGTTCATAAGAGTTTGTACGTACATGAATGCGTGAAATATTATTTAACGTCTAACCGTATGGTTGAGACTATAATTCTTAAAGGTCACATCTTCACAGGAAGAAGAGAGAAAAAAGAGAAAGAGGCGAACTCGTGTTTGCTATTTATAGATAATATAATCACGTGACAGGATCACAGCACCTTGGCGGGAAACTTGACCTAGTCACGCACTGGAAAAATATATTGTGTGTGGGTGGATTGCAATGACAATTGTGTGTTTATTGACCAATTAGAAGCTGATATTTCCTGAAAATATTTACTAAGCTGAGAAGACTTCTGGGATCGAATTCTCCCAAAAGTGCACGAAATCGTCTACATGAAAATATAGGGATTATAAAATTGTCACATAGCTGTGATTTATAAATTGTCCATTACACAGTAGCGTTGATTTATTATCCAATGAATGCTTATTGTATAATTTGAATTTGTGTATGTATGTATGTATGTGATGATGATCATCGCAATATGTGTTCATTTTATTTCTATTTTCTCTAAAATTTTGTCATTGCTCACATGTTCGGCCCATGGTATTCTCAGCATCCTTCTGTACAATCACATTTCTGTTGTTTCAATTCTCTTCATTTGTGCAGAGATTGTCCAGCATTCACTGCCATATAGGAGCACTGATATTGTGTAACAGTTCAGTACTCTTTTTATTGCTCCTAACAAAATTTTCCTGTAGATTAATACTTTGTTTAGCTTTTAGAAAGCATCATTCACTATCTCAATGCACCTTCAGATATCAGTGTTGCATTTTCTATCTTCTGTTAACACACTTTCTAGATATCTAAATTATTGTACTTGTTTGATTTTGGTATCTTCAATTTGTAATTTACATGTTGGGCTGTTCCTTTTCCTAACAACCATGCATTTTGCCTTCTTACAATTGATGTTTACTGTGAAGGAATAACTCATATATGCTATAAGATAACATTTCATTTCCAAAGATTTTTAACAGATTGTCTACAAACTGAAAACTTAAACTTGTTTTGTTTCTGAAGATGTATGTGAGTAAATAACTGAAATAGTGAATAAATCTGTTTGAAGTTAATTATATTTAAAATATTTACTCAAATTTTAGATTTGTATTGATTGTATTTAATGCAAGATTTTAAAAATTTGTACATATTACTTTAAAAATTTATATATACTAGTGTTTAATATATTTTCTGTTCATACGTTATTTTCATAGATACAATTTATTTAAGTAAATGCTCTGTTTTTTAAATAAACAGTATTAATTACATTTACTGGCATGAATGAGGAATTTCATAGAATATATGTGCTTCTCCAACAGGAATCGAACCTTTAACCCCAAAGAGAACCATCATTTGATCTGATTGTGCTGTTAATATTCAATCATAAAGAAGCATCTGGTTAGCAAAATCTGAATTACTGCTCATAAACAACAAATTTGTGGATAAATGATTAACAGGACATCAGATCAAATGATGGTTCCTTTTGGTAGTTACAGATTCGGATCCTGTTTATTTAAAAAACAGAGCATTTACTTCAATAAACTGTATCTATTAAATAAAGTATAAACAGAAAATATTAAATAATTGTTGAACTTAATCCATTTCATATGTTACAGATCCTTCTTTGGATTTTGCCAAATTGAATATATTTACAACAGTAAATAAACTTAATGTTTTTCTTAAATTTTTTATTTTCTCCCAGGGTTTCTTCTATGTAACAGAAACATCACATTATCGAAATCGTTTGTTCTATTACCGGAAGCCTGTATGGCTCCATTTACGGCAACTTGCAGTTCAAAGTAAGTTCATCACAATATTTTCATATATATATATATATATATATTATAATACAACACAAAGATGCCTATCAAAATACATAAAAATTACTGTATATACTCATGTATAAAGCTAACTTCATGTATAATGCAATTCCTGCTTGAATTTTAATCCCACCAGAAAACAATTACCTGTATATAATGCAAATGATCACCAATAATGTATGAATTTTAACCTCTTCAAAAAAATTACCTGTGTATAGTGCAACCCCCTATTTCTTGCATACAAAAATGATCATAAAAACTTACACTATACTCAAATATATAGAATACTATAATTTAATGTATTTTAAGGCTAGCAGAATTTTCCCAAAAATGTGTTCAATTAATAACTAGAGGAACAATAAACCAATAAATATTCAATGGACTTATTTCATTAACCTCTGCTCATCAGAGTCAGATTGTTTGATAAATCAAATGAAATTATTACTAGATCTCATATTTAAATTCCACAGAAAAATAAAAATTTAGTCTCCATTAAAACTGAAATCCAAATAATATTAGTAGTGAAATATGGATGAAAGCTTTTCTCCTCCATAAGGTGGCATATTCAACATCATATAACATAATTTTATATTTAAATAAAAATAACTATTTTTTCAAATTATAACTTTTTTTTTCAGAATGAATATCTTTACTTATTCTTTTCCTGCTGCTTTGAAAAATATTTTGCTTTAAATTTTTTCTTTATTAATCTAATCAAATCCTTTAGTAAAAAAAGTACCTACCTCCATACATATATACATATATATATATATATATAAAATTCCAATAACCAGAAACACTATTCTTAAAAGAGTGCTCAACATCGAGAACTAATAATATTTATTCAAATTTTAACATATACATGTTATAAGATCACTACAAAAGTTGCAATTTTGTTTTGACACTTCTAGTGTCTTATCAAGTGATCATTTGATAAGATACCAGAATTGTCAAAACAAAATTACAACTTTTGTAGTGATCTTATAACATGCACATGTTATAAATTTGAATAAATATTATATATGTATATATAGTTTTTATGTTTATGTTTTGTATGAGACAACAATCCTGCACGGGATTTGCAAACAAATCCACACAAAGGGCACACTGAAGGGTTGATTGTCATATGTGCTGATGTATTAGCCTGAGATTTAGTATTAATTCTTAATACTCTCAGATAGTTGAGACAATTCTTTTCAAAGTTAGTTATACCTTGGCAGCAGGTGTTTCTCCTGTTTGCTTAGTTTTCAACAGCAAGTTCAAACTTCTTGATAGGAATGTTTGCAGCAATTAAATTGTATTTAACTTTATCCTTGAAGCGTAACCAAAGAAGACCTATGTTATGATTACCATGAAAAAGTTGGCTATACATGAGGATTTTTGGCATCCGATCAACACATTCTGATGACATGACCAGCCCATCTGAACTCTGATTGTATCAGAAAGGATTCAATATCATCGCCACCACATTTGATGAAATGATCAGGGTTAGAGATTTTGTCTTGCCGTGTATAACCGCATATTGAAGGAAGATAGTGTTTATGAACAGTTGATTGATATACATCCTATATGGCGACCATGATTCTGTCTCATAAAGAAGTGTGGTAAGGATGATTGATTGGTAGACACTGATTTTCGTTTTCGGTGAAATCTCATGAACATCCCATAGGTGATGATATATATATATATATATATATAAAATAGGTTAATGACCAGTGATGAAAATATTAAAAAACAGTTCATGATTAAGCTTAGAGATAATCTCTCCACATATCATCTCATTTGAGAGAAAATGCCACTTGTTGAAAAAAATTTTCTATTCCTTGAATTACAATTTGACATATGTAATTTATTTTAAAAATAAATTTTCTGACCTGAAAATTCTTTTTTGCACTCATCATGAATTACAACTCAGAATTAATTATCCAAATTTTTTTTTTTTTTTTCCTGATGGAAGAATACAAATGTAATTGCTGCAAACCTTCTCTAATTTGAAAATGCGATTGCTTATAACTTTTCTTTAGACCCTCCTGACAAGATATAAACGGGCAAACTTATCTTCCACTATGTTATATATGTATATTTATATATTGTTTATTTTTATATTTTGCATTGTAAAATCTATAAAACTTATATTTTGTTCAAAGAAATTATCAAAATAAATAACTTCATTTTTGTATAATTTTCTCATATATTTTGCCGAGATCTTTGTAGATGTTTTGCTTGTAAAATGTGAATAGTTTGTGACACTATTTTGCTATGGTAATTAGCTAACTAATTAACCATAGAAATTAAAACAGGAAATACTGAAGGCGGAAAGAAGTTATCCCGAAAGATATACTGTTTGATGTGAAAAAGATTTTATTTTATTTATGAAAAAGATACTTTTCACAAAAGACAATAAACCCGTAGAAAAAGCCATATGTGAGATTTTATCAAATTGATTTAATATTGTTGTAAAGAAGTGCCTTGCCAAGAGAGAGAGGAGATTCGGAAAGAAAAGCAAAGCATTAAGATATCAGGCAGACCACATGGCGGTCATAAAAATTTCGGCCTGAGACGATTGCCGATACATGATAGGGAGAATCAATATTAATTATCTTTCCAAGATATCATTTTTTTTTTTTCTTGAGTGCCGGCAAGGAAAAGCAATCTGGTGATTATAAAATTTTGGCATTTGTCTCGATACGGGTGGAGAGGACCGTTATTATTTACTTTACCAAGGTGTCGCTTTCAGATGCTGAGACGTTTAGCAATATGGCAATTGTAAAATTTTGGGCAGGAGAAAAGATAGCATGGAAGAATTGTGATTTGGTAAGATAAACAATTTAATTTCTCAAGAAGCCAATGGTTCCAGTATAAGCTAACTTCACGAAGGGACCAGATGGCAAACTTTGACAGTGATTGATGGAATTGGTAAAGAGTGCTGGCTAAGTGGATTCTGAGTGACCAAAATATATGATAGATTTTAAGTGGCAATATGGGATTTGTAAAAATTTTGGCCGATGGGGAAAAAGGAGAATTTTGTAAACAAAAATTCTGAATTAAATTTTAAGGAGGCCAGCTTAGCTACACCCGCACGGCCAGGATGCCATTGGTTGAGTGGTAGCAATGGTGATAGGTGGAGGTGAATGAATGAGAAGGACGGAGAAGTTATTAACACCACTGAAGGGATTGGTATAAGATATCAATGTGAGAGAGGAAGAGTTTAGGAGGATAGCTCTCCCCTGACCTCCCCTCACGGACGAAGGAGACCCCCCCCCCCAAAAAAAATGGAAAGTGATTAATTTTCCAAAAAATGGGAAGTAATAAATTTTCCTGGCCTGACAACAAAGAGATTTCTTGTTGGAAATCAAGATTTACCGAGAACCCCAGACCGCACATGGCCCTGCACCAGGTTTTAGTCAGTACCCATATAAACAAATGTCCTCGGGCCGTTTGACAGTAGCAGTTTGAGTCGAGTTAGTTCAGTTCGAGTAGCGGAAACCAGAGTGTTGCCTCGTAGAAGCTGATCAAGAAATTTCCACGACGTCTGACTTCGCCTATCCTACCAATAGCAAGTTAGACTGACGAATGAAGCTAAGCCAGCACCTAAGAACTGAATCAGTTGACTTAAGATACCAAAACTTGCTTGAAACATAAGTGTCACATTCCGTAGAAAACATACTTGAACCTCTTGGGTTTTTCTTTTATTTGCTTCTTTTTCTTTACGCTTGTGCGATATTACCTTCAGTCTGGACTCAGCTTATACTATGGTCCGACGTCTGATTCATCTCGTCTACCTAAGATCAAAATCCCAACGTGGGTAGGTTAGGCTTCAGATTGAAGCACTTACTCTGGGAACGACAGAGCTGGTATCGAACCGGTACAGCTGGTGTGAAGCTGTTAACATTGACGACCAGAATTCGACCCTGGATGGGCCAGTGTCACATATTGGTATCCTGACAAAGGAATTCCGCCGAGTAGCGACGATCACCAATCGACTGGGACACAGGCTGGTGGCAGCGACTAAGAGTCAACCCCAAAATGCCAGTGGAAGAAACATTACAGCTTCACGCCGCGACTGGGAGTTGACCATGGGCCAACAGCTCAGTGTCACAGCTATTATTTTAATATTTGTCCAACCTTTTTTGTGTGATTACTTCTTTGTTGTACTATATTTTTTACTGGTAGAACTTCAGTTTTGCAAATGAGTGTTGCTATAGTTCCTAAAAGTCTAAGATTTAATTTGCTAGAAATGTTAAATCATTACTAAAGGCTAACTAAATCCTGAATAAAAGTTGAAACAATGTTTTTGTGAATTTCAATGTTTTCAAATTGTAGATTGATTTTTTTTTTTTTTTTTTTTTTAGTATAATGTTCAGTACATGAAAGTATATACTTCTCCACTTTCTTGGTTCTTGCTATGGAGGTGGTGGTTTCACTCTGTCAGTTGCTCATCCCCACCCATGTTATGGTTTAGTTTTTGATCTGAGATAGTTTTAGGTGAAGCTAGTTGATATGCCCCCAGTAGACACACAATGCATGCTTGTAAAAACAATGTATAGTTTATTTGTCCATGACTGAAGTGATCAATCTAGCCCTTCCCAATTCCACAGTGCTATAGTATGCATAATTATGGCTGGTTTGGGAGATAGGTGCCAGCATTATTCACAACATATCACAAAAAATAGCAATTCAATCAGAGAACTTTGGGGTTTTGGGCCTGCAGATAAAGTTGATCTCCAAAATCTGGTTTTCAACTCAACTTGATTGTTAGTTTCTAAATAAAAATTTGTTAGGCTGGAGAAAATTTCTTCAATTGACCAGATTCTTATCAGATTGTATTTTGGATGGGGTTGTGGAGTATGGCTACTTTTATTTTGGCCTAATGCTTATGGAACCATTGGGAATCCTGTATTTATTTTTTTCAGTTGTCAAGTTACAAGTCAATTTGTATATGTGCATAGAGGAGTAGTAAATTTGTGACTTCATCCTCTAGTTACATACTAACAGGGTCAGCCAAATTTTTGACATCATATATAGTCAAGGCAAAATATAGGAGAAAAAATATTTAAAAAAATTAAAACAAACATTTTTTTTTAAAGAGTTAAAAAATAAGAAAATTCCTCTACTGAATTTTGGCCCAAATTCCACTCAGCAGAGATATCTAATCTATGTTAACTGTCATTTTTCTAGCAGTAAGTGAGAGGTGGAGAGTAGATGCTCCTTGTTTTACTCAATCATACTAGTTAGAATCCTGTTAAGTCATGTATTCAAACCTAGACAATTGCAGGTGCTAATTCAATAAATTCTTTTCATTTCTTCAGCAGTCCAATTTAAATAAGGAAAATGGACACACAGTATTTCTGGTTTGCCAGTAAAATCCAAATTACTGGTTAGGTATCTAAGATTTTCACATCAGTTTATCAAATTAATTCCTATTCCAACCAGTACCATGTATACATTCATTTCCTTGTAAAATCCACCCCAATAATTCTATTATATTCCTCCCTCAACCACTTATAAAAATAAAAAAAATAAAGGTATTGTAAATTACAACTATAGCAATTCCCATTTCATCTGATGGCAGGTATAGATTCATTTATTTGCAAAATCCACCCCAATAATTCTGTTACAAATTAACATGTATATAATAGAAGAGTGTAATATTTTCCTTTTTAAATTCTAATATAAAACTACATGTCTGTCATTCCACTAAAAGTTGTTTTGAACTATATATTTCAATAAAACCTCATGTTTTTGACTTAAAAAAATCATAAATTAAAAATTATAATGGGTTTGTATGGAAGGTTTGACTGTGAACATAGAACATGACAAGTGAGTATGAATATTTATTGAAAAAGCAACTTGTTTTGATGTTTTTGTTTTACATATTTGAGTGGCAGATGCATCAGAGTAATGATTATTACTTTGTTTTTTACAGATTTTCTTTCAAAAGGCATGTTAAAACCTATAAAACATGTAAGTGCTTTTACTTTTTATTCACACTTTTTAATTATAGAATTTCTGAAAAATAATTATTTGCTATAATTTAATTTGAATACTAACAGACCTTCCTTAAAGAAGCTCCTAATGCAAAACGTAACATTCCCACTCTTTTTGATGTCAATCTTTTATAAAAATGTCAAAATCTTATTATGCCTTTTAATAAATTGCAGGAGGAAGTTTTTCAGAAAATGGTGAAAGGAGTTTGTCTTGGTGTGTCATGTTTACGTTTCCTTCCAAAGAAGAAATCGTTTCGGCCAATTATAAATATGAATTGTGCTAACCTGAAATCATTACCTAAGGTAACATCTCTCATTTGTAATGTTTGCTTATAATTTTGTTATTAATATTCAAATGGCACTTGATGATAATAGAATGAGTCTTTGTTTATAGGTGATGTCAATCTTCATTTTTATTTTTAAGAATTAAGACAGTGTAAGGATGCTAAGGGAAATTATCTTCCTTTTATTTAGACTAAATAACAAGGGCCTTGTGACAGCTGATGAGTGATATCAGTTCATAGTGTTGGAGTCATTTACTACTTATTCCACTCTGAGGCAAGACATGTTTGCTCAGGCTTGTTATTTAGCATGCAGGAGAGGCAAGACATGTCTGTCCATGCTAGTTGCTATGTAGACCATAGAGAAAATAGACATTATAAGCCCACAGTGATAGGGCATACAGAGAAAACTATATAGTCTCACTAGGTACATGGACAACACCACTGACCTGCCTTTTTTCCCATTGGGAAATATTGCAAGTAAAGCTTTTTCTCTTTATCCCTTTCACACCACTTGTTGTATACATATGTTATAGTTTCTCCTTGTGGGGCAAATTAGTAAATGTATATACATATTTGTATAAAAAATCTCTTTGAAAACCATGCATGTTTGTCATTCTTTTCTTTCAGCTATTCTGTTCTTGTATTAAGGTGTTATCATATTGCAGATATATTTATGGCCATAATGGGAAAATGCAAATGGGAAATATCCCTTCTTTCATAGCACCTCCATTAGCAGTTATAGGGATTTTTTTAGAACACTGATTGCTGCTATGCTGTTGTTGTATTATTTTAATTATTTTGCAGTTGTGAACAACCATTGATCTTCAAAATTTATGAAGAGAAACACTCTCATCGTAGACTTTTCATGATGAATTTGTATTTACATTATTCGGACTATTGTCCTCATCTTTGTTGCCATATTTATCACATCGTTTCGACCGTTGTACGCTCCGGCCTTCTTCAGGTGGTTGGAATTTCGAACTGAACCCTTTATTTCGCTCACTGGGATAGACTGTTCTAGTTCCACATGCCATGTTTGATGGATATCAGTTATCAGTTATCTCCTGCTAATTTCCATCTGAAAGTTCTCCACTGCCTTAACCAGGTATTGAACTCACACTCTTTGGGTCCTCAAGGACACATGGCACAGTGGATAAAGGCGTTGGTTAGATCCAGTGACAGGACCCAAAGAGTGTGAGTTCAATACCCGGTTAAGGCAGTGGAGAACTTTCAGAGGGAAAATTAGCAGGACATAACTGATAACTGACATCCATCAAACATGGCACGTGGAACTAGAACAGTCTACCCCAGTGAGCGAAATAAAGGGTTCAGTTCGAAATTCCAACCACCTGAAGTAGGCCGGAGCATACCACAGCTGAAACGATGTGATAAATATGGCAACAAAGATGAGGACAATAGTCTGAATAATGTAAATAATGTACATAGTACCTCATCTCAGAAATATAGACAGACTCTGAATTTGTATTTTCATAGTCAGCATAAAGAAATTGTCGTAATTTTCCTAATTTGAACAAAACATCTTTAGGAAGCTATTGATGGTAATGGTAAGATTAACCATTTCCATACAAGAAAAATTTCAACATTCATTGACAGAAACAGCATTACTGTCTGCTGACATTTATAAAATCCTTTCTCCTAAAACAGTTTTTGAGAAAAATTGTTTTCTTAAGTTCACTAATTGTTATAACTTTTTCTATTATTGGTGATCATTTTCTTCCTAATCTTTTATTTATGGTAGTGTGGAAAATCCAACACTGACTATGCCACTTTTCTCATAAATAAACATTTCTTTCTTATTCCAGAAGCTTCCAATCAAGCAACAAGTGTCTGGCCTCTTTTATATTTTCAATGTTATTAAGGTGAGTTGCTTTTGTTTATATTTGCTGGATTTTTACTTCTAAAACACTTGTAGCAAAAATAAAAATTACTTCTCTTGTTTCTGTGATGTGGGTTTTATCAATCAATGTATGCACAGAAGTGTGTGTGTATGTATATGTATATATCAGGTCATCCCATAAGTTCTGTCCGAATTTTAACATTTTGTTAAAATGAACGAAATTTAAACAGTATTTTATAATGTCTAATGGAGCTGAACATTATTTTTATGTTTAGATGCATTTAAACTGATCAAATTTTATTTCAGAGAACAATAAAATTAAATTTTGTTTGATTAAGACCCTGCTAACATGGAAGTACTCAAGAATCATTTGAGGCACATAATGCTTTATGAGTTCAAGAAAGGAAACTCAGCAGCCGAAGCGGCTAGAAACATTCACTCAGTTTATGGAGAGGAATGTGTTGAATGAAGGGTTTGCAAAATTCAGAGATTTCACCCTTGGAGATTAAGATCGAACTGGGCGTCCAGTTGAGTTTGATGAAAAGCTTCTTGAAGCAGCCCTTGAAGAAAATCCTGCTTTATCAGTTGAGGAATTGGCAGTGGTTCTCAGTTCAAACCATACAACTGTTCATCATCATCTTCAACAACTTGGAAAAGTTCCTAAACTTGGAAAATGGGTGCATCACGAATTGTCTGAAAACAACCTCAAATCCCAAGTTGACATCTGCTCTTCTCTCCATTCTCAACAACTTGTTTCACCTTTTTTGGATAGACTTGTGACTGGCCATGAAAAATGGATCTTTTATCAAAATATTAAGCGTTGTAGACAGTGGCTTGGTAAAGGGGAAGGACCCCAGCCACAGCCGAGAAGGTAACTTCATGGGCAAAAGGTTCTTCTTTCAATTTGGTGGGATCGCCAAGGAATAATCCACTTTGAATCCTTACCACCTAATGCAACAATTAATGCTCAAATATACTGTCATCAATTAGAGTATTTGAACCAAGCTTTGAGGAAAAAAACCTGCTCTAGTGAATCGAAAAGAGGTGATGTTTCATCAAGACAATGCGCAACCCCACACAGCAAGAATCACGTCACAAAAGATCGAAGAACTTGGTTGGGAGAAAATTCCTCATTCACCTTATTCACCCGACCTTGCTCCTTCAGAATACCATTTGTTTCATAGCTTACAGAATCATTTGGAAGAAACTTGGTCACTTGTTTTCGTTATTCAAAATTCGGACAGAACTTATGGGATGACCTGATATATATCCAAATGTAAAAGAACAAAGAGTAAGATTTCAGTGTTCAAAACATTAATTGAATTTAAAACATGGCTCAATACAAAAGTAGAGCAATAAATATTTATTTATTATGCAGTGTTACATTAGAACATGCATATACCGACTACAAAACTGTATATCTTGTTTCAATGTTAAAAAAATCAAAAAATGCAGTTAACGAAGCACAAAAATTTTTTTTAAAATGCAGTTAACGAAGTACATCTTCCACTTCCATCAATGATGGAAGTGGAAGATGTGCTTTGTTAACTGCATTTCGGAATAAAATATTTTAGCAGCATTGTGATTTCCCACCTGATGAAATGTTAAAAAAAATTTTTTAGCATTGAAAGAAGACGCACAGTTTTGTAGTGGATGTGTGCATGTTCTAATGTAACACTTCATAATATATATATATATATATATATATATATATATATATATATATATATATATATATGGCCTGATGATTGTATAAGCTTGGAACAGACTTGCCACTTGATGTTGATTCAGTGTCCACTTTTATATTTATATATGCTCTATCCCTGATATTGAGCACTGTAATCCATAAATATAGCATACTATATTTTATCATATATATATATATATATATATATATATACTCGGGCATATGCGCATATACACATGCTTATATCTTAAAGATGTGATTATGCAAGCACAGTAATAATTAAGCAAGTTGCATGTCTTCGAAGTTGTGTGCATGTAAGCAAATAATCTGCACTATCCCTAATATCCAAATAATCTTTACCAAGAACAATATTTTGCAACCAAAGACACATGCATATGTAAAATATTCTTCATAAAAAGGATGAAAAGGGGGAAAATATGCATTGATATTGAGGAGGAAAGAATTGTTTGAAGAATTTGTAAGACATAGTAGTCCTGATTGTTGACAGCAAGAATTAGAGTTCACTAGTTGGTGAAACTAAAAAAGTGCTAAACAGTTGAACTAATCTGACATTTTGCTAGACTTAAACTACAAATGCTACAAATACGCATTTGTGTTTCGTTTTCTTTTAATTAGGATCAGGACAAAGTTAAAATAAAAAACAGTTCTATATTTTGATCTTAAGCAGAAAGGAAAAGGTTCACATTTTTCACAGCTGAAAATTGTTAATATTCATATTAACCCAGTTATATAGGCATTCCTTGCATTTAAACCTTTCCTATTAACTGTGAGCTATTTGCTTGTTAGTGAATAAATAAGACAGTCAAAATGCTATTGATGTGTGTGATTATATTATATTCTGATATGAAACTTAACAGTTTATAATTCTTGTTTGCACAGGAAAAATACCCAGATTTAATGGGTCATTCTGTATTTTGTATTGATGAAATCTACAAAAAGTGGAGGACATTTGTTATGAAAAGACAACAAACTAAAGACAAACGGTAAGAACCTTTTTTCGGTGCAGGATATGGATCTAATATTTTTGCAGCATTTTATATTTTGTAATATTAATTTTCAGTAGTTGTCTTAAAGAATTCTGGCTTTATGTTCTCATATTGGTTGCTTTGATCTCTTAATTTTTTTAAAGTGAAAATTATTTCTTTTTTAAATAAGGATTTAATTTATACAGATGTAAACTTCATATTGCGTTGTATAGGATATGGAAAACTAATCAGCACTTTATGATACAACCAAATGTATTTGTTGCCTTGGTGATCAACACAAAAAAAGAAAAAGCGATCAGCTGAGAATATAAGCTTTAATTAATTACCACTGGCTTATAAAAAGTTATAAACTCCACATTATATTTAGTGAGTACACATACTTGAGTAGCTATCCCTGTTTGCTTTTTTTTTATTTTTAAACAGTGAAATTAATACCTACCAACCCAGGCGTTGAGGCTCATACTAAAGAAAATATGCCTCCTCAAATAAATCAAATCTGTATTCCTTTTCAATCAGGAAAATTATTTTTAAGCTAAGTGTGCCTTAGTATTAGGCCACAGGAAGCCATCATAGTTAAGCAACTACTTTGTTTCAGAAATGCTCATCTCTCATTGAGGTGTTTCAAGATCTATATCTTAACTTTATTTTCATACTGGAAATGTAAATAAAGTAATTTCTAAGCAATTAGTAGACTTTTTAATCCTACATTAATTTTTTATTACTATAAATGTTTTATTTTGTGGGCACATGTGTTTGAATAAAGATTCCTGTTTTTTCTGTTCTCTCTTTTCTTTTCCCATAAAAGAGAAAATGGTGCATTGATGTACTTTGATGTTCTTCATAGCTGACTTGTAAAGTACCCCAGACAAAATGGTGATTTCTCCTGCAAAGGGGAATATATGTTCAACCCCTGCTGAAGAGCACATTTTCTTTATTAAGATTTCTCAAATACACAGGCCGATAGACATAATACACACTGTTTAAAGTAAAAGTAAAAATGGGCTGTTGATTTCAAATATTAGTATCCACTACAATAACATTTGAAGGTGTTATATTAAGTGTATTGTGGCAGAACAGACAAGAAACAACAAAGGTTTAAAGAACCAAACAATTGTATTAACATAAAATAAAACAAATGATAAATTGGTGTGAATGTCTCGTTGAAGGAAGGAGATAAGTGGAGTTGTAAATGGCATCTGCGGAGGCGTATAGTAGAAGAGGGAGGGTGAGTTGTGATGGCCTTTGGTGAGCTGTCTTTTGGCGATGGGAGGTTGCTTTCCAACAAAGTCTGTGAACCTGGGTCAAGATATAATTCAACTGTCAAAAATATCCCTTTGATGGGCTTTTATGTTTCTTTAGGCTGGAATTGGTGCTATTGGGTATAAATTCTGGATTGTATTGCTTATTTTTTTCTTTGAGTGTGTGAGTAAATACAGAAGTTATATTAGGTACCTCCACGAAATTGCTAAAAAAAGAGCATAGCTTGATGAAAAAGACGCCAACCTTGCCGAAAACAAAATTTTATTATCTAAATACTTATGTTATTATTAAGAGGAAAGACCAAAGTTTTTTTTAATTATTTTAAAAAATTTTTCCTTCTTTTTAGAACATTCTAAATTTTGATTAAAAAAACCTTGTTTCTATTTGTATCAGCGGAACTAGTAAATAACATAGACAATTTTTGGCATGTTTTTTTTGGTATGACACACATTAATTTGGAAAATCGTGCAAAAATAGAAATAATTGTCGGATGTTAATGAAACTTTCAGGAACTATTCACAGATGATTGAAATTATTATAAATATGTTTTTTTTTTATTAACGTCATGGTAGAAATATTTTTTAAAATATTTATTACCCCCCCCTAACTAATTTTATGAAAACACTAGAAATTCGATCGCATCGGGTTTAGTGATTACAATAATTAAAAGCATAGGGCTTTGAGGAATGCAAATCATGTTTTTTTTGTTTTTAATTGGAGCCAATGTACCTGAAAATCAGCTCTGAATTGTAACATACAAAACTCAATAAAACAAAGATATTAATTAATTTCAAATGCTTTTATTTGCTTTTAGTTGTTTTTATGAATATGGACAATATTTTCTGAAAGCAAAAAATTTTTTCCGATGAAAAATGAATTTTTAATACAATTATTTGTTATTTCTTTAATTATAATAGATTTTACATTTAAGTTGTTGAAATATTATAAAATTAGTTAAAAGCCCCATCGGCTTTCCTAAGTGTCCTTATGAGATAGATCTTTTTTTAGCACATTGTAAATTGTATCATTTTGACTAATCAGAAGATCCATAGTAATTAAGAAATGTAATTTTGTGCTTATAACCGGGCTGTAATTATAAAGTACGGAAGACCAACCAGAATATAATTAAGTTGCGTTATTTGAGTTAAGCATTGTTCTCTGCTGTTAAGGCCTTTACTTTTGCGAAACACAAGTTATATTTCAATAAGTGGTTAGCATTTGTGTAATGACACTTTCAGTCTTAAATATTTATTGGTTGTGGTATCCGATTGTCTGGGTCAATGTCTGTGGATGTGTGTGCATGTATTTATGGTTGTCTATGTGCATGGAAAGTGCATTCACTTTTAATTGTGTATGTATGTACGTGTGTGTTGGTTTCCCTCTCCCCCCACTTTTTTTTTTTTTTTTTTTTTTCATGAACGACCGTGGAGATGTTCTCTGTTTCGTCTTTTTTTTTTTTTGTGTGTGTGTGTGTGTATATATATATATATATATATATATATATATATATGTCTGGGTGCTTATATATTATAATCTGATTGCGTTTGTTTTACGCGTGAGTTTAGGACCCCATTCACACACTCTTAGGATTAAAATGTATACATTGTCAAAGGAGCGGATATAAAATTAGCTAAAGTAACTTCAATGAATAAATAAATTGAATAACGTATATATTTCTTCTTTTCTCCTCAGTAATTTTATAGTTGTAAACTTAATAGCGATTAAATTTTGATTTTGTAATTAGCAGTTTTTCATTTTAATATTAAATTTTATCATATAATTTAGTAATTATTGGTTGGAATAAATTCTTTTTTAATACTACCCATATTTTAAACATCTGAATAGATATTATAACATGACTTCGTTGTCAAGCTTTTTGAATTTTCCTATACTTGTATTTTGATTGGTCCATCTAGCTTTTGTAACAACGTTTTCCCCTTGCGAAGGATTGTTAATTAATTTGAAACTTTTAAAACCATTTATTTTACATTCAACATCATCACTTGATAAGACACCGAGGATGTTGAAACAAAATGGCTATTTTTGTAGTGATTTTATAACATATTTATGTTATAAATTTTTTTTTAAATAAATAATTATATATATATATATATATATATATATATATATATACATACATATATATATATATATATATATATATATATATATATATAAACTTAGCTGATGCCAGCACAAACCCAGATGAGGAAGCATTGGAATAGAATGATTGTGTTGCACCAAATTTTCAAGTAAAAAATATTAGACTGCTTTGAAAACAAATATTTAAGAAAATTTTGAACTGAACCCTTTATTTAATCTATAGAGGTAGATTGTTTTCATTTAGCTATCCATGTCTAGGGATATCTCAGCATGTTCTTTTTTTAGTACTACTCAGTTATTCTTGATCTAGGTGCTACTAAGTCTGCAATACTTTGCCCAGGGATTGAACTCACAGTTGTTATGCCACCAAATTCACAAACCAACATTTTAATCCAGTGGGGAAAATCTTGATACTAGAACTGAGAGTTTTAAATCTCATATTATTATTGCCTCTTTGGCAATAATAATATGAGATTTTTTTTCATGTTAAGCTTGATTTTCTCCATCATTATTTCTCTTTCTTACTTCTGCTGCTGAAGTCTTTCTGTTGTTATTTCCAGCATATAAGGATTTAAGTGAAATGAAAAGGACTTATCTGGTGTGGATTCACCAGTATGAGTTCATGAGGTGGACACACATTTAGTATCATGAGTGGGGTGTCATTAGCAGCATTGATCCTGGACTAAATCATGGTGGTGACATTGACAACCCATTAGTGTCAACAGCTAACCTATCAACCATATTGTGTCAGTCATTTATAAGGGGGCTTTCTTTTAAGCAAATCTTGTGGCTCCCAGACTCATTTTTTCTTTTATATTGTATTTTAGATTTTTGCAAGGATTTGTATTGTAGGCCAGATTTGATGCTTGGCCCCCCCTTGAAAAGACAACTTTTTCTATTTTTTGTTTTGCTTTTTTCATTTGGCCAACATGTAGAGTGAATCAAAAAGAGATCTAATTTGCAGCAGAGTATAACCATGTCAAGCCTGGCTCTCTCTATCATAACTTCTCTTACTTCTGCTGCTGAAGCCTTGCTGCTAATCTTGGCTTTCTCCACTATCATTTCTATTTCTTGCTATTTTTTTTTAAATAAATGGTTCAGTTTGAAATACCTTGAAGATTACCTGGATTGAAAGATGTCTGAAAAATGCAGGAGAGCAAAATGGCCAAAATATTGAGATAATAACAAAGATGAGGACATTAGTCTGAATGTAAATAATGATAATTCCTCATCCCAGAAATTCAGGCGAAGTTTTTTTTTTTATTAAGATTTTTTTTTTACCTGGGCCCAATCACCAACTTTTGGCACTAGTAGAAAATATTTAACTCTCAGTCATAAAGTAGGTATCCAATCTAATTAGTATTATTTATGTTTGATAATATGATCTTTAAAGCACAGAAATAGAATATAACATCACTAAGCTTTAGGATATTTTTTTTTTATTCAGTATCACCTCAAGCAAAGGCAGTAGAGCCACTAACACACAAGAGATTACAGAATGTGGAGGAATTAGAAACATTATTAATAAGTAGAAAGAGAAAAGAGCAATCAGGAAGACAGTAGATAGCGATTGACATTGCATTTAAATTTTTGCTCATTAACATTGGCTGGAAAGTGTGAAGGGAGTTCCGTAAGTACAAGAAAAAGAAACTGTTAGCACAGAAGTTATGGCTACATCTAGCCAGATCAACTGTAAATTGATGAGATCTTGCCACCAGAATTCAAACACATCATTTTCCTTTTGACTTACCACAAAGTTACAACTATAATTTAGAACTAGTAGAAACCCATGAAAATTTCATGGCTTTCCTGTTTGAATTTTGTTTTCTTTCTTTTTTTTTCTCATTGAAAGCAAACAGCATATCTGATATGTCTTTTCTTGCAATCAAAAGAGAACAGTCCATTATTTATGAAGTATTGGCAGGACGTTCCATTCTTTTATTTTCTCACTGAAACCAAGTAGCATCTCTGATATATCTTTTCCGTCTTTCCAAGTGATCAAAACAGAATAGTCCATTATTTATGAGGTATTGACAGGGCTTAATGTATATACATGCTAACTAAAGAATTATAAGATATTCAAATAAATATTTTTAGAATTTATTCTAAAAATCATGATTAGTATATACAAACCAATGTATAATAGCAATCATTAGTAACTGTAATCATGTTTAATGATCTGTTTTAGGCCCCTCTACTTTGTGAAAATGGACATTCAAGAATGTTTCAACTTTATTAATCAAGATCTCTTGAAAAATATCATGAGAGATATTTTAGATATGGTGAGTAATTTGAACACATGAATTTTGAACAATAATCTTTATAGCAATTCATAATTCATTTTTAACATTGTTTTATTGAATAAAGATGATTAAATATTGTCATTTTCTTCATTCATTATTACAATGTCAGACGTTCATACAGATAAATAAAACAATGTCTCAATTGACCATTTTATTCAATTTTTGAATAGTTGTTATTCAAAATCAGTTTCCTTTAGTAATCAATTTATTTGTTCCTTGGGATTATGAATGTGTGACACAACTACTTGTATTTATAGTTTTTAGTCTATAAAAGATATAAATGTTATCTATGAATTACAATCATCTTTTTAATAACTTTGCTATTTGTAGAAAAACTTGATTTGTTAGTTACTGTTTACTTTAAAGTATTTATTTTTTTTATTTTAATCCAGGTTGGTGAGGATTTCATTATTCGTAAATATGCAAAAATATTTTGTATTGAAGGAAAAATGAAGAGATCATTTTTCTATGAAGCAACAGTTGAATCAGAACACAACCCTAATTTTAAAAATTACATACAGCATGTAAAAGACAAGAAAAAATTGGGCAATTCTGTTATTATTGACAAAGTAAGTAGTCATATGTTCAATTGTTCAGGTTAAATATTACAGATATAATACACTTTAATGAATTTTTGAAAAAGCTTTATTTGAATTGCAAATGTATCTTCTTTTTTTTTAACTTTACTGATTCATCAATATTATTTATTATTATTTGATTACATTATTATTTATAAAAAAAAATGTGCATATTCAATGTTAAATGTGTATTCAGTATTCTTATTTTGGAGGCTACCATACAAATACTGAAGAAAATGCCTTTTGTTCCCAAAATTCCTTTTGCATGACACTATATTGTTTTCTTTAATTATTGTATTTTTTTCAGGTTTTGTATGATCATATGAAGTTTGATGAGATAATAAAGAAGCTGCACTGTCATGTCAGCAATAATGTTGTAAAGGTAAAAATATCTTTGACTATTTGAACAAAAATTGAAAATATCTTATGTGAAAACTGTTTGGAAATTGTAATGATGTGATGTACATTATTTTAATCTTATTTCTAACAGGGTAAAAGCAAAAATAAAACCTTTTTGCTATTGCATTTTGTGTTGGCTAATTCTAAGTTCAGCATAGCAATAAATAAGAGAAAAGAAAACTGTTCATCGAACAATGAAGAGTTGTCGAGTATACAGCAAATTCAATACAAATGTGTAATATTTCGATTTTTTTGGATGAAGCATTGTCTAATATTGTTAATTTATCTGACTAATATTACTTTGCTTACAGACACTTGTAGAATGATAGTCAGAGTAGCAACTATAATTAAAATGAAATAAAAATAAAAATAAAATAAAATAAAATAAATGAGGATTCTAATATCTGAAAAATGAAATGGCATGGTGCATTTGCTGAATAGTAAAGAGTGAATTTTGAATAATTGAATGAAGCTCATTCTCACTGAGATTGTGATATCACTTCCTACCATTTCTTTTCAGCAGAAGATCAGTGTATATAAATGGTTGACTGTTTGAGTAATCATTGGTTGGAGTTTGATTTTTAGCAATACTCAGTTTGTGTAAGTGACATATAGCAAAAGACAAGCGTTATGGTTCAAACAAGCAGCAGTTTTTGTTGCCGTATCAGGTTGGATGCAAATACATTCACAGAAAGCAAGTGGTGTTCAGTTCATTCTGAGAACAGTACAGAACATTTCTTACACTGTAACATTTGGTAGCTCAAGAATAAAAGACTCCATATAATTTCATTCAAAGCAATCATGTCACAAAGTTTTATGAAAAGTTTATAGTAAGCTAGGCACAAAAGGAGATGTTACGGCTTTCATGGTTAAAACATGAATGAGTAAAAACACGTGTGCAAGTGACACAACCCATGTTTTCTGGCTGAAAAATAAGATAATTTTTTTTTTAATCATTTCAATCCAAACAAGGCAGCACAGCCACTAAGACACAGAGGGATACTGAGTGAAAGAATATAAGAAAAAGAAAAAGAAAAACAAGAATCAAGAACAATAAAAGAACAGAAATTAAGACAAAAGATAACGATTGACATTACATTTAAATTTTTGAAGATCAAACTTAACTGGAAAGCAAGAAGCTGGAAAAGAGTTCCTCAAGTGATAAGTGTAAGAAAAACTGTTAGCATAGACTTTATGGTAACATTAAGCCATTTCAACTGTGAAATGATGAGATATTGCTGCCAATCTAATATGATGGAATTCATGGAATCTAGGTATGATGGAGGTAAGTTCATTGAAAATTGAAAGTATTTATAGAAAAGACACAAGGATTCTACATTATGGTGGTGAGAAAGTGACTGAAGTTAATATGCTAGGTCAGGACTGATAAAGGATTTGTGCCAATAAAAATTTCTTTCACCTAAAGCAAAAAAATCCTCTTTTGGAGCCTCAGTAAATAAGTAGGAAATTTCATTTCATTGAGATTGATTTTATTTTTATGGCTTATCAACCTTTTCTGGGTTATTTAAAGCTGAGACATATATTTGTATTGTAAGATTTTTTTTTTTTTTTTTTTTTTTTTTTTTTTTGTGAGTGAATATTGCATGAACAATTTTTTGAAAATAACAGTGATTTTTTCCCCAGATACAAGTCCTACTATTTAACCCATAGCTGATGAAAGGAGATAAATTCATACATTTCGTAATGGTATTTGCACATAAGTGAATATAATAAATCTAACTGGAATTTTAACTCAATTCTTTGATTTCTCATTCTGAGCCACTGTCTTTAGTCCTTTAAATAGCTTTATCAGATTGAGACCTTCATATGCATGCTATGTATGGTACTAAACTTATTCAGAAATATCTAAACTGTCAGATGCATAAAAATGCTTTCTCAGATCAATGCTTATAAAAAGCTTTGAGGGTCATCCTTCTTCAAACCATGTGGACTGATGCTACAGATTCACAAACAATGAACTGTACCAAATAACAGAAACCACATCACTTGAGGACTGAAGAAGAGCAACAACTAAAATGGATATCACATGTAACTTGAAGAGAAAATAATGACATAATCAAGATGTTGCAGTTCCACACTACTTCAAATAGAAGATTATTAAGGAAACCCCCATCAATACTGGAAAGAGCAATAACAGTTACTTGAGAAAGCTATTTTACTGAAAAATTGTTTTAAAAGATTTTATAAATTTCAACTGACAGTAAGACCGGCTGCTCTGTCAATGAATGCTGAATGTTTCCTTATGAGGAAACAGCTAACATCACCATCCATTACATTCACCATCTCATTGAAAGATCTTCAATTGATACACAGGTCATATCAGTTTTCTCTCCAAATTTTAGCACCAATTCTAATTTCATGCCAACTATTTCTGTACCTTCTTCAGTATCGTTTAAATTTGTCATTTTTTATAATTATTACCAATTATCTTTATTGATTTTCTGTGAACACTTTTACAAAAAGGATTTCTCATAAGAACTTAAAAAAATTTTGCAAACATTTTATGTCATTGCTTAAAATACGTTGGAAATTGCCAGCATATGGTAATGTTCATTTTACACAGATAAAAGCTGTCCCTCAAGTGCTTTATCCTAGAACTAATACAACTAAAATGACACCCTGAGAGTAACATTTCAAACAAGTAGTACCTTGGATGCCTGTTGTCTTTCATTACATTTTCAGCTCTGCTGCAGCAATAAGAATTAGAAATGACCTCCATGGAGGTCAGTGAGCAGCTAATTATTTCCTGTGTAATATTTATAATCCTTTGGACATTTCATTTGTCCACTGACAAGCAGCTGGCATACCAAATAGTTATGCAGTATGACAATTCTCAGTTAAAAGCTACTGCTACACTTTCTTGACTAACACAATGCTAATCCAGGAGAGATCTTTTGCCATGCATGTGCCCTGAAACTTAATTTTATCAACCCTCTCTGCACAAAAAAGTAACTTGAGCTGATATATGTAAATAGTTGTCTTTATTTTTTTTTTAAGTAATTACAAACACAGTTCACAATATTGCTTATTGTTTTTTTGTTTTAGCTCGATTCGCACTACTACACGCAAACTCAGGGCATTAGCCAAGGTTCTGTATTATCAACTCTTCTTTGTAATATCTATTATGGTCATATGGAGAACAAAATGCTGAAACTTGACTCAGATGCATTGATGATGAGGATGGTAGATGATTTCCTTTTAGTAACACCTCAAAAGTCAACTGCTTTTAGGTTTTTGAATAAGATGCTGAATGGTGAGTATGTTATATAATAGGGTGTCAATATTTCTTAATGTGTTTCAGTAGAATATCACAATTTATTCTATTATAATAGCAACACCTTTAAAATGAATGTCTATAATGAAAGCCAAATATTAAAAAGATAAATTTTAGTTATAGTAGGAATAAAAAGAGACACTGAAACTCTCAATAGAAACAGGTGGTATAATTGTTTATGGTTTAACATTTTACAATTTATCAATGATTGTATTTGATGAGAGTTCATTGAAAATGATTGAAAAGAGTTAAATCAACTCTCATCAAATAGGATTGTTGATAAATTTTAAAATGTTAAACCATAAACAGAATTACCATTAAAAATGAGGTAAGACAATTTAAAATTAGACTTTATCTGTAATCTTACAAAAAAAATGTGAGAGAGACACTAATTTCAATATGTCTCCACTTCTTCAAGTGGGTTGTGCCCTGTTAAGAAATTGTATAAATCTTTAGAAAAAAATAAATGAGACGTGCATTTTTAGTCAAAGATATCATTTGTTGGAATAATCATAGCAAATTCTATCCAACAAGTTTTGTAAAATTCCAAGTGGTTTGAAAAGATTTTATTCATCTGATGCAATCCTGAATTGAATCTGAATTTTTATTGCTGATTTTAGATGCAATCTGATCTCATTTGATTTTCATTAAGAAAATTTCACATTAATGAATTAGATTTTCCTCTTTACATTATGGGAATGAAAATAAGAATTCATCTTCTTAATTTGGCCTCAACTACATAAATAACAAAAAAGAAAGCTAATGGGGATTGACCATTGCAAAGTTGATTAACACTTTCACTGATGCATTGCTATAGCATTGTTGTCTTGCTGTGCTGGCCCAGTTTGGGAAAAAAATTAGGAAAACATTTTATCTATTTCCTGAGCACTTAGATGCTGATGGGAATTTCTCATGGGTGCCACCACAGTGTCAATTGTTATCTTCTGTCTTCTTAATTCTTGTTCTTTTATTGTTCTCTCTTCTTAATAATGTTTTCTTTTTCTCATATCCTCTTACACTCAGTAACCCCTTTCATCTTGGTGCCTTGCTTGGGGTAAAATGATAAAAAAAATTGCCTTTAATTGAATACTCTACAGTACAGACTAAGCACAGCAACAACCCCAACACACAATATAATAAAAATATATCACAAAACAGGTATTGTACACTACTGTATATCTAAACTGGTTTTGAAATAGCCTAACCGTAGTAGGAACTGACATTTTACAGTGTCATGAAAGTGTGTGTATGTATATATATATATATATATATATATATATATATATATCAACAGCAGACAATGTCAATTTCATATCTTATCATCCACAATCCAGTTGAGATAAATAAAGTTCACAACACTGCAGCACAGTTAATTGGGAACATGATTATGATCTTTTCCATAGCTGTATAGTATATATTTCACTAGGGCTGAATACAGTTTTGAATTCAGGGTTGTCCTTCTCTTAGACTGGTTGCCAACTATAGATTGAAAACTCTACCTGCCCTGCTATTTAAACCATAAGAGGAGAAGAGATGGATTCATACCTTTACCAAGGATATTTTCTGTGAAAGTAAATGTAGCAAACTTCACCAGAATTCAAATTTGTTACACTGATTTCTTATTTGTAGTCAATGTCCATTACACCACTCGCATCTACAAATTGGATGCACCAGATGATGTGCCAATTTCATAAATATGTATAAGTACATCTTGAAAATATAATTACATCCACAGCATTGGAAATATTAATATTTCTTTTCTTTTTTTATTGGTTTGACAACACTAATGAAAATATTTAATATCTAGCAAAAGCATAATCATAAGTAGATAAGTAATTTTTTAAATTAATGGTTAACCATATCCAATGTTTCCATATTGTTGGATCCTGCTGTATAAGATGCCTCAAATGTTATTTATTAAATACTTGTGTAAAAACAAACTTTGAGAAAAGGAAGTAATGTAATTTATGAACCCATATTAAAATTGATAAGATATAAAATGTATTTTTATTCTGTTTTTATTGTCTCCTCAACAGGTATACCATTGTACAATTGTAGCATTCAGCCTGAGAAGACACTTATCAATTTTGCTTACGATCACAAAATCTATGGAAAGTTGCCCCAGATTTTAGAAACAGGTGAACTTTTTTTTTTTTTTTTGAGCTTCAATATCCATGACATTTTGTCAATAGATAGTGAATTATGATTTACTTTGTTTTTTTTCAATTCTTATATAGATTTTATGCAATAAAGCAACATATGGTATGTTGAAGAGTCTATTGAAAGAAAAAGCTGAATGAAACACAAGCTTAAAATCATGATTTTATCATATTATTAGGTTGGTGCAAAAATAATGACGTAATAATGTCGTTTTTTGACGTATTTTTTAACGTCAAAAAACGACATTATTACGTCATTATTTTTGCACCAACCTAATAATTATAAACTTGTAAATAGGACCCTAATTGCTGAGGTGTTCACTTTTTGTAACAGTGTTGCTTAACTGAGTTCAGTGCCTTTAGTTAAACTTTTTCAAACTCATATGCATGTATGTGCATCTCTCTCTCATATATATATAAAAGTGAACATAGAAGTCAACACTTAGAGGCGACAGTCTGTTTCATGCTAGACGCAATCGTCAGGCCTATATATATATATATATATATATATATATATATATATATGGGTTTTAACACAGTTTTAAATCAGCATCACGAGAACACAAACTCTATAGCGGTCAGAATATACTCAACAACTGAAGATTGCAAAGCTGTATGAAACTCTGAGTTGTGTTACTGATGTTGGATATTATGTATAATCACTAATATGTATATGTGTGTGTAAAATTTCAGAGAGAATATATCTGCAAAAGGACAATATGAACAAAGACAAAAGAAAAGAAAAAAACATTTTGTCCTCTGGGGGACTTTATCAAGGCAAATGCAAAAAACAAATCCTTGCAGTGATAGAGCATATGTCAATATAAAATATAAAAGTGGTCATTAAGGTCAACACCTGGTACTGACAGTCTGTTTCATGCTTAAACCCAATCTTCAGGCCTGATATTGAGCATTTTAACCTATAAATACTGCATACCATAAAAGTATATTTTTATCATATATATATATATATATATATATATATATATATATGAATCAAGAGAAATTATTTAAAAAAAATATTTATCTATTTACAGAAATGCTGCCATGGTGTGGATTGTTGATTGATACTAAATCACTGAATATAAAACGAGATTACAGCCGTTTTTCAGGTTTGGGTAAGCATTTTAAGGGCCATACACTCTGCTTTGTTTTAAGAACATCAGTAAATCTTTTGAATTAATTTTAAATGCATTTTTGATGAATTTTATAACTATATGGCTGATAAATAAAATTATCATCCATCTAAGTTTTAAATTTAAATTTTTTGCTACTTTTTGTTACCTGTAGACCATTCATTATTATCTGTTATATGGTAAGTCTGATCGATTCAATAAGGTCAAATTGGCAGTTGATCTCAAAAATGAACTACAGTCTGCTATTAACTGGAGTAAGGAATGGCTTGCTAATTTTAACACCTCCAAAATGAAACTACTCTTAATAATCTGAGAGACCGCTTCCTGCCTTCCATTAGTATGGCGGTTGCTAATCTCCAGGACAGTGACTCAGGCTGATATTCTCTGCTCACATGAAGTGGAAAGATTATATTGAATTAATTGCTAAGTCTGCTTCTGGGAAGTTCACTGTGTCATACTAGACAATTTTTCTCTCCAGAATTTAGCTTACATATTTACAAGTTTACCATTCATTTATACTTTGAATATTGCTGACACATAGTGCTCCTACTGTATATTTAGAGATTCTTGATAAAATACAAAGAATAATCTGCAATGTTATTGGTCCTGACCTATCAGCTGTAGTCACTTTCCCATTGCCATAATATAGATTCACTGTGTCTTTTCTATAAATACTTTCATTGTAATTGTCCAAGATGGTGAGCCAACCAAACTCACCAGGGAAAAGGTTACCTATAAAAATAGCCAAAAACCAAAAAATATAAAAAGTTCCACCAGAAAAGGCTTGCTAGTGTGGCAAAAAAGTGCTCAATGCCATAGGGAGCAATAGTACTACAGTAGAGGAACTTATAGCTTCAAGCAAAAAAGTGCTCTACAATACCAGGCCACTAAAGTCACTCGTGTCAGAGCATTTACAATTAGAGATAAGGATAATCAGTTCTCAAAAGAGTCTGCCTAAGATTACACACTTTTTTTTTCTCCAGTGTGCAATGTTAAGCAGGCTCTTTTGGGAGCTGCTTATCCTTATTTCATTATATACAGTGTGACAAAAAAAAACAGAAACTTTTTAACAATCCAATAAAACCAAGAGTGATGGAAGAAAAATATTTTATTCATAATTGAAACCTTAAAACATGTCATTTAAGAAACAATGATGGAATTTTCATTTTTTTTTAATTACATCCTATAGATGGCGTCCTCCTGTATGAATGCATTCTTGAAATCTGTTGAGATTCCTCATTGACTGCTGCTAATGCACGCTGTTGTCTGTTCCACTGATCCATAGTTACTAAAATGGCGAAATGTTTACTTGCTCAAGGTCACTGTCTGGCACTGTTGCCACTTGCTCATGTCTGGCAATATGCACTTCAAAAATTCCCGTTTTTTTGGGTCACCCTGTATATATATATATATATATATATATATATATATGTGTGTGTGTGTGTGTGTGTGTGTGTATATATATATATATATGATAAAACATCTGACAAATAAAATTTTAATTTCTGAAAGGAAAATACACATTTATTAATAACTCATACTTTATTTATTTCTCTCTACCAACCTGAATATTCAATAAATCTTATTAAAAAAAATATGAGCTCACTGACAGGATTCAAACTTGCATTCCTCTGAGCAGAGGGTACCATCGTTAGATCCAACATGCTTTAACTGACCAGGCTACAAAGTATTCAGGCTGGTAGATGAAAATAAATAAATATACTGTTTAATAAATAAATGAAGCATCTACTCAAATATGAGTTCCACTAAAAATAAAAAGTGATAAAATCTGTTGAATTAATAAATAAAAAAATCCATTGCTTTTCTAGAAATTATATATATGAAAGTATATAGTCTTTGATCTTTTTTTCCACTTTATGGTGGTGAACACATTTTTATACCTTTCTGAAACTGGCTTTCATCTTTAAAAATGGCGTAAGTTTCTCTGGTGAGGTTTGAATATGAATGAAACTTGCTGTTAGAAATTGTGCTTTCTGCTAGTGATTACAGTTTTGATTTGTTTCTTTTTCTTTATTTTTTGTCCAGGTATTTCGGACATACTAACTGTGAACCTGACCCCACAAATGGCAGCAAACCTTTGCCATAAAATTCTCAAGTATGCCTTTTATTTGTTCCTATTTATAGAGTTTATAGCAAAAAACCTTTTCTATTTTGTAACACAAGTGTAACTTGATCATCATTAGTAAAAAGAAGCTCATAAAACTTAGTTTAGTTTTTGAGAAATTTGATATACCATATATACTCGTGTATAAGCCAACTTCATGGATAGTGTTATATAGGAATAAAGTGTCACTGCTAACACTTGTATTTGAACATAGATTGCCAGTGAGCAAATGCAGGCGATGACATTATTGAATTAAGTAGACTACGTGACCATAGAGGAAACGCATATATGGAAGGTAGCATGACATGTAATTGATCTACATTTCTCGTCTATCCTCTATTACTATTCAGATCACTATTTCTATTCTATCCTCTATTACTATACAAACCACTATTCTCTACTCTATTAACTATACTATTTCTCTGTTCAGATCACTATATGGGTTACTTGTTGAACAAGTGCTATAAGTGAGAGTGCTATTTGAAGACGTCTGACACCAGCATTGTTCAACGGTGTACTATAGTTGTATCTGCGATTACAAAGTCTCTACTACAACAAGCATTACGAAAGTGACAGCGAGTATTCATTGGCATTACAAAAGAGGCAATGAGTGTTTGTTGACATCACAAAAGAGGCAATGAGTGTTTGTTGACATCACAAAAGATAGTGTGACTCCAATATTTGTTGCATGAATTTAAACCCAGCCAAAAAAATTTACCTATTGTGCAACTGTTCACTAAAAATGAATGATTTTTAACCTCCTCAAAAAAAATTACCTGTGTATAGTCAACCCTTATTTTTTGTATAAAAAAACTGATCATAAAAACTTGCACTATACTTGCATATATACTGTATTAAACTGTCAAATATACCATGTCTAGTAAGTTACTTTGTGTCATGAAATGCTGCAGCCATTGTATAAAAAAAACGCCTTTGAATAGTTAATTTGACTGGACATGACATTTAAAAAAGTACAAAAGAATTTTTTTAAAAATGCTTAAAACTGGGAAATATATTTCCACTGCACTATTTACTTACATCTATAAATATTTTCCCACTTAATAATTTCATTTATGTTTATCTATTTTCCTCTATATGCTTCTTTTACAGGGTACGCCAAAAAACTTCCCACATGACGGTAAAACATCAGTGAGATGAAGACGCTCTTGCCACTAATGTCTTACCATTTTGTGGGAGGTATTTCTGCCACACCCTGTATGTTCCATGTCCCTTCAGGATGTGGATGACCATGGCTCACCACAATTCCCTATCCTTTGTAGACCATAGTAATGTTTGTCTTTTTTGCTATATCTCCTTAATCTCTGTTCTGCCAGCCATTTACACAAGCTTGTTAGGTATGTTATGTAACTGCTTTCCTCTGTCCCGCTTGCCTTCAAAATGTCTTGTAAGTGTCAGTTTCCATTTTCTCTAAAACTGTTGTTACTCATGTGTTCAGTCTATGATACAGTTAGCATTCATTGTAAAACCACGTTTCTGTTGCTTTTAGTTTCTTCTCTATCTGTGATGAGATGGTCCAGCATTCATTGTTGTA
Source organism: Acanthosepion lycidas (assembly GCA_963932145.1). Classification (NCBI taxonomy): domain Eukaryota; kingdom Metazoa; phylum Mollusca; class Cephalopoda; order Sepiida; family Sepiidae; genus Acanthosepion; species Acanthosepion lycidas. Next base: position 55,509,153 of record OZ010584.1, read on the forward strand.
TATAGGAGTATAAATTTTTATGTTTCTTAATACATTGCTTAACTTTTGGAAGGCATTTTTCGCTATCCCCAATGCATCTTTAGATTACTTAGGATAATAAAACACATTTAAGATATCTATTTTACGTGCTTATAGACATTTATTTTGTGTACATTGTTTACTGCCTTATTTGATCAAAACTGATGTTTTATTTGGGAAATATATCTTGATCTGCATTTTCTTTCTTTTTAGATGTATAAATCCAAAATGTTTGGCTATATTTGTAGACAAAAAGGTAAGAAACTTTTTTCTTTTTTTTTTTTTTTGCTTTTACACAGAAAAACAATTTCTATTAAGAAAAAAAGTTTATCACAATCTGATGAATATTTTTATTAAATAGTTTTCATATAAAATGTACAATTTTATCAAAGGAAAAAAAAAACGTTTTGAACCGTCAAATTAATCTCCAAAATAATCACTTTTTAGTAATTACATAAGTTATCCCCCTTTGACTGTTCATCTTAAAGTAATATCAATTTTTTTTTTTTTTTTAACTTAACCTTTCTTGCCCATGTGGAAACACCGTTGAAATGATCATCGAAGTTAAACAATGTCGAGTAGCTAGATTTGTAACCACTTGGGAATACCAAGTGGATAATGGCTTGGAATTGGAAATCGGAAAGTCGAGTTCCGAATCCAGTTGGGTTCGTTATATTCACCTACGTGCAAATACCCTTGGAAAAGGTATGAATCCACCACTTCCCCCTCCAGCTATGAATTAATTTAGCAAGACTTGTATCAGTAAACCATTATTATCTCCAAAATATTTTTACAATCTAAAAATATTTTCTGGCTTTAAATAAACTGCAAAAAGTTGATAAGCCATAAAAAACAAAACAGTCAATAAATAACCCATTAATGTCCACCTTCCCATATTTGGAATGGTGGACATTAAGTAGAATCCTATAATTAATACCAGATTTTTATACACCTTTAATTAAGCATTTTTTTTAAACCTATAATTAATACGGGATTTTATTGTTGACATTAATTTCAGTAATTAGAAATAAGCACTTGAATTTGAAGATAAGCTGTTTGCAATTTGATTTTTATTAAAGATAATTTCTGTTTTGTTTTGATTCAGTATTCATTTTGACAAACTATAGCAATTCTGATTGAGTTTCAAATTTTGAAAATATTGCTGCTTCAAACAGTGACAACAAACAATATAAGAGTTTAGCAATTCTCACATTGTTTTTAATATTTGTAACTGCAGAGTTACAGTGGCTTATCTTTAAGTAACAGAAACCACATCACTTGAGGACTATGAACAGCAGCAATAACTAAAATGGTTAGTACATGTAACTTGAAGAGAAAATAATGACATAATCAAAATGTTAACATTCTACACCACTTCAAATAGAAAGTTCCCTCATCAATATTGGAAAGAGCAATAACAGTTACTGGACTTGAGAAACCTGTTTTCCAGAAAAATTGCTTTTTTATGAGAAATATTTTATAAATTTCAACCAAAAGCAATACCAGTTGCTCAGTCAATGAATGGTAACTGTTTCCTTGTAGGTATTATGGTAAACATTTTGTTGCGAGAGGAAATGAATAACAAGGATTAGGTTTTTGAACAACATGTATTTGTTTAATGTTACGGTTGTTGGAAAAATTGAAGAAAATGTTGATTTTGGTTGCGAAAATTGTCAAGAAGGCGATTATGTGTAAGAGTAGCACTGGAAGTTGGCCGATTGGTTGGGTCTGATGCATGTGTTGGTCAATGAAGATCATGGTGGTGGGTCAATTTGTCGTAGGGTATGTTGGTTGCCAAAGTAATGAGGGATTGGTATAGCTGGTAGGCCTGTGGTGGAATGTCTCACCGTGAGGGTATGCCTGTAGTGAGGTAGGTGGTTACAGTGACGGCAATGGTGATGAGGAAGGCTTGTAGCTGGGTTGAGATGTTATAAATTGCAGCATTGGATTCTGTGTCTGATGTTATAAATCACATTAGTGTGTGTCAGGAACCTCAATGTGTCGAAGCTAGATAGCTGCCTTCTGCATGTGATGTTATAATTCATGTTGGTGAGTATTGGGAGCCTGGCAGTATCAAGGCTGATTTTTGTGTGTAATGTGTAAATCATATTGGTGGTGTTGAAGCTGGTCTCTCTTGGTTTCCATGTGTGAAGAGTCTGGTTAGATTAGCCAAGCCTGGGAGTGGTAACAATTGTGCTGAGAGGAGCAGTCATGTCAGTGACAGTGGCAGTTCTCTGTTATGGCCTGCAACAGCTGATTGATGTTGCAAGAGACCTGCTTTTAAGCAGATCTGGCAGTCCACAGGGACATCACCCTTTCTGGCAGGAACATTTGTGATGGCCACTGTATTGCTTTCATTGTGGGGGACATACTTCGTGGACTGGTTGTGATGCTCGGAGCCTATGTGCAGAAGATGTCTTATTTTTTTTTGTTTTCTGCCTTCATGGCATTCACATCTGGCCAACATGTAGAATGAATCAGAAAGAGAAATTGCAGCAGAGTATAACATAGGGAAATGGCTAATATTACCATTACCATCTTGATTGAGATTCTAGCATACTCGAGCCATTTTGCATGCAAAAAACAGTGTGTCAAAAAGACTGTTTTTTCATTGACTATTATTTTAACTACCTTCACTTGTTGGCAATGTTTATTGTTTTTAAAAAGTGGTGATTAGAATTGTTATAAAGCCTAAACATATGAAAGTGAATTTATACATTTTCTTTGGTATTGAGAATTGACAACAAAAATAATAAACACTATTAGATTGTTTATTGGAATGGTTGGTAAAATATTGGCTAATTACCTCTTTATAAAGTGATAAATAATAAGGATTTTAAGATATTTTAATAATTTAGTAAATGTTTATAAATAAAAAAACTTTTCATATTTATTTCTTCATAAATTGGTTAATGATAAATATTGTATTGCATTACTTTTAATACAAATGTATTAGTTTTTTGAATGTTGTAAATATATGCGCCTCAAGGACACATGGCACAGTGGATAAAGGCATTGGTTAGATCCAGTGACAGACCCAAAGAGTGTGAGTTCAATACCCGGTTAAGGCAGTGGAGAACTTTCAGAGGGAAAAATTAGCAGGAGATAACTGATAACTGACATCCATCAAACATGGCACATGGAAGTAGAACAGTCTACCCCAGTGATCGAAATAAAGGGTTCAGTTTGAAATTCCAACCACCTGAAGAAGGCCGGAGCGTACAATGGCCGAAACGTCGTGACAAATATGGTGACAATAGTCCAACTAATGTAAATACTGTATAAAATTATTCTTGTAGATAATCTAATACATAGTGATTGATATTTTTGTTGTATATTCTCAAGAACAAAAAATGTATAAATTCACTTTCGTTATATATTTAAGTTTTATTACAATTTTAATCATTCATTTTTAAAACAATAAACATTGCTGAGGAGTGAAGATTTTTAAAATAATCATGGTATCAAGGAAAAAAAAAACATCCCTTTGACTCTTCATTGTTTTGTGTTTTTTTTTTTTTTTTTTTTTTTCATGAAAATCCATGCTGAGATTATTTATCAATCTTCCCACATGAAAAATGACTTGCAGAGAAATTAAAAAACAATTTGATTAAATGACAAATTAATTTTTACTTTTTTTTTCTTTCAGATCAACAGTATCACCACAATTGCATGTAATGTGTTTAATCTTTTCTACTTGGCTGCCTACCGATTTCATGTCTTCATCCTAAGATTAATCACTAAGCAACAAACACTGCATAGTGCACAATTTTTTTTCAGTAAGTTTAATTTACTTTCATATATTAAAATAAACAAAAACTTAGATTATTAGGTACTCATTTAATAATGTTGTATATTTCTCAACATCTTATAAACTGTAAAAATGATTTAAATAATAAAGTTTGATTTGGAGTTGACTTTGAAAGACATGAAAATGAAAGTGGCTAATTCACCATGAATCAACAAAAGATAAAAGTGTATAAGTGGGTAGAATGCTTTAAAGTGGGAAGAAAGCCAATCTGGTCATTTGACATCGTGCACGGAAGAACATGTCGAAAGTGTGGATGCCTTCATCAGAGAAGACTGATAAATCACATTAGTACAAGTGGTGGCAATCATGGGCATCAGCTATAAATCTGCACAAGCCATAGTGCATGATAACTTTGGGTACCATAAAGTTTGCATGTGTTGGGTGCTGAAACAAGTAAGCAGTGCAAACATGGTTTCATGAGCAATTGAAAAGTTTCTATTCCTTAGGAAAAATCTTGTTGAACAATTGTGACACTGACATCTCTGGAAGTTGATCAAACAAAAAGAAAGAAGGAATAGGAGAGAGTACTATTTGGATGATAATTGTTGAAATTGCAGGAAGATGGATTAAAAGTTGAGAAGAAAATTAAAAACAAAGTGCATTGAAAAAAAAAATATCTTTTGAGATAATTCCAAGGAGAATCTAACCCAGATTTAATTAGGCAAAATCCAGTAAGATTGAACAAAGCCAAGACCATTAAGGTATCCACGAATGTTAGATAAAATAAAAACATATGTTGTTGATAGAGAAATCTGTGTGGTCAGTGAAATAACATTCACAATTCCCCTTGATCAGATAAAATAAAAACATGTTTCAAATCAACCCTCCAGAAGAAGTGTTGAAAAGTGACATATGCATTTGTTCTTCATCCATGCAAATAAAGGTATTGTATGGAAATTGCCTTTACCTTTTGATTTACCTTAGTATATTATTAACTTTTGGACACATTTCTTTTGTTTCTTCCAGGAATCATCCACTATATTGCTGACCAGTTCTTTAAGCTTGTCAAGACAAAGATGAAGCAGGTTTGTTTAAATTGATACTTCAATTCATACTCATCAAGAGGCTCACAATCACATTGGTTTCATTATTAATTGAGAATAAGTTTTAGAATTTGTTGATCAGAGCCACTCTTTTCAAGTCATTCCATTTGATCTTAATCTTGATTAATAAGTAATATTTTATTGCTTCAAATAAATATTGGATTGGAAACAACTTTTTCCAACTTTTATTAAATATATATAAAATGTTGTGCAGGACCTTTGTCTCCAACCTTATATCTTAAGAAAAAGAAGATATTGTTTACTTGATTATTTAATTACTCTATGAATTAACTTCTGTTCTTTCTATGATAATATATGCATTTCTTTTTCAGATAAACTCCGTCCAAAGTTATCCTCTTTCAAAGTGTGAAAACAAATGGTAGGCAAACATTGAAGATTGATTTACAAACTGTTCATTATGAATGATCTAAAGTTGTAGTTAATTGATTCATTTTCTATGGCTTATCAAGCCATTATAGGTTATTTAAAGCCAGAAAATATTTTTAGATTGTATTTTTTTTTTTTAAGATAATGATTTAGTGATACAAGTTTTAATGAATGATGCATAGCGGGGAGAGAAGAGGTGGATTCATACCTAATTAGAATTTGATAAACAATCAAGAAATTATATTGTGGCTATAAAGGGAGAGGTCATTTCTATATTACAATCACTGTATAAATTAAGCTCTCATTTTATGGCCATGGTAGTTTCTATACAGTGATATTCTAGAGAATGTAAATAAAAGACATGCCTGTGTAGCTAATCAGTATTTCATTCATTGACCGTTTCATTTTCTGCTGGTTATTTAAAGCCAGAAAATATTTTTAGATTGTAAAAAATAATTTTCTTTTTTTATACATAATAATGATTTATTGATACATTTTTTACTAATTAACCCATAGCTGGTGGAAAATGACTATGTACCTTCTCCCAAGGGCATTATTGCAATGTGAAATAAATAGACTCGATCAGAATTTAAACTCTGCATGCTGATTCCATTTCCCACGTTAATAAGCATAACGCTACCCACACATTCAAAGTCCAGTCTGATGGATAGATATTATTAACAGCTTTGCTTAGCTACCATATTTACTAAAAGAATATCTGTTGATATCTTTACAATTCTTAGAAATTTTGTTATTATATAATTACCTTATTTGTTCCACTGAAACTGAAATGTTTTCTTTCAGGTTGTGTTTTATGGCATTCTTTATCAAAGTTTCACAGTATCAGAGTCAGTATGTAGCATTACATTCAATGTTGAAGAAGGCCTGCTCTCAAGGAAAAGCTATGTTGGTATGTAAATCATTTTAAGTTTAATTAGTATTCAATCTTCACAAGTATTTTTGTTGTTTACCCCAAAATAATTATTGATTTGAATTTTTGCTTTCTATAATATTTTAATGATTAATTAATACTGAACCTTATATACAATTCTATTAGATCATAGTGGTTATTGTTAAGAAAAGCAGATGTTTATTTTTGTAATTCAATGCAATTTGACTACTGCCCATATGTGAAGTTTAGAGTAGTTCCAAGGGGGAACAACTATATATATATATATGACGTCATACATTAAGAAATGGACAAAGTCCGACAATTTATTTATTAAAGACATTTTTATGTTTAACGTTCTTTTTATAGATACAAGTATTTAAGTAAATGCTCTGTTTATAATAAACAGTATTAAATAACATTTACTGGCCTGAATGTCCGAGAAATTTTCATAGAAAATATTCGTCCTTTGAAAGGATTCGAACCTGCATCCTATACGGAATGTGTGTGTTGTGATGGTAAAAGAGGAATAAATAAAACCAGATAAATTTTAGTAAGATACAGTTTGCTTCTTATATTTAAGATATTCACATTTAATATTACAATATTCTGGTAATCTGCAGCAGCTAACTCCATTACTGAGTATACACAAGTCAATTTAATTTTGCCTCCAAGATACTGGGAGATATTTTTTTTGGGTGGGAGGGATCTTATTTACCATCAAGTATGGTAGTATTATTTATTACTTTAGTTATTGGGTCTTTCAAATTTATTATGTATTTTTAGCTTTAAAGCCAACCAGCTGAATTCAACATTTTATGCACATAACAACAATGACCAGTATCAGTGACTCTTAATAGAAATGCATTTGAATTGAGCCAACATTGGCATTTGATTTGTGGCATCTATTAGTCTCCATTTATCTTTTACAGTGAGCAGCCTAAAAAAAAAAAAAAAAAAACCTTTGTCTATTCTTTTTTCTTTTAGTCAACCAAAAGGAAGTCATTGCTGCTTAAAACTGTTGTGGATGGACAATTAGAAAGTGTCTTGAGTTCAATGAAATGATGAACAATCAATGGGAGAAAATGACTGGTTCAGGATCATTTACCAACTTATATCTTGAAAATAATGTAATTCTTTCATAAAAATTTTAATTCTGTTTTAAAAATAAATGAAATAAAAGTTATACATTTTCAAAATATCTACGTGTTGACAGCAGTTGTCTCTAGCACTGCTCAAACTTTCCTTGATTTTGTTAACTTTTTTTTTTTTTTTTTCATACTATTGTTTGCCCAAAAGTCACTCAATGTAGAAGGTTGCTAAATGAGGTTGTAAGGGTGGATAGGGATGAAGCAAGAGATGCATATGAGGATATATAGGATAGAAAACAATTGACCCGAAGTTTGTAGTGATTGGAGAAGCATCCCCTTGGGAGTCTAATGCAATATAACAATTTTCTTCTTTACCAATGGGATATGAAGCAAATAAGGATGAATGAATGGAACCAAAGAATGTAGTTCACCCAAATTATTTTGCAGTTGTTCAAAATACACCAGAGCTATAAATGCAAATAAAGTATTTTTCAGGAAGCAGCAATTGTAATATTTGTATTTGCAGTAAATAGCAATTATTTACTTTAAAAATCATTTTCTATGGACTGGTAAGAATGAGTGTCATTAGTTAGCTTAGTGTCAGATTCTTACATTTATATTTTGCTACTATTCAAGTAATTATAAAAACCAATTTGGCTCAAGTCATCATTAATTTTTTTTTTCTGAGGGCTCATCTGCAATAGCTTTAATATATCTACTATAGGATTAATTTGTTATTTATAGACAAAATCCAAGCTACACGAGGTTTAAAATGGTCACTGATGATCGTTTTGTTGATTTGTTCCAAATTTTAGAAGAAAATTAAGATCATCTAATTTTTACTTTCATTAGTAAAATCTAACATTTTATATTTACAAGAAATAAAATGAAAAAAAAAAAAAAAAAGCTTCACCTACTTAGAAAGATTTAGAACTCAAGACAGCAAATTTTCATGTGGAAATGAACAATACGCTCATCATGACTATACTGTGTATATTTATGTAATTAAAAAAAAAAAAAAAAGCCTACATTAAATTGATCTTAAATAGAAGTGTCTGAAATTACCATTAACAGACTTGTTAATATCTCTTATTTCAGTGAAATTCAAAGTTTAAAAACGGTTTCCTTTAACATCTTTATAAATTGATCATTCCAATTTTAGATTTTAAACAAAGTTCATCCCCTCCCACTGAATGTCTAATCTAGAAGTCAGGCAACCAAGGCTTTTCACTGAAGCGAATTGTTTCACTTATTGAATATACAAGGTCTTTAGACAATTTCAAAGTCACAACAAAAAACTCAGAAGAGGTGTCAACCAAGTTTTTAATGATATTAAGTCTTATTAATTTTTTTGCTTTTTTTAAACTGCAATTAAAGAATTACATAGAGTATTTACTTCATGTTATGCAAACATTTCTTTAACATCCAGTTTCCGTCAGGTGTTGCACTATATATGAAAATCGGCTTATACAAATATATATGGTAATCATTTTTCTAAGGATAGATATTGACATCTGAAACATGATATACTGCAAATAAATTTGCTACTATAAGTGTCTTCGTTAATTAAGAAGTCATACTTTTACCAGATTATGTGAACAGGATCCTAGAAGCTTAGGTCTGTGCCACTTTTTTTTTTTTTTTTAATATTTTAAACTTATCAGCATCATGCTTTCCAGCTAACTTTGAAAATGAAGCTTCACTAACCAATCAGAATACTGGTTTTGAAAAATGGGTCAGGCCAGTTTTATATTTAGGATAGTGGATAACCAAAGGACAAAGAAGTGGAAACTGACTGAATTTCAGTCTCATAAAAGGAACTTCTTCAGATTAATGATGGTTTAATTGATGAATCATTGAGTGGGGTACGGGAAAGAAATACCAGTTATCAAAATTTGGTAGCCCTGTTGGCAGGGCTTCAGAATACACTGACTGCACATCTGCAGGGGGTAAAAGGCCTCCAAGGGGGCCACCTGTGATGCCTGAGGATGGGATCCTGGTGGTTGAGCAGACCATGATCCAGGTGGAAAGAGGTCATGGTCCTGTAACACCACTTTGGCCCTTACCTGGACTAGACGGGCAGTCGGAGGGGCCCGATCTGATCAATCGGCTGGTCAGGTCAAGCCCTAACATCTACTCCCCCCACAAAAAAAAAAAAAAAAAAAAAAAAAAAAAAAAAAAAAAAAAAACACCCTCTATCAAAATAAAATACTTAAGCACTAAATTTCTATAAGTAACTAAACAGTAGTAGAAGGCGCTAACTGAGGGTCAATTCTCAATGTTGAGACCCATAGGCCCAGACATGGCTGCAAACCATGCACTGATGTTATGGGGTGGTGAACAAGGTCATGTGACAGGTGCTCTGGGTTTCTCACGCTGATGAGTATACCGATTGTGTAGTCCCTGATCCGTCAAGGCAATAGGGTTTCCCCCTTGACAGATCCCAATTGCAGACTGCGATATGGATAGGTGGGTGGGGAGCATGGTCAAAGAATCAGATGACACATTTAAATGGAAAACAAACACAAAGAAAACCCCCTCAGGTGAAATTAATCTCCAATAAATCCATTAAGAGACCACATATGGATTCTGACTGAGGAGGACCATAACATTATAGAAAAATAATATTAGAATCTATGGAAGAGACTCCATTGACCAAATTATCCCCTTTTCTGATACAGAAAGTAATATCCCCCAATGTTACCGCTAAAACAGTGAAGAGCATCCGAAATGGAATACTACTAATAGAGGTAGAGAAGAAGAAACATGCCACCTCCCTCCTGAAAATGACCAAATTTCATAATGTGAAAATACGAGCCGACCCTCATCAAAAATTAAATTACTCTAAAGGAGTAGTGTGAAGCAGGGAACTCACATTATGCACAATTGAGGAAATTAAAACAGAACTAAAAGGCCAAGGAGTAATTGATGTGAAGAGGGTCTCTATAAAAAGGGAAGGAAAAATAATAGAAATAAATACATATATTAGGTTGGTGCAAAAATAATGTTTTGACATAAAATATTTTTGCACCAACCTAATATTTTAACTTTCAACACACCTATCATACCAAAAGAAATCACCCAAACTCCAATCTGTATAGCATGCCAGGAGGCTTATACAATATGTCACATTTTGACAGATTGTTTAGACTTGAAGTGAACTCACCAAAAGTACGACAAAGAAACAAACCTGAAAGAAGTATTCCTCCAAGTAAAACCTTCAAAAATACTTGAATATATAAGAGAAACTGGTCTCTATAGCAAAATAGAGAAAAAGATTAAAATAAACACAAATACACCAAGCTATATACCTCCATGAAGCTGCTTCAAGATGCCTACTCAAACCAAGAAACATGTTTAACTTAAAATTCTTTTAAAGTCACTCAAAATCATTTTTGGCATAAAGTGACCACTAAGGTTGGAATGCCGTTAAACAAAACAACCAACCAACAAAATTTGGTATTTTATATTGATCAATGGATCCTGGATCAAACAAAATGTTTGTGTGATTTAGTAATTGTGACAATCTGGGATTTAAAAAAATAAAAAAGGACCAAATTAAATTAGGTCATAATTTAAACAACAAACATTTGTCTTTAATGTTTGAATCTAACTAGCAATTGTTGTATTTCTCTTCTTTCACCCAACTTTTTATTACATATAAAAACCAATTCCATGGAATGAACACATACACATCATTTATACAAGTGGAGGTATAAATAGTTTCCCAACCCCATTTCCATAAGGTAATTTGGGGATATTTTTTTTTAATTGTCTTAAATGTCAGTGTGGAGTGGTTAGTTAACTGGGAAAAAACAAAATCTGAATCACTCCTAGATTTAAGTAAAGGCTTGAATTTACTTCCTTGCATTGTCCAGTTGAGATATTAAAAAATACTTTTTGGATTTAAAAGTTTATTATAAAACTCAGAAATCTGAATTCATTTTATTTATTTTTTCATAAATTTCTTACAAAGAATCTGTGACATTATCAATAACCTTCACCTTTTTAGAAGACAGCTTTCACAAAAAACACATTTTATGTAAAGTAAGGCTGTTAGTGAAGTTGTTTTACTTATAATATTGTTAATTTCAATACTACTCTAATAAAAATAATTTTATATATTTATTTTTTAATTTTTCATACATTAGTAATTCTTGATCCTTTGGACTTTACTAAGTACTAAGCACCATAAAGGGTTTTCAGTCATCTATCAGTTCTTGCAGTCAAAATTATTGAACTAAGCTTTTGGAAATTTTTTTCATAATTACTTCTGACGAACAACATTAACTTTTGAGATCATAACGTGTGGATATTCAGCCTTGGGTTTTGATATTTCATCAAGTTTCTGCATCTATAAAAGAAATAAAAAGCAAAGTATGAAAAGAAAGAAAAAAAAAAAAAAATGTGTTTTGAAAAAATTCATGTATTTTTCACACAAACAATATGGCTTTCATTTCTCAAAGTTATCTGCTGATGTGCTTAATTATTGCAGTTGAAAATTAAAAAAAAAAAAAAAAAAAAAAAAAAAATTTATCAAACAACACTAACCAAAATCTGTTGAGCAAATCATGCACTTGCCTTGTCAGTACATAACACATGCAAATAGACAGGATATTTCTCAAACTATGCTTACGAAATAGTCATATTACCCCTAAATCCCCAAATACTGAACTTAAGTTACTGAACATTACCAAGGTTTCTAATGTCTGATTGATATGGAGACCAATCTGGAAGGCTGTTCTGCCTACCTATCATATTAATTCAGTAATTTAGTTGTTAATGCAACACTGACATAATATATGTCTTAATTTTGCTAATTGCCCTGGAAGTGGAGTAGAGAGAGATTTCCTTATTAAAAAGGCTCATTCTGAAGAAGTAAAAGGCATCAAACTTTCTTAAAAATAAAAATTAAATTAAATAAATAAAAAAAATAATATATATATATATATATATATATATCTCAAACTTATAAAAAAATTTGACCCATTTACAAGTGACAAAGTTTAGAAGCACAGATTAACTAACATGTACCACTGGTATGTATTAGTTGTTCCCATCTGGTAAGGTACCAGTCAATATTTGCAAGGGAAAGGTGGAAAATTTACATAGGCTGCAAAAAATGTAACAGGTTCATCGATAGCTGAACATTTAATTAAAAGGCAGCAGTGTGACCAGTCTCATAACCCCAGATATGTTCTCAGTACTGAGCAGGTTTAATTCAATGTATCACTTGGAAGTTTTCAAATCAGTGTACATTAAGTCCTACCAGGCATTTATCTGTAATCACAAGTGAGTAGTGGGCATAAAAATGTTATATTTTTTGCATGTAACATTTCTCTTGCATTTTTTTTTTTTTTTTTTTTTTTTTTTTTAGTCGCTGTGCACATTTTTGTTATTTATCTTTGCTCTGAGAAGAGAACCAAGTGGACTTTTTAAATGTTATTTTTTGGTATTACCACAATGTTTACTTGGATCATGATATCAATTACTGATCTGAATTTGGAATATGCAGCTATCTGGAAAGAAAGCTTATATATTGAGGATTGAACTCACTACTTGGTAGTCATTGTTCTAGTGAAACAAGCTTGCTAACTATTACACCACATCAAAGTGCCTAACTACATAATTTCATATGACTAGGTGAGAAAATAGCAATGGGGATAGAGTCAGATCCCCAAATCCAAAATCTAGGGGGTTGTAATTTCAAATGATGATAGAACAATCTTGCAACTCCCAAATCAAAAATCCAGGATGGGAGGGATAAATCAAAAGGGTGAAAAAAATTTGTATCCAACACAATGCACAATTATCTTCTTTACCAATGAAGAACTAATAATCCTCCCATTGTCCAAAGTAGCCTTCTTTTATTGGGCTAAGAAGGCCTGTGACTGGTTGAGACAAGTAGGCAAGTGCAAAAAAAACAAAAACAAAACATATTGAGTTCTTAATAAAGTTGATCTAATTTTGATTCTTTTTTGACAAACAGCACAGAGAACACAAATTCTTTTTGTCACCAAAGAACAAGAAGGAAAAAAAAGAAAAAAAGTACTAAATGACTAAAGAATGTTTACCTCTTCTTCAGTCAGTTCCCATCCAGAGGAAGCACCAAGATTATCATCCAACTGCTGCAATGTTTTTGCTCCAAAAATGACCGAAGAAACAATTTTCTTCTGAATCAACCAACGTAGAGCAACTTGTGCCACACTTTTTCCTAATGTTGAAAGAAAAGAGGAATTAAGTCCAGCAAATCAGGAGCTAAGATTGGATCCATATTTAGATCACATTTTCTTGAAATCCTTTAAGAAAAAATAAGTTGTATAGCATGTGTTTGTATAAATACATTTTTTTTATATATGTGGAAGTGCTCAATTTTAAATTCTTTCAAAAGCATTTCAAATACATGTGTTTTATTACCCAATTACAGCCCCGTTTCATATTGTTAATAAACAGCAACCCATTTTGATAAGTCACTAAGCATGAAATAGTGCTGTAAATGAGTAAATAAAACTAAAATTTTATTATCTTTTCAAAGACATTGTATTAGAGAACAAGTTACATTTTTATGAGGAGTTCAAATGGAAGTTGCAAAAAGCTGATATCATGAATTATTGTGTCTACATATATACATGAGTAACAGAAGAGAAAACTTGTATTTTTAGACAAAGTTTTGAATATGAAATTTGACACCTTTTTGAATTGCACTTATTTTAAGTGATTCATCAATGCAATCATTTGTTACATCGTCATGTATTTCTAACAAGTTGATCTTGGATTTTTTACTCGTAGTACCCATGAAAATTTCAGTTTCCTAATTTGTATTTGATTTAATAAAATTTAATAAGTTCATTGCAAATTTCAGGACTAAAAAAAAAATACCCATAAAATTCCCCTATTCCCTCATTTGAGTTTAACTTTAACAAAATATTACTATAACAATTATAAGTATGAATGAAAGTCATTAAAGAAGTAAGAGGGTACAAATGAAAAGATTTGAAAGTAAGTTTTTTCCATTTCACTGAAGCAGACATTAAACACACGAGAGTATTATTGCCTCCTCTTTCTTGCTGAAACCAAACAGCATCTGTCTTTCCTTGTTATCAAGAGAATAATCCATTATTTATGGTTGGGCATAATATATATGCTAACTAAGAATCAAGTAGAAATTGTTTTTTTTCTTCCAAGGCAACATTATATGAATTGTTCAAGAATTAATATTTTAAAAATACAAAGAAAAACAGTAACAAGTAAATCATTTTTCAAACCTAAATTTTTTGGTTATATCCCAAGGCAGACATTAACTTCTTCAACTGTAACACTATTTGGGTTGTTGGTAATTAATAATATTAAAGACTTGGAATATCAACAAAAACGAGATATTGATGAGACTAGCATGAAAATGGTTAATTGAATATAGATTGATAGCAGTTGATTTCCAAAGAGTCAAGGTTTATGAAATGAACCAGGTGGCTAGCTGAGAGCACTGTTTGGTTTGTGCAACGGGCCAAGTGTTGACAGTATTCAACAAACAATGCCTGTGAGATCGACACGAGGGGAATTGGGTTAAATGTCAGTTACAAATAAAATCTTTTTACATAGATGTCAGGATTGAAAACAATAGGCTGAAAACCTACAGATATGCTGACCTTCTGCCAAATGAATTGTCACCATAATGTGAGTTTCAAAATTCTCCCTGGGAAAGGGTCTCTTCGGCCAAAGGCGAGAAAGCCAATTGTTTGTATCAATTCACTTATGAGATGATAGCATTTGGAACAATTTTTTTTTAATTAGTCTTTGAATGGTAGAGGTGACAAGTGCAGAAGAGCTATCAATAAAGGAGGAGGGGCTGCCTGCACCCACAGAAGGTTAGCAGACACAGACGAGACATTAAGGAGGTTGAAGGAGCTACCCCTGCCTACTGGAGAGCACATGGTAATAAGAGAAAGTAGAAGTAACCAGGCTGAGCAATACCTGCACCCATCTCATGAGAGAAGGGGAATTCCCTAAAATTATGAAGTAATTTAATTTCTCAGGACCAAAAACAATGGAGATGACAGGTGGATGAAATGCCAGTCCCCTCCCAACTACATCTCGCCCCTACACCAGTTTTGTTTTGAGCAGACAGTGGACAAGAGGATTCACCAAAACCCAACCTACATCTTGCCCCACACCAGTTTCTAGTTGGAGTCCATAAATACAAATGCATGAAAGTGAAATGAGATAGTTGAGAGCTGAGAAGAGACCGAAGGGAACTGGCAGAGGTAACCGAGAGATTCCACAACACCTACTGAATACGAGAACCTTCAACTTCAACCTTGAGCCCAACTTACCAAATCTGTAAAACAAATTCTGCTAATTCTGCAAGCCAAAAACTTACCAGCTTACTCAAGTGTTGCATCAGATTTAGGAACAGATTGGGTTGACAAACATCTGTATGCTAACACAACTACTAACAAACCATTGTATGCAGTAGTCGATATAAAAATAGTAAATATTTTTTCTATATATTTTAAGTACTGTTTTTTCTCAGATTTTACTGTACGACTTTGCTAGACTTGGACCAGCCCAACATGACTATACCGGCGACAAATCAATCTTGTCTGCCTTATAATCAATCAATCACAACGTGAAGTAGGGCAGGCCAAGATTGAAGAGATCACTTCATTGATCAAACCAGGATTCATCCCAGGCTGACTACAATGAAGGTGTTACACAACATCAAAACAGGAGTCCTCCAGAGTGACATACTTGCACCTTTTCTTTGTTATCCTCCTTGACAATATATTGAGAACTTCAACAATCAACATCTAGGTTTTACTTAATCACCAAGACTCAAGTTGATATCCTGCAAAAAAGTTCAGATATTGACTATGCAGATGATCACTGCTGACACCATTACCAATGCCACAGTACTTAGTCCATTATCATTAGCAGCATTTTCTAGATGTCTATGTCGATGCATTTGAAACTGAATTCATAGGCTTCAATCGGCAAGGCTCAATAAAACTGTCTCAGGTGAATTAATAAAATCTGTCAAATCTTTTACATACTTAGGTAACAAGAAAAATTCTACTGAAAAGGATGTAAAAATTCGCATAGCTAAACCTGGGACAACTTACATAAAATGGATGGAATTTTGAAATTCAATCTACCAGACAACCTCAAATGGAGATTCTTTGAAGTCATTGTAGAGGCAGTGTTTATGTCTGCCTGGGCATTAACTAAAACCCTACAGTCCGAGTTTGATGGAACCTACACTCAGATGCTGAGAGCTATACTTAACATCTGGAAACAAGATCCAACTAAATAATAGTGCTATGGACTCGGCCCTGATATTTCTACAATCTTATGCAAATGCAGAATATGCTTTGGAGGACATTGCTGATGAGCAAAACGAGAACTTGTGAGTAATCTATTGTTCTGGATACCAAGCCATGGAGCAAGATGAGTTGATCACCCAGCAACCTAATGACCTAACCTTGATGCGGGACTGTGATGGACTCATGAATGTCCAAGCTAACTAGACAGGATAAAATATAATTAACTTTGATCAAAAGATTACCAGTAATGAGTTATTCTATGTACTATTCAAGTATTTAAAATTTTCATAGTTAAATATTTGAATTGCTTTAGCAGTCAATAACTTAATTTGGGTAAATTCCAACAAAATTAGCATTTCTATTCAATGTTCCTTTTCAATTAAGCACATAATGGTTAAATTAGGTATTTCTTATGAAACAAACTTTCAAACATGAAAATATGTAAATAACCATTTAAGTGCTAAATTTAATTTATATTTTTAGGCTACTTTCATCTCTTTAAAATCATGATCTCGTAATATGAACATATCAAAATTATGATGAGAAAAACTTGGCTTTACCATGAGCAGTAGCAATGTCTTTCATGATATCCAACAATTCCCAGGCAGCATCTTTTTCTTTTAAGATTGTCCAAGCTGGTTGGCTTTGAAGAGCTCTCTTTTGTTCTTCAATAGCAGTGAAACCAATTCTGGTTTCAGGTGATGGCATTTCATCTCTCTTAAACTTTCCACTCAGGAAACCACTTGGAAAAAAAAAGAAAAAAAAAAAAAAAAAAGACATTACAGCTGCTACTCTTTTCCTGTTACCCATTGGTTATTGCCAAACAAAGGGAAATTAGCCCTTGCAACACAGGTTTCCATTTCAATCAAATTGTATGCATTTATATGTTTGCATGTGTAAATTTTAATTCAATGATGGCCCTAAACAATTCCAAAGTTTTTTTTTAAATCTAAGATTCTATTACTAAATTTCTGAAATGTTCAATAAAATCTTCACTATTTCATTCTTTAAAGTTAAAAAAAATGTTCTCTCTCAAACTTTGATTTTATTGCTCAGCCCAAAATATGAGTTGTCCAGACTGAATAGGAGCAGTGTGCATGTGTGTATGGATATATCTCAAAATTTCCCCTTGCTGTGCGTGGATAGCTCAGGGGTAGAAACTCCAACTGATGCCAAATCTGTTGGGTTTCAATCCCAGCTTGAAGCAATCTGATGTCTAGCCGCACTGATGAGCTGTGATACAGGCCTGTATGTAGAGAACACACACACAATATATATATATATATATATATATATATATATACATACATACACACACACTTTAAATGGTACTAGTAGATTTAAGTCATTTAAATATGCACATGCAAAGTCAGGCAGTAGCAGAGAGACTTTATCCTCAAATTAGAAAAGATAAAATTCGTTTCTTGCTAAATTATCAATTTAGTAGTATTAGCAAAAACTACACAATTCAGGAACTTTAATAAAATGTATCAAATTTTAAAACTTTCATAAGTTCTATTGAAAAAAAATATTATCTGTCCCTTATAGCAACAAGTTTTGTAGATAAAATTGATGCAGCAGCTGAATGTCAACTTACATAAATTAATTTTACTATTTGCACAGGAAATAGAAGAGATCTATTTCTTAAGATTCATTTGGAACAAGTAAGCAGTATCTAGGACAGCATTTAGTTCTTTAAATGCATAAAAAAAAAATGTATAAAAATAAATATATATATATATATATATATATATATATATAGATTAAAAACCAAACTCATAGAATTTAAACCAAGTTTTCATACAAAGATATGCTGATGATTTTTTTAACATATCCAAGTAGTTTTAAATATCTTGGTTTGGATTGTATTTTCTGCAAATTTGTCACTTGCAAATAGTAGAAAAGGAGAGACAGGTTTTGTACAACATTTACAGAAAGAAAAAAACCAAGAGTACCCCGTTTAAGAAAGGACTTTAGTAGGTTACAAACTTTGCTCTACTATCTAATCAATTCTGGAAGTGTGTAAAGAACAATTTCACAAAGATAAAAGTTTATTTAACAAGTTTAGTCTTGTAGATATCTTAAGTACACATCCTACTTTTTTTAAAGTGTTAAACGTCATTTAAATGGGCTGCCAGGTCAATATATTGGTGACATTCAATATATTGGTGACATGGCATTTCAGTTTACTCGTTTTCTCTCTCCAAATACTAGCAAGTTATATTTTCATTTTAAGTTGCTTTGCCAAATGTTGGAAACACTGCATATTTCTATATAGAACGTCTGTGGGCTTCCCCTGAAAATACATATGGCACAGATTGTCTTAACTTACTTGAAGGATTTATAGATGTGTGTGGTGAAGTAATGGATAGCAGCTCGGATTGAGGAATCAGAACTGAACTCAAATTCCAATTGAATCCATTACATTCACTTACATGCTAATACCCTTGGGAAAGGTATGAATCCTCTTCTCTCCCCAGCTATGGGTAAATAGCAGGTCATATAGCCTTGGATGGCTACTGCAGAAAGAAATGCAACCAACTGCAGGAAAAAAAATCTGCCTTGTCAGTCATGTATTGAAAGATACATGACTGCATGGCACATAACTGACTGTGTGTGCGTGCGTGCGTAAATAAAACAAAGCTCAACGAAAGAAATTTGATTCAACTACAATATTAGTAATATCTACAGAATTTTGTTACCAATATTAGGTAATATGCCTGTAATTATAAGAGATTTAAATCACATTTACAGCACAATGCATTTTTTAAAATTTGCTACAGAGGATCTAATAATTGTTAAAAAATAACATACATCATTTGGAAAATCTAAAAAAAATAGTAGTCACTACTGCTGGCTGGTTTCTGATTAAAAAAAGATAATCAGCCATATGCTAAAAAAAAAAAAAAGTTATGTTCAGTAGTCTCTTGTATACAATTTCTCTATACAAGAGGTCTGACTTCATATCACTTGAATGTTAAGGTGATATTTATATGGTGAAATGAAATAAAAAGTTAACTTTCTGTTCAAAATATTTTTATGATGACTGGTCATGAGCAGCTATTCTAAACTAGACCTGAAAACAGCCAATAAAGTTGTTTATAGTGTGGGTTACTCCATTTGGCTTTGTCTGAGCAACCTGTTAGGCAGTGCTAGTTAAGTCTAAAGCAAACAATTCCTTTCCCCCCCCCCTCTCCTGCTTCCAGATGTAGTCAAACAGGTAAAGAACAGTGCCACTGGGGCAGTGTCTATTAAACTCTTACAAACATGTATGTTTTACACACATACAAGCACATTTTTGTTATAGCTAGTTTTAATGTCTTTTTTATTTCAATATTGTACATGTGTAATCCCTTTTGTTAACATGCATTGTCGTTTATTTTAAATTTCAAGTTTTGTTTTACCTAGACTCGCACAAGTCTTCCATATATCGTTTACTAGAAAATAAATGTTCACAACAAAAGTGGCGATTCCTGCAACAATAATCTTCTGGCAATGAAAGTAATAATTAAAAAGATCGTAAAATAAACATTAACAATTATAGCTGTAATGCAACACGTGTGTGTGTGTGTGTGTGTGTGTGTGTGTGTGTGTGTGTGTGTGTGTATATATATATATATATATATATATATATATATACACAAATGCATATTTTGAAAGACTGCCATTAGAAATACGGAAAATGTGATAATGGTGACCTGTAAAATAAGATTTGGTTTAGTTGAATAGAATCTAATTCTATTTCCAGGTATTAATGATAGAATGAATGATTTGTATTACACTAAAATTGTTTGTATGTTTTATTTATTATATTATTTCAAAATGCTGTAAAGGACTGATGCTTTGGTGTAGTGGTACAGACTTCCAGCCATTTTGAATCTTGATTTAAGATCTAATCTGTTGCAGTTCTAATTGTATCTATCTTAAGTTCTTTTAATTATTTCTTTATCATCTTCAAGAGGCTTTAAACAACATTGACTCTTTCAAAGTATAGCTTAAAATACCTGCTCATGACCAGTCATAAAATATTTTGTATAAATTGTAGTTCATAGTAGCAGATAAATATCTTCACACACAAAGGATAAAGTTGAGCCTCCTGCATAGATGGATTGCTTACAAAAAGTGACTCAATCTGAAAAGGATTTAAAAATAAAACAAAACGACATATGTAGACAATGTTTAAAGCTTCAATAATAAAAATTAGGACATGTACTTAATCTCTACGAGATTAAACTTAACTAACCTGCATCTCAATGGAGGTTTATTCATGATCTCACACACTTAGGTTTTATTGGCTGGAGACAAACCACCAAATCAATTGATAGCATGCTTCATTTTAAGAACATTCAACAATGATACTGTGCAAACAGAAGTCTGTTCATGTTATTTTCAGGAGTTAAACACTATCAGAAGTGTTGTCATGGATCTTGATGACTTTTTTGCTTCCATGTTCTGTAAATATTCATTTTGAAATGGATTTCTAACACTGCAGTAATATTTTGAAACTTTAGTAATACAGGACAATAACTTAAAATTAAGTTTCACTGTTGAGGTTGCAGGCTGACTAGTTTTCAACATCTCAAATTATAACAGCCATTTTTTTCCTCTCCAGTGACAATCTTCCACAAAAGCAAAAATACAGATGGTAAGGTAATGTAACTGACAAATATGGGGGTACCATTTTGTCACTTTTTCAAGTTCTTCAGTCAATTCCAAATGTTGATTGTAGTCATCACTAACATTTTTATGGTCAGTGCCAACTTATTGTGGCCTAGCACTGTGTAGTTTGTCTTCAAAGTTTTATTTTTTGTAATTTAAACTATTTATGACACTCCTAAGTCACTTCCATAGACCTCAATCTGCTTTGCTTCTGTCTGGCTCAACTGTCCTCAAAAAGAACATGTAATCCTTTACATCTATCTTATCCACTGCCTTTTTCTTTCAACAGAATAAACAAAGATAAAACAATATTAAAAGTAATAAAAAAAATACAAGATTTTATGTAGGAGCAGGATCCAAATAAGTTGTTTTTTTCAAACAACTGTTGATAGGCATGAAAATTTACCCTTTTAGTGGACTCCATGGCAGCACCCCAATCCCTTCATTAAGGCAAACTTGGAATTCTTCAAATTCTGAGTGTCTCTCCAATAGACTGTATTGTTGCTACATGGATTAAAAAAAAAAGTCATTCTTGTAAACAGTTATTCCAATCACGGACACAGCAAACAGTACATTTTTCAGTTTATTGTTGCCTTTCAATGTAATACATATAAGAATGGTGGGGGGTACATAGATTTTAAAATTTATTTGATTGTGTCACCTCCCCTCCCCACACCAATAAAACTCTTTAGCATCAATGAGCTGAAATAATCATTGTTTGGGTTTCAATAAAAATATGGGAGTTATTTAAAGGTTTAATCTAAGAACTTTATCAAAACATATTCAAAAGTTTCAATACATGGAGAAGAAGAAAAGAACTTTGACGCTTGTTTAGATAAATGACCAAAGATTTATTTTTATATACAAGTTGCAAGAGCATGAAATAGGAGTACGCTTAACCCCAGCCGACTGCTTCGTAGTTATTGCTTTTTGTCTGTTGCATTGATAGGGTCCATTCATTTACCGTGTTTACTGCAGGTTGTTAATAAAGCCTAATTGTTGGATTGTCAGTCAGCTATGCGTGTGTGCTTGAAGTCTCTCTGCTTTCTGTTGGTATCCTACTGTCCAGGTTCTTATAGCCTATATAAAGGAAATGCAGATGTAGTTGAAAGCATTTGTGGCAAATGAGATTCGCCTCAATAATGGATAGCAGTCCAATATATTTGTGTTTCTTTTAAAATTTGTTTTGAGTAGAGTGCGGCATGTGTGTAACTTAGCTAGACAAAAATTGGTGTATAGCTATATATATATATATATATATATATATATATATATATATATATATATATATAAGTGAACATAGAAGTCAACACTTAGAGGCGACAGTGTTTCATGCTATATGCAATCGTCAAGCCACGTGTGCTTGACGATTGCATATAGCATGAAACAGACTGTCGCCTCTAAGTGTTGACTTCTATGTTCACTTTTATATTTACACACGCTCTATCTCTGATATTGAGCACTTTATTCCATAAATATAGCACACCTTAAGACTATATTTCTTTATATATATATATATATATATATATATATTTTCTAATAATTGTGTAAACTTGGCTTTAATTTTTTATCTCTATATGTAATTTGTGTTTTTGCTACACACCATATAAATTGGGGAAAGTTTCTATTTTTCTTTAAAAATAGACTAAAAACAAGAACTAAAAATTTCTTCATGCCAATTGTATAACTCAAAGACAATTACAAAATTTTAGATAGAAGGCAAGTCTCAAATTATGACTGTAAAAATAGTTACTCAAGAGTGAAGAGGGATTTCATTATTTTGAGATTCAATCATTCTAAAGATATGAAAATAAAAGACATAGCAACAAAGAGAAGCTGAAAAGTTAGTCCAACCCACAATTACACAGCACCTCCAACTCCCATACTCTAAGCACAACAAAAATGTATTTAAGCTGAGATTGGAAAAATGAATAATTATTTTCAAATGAATTTTTGAAAAATATATAAGATCATGCAAAATTGATTTAAAATAATTCTTAATTTACTTTCTGAAACAAGAGTGGAATTTATAATAAAATCAAATGTCATAACTTGTTTCAAATGACCCCCACAGAAAAAAAAAAAAAAAAAAAAAAAAAAAAATGAAAAATACTAGGATAATTCAACTTACTTGCAAACTAGCAATTGGAAGCATTCCTATATCTTTGGCAACATCAACAATCTTCTGTATCTGCCAACCACAAACATTACTCAACCCAACATAATGGATTTTGCCAGCCCGTTGTAAATCATGGAGAGTAAGTAAAGTCTCCTTGATTGGGGTGCCCACATCCCAACAGTGAGTCTTAAAGAAAAAAATTATAAGGTATATATATCAAATAGAATCAAAGTAGAATCAAAGTAGAATCATTACTGCTACTAATGTATTACATCTGAATATGTATATCAAAGAAAATTAGTTAATTAAATATCCAATGAACCATTTCAAAATTCGGTTATCACACTAAAAATCAATTTCATGACAAAGTATTCTGGAAATGTCTTTCAAGATAAAGTACAAGTTTTAAGAAGGGAATGTTTGACCGTCATTTGAAGATCCAGTTTAGAAATTATCTCTTCCCAGGTGAGATCACTTAATTCATCAACATCTGATGTTATTTTGATAATTCATTAGGCAGAGAGTCATCTACAGAAATGCATCATTCTAGCAAAATCAACAGTTTTGTTCTATCAGAAAGTATTATTGTTTAGTCAAAGTTTGAAAATCAGAAATCTTGGGTCAGCTTAAAAGCACTTCCAGCCAAGCCTGTTTCAAAAGAATTTAAACTAGACTCATTTTTCAGAGAAATATCCATGTAAAGATTAGCCGAGACAAAGGTTGGGTTTCTCTTTAGTTTGGTTGATTTGTTTTATGGCATATCAACCCCAATGGGTTATTTAATGCCAACAAAATTTTCATTGCTGGTAATGTTTTGTCAAAAATCTATTTCTGGTAATTTTTTTTTCCAAAAATGCGTTGCAGTAATAATTTTTCAAAAAATTATTGCTGGAGATAATATTTTTACAAAATATTTCTGGCATTAAATCCTGTTTTTACACTTTTATAGTGTTTTTATCCCCAGTTTTGGGGTTGATGATTTGCCCGTAGCCGGCACCCTAACAGGTGCTACCACCCCAAGTCAGGAACACCAGCAATTAAGAGATGGTTCCACACTTCTCAAAACCTGATCAGAGGCCTTGCTGTTGGACAGTTTATCGTCTTACCCAGGATGGGTTTCTCTTTAACAAAATGAAAAATAGTACAAGATTTAACTTGAACAGCAATCAGATAATGGATATAATAAAATGTCGTACTTGCATATGTGAACATATACAAAGGATATCAGTTTTACAACCGTATGTAGACAGCACTGACATTATACTAAACAATATAAACCAACAACATTGAATGTCAGATCTGTTGAATATATTAATACCCGACAGTTCCATGTTGTATTTTCAATTGTCAGAACGCAGAACTAATATTGTTAAAAGTCAAAAATGAAAATTACCTGATAAATATCAATGTAGGATGTTTGCAGATTTTTCAGGCTGCTCTCAATGCCTGCCATAATGTGTTTTCGGCTGAGGCCAATTGAGTTGACATCTTTAGGGTTAGTATTAAAGCGTACTTTTGTGGCCACAACAAACTCATTTCGGTTATGTCTATAATGTAAAACAAATTGGAAAAGGTACAATGAACTATTTCAAATTGACATTTCATCAGATTTACTTAGTACAAAGACAGTAGTAAGCCACCTGATTCTAATTTAGATGGATTCTTGATTTGTTATCCTAACATTTCATTATTCAACTATAGTTGATATTATAGAAAGACAATCTATCATTATGATTAGATGCAAAGCTCATTTGCAGTCTATATTTAGAATATTAATTGGACCTTTCCAATAGCATTTTTCTTTTAAATTTTAAACAAATAGAAAACGAGTCACTTCAGTAAATGAATATTTGAATTATTTCTTCAATATCAAAACCAGGTTTCTGGCAGATTCTCCTGGTAAACACACAAAAAAAAATTAATAGAGAATTTGATTTTACAAAAAAACACAAACAAACACGAGGCAAGTAAAATACAAAAATCTCATTTCTGGATACAATATATAAAAAGATATGCTTTGTTTTATTACAATGAATTAATCACATGACAGTTAATTTTCTATGTTTACAAACTATGACCAAAATAACATTCAAAGACAATGGTCATCTTATTATCCAGCAAAATTATCACATACAATTTGGTAGGAATGTAAAAATATTAAAAAGAGAATAGATCAGTTCAAGTATAATTATCAATTCTAGCAGCTACAATAGTTAGGAGGGAGATTTTAAGCCTTTCCAGATGTTTTGCTTATGATGGAGCTAAATTAAACTAAGCGTAGGAAGTATCTAGTCATTCTTGTAAACAGTTATTTCTACCAGACATAGCAAACAATACATTTTTCAGTTTATTATTGCCTTTCAGTATAATACATTCTGTAACTATTCCTCAACAATCTTATACTTCTGCTTGTCCTTTGGTTAGCATGACCCTTATGTCCTGTCAATACCTCATAAATAAGGGACTATTCCATTTTGATCATGTGGAAATACAAAACAGGTGCATCTTGGTTTCAGCGAGAAAATCAAAGAAAGGGAAGATAAAAGTGCTTAACATCTGTTTCAGTGAAATGGAAAAGTTGTCAATGCCAAATTCTTTCATTTGTACCCACTTAAAATAATGACCAGCAATACTTTGTTAAAGTTGTTAAGCTCAGAAATTTAACGATTAGATAGAGTGGGGTATTTCTATGGATATTTTATTGTTGTAGAACTTGCCATGAGCTTATTCAATTATTAAGTGAAGAACTCAAATAGGAAAACACTGAAATTGTCACTGGTATATTATAAATTATTTAAATACTTATAAATTAGGAGACTGAATAATGCCTTGCAAAATCAGGATCCAAATACTGGCAAATATTTTCCTCAAATGAAAAATATAACCTGTAAAATTACAGACCAAGATACTTTTATTACACTATAAACATTTTAAATATATTTTTATGGTGTGGTGAACTTTTTAAACCATATAAAAAGTAATACTTGTTCCCATCAACATTATACTATAATGAATACCATTAGAAGTGACTCATTGACAAAGCACATTAGAAACTTCTGGAGGAGGTCTAATATTTACATTATCAGATAGTTATAGAAAAACAAAAAGGTTACCTTATCTTTAATAGTGTATTTGGCAAAATTAAATTTAGGGTTGAAAATATCTCAGTGATACTGTAATGTCACCTTCTGCTCTTCTGTTTAGCTATGGGCTAGGGTGTATAAGGATCAGTAATTGAAAAATTAAGAATTAAGTAGATGTGACACAATGTCACATGGAAGTTCCAATTCAAGCAACCAAAAGGTTGTGCATATTAAATCTTAAAATTAATATTTTTTATATTGAAGACTTACTTGCTCAGCCAAGAACCAACAATTTTTTCAGACAGACCATCAGCATATACATCGGCTGTATCAATAAAATTGCCTCCCCATTCAGCATATCGGTCAAGAAGCAAGTGAGAATCTGCTTCATTGAGTTGACCAGGACGGACAACCGAGTCATCCTGTGAATTGAAAGAGGAAAGCCACATATAGTAGGAAAGAGTTTTTGACACATTAATTGAAAGATTACTTTTAATATGAATACCAAAGAGACAAACATGCAGTTTTAATCTTGCCAATATTCCAATTGTTTTTTTTCTTTTAATGCCAATTAAAAATTCAGTTACCATATTTTATCCACGTGGTTTAGATATCTTCAAGAATTTATTTAATGTCAATGTAGTGGTTTGCATCAAGAAATTACAAAATGTAAAATATTTCTAAATTAAGAAAAAAAATATTCAAATCCTAGAGTAGATTCCAAGATAAAATATGTCTGTTAAAATATAAAAACAGCATGCAAATTAGTTTCGTGTTCAATTCTTGAAAGATTAGGTATTAATTTTCACAAGGTATTTTTTACTAAAGAGTTTCTGTCTACAAAGGGAGGCAAGAAGCATTGGTAAGCATAAATCCAAAAAGACTGATGTTGCCAATTTGAAGTTGGACATTAAAGATCAAAATATTGACATGACAAACAAATCATTGTATCAAACTTGCAGGACCTCCAATAACAAATAATCAGACTTACAGATATTAAGTCACTTTTGTTCCCAATGTTTATATACCTCAAGAGGATATTTAAGGGAACATTTCCAAGAAAATGAAAAAGAACAATGATGCCCGAGATATGTTCTCACCCCCAATATCTAAACCAACAAATCAACAATGTTTAGTTAGCAAGTTTGAATGTTCAAAGTCTTAGATTAGAATCATAAAAGATTTTGACAAGCTAACCATTTTAAGTGCCTAGGTGTGGTTATATGTTGTCTTCAAGATCTTACTGTAAATAACTAAAAACCTGGTAAAGTGATTTCATTTTTTTTCTTAGCATCTTTGGTAGTCAAATGGCATGTAGCTTTTTGCTGGTAAACTTCTTTGAACATAGTACCTTTGTTTATGCAGATTCATCAGTGTACATTGGATGTTAATCTTACACATTTCACTGGGGTTTACACACTTGATGACTTAGGCAAATAAATCCTTCATTACATTTGTGAAATAGATAATTTTAGCTGTTAATTGGAATTATATTCTTGATCCCAATTTAAATTTGGGAGTGATAGAGTACTAATAATTTGGATGTGAAATCAAATCAGGATTTCATCAGTAGGCTGGACATTGTCAATATATTCTGAAGCAAGCATAAAAAAATATGGATTTGCAATGTTCAATTTTAGCAAAGCCAACATAGAAACAATCAGGGTGTTAAAGTTTTTGGAGTATCATTTATTTGGACTAAAGGCAACCTAAGTCAGGATAAATTTAGGTAGGTGTAAAGACTGGCCAATAGGATGTGGGTGGGTAGCTAAAGCAAAGCTGGCCACCTTAATTTAAATTGACTTTTTTAAAGTTTTTATTCCCCATCCCTACAGATAAATTTAGGTACCTCCACGAAATTGCTAAAAAAAAAAAAAAAAAAAAAAAAAAAAAAGCATAGCTTAATGAAAAAGATGCCAATCTTGCCAAAAACAATTTTATCGTCTAAATGCTCATGTTATTATTAAGAGGAAAGACCAAAGTTTTTTTTTAATTATTTTTTCAAATTTTTCCTTTTTAGAACATTCTAAATTTCTATTAAAAAAAAACCTTGTTTCTCTTTGTATCAGCAGAACTAGTAAATAGACAATTTTTAGCACTTTTTTTTGGTATGACACATTAATTTGGAAAATCTTGCAAAAATACAAATTGTCAGATGTTAATGAAACTTTCAGGAACTATTCACAGATCAAAATTATAAAAATTGTTTTTTTTTTTTTAAAATCATGGCAGAAATATTTTAAAATATTTATTACCCCCACCATAACTAATTTTATGAAAACGCTAGAAGTTCTATTGCATCACGTTTAGTCATTACAACAGTTAAAAGCACAAGGCTTTGAGGAATGCAAATCAAGTTTTTTTTTTTTGTTTTTAATTGGATCCCCCTACCTGAAAATCAGCTCTGAATTGTAACAAAACTCAAAACATTTAATTTCAAATGCTTTTATGAATATGAACAATATTTTCTGAAAGCAAAAAAAAATTTCAATGAAGAATTAATTTTTAATACAATTATTTGTTATTTTTTAATAATAGATTTTTACATGTAAGTTGTTAAAATATTATAAAATTAGTTAAAAGCTGCATCAGGTTTCCAAAGTGTCCTTATGAGATAGATTTTTTTTTTTTTTTAGTGCGTTGTAAATTGTATCATTTGGACTAATCAGAAGATCGGCAGTAATTAAAAAAATGTAATTTTGTGTTTATAATCAGGCTGTAATTATAAAGTACAGAAGACCAACCAGAATACAATTAAATTGCGTTATTTGAGTTAAGCATTGTTCTCCGCTGTTAAGGCATTTACTTTTGCAAAACACGTGGAGAAGTTAATTTGATTTTTCAATGTCAACTGAGAAGGGTACCTACAAGTATCAGTAACATCTTATGAAATTTATATGATCTTATTTTTATATTAAACTCAGTTATGACATTTTTCCATAAATGAAATATCAAAATTAATAGTAAAATGAATGGAAATACAAATAACAGTAAAATGTAATAAATGTACATAAAATTATAGTATTTTATATACATTTCTGATAAAATTTCATAAGAAAGGTACCTATGAATTAATTAGATACCTTTCTTATGAAATATGAAATTTAATGTCACTCTTAACAGTCTTATTTTAATTTCTTTATATTTTCCATCAAGCATCATAAATGTAAAGGTGATAACTTTCAAGTGACACGAAAGTTTATGACCTGCTTTGTTTTATTTTCAAATTACATCTTTTCGGCGCAGAAGCCAAGTTAAGCTTGGTTCAAAATATTTTAAACATACATTATAATTTGATTTTCTTAAAATAAGTTTTGAAAAAAATGATAATTGATATTTAAAAGAATTTCAAGTGAGATTTTCATTTTTTTATAAAAATGCGAAAAAAATGGTTGCTATCTGTCAATTTTGCTGACTCAAAAAAAAAGATTTTTAATGAAAATTTTGGACATGCTAGGAACAATTAAAAAATGTACAAAAATACCCCCAAA
Source organism: Acanthosepion lycidas (assembly GCA_963932145.1). Taxonomy (NCBI): domain Eukaryota; kingdom Metazoa; phylum Mollusca; class Cephalopoda; order Sepiida; family Sepiidae; genus Acanthosepion; species Acanthosepion lycidas. The sequence continues at coordinate 55,539,064 of OZ010584.1, forward strand.
ATACTTTGATCTTTTCTCTTAAACATTTAGACGATAAAATTTCGTTTTCATCAGGTTTCGCAACTTTTTCATCACGTTATGCTCTTTTTTTAATGATCTCATGGAGGTACCTAATCTACAGTCTTTAGCCACAGCATCATCTCCTTCTCTATCAAACTATCCTACAAATGGGTTTTCAACATAAAATTACTAATCCTCTCAATTATTTTTTTATCTTTTGTTACTAGCAAATTTACCACATGTCTGAAATTTAGAAATATTCCCCTGTATCAAACAGTTGTCCTTAGCATTAGCCAAGTGACAAATATGTGGCAGCTGTTAAGTACAAATCTTAGGAGTGGCTATTAATGCCTGGAGTATTGTCTATTTCAATTGGACGCTGTGCTCAATGAACAGTTTAGCATTTCCCAAATCTTGTATTGATGGTGGACTACTTGATCTATTTCTACAAGTGTTCTTGAAATTCCTTACGCATGTTACTTTTCAAGTGTCATTCATCAAACCTTGTTAATTCATAGCACTGAATTCTTGAGCATGCAATTCATGTTATATTCATTGCATCAGCTACTAAAACCTGGTCTTTCTTGATAAGCTAGGTGGTCAGCAATATTTCTGTTTTTACAGAAACCTTGGCACATGGTCATGAGGAAGGCTAGTTTTCAAATGTTCTATCTTTAACTCAGTTAGCCACATTCACTGACCCAAACAAACAATATTCCTTACACCAAAACAAATTCTTACCATTCTCACTACAGTCACCTTAGTACCACAATGTGTCTGAACTCTCAACTAGTCCCCATAAGTACAATTTATCTAGGTACCTCCACGAGATCGCAAAAAAAAAAAAAAAAAAAAAAAAAAAAAAAAAAAAAAAAGTATAACATGATGAAAAAGACACTAAACTTGGCGAAAACAAAATTTTATCGTCTAAATGTTTCTTATTATTAAGAGGAAAGATCAAAGTATTTTGGGGTAATTTTTTACATTTTTTAATCGTTCCTAGCACGTCTGAAATTTTCATTAAAAATTTTTTTTTTTTTTTTTTTTTTGAGTCAGCAAAAGTGACCATTTTTTTTCCATTTTATAAAAAAACTGGAAATCTCATTTTGAAATTCTTTTAAATATCAATTATTTTTTTTAAGAAAATCAGAAATTATGTTTATTTAAAATATTTTGAACTAAGCTTAACTTAGCTTAGCTTTTGCACCAAAAAAGATTTAATTTGAAAATAAAACAAAGCAGGTCATAAACTTTCGCGTCACTTGACAGGTGATGAATGACATATTGATGGATTCCGTGAAGTTAATTTGTTCTATGGAAGGAGAAAAGTGAAATAATTTACATTTAAGTAAACAAATTATTTACCTCGTTATTTTTAACAAAAACTTTCAGCAATCTAATTTTTTTTTTTTTGTACTTAGCTTTTACCTTTACGTTTACGATGCTTTATGGAAAATATATTCTAAAGAAGTTAAAATAAGACTTAAGAGTGACATTAAATTTCATGTTTCATAAGACAGGTATCTAAATAATTTATAGGTACCTTTATGAAATTTTATCAGAAATGTACATAAAATGCTACAATTTTATGTACATTTATTACATTTTACTGTGTTATTTGTATTTTCATTCATTTTATTAATCTTGATATTTCATTTATGGAAAAATGTCATAACAGATTAATATAAAAATAAGATCATACTGATACTTGTAGGTACCCTTCTCAGCTGAAATTGAAAAATCAAATTAACTTCTCCACACGTGTTTTGCAAAAGTAAAGGCCTTAACAATAGAGAACAATTCTTAATTCAAGTAAAGCAACTTAATTGTTGTCTGGTTGGTCTTCTGTACTTTATAATTACAGCCTGATTATAAACAAAAAATTACATTTCTTAATTACTGCCGATTTTCTGATTAGTCCAAATGATACAATTTACAACGCACTAAAAAAGATCCATCTCATAAGGACACTTAGGAAACGCGACGCGGCTTTTAACTAATTTTATAATATTTTAACAACTTACATGTAAAAATCTATTATAATTAAAAAATAACAAATAATTGTATCAAAAATTAATTTTGCATTGAAATTTTTTTTTGGCTTTCAGAAAATATTGTCCATATTCATAAAAACAACTAAAAGCATTTGAAATTAATACGTTTTGAGTTTTGTATGTTACAATTCAGAGCCGATTTTCAGGTGGGAGGGACCAATTAAAAACAAAAAACACAAACATGATTTGCATTCTTCATTGCCTTGTGCTTTTAACTATTGTAATCACTAAGCCTGACGCGATCAAATTTCTAGTGTTTTCATAAAATTATTTATGGTGGGGTAATAAATATAAAAAAAATATTTCTGCCATGACTAATAAAAAGAAAACATTTATAATAATTTCGATCATCTGTGAATAGTTTCTGAAAGTTTTATTAACATCCGACAATTATTTTTATTTTTGCAAGATTTTCCAAAATAATGTGAGTCATACAAAAAAAAAAAAATTTTTAAAAATAATTAAAATAAACTTTGATCTTTCCTCTTAAGATAAGATAAGCATTTAGACGATAAAATATTTTTTCAAGTTTGGCGTCTTTATCATGCTATGCTTTTTTTTTTTTTTTTTTTAAGGTACCTACTGTAGATGATAACCAGTATTTAGTTACATACAATGGTGAAGAACTTAACCACACTAAGCAATTTAGATCAGACCAAAATTGTTTTTTCATAAGACTGAAATTTGTTTACTGGAGTTTGTATTGTTTATGAATGTTTTCAGCTGATTCCTGGATTTGTCTCTGTATTCCATTGTGACAAATTAAAAGAAAAAAAAGCAAATAAATTGTTAGTAAGTTCGGAAAAGGAGTTTCCAATGACAGACACTGCATTAGTTCTCTTACCAAGTTGGATATGTTAAATGTCCTTGAAGTTTTGAAGATTATAAAATCAGATGACTTATTGTTTTTTGTTCAGGAGCTGGAGAAAGTTTGTGATAGGGGTAAGTACTGTCAAGATATAGTTTTGTTAGTGATCATCTGCGAGGGTTGTTTGACATGCAAGGAGCATTGAGTCTTTTGGTGGAACGGGAATCCAAGATGAGAATTCACTAACGTGTCAGCTTGTTTTGCACATGCCTTCGAGAAAAAAAAAAAAAAAAAAAAAAAAAAAAAGTTATTTTGTGAGAGCAGGGAGTCAGGTATTAGTTTTATATATTGTAAAAGCCTTCAGTTAGCATTACATATTTATTACATCTACACAGTTTCGAATTTTGCTATTGAAACTAGTGGTAAATTTTGATCTGCAAATTTAAAATATTTTCAGTCACACCTTTGAATGAACCAAAATTTTTGAAAAGTGACAATAATATATATGTGTTACAATAGTAAAATAAATATTTTAACCTTAGAGTTACTGAGGAGTTCTTGGCACTGGCTCCTTCACAAACAAAATCAAATATCAATTTTGGAAACTTTTTGAGAGAGTCATGATTTTCATTACTACCTCTTGTAATTTAATATAAAGTAAATAAATTATTTTTAATGAACTGAAGTGTTATTTCATTCATTTAAGTATTTAAGTTAAAATATTAACTATTCTAAGTGAAACTTTACTTTCAATGATTAAACATATTGGAATTTAAAATGATCAAGCACAAATGAAAATATGCTGCTGAATGGCTAAAGAAAGGATCAATCACTGTCCCTGCATGGCTCTGGTTATATAAGGGCTAAATTCAAAGACCTGTTCTTTTTCCTTCCACCATCACACCTTCACCTGAGGCCCAATCAGGGGTAATGGCAAGGGGGGCTCATCAAATTCTAAAGAAACTACTGCTACCTAAAGAATGTAGCTGGAGATTGAAACTTCAACTAAAACTTGCCAAGTTAACTGGACACCTTTCACCAAAATTAAGTCTGCAGACAAATTGTCTGCAAAAATTCACCCCCACATCTTTTCTTCTATTTTGTATAGTAAATCCAATTAAATAGTACAAGTTATCGTTTCTTTCTCTTCAAAATCTTTCAACGTTTTCATTTGATCCCTTGTGGATTTAACACTTAACCTCCATAAACTAGGGGTTGTATCTTAGCAGAATATGGTTATAATCACCACAAAAGTTATGACACCTTCGGTTTCATTATTTCCAGACATCTCAAAGGGACATTGTTTAATGTATTTTATTTACTCTTGTCAGTGTCAGCAATAATTTCTTGAAATGAAAAAAAAAAAAAAATAAAAATAAAAAAAAAAATAAATAATTCAAGAGATTTATATTTTATATAGTCATACTTTTTGTATTTTAAAAAAAAAAAAAAAAAAAAAAAAAAAAAAAAAAAATGAACCATCCCCCATGTTATTTGTTGGAATTTAATTTGAGAACAATATTTTACAGGTTCATATTCTTGCTATTTTTTCTGTCCTCACTTCAACTTCTTTTTACTTTCAAAACCGGCTCCCAAAGCCTTGGTTGTTAGAGATAATATATTTTCTAACGAGAGCTGGAAAATATAAAAGAATTCCACCACCATTATTCTTTCCATGGTGCCATAAAGTCTGGAGGAACCTCACAGCTTGTTCACTCCAACCTGTTTTCATTACTTTCAAAACCGGCCCCCCAGAGCCTTGATTCTTATCAGAGATAAGAATATATTTTCTGACCCATGAAGAGGCCAGGAAATTCATTTAACAATTTGAGGGAAAAAGTCCGATTCTTCTGAGATTACCAAATCTCCATGAATTTGGAGAGCCTATTTGGCAGTAAGAATTCGACCACCATCTGTGAGGCCAATAATAGAAAGCACAAGTCAACTTTGGAACCAATTCAACAAAAAAAAAAAAAAAAAAAAAAAAAAAAAAAAAAAAAAACTACCCACTACTAAAAACCAATTGAAAGCTGCATCCCTGCACCACTCCTGTCGTGCCCACTGGACTTCTGTAGTCGACCTACGAAATCACTCAACTGCAAGATTCCTATATCTACCAACAATTTTCCTACTCCACAAGAACTGAGCATTTCTAAACCTTAACAAAATTCTACTCAAAGAACTTTTTAGGCGCTCAGAATATTTTGAGCAAGCCTTTTTTCTGTTATGAATATTTTCTCTTCCCTTAAAGGACATTTTCTTTTCCCTTTCTTTCACTCCTAATTGTCTTTATCCCTTTACCCTTTTTTTTTCTGTATATGTAAATAAACACTTATTGTTACACACCGAGCAGGAGTTTTTTTTCTTTATTTGTCCATGCCTAAAAAGAGAGTTTGTCCACTGTAATCTTGCTGTTTTTACTTTTGTTTTGTCGCAATTTTTTAACCTCATCCCTTTGATGCAGGAAAGCCAGGACAAATTTCCCTGCATATTTATAAAGCATTGTAATTGCTTTGTCATTATTCCAGCCATTTGATTAGATAAAAATTCTAACAAAAAATTCAGATGGAGTTCTCAGCTAGTCTTGAGCTTGGAAATACATTTTTAGTGAACAATTTTAGGTTAACTTTTTAGCAATTGGTTTAGGGAAAGACTAAGCACTTGGCAAAATTATTTAATGAAATATTCCAATATAAATAAAACGCTATTTTACAAAAGATTATAGCAGACTATGTATTTTTCTATAGAAGTGAAGTTGTCATTTCTGTACAAAATAGAAGCTAAAGACAAAAATTTGAATTGTTGTTTCAATCTTTCAACCAATGAGAGCAGATGAAAAGGTCGCTACATTTATCACTTGCAGATGATTAAGAAAGAAAACAACTGAAGGATCTATCTAACCACCGCAATGTTAATATTTTGTTTTTGCTCGTAAACTAAAAATGGATATATATTTTTAGTCAATTGAAACTAACAAATTATTCCAAATTTTTAGGTTTAGTTTGAGCCACTTATTACCTATATAAATTTCGAGGATTTATCAGTTTTTTTGTAAGATTTTCGTATGTTTCGTAACTTGCTCTTTATTACTCACTTTCAACTTTGTTTTGGTTGAGTAGTACAAACATTCAGATATGGATTCCCTTTCATTTATCAGCATCTCTATCTATGAAAGGCAGTGTGTGTGTGTGTGTGTGTGTGTGTGTGTGAGACGAATGCACGGCCACAATTTGATGGATTTGCAAAATATACATGCACATGCTCCAAGTTAGCGGGAAGGCCAAGACTGACTTTGCATTTCCCAACTCCCATCAATAGTGGAAATTGATTTTTTCATGCTTCTACAGCAGTTTTCATGTAGTTTACGGCCATTTTCTACTGGCCAGAGTGAGAGCCAACAGCTGACCGACACGAATGCTAACTAGCATGCAAAAAAAAAAAAAAAAAAAAAAAAAAAAAAAAAAAAAATCGATAGCTGCATTCGTCACAAGTGGGAAAAATTGAAATCTGCATGGCACTACTCCAATTGGCTCATTCACTTGCTTAAACTTGGGTACCTCCACAAAAATCGCTAGAAAAAAAAAAAAAAAAAAAAAAAAAGAGCATAGTCTGATGAAAAAGACGCCAAACTTTATGAAAACAATTTTATCTAAATGCTTATGTTTTTATGAAGAGAAAAGACCAAAGTTTTTTTTTAATTTTTGTTTTTTAGAACATTCTAAATTTTGATTAAAAAAACCTTGTTTCTTTGTACCAACATGGGCTAGTAAATAACAGATAATTTTTAGCACGTTTTTTTAATTTGGAAAATCTTGCAAAAATAAAAATAATTGTCAGATGTTAATGAAACTTTCAGAAACTATTCACAGAATATCGAAATTGTTTTTTTTATTAAAGTCATGCCAGAAATATTATTTTATATATTAACACCCTCATAACTAATTTTATGAAAAAACTCTAGAAATTCGAGTGCGCCAACCTTAGTGATTACAATAGTTAAAAACACAAGGCTTTGAAGAATGCAAATGTTTATTTTTTGTTTTTTTTTTTTAATTGGAGCCAACATACCTGAAAATCAGCTCTGAATTGTAACATACAAAACTCAATAAAACAAATATTATTTAATTTCAAATGCTTTTATGAATATGGACATTATTTTCTGAAAGCAAAAAATTTTTTCAATGAAAATTGAATTTTTAATACAATTATTTGTTATTTCTTTAATTATAATAGATTTTTACATTAAGTTTTTAAAAATATAACATTAGTTAAAACTTAAAAGCAACATCAACCTTTCAAAGTGTCCAGATGAGATCGTCATTGTCTAGCGCTTTGAAAATTGTATCGTTTGGACCAATCAGAAGAGCCATGGTAATTAAAAAATGTAATTTTTGTGCTTATAATCGGGCAGTAATTATAAAGTACGGAAGACCAACCAGAATACAATTTAGTTGCATTATTTGAGTTCAGCATTGTTCTCTGCTGTTAAGGCCTTTACTTTTGCGAAACACAAATGGAGAAGTTAATTTGATTTTTCAATTTCAACCGAGAAGGGTACCTATAAGTATCAGTATCATCTTATGAAATTTAACTACTGCTAAACTTTAATTTATATGATCTTATTTTTATATTAATCTCAGTTATGACATTTTTCTATAAATGAAATATCAAAATTAATAATAAAATGATGGAAATACAAATAACAGCAAAATGTAATAAATGTACATAAAATTATAGTATTTTATGTACACTTCTGATAAAATTTCATAAGAAAGGTACCTATAAATTAAATAGATACCTTTTTCTTATGAAATTTAATCTCACTCTTAACAGTCTTATTTTTGAATTTCTTTATATTTTCCATAAAGCATCGTAAACGTAAAGATGAAAGCTAAGTACAAAAAAAAAAAAAAAAAAAAAAAAAGAAAAATGAAAAATTAGAGCACTGAAAGTTTCTTAAAAGTAACGAGGTAAATAATTTGTTCACTTAAATCTAAATAATTTCACTTCCTTCCATCCGTAGAAAGAATTATCCTCCCGTAAGCTATCTAAATGTCATGAATCTGTCTTTCGTCACTTGTCAAAGATGCAAAAGGTTATGACCTGCTTTGTTTTATTTTCAAATTACATTTTTTTGGCGCAGAAGCTAAGTTAAGCTTGGTTCAAAATATTTTAAATAAACAATTTCTGATTTTTATTAAAATCAGTTTTGAAAAAATGATAATTGATTTTTAAAAGAATATCAAAGTCAGATTTTCATCTTTATCAAATCGAAAAGAGAAAAAAAAAAAAAGATTTTTAACGAAAATTTCGGACGTGCTAGGAACGATTAAAAAATGTAAAAAAATACCAAAAATACTTTGATCTTTCCTCTTTAATAAATAATATGAACATTAGACGATAAAAACTTGTTTTCGTCAAGTTCGGCGTCTTTTTCATCATGCTATCTGTTTACATTTTCGTGGAGGTACCTACTTAAACTCAACGTTGATTCTGATTCCGCAGAACTGGGTTGGGTGTAAAAAAAGTATATGTCGTTAACATTTTTTCATTTGGTTTTTCCAGTTACGAGTCCTTTTTTAAAGCTGATCGTTTTGTGTTCATTTTATTTAGTTTTTTCGTAACACATTATTTAATGTTTAGAGCTTAGAAAAAATTCGCAGTGTGAGATAGGCAAGAAGTAAGGCATGTAGCAACACAAGAACGGCAAAGGGCACTCCTTTAAAGGCAAAAATATTTTAAGTGATAGCGATTGCTGTACGAGTCGTACGATTTTTGAATCAAGCACGGGCAACGACGGGCCATGCTAGTTCGTTTAAAACTTGCATTATCACCAGCAAAGTTTAACTCACGCTGTGTCACACATACTCTCAACTTGAAGTTGAGAGTATGTGCGTGACACAATTAAAAAAAATTAAAAATTGTTTTATGTTGAGTCAACATAAAACAATTTTTAATTTTTTTAAATTTTGATCAAAATTTAAAAAAAAAAAAAAAATTAGAGCTCCCACTTGACATTTTGGTACTTCATGTTTTAGTTTTCATGCGATAAACTTGGGGGGGGGGAGTCGTTTTTATAAATTATTAAATATGCCACGGCTTCTACTTACAACTGAAAAAAAAAAAAAAAAAAAAAAAAAAAAAAGTTACAATTTGTTGAAGTGTTTCATTTTCACAATATATGCTTCAACAAAAATAAAGCAAAAAAGAAAAAATCTTTCTTTGCTGATTTTCCAATATCAGATATCTCTGAAAGTAGAAAGCTGCTGTCCTCAGAAAGGGGAGGTGGTGACGCAGTATTTTTAACAAGAACCAGAAACTAAAAAACTAAGTTTCTCTAAGAAAAAAAAAAAAAAAACTTGGTGAAAATTTTAAGTGTTTTTTTGTTTTTTTACTCCAGCGAGATAAGTGTTGTCATTACACAGTCAGTCATTTATTTTGCTATGATACGTTATACCTTTAAGTCAATCTTAAAAATAAACTTTTTTCTTTAGGTTTCGTTTAAAACAATGTGTGACAGTCAATGCATCCACCTCTTAGAACCAGAGAACTCGAAGAAGAGTGAAGATGTGAAAATAAGAAGCGGTGTTCGACAAACGTGTTTTAGTAGAAAAAAAAATTACAATCACGTTGAAGAGTTTATAAAAGGAAAATTAATACAAGTTTTCTTCAGTGTTGAACACGAATGAACATTTTTCGCATTCGTTTAATTTGGGGGTAAAATAAATCTAAGTACATAAAAATGTTATGAAATTATACTTTTTAGTAGTTTACAATACACTCAGAAATGAAGAATAAAAAAAAAATTACAAACGAACTATTCATCGTGCTTAACTTAAGCATTCATTTATTTTTAAATAATGCTATTTTTCTTCCAAATGATCTCGGTAACAAAGAATATGTGTCCGACAGAAATAGTTGTTGGATTCGAGTGAAATTTTTTTTTTTAGCGACTTATCACAAGAAAATGCTACAGACAAATAGCCTCCCTAGCCAAAGCAAATTGTTACAAAAAAATACACTGTGATATTTAACAATGTTTTAAATTAATAAATGTTAAATTAACATTTAGTAGTTTTAATGAAAAACAAAATATGCTAAGAAGTTGTTTGCAATATCGTGCAAAAAGTCAAACCGAAATGATTATATAATTTTTTAAGACGAAACTGAAAACAAGAAACAGATGATTTTATTTTTTTTATGTTTTCCAGGGAGAAAGTTTCATTTTTCTCCCAAGAGAAATGCATTCGGAAGAAAGGGATTTTTTTTTACAATGGACCACAAAAATGAGAGCTATTTCTATTTATAGTAGAAAAAACTAACAAGCAGTATATTTTTTCACAAAAAAGGAAAAGATGTACAATTAAAGAAAGAGTGAATCTTACAACAATTCCGAAAGTCAACGCGCCAAAACAGAGGTTTGACACTTTCATTCCGGTGTCACCGAGATAATTATAATCCATTTTTAGCGACATTGTTGCTGTAATTCTGCTGGGCACTTGGAAACTTTGCCGTGAAAGTTGCACTGTTCGATACTCAAGCGCGGTCAACAAACCGCAACAGACAATATTTAACACCGTCTCTAATTTGAATCGAAATACTAACTAAGCTCAATTACTGCTGCTGCTTTTATACCCGCTGAAACGAGCACGTCTCGAATATAGCTCCAAGGTTAGAGACGAGATTCGGTTCGATGACTTACTTCAGTTTGTTTAGCCAACATTTATTTACAATACTACAAAAAACGACAACATGAACGAAATTAGAAGTTTAAAGCTGTGAAATATTCGAAATATAATTAATAATGCCACAGTCTCAAAGAAGGCAGTACCGACTTCTGGAGACGGTGGCATAGTCAAGCAAGCGGTTTCGATGAGAAAAAAAGGGGCTGCAAAACCAAAGAGAGCGCTTTTTTTGTGTGTTTTTTGTTTTTATAGTTACAGCACTTAAGAAGGTGTACTATGAAATTAACAGAGCGAATTATACGAAGGATACTTTCCCAACGTATTTTTCGCCATTTAACTTGCTTTTTTGTCATACATTAAAAAACCGTGGGAAGGGTCACATACACATTTTTCTTTGTATATTTTTCATTCTTATCAGGGGATTTATTTTTATCATTATGTAAGTTAAAAATCATATGAAGGGTGCTGGAAATCAAATCAACTATATCTGCACCCCAAAATATTAATCAAACATCAGATTCTTTGCAGATAGGAGGAATCGAAAGAACTGCTTGATCAATTCGAGAACTTTTCAGCAACCCTTCATAAACGGAAGCATGGTTTTATTTTATTTTGTGGTACGGAGTTGAAACCCGAAGTTTGCATTGGAGGAAATTCTGTCGTCCAGATTTTTTCATATATTAAAAATCCGAACGTCCAAATTCCAAACATTAATAAAATAAAGAAAATTCGGTTACGCCTGTTAAATAAATCATTTGTATTTAAAAACATATGTACATGAATTCAAAAAAGTTAAAAAAAAAAATAAAAAAAATTCAGGACTAAAAATAGTCTCTAGTTCAGTTCGTCTTTGGGTAGTTGGTCCACAGAAAAAGTATTTAGAGAGGACTTTTAGATGGTTGCTCCACAGAAAATCTGTGGTTGAGAAAAGATTTTTATGGGATCGTTAGCGAAGATTCACTGACTGTCTTTGGTGTTGCTGTTGGACAGGATTCGTTTGAAGTCGCAAACTGACCATGATCATCAGCGAAGATTCACTTGTAGTATCCCGATACCACTTCCTTATCAGTATATATTTTTGTACATTTTTGTGCAAAAAAAGTGGATCAGAGAGCCTGCTCAGCTTAGTAAATATTTTCAGGAAATATCAGCTTCTAATTGGCCGATAAACACACAAGTGGGCGTTGCAATCCACCCACGTACAAATATTTTTTCAAGCGCGTGACCAAGTCAGGTTTCCAGCCATTTTCTGTGATCCTGTCATGTGATTACATTATCTATAAATAGCAGACACGAGTTTGCTCATTCTCTTTTACTCTTCAAAATTCCTGCGAAGATGTGATCTTAAGGGTTATCGTCTCTAGACCATGGGCGGTCAGACGTTAAAAGCACATTCACGCATGCACGTGCGTACGAACTTTTCCAACCTACATTACAAACATACAGAACATTTTCAAACATGCAATAAGAACTTTTCTCTTTGAAGTATTCTTCTAAAACTACAGTTTATTCAGCATTTCTCAGCTTTATAATTAATTGAACTTTTGTGAGTTCAGATAAAAATATTTCCAGTCGAAGAGACATAACTCCAACAGAACTTTAACTTCTACGCAAATAAATACAAATGTTATGTTTTTATAACCGTTTTGTTCCTTCTTATATTTCATGCTTTGTGGTATTTTACGTTTAATATAAATTGTGTGGTCATCTTATTCACGCAGCCGTAAACAAACATCTACCCTTATCAACAAACAGACATCTACAATTGTCCATTCTTATTACCAGACCCCTACACGCTAACCATCCAAGCTGCTGCCGTTGTAACTAATTCGTTTGAAGTCGCCGACACACATTTCTGTCAGCATGCGCTGTGTGAGAATGAAAAAGCCATGTAGCCACGTGATCTCTTCGGCTTGGAGACAGCCCCTTCTTTTCTCTAAGTCGAAATCGGTGGGTTTTTAAAAGATTTTTCCCAAAAGTAGATTTGAAGTTTAGTTATTTTCCACATGTGATGTTAATTTCTAACCAATAAAACACTTTGATCTAAAGGGTTTCTATTATATTGTGGAATTTTTATTTAAAGATCACACATCTCAGCGAAGTTGCAACGTATGGTCTTGAGTAACCTCCTTCTTCTTTTACATTGTCTGATATATCATTTACAGAATGTATTGTAGAGCGCGAAAGAGTATCTGCCATAATATTGTCTGAGCCTTTAATGTAACAGATGTTCGGCATAAAATGGGATATTTTCTTGCCACTTCTGATGTGGTTTCTTCTTTGGTACCTCGATTTGACAAATTTAAGCGCAGTACTAGATTGACAGCTAGGTCTCATTATTTTACAGTTGAAATGACTAGATGTAGCCGTAAGTTCTATGGTAATAGTTTCTTCTATCACACTTTTAGCTTGTGGAATTCTCTTCCGGCCTCTTGCTTTCCAGTCAACTTTGATCTTCAAAAATTTAAATGCAATATTAACCGTTATCTTCTTTATTCTTAATTCTTGTTCTTTTATTCTTCTCTCTCCTTAATAAAGTTTTCCTTTATCTCATATTCTTTCACATCCAGTAACCCCCTGCGTCTTAGTGACTTTATTACCTTGGTTGAAATGAAATCATTTAAAATAAGAAAATGGAACCCTAGATGAAGTCAAATTAGAAAGGAGGTAAAATTATTAGGTTGGTGCAAAAATAGTTACGTAATAATGTCGTTTTTTGACGTATTTTTTAACGTCAAAAAACGACATTATTACGTCATTTTTGCACCAACCTAATAAAATAGGAATACCACAATAACACTGATGTCATATAATGAAACAACATATGGAAATATTTCTCAGAATATCTTGTTTTATTTTTACGAGAAAAAAATAAGACTGAGTTGAAATCCAATATCACATCTAAACTTTTAGTGAAAAGTTATAGCAATTAAGTATAATCAGAAAATTACAATCACGTTAGATTTTTTTAAAAAATAAAATAAAAGCTTATTTTTAACGCTTGTTGAAGTTCGGTTAAATATATATAGGGATATATATATATATATATATATATATATATATATATATATATATATATATAGATAGATAGATAGATAGATAGATAGGGAAATATTTTTAAAGACTAAGTGAAAAGTAGAAACAGATTTTATTAGTAGTTCATTTCAACGAAGGAATGCGATTTTTTAAAAATAACCTCAGTAACAATATCCGACAGAAATGTTTGTTTGAGGTTTTTTTGTTTTTTGTTTTTGTTTCTTTTTTTCAAACACAAGATGTTTTCTTTTTACAACTCTTCATCACTTCGATCATCACAAGAAAATTCTAAGCTGGATAATTAGCCTAACTAATGAAAATTGTTTCAAAAATACTGCTGGAACATTTAATAGTGTTTAATTGATGGTGTGGGGTCAGTTTACCTGAATTTTAAGTGGAAAAATAAAATCTGAGGGTCGTGTCCACAAATACAACACAAAATTATAAACAACGCAAAGAAATGATTTTTGCAGAAAAGGAAGAGGATCTAGCTAAATATGACAGTAACATTTATACAGTCAGATACATGTATTTTTATATATTAAAAATCAACGTTCTTTGTTGTGGCTATGAGGAGACCATTAGATCGATTATTTGAAATGATTTTGTTGCAAATGAGGTAAACTAGCGGTATATATACGCCAATATGTGTGTGTGTATGTGTGTGTTAAGCACACGCTAATGCAACGTGTTTGACTGCTGCCCGATTGCGTGCGGTAGCACTAATTTTAAATACGGTGAACAAAAAGAGAGAAGACAGACCTTATTTCGTCACAGCTTTGTATGATTTTCAGTGTATAAAAATTATCGCTGACTGACGCGTTGTCATGGTAATGTGTCTATACTGTTGATCGAGGGAGATCCTTGTTCGCTGACTGTCTTTCGCAGATCTAGGCGAGCCGTTTTTATCGCTATGTGTCGGCTCCGAATCACTGAGTTTTACGAGGGAATGTACTTAGTAACCCGAGCCCCGACCCATTTCCAGGTCATTTCGTGTTCAACGGCACGGACCATCGTATAAAGTACATCACGTGACTTGTCCTATTCAGTCAGGTTCTAGAAACCACTTATTTAATTTGGAGTTCTGTTAGTACAGAACTGTAAAAAAAGGTTTCGTGTGTACTGAATTTAGTAAGATTTATTTGTAGGCGTTTCTTACTTATTTGTGCTTCACTTATTGGCCGTAAAATATAGGAGATTTTATCCTATAATGGCCTTTTTGGGGAAATATTCCATGGGTTACCGTTGGTTGATTTTTAAAAAAATGAGAGAAAAGATCGTCGTGTGTTCAAATAAAATATTTATTTAAACATAAAATACACAAAGTTTAACTGTGTAATTACTTATCATGAAATGAAAGCTAGAAAGTTCTTCTCTTTGTAAGGTTGAGTGTGTTAAGTTTGGGAATTGTTTGAATGTGGCTGAAAATTCATTATTTAATTTAATACGGCTTTTAGAGTTTAAGGTAGTGTTTGTTCGCTTTTTAAGTACCGATGTAGCTGGTATGACAATAACCTGCGTGCCTGTATAGATCAGGAAGTTCATCTTAGTGGAGCTGTTTTTGATGTAGAATAGGAGACCTTTTTATATTGTTTATCCAATCAATGCCGTCGCAGTTATTTCATATGGTACCAGCAGTATACGTTTCTTGAACCAGACTTGTGCCTGCTATTATATCGTCTGGTTGAGCCGTGTCTTTGGTTTGAACGGGATCTATTGGTATAATGTTGATTCATCATCTCCATTTGTTTAGTTAATTCTGCTACAGCTTCCTCGGGTTGCTTACCTCCGTTTTGTTTGTGTTGTTTTCTGAAACCGGTTGTAGTAATCTGTTGCTTTCTATGTTATGAATTCTGTCAGCAACATCAGCTAACCCCTCAAAGTCTTCTGACATAGGCGCTAAAATTTGCATGTCCGTTGTAAGTTATCTAGCCACATCCTTTTTAGAATAGAATCAGCCATGGTATTGTCTTCAATATGTGATGTGTCGTAATAATTGAAAAGGTGATCTGTTACCAAGTTCTACCTTGTAAAATAAATCGCGTAGCATGCTTTCTTTAGATTTCCCCACCCGTTTAATTGTTGCTTGGCGGAAATGTTATAATGGACAGTCTTCGGGCATCGTTTCAAGTAAGTCTGTCACCTCTACGGCTATTTCAGTGGGTAGATTTTCGACGACGTAGCAACATTGTAGACGCTTTGCGTTGAAAATTGCTTGTAATTGCAAGAACCTTATACTTATATTAGAGGAGTTGAACGTTGAAAGGTCCATCGTTAACGTGGTCTCCATAGGTTGCGTGGTTGTAGTCTCCTCCATTATGTGACCAGTTGAATCCGTGGTCTGCTAATGTAGCTAGGCACCTCTTGTTAAAAGCAGTGTTCGTGTCGGCGCTCAGAAATTGTTGGGAGCAGAATGATGCAGTGTTGGTTTCTCGTCGAATGAGAGAAAAGATTGACACGTGCTCAAATTAAATTATATTTATTTAAACATAAGATACAAAAATTTTAACTAATTATCATGAAATGAAAGAAGGTTCTTCTCTTTGTAAGGAAATGAACATGAATAGTCTTTCATTCAGGAAGTGAGAAACTGGAGTTGAGTGACAAGATCAAAGCGGGTCCGCTGTAGCATTGGTGAGAAAGACAGTACAACGAGGTTGACTCATGTCTCTTTACTGCTATAAGTCATTCTGCCGAATTGAATGAATGTTTGGTTTTTATGGTCTCAAGTAGGCTCCAGAAGCCTGCGTTCATTTTTTTTTTTTTTGGCGGGAGCTAATTTTATCTTTATTAAACTGAAAATTTGAAGTGTGTTTGAAACCCGGAAGGCTGCGCAGAGCCCTTGTGCAGTGTGTTTATTTTGTCATTTGCTCGTTTGATTTGATACTGTTCATTTCCGCTTACTCTACAGCCTCATGAAAAATGCTGTTGTTTGTAACACTTTGCAACAGTCAAACTGACAAGTTAGATATGAATGATTTCATATTTTAGAACTTAAGAAATTAAACTACAATTAATAAGTGACGATATAAATAAGGAAAACAATATTATACCAATATTAGCAATAAAATTGATATTTATTATATAAACGTTTGACTAGCGAGTGCTACATGAGCCAGGTAATTAGACATAAGTGTTTTCCGAATTTGATACTGTTCATTTCCGCTTACTCATGAAAAATTGTATGGTGTTTGTATTTTGCGCAAGGAAGAGATCGGTCGCTACATTCGTGAAGTCAAAATCCCGAAGGGGCATACTCTTCGGGCCACTGACGAGGAGTTTCGGCGGCATTTCGAGAACTGGTCTACCAAGATACTTGGTCTCTGTGACGAGGAGTTTCGTAGCTATTTTGGCAAACTTTCCTCGGCTTTCGCGCACTGAAGCAGCTAGCTGCGAGGGAGAGAGGGCATTGAAGAAGGTCGACTGAGGCAAGTCGCCCGGTCTGGATGGTTTGCCCTATGAATTGTACTTGAGGTTGTCGCACATCTTTGTCCCGATTTTGACTTGTGTTCAACAACTGGTTCCGCCAGGGGTCCGTCTCCGACCGGTTCACCAGGGGTGTGATCACGCTGTTGAAAAAGGACAAGGGTGTTAGGCGGGATTTAGATGACTATAGGCCCATAACTGCTAAACACAGAGTTAAAGATTTTGGCCAAGATCCTGCAGGAGCGTTTGCAATCAGTTGCCAAGTCTCTGTTATGTTCTAAACAGACAAGTCTCCCGTCTTGCGGTTTGGTGCCTGGAAATGGTTCGATCTTTCGGGACCCTTTAGTTGGACGGACGGCCCTGTCCGCATTCTTGGAGTGTGGTTTGGACCCAACCTCCAGGTGGAGAAAAGTTAGTCTGAAGTACAGACAAAGGTCGACGCGGCCGGTCAGACTTGGCGTCAACGGAGGTTGTCCGCGAAGGGCAAGGCGGAGGCGTGTGCCACTTACGTATTTCCTCTTGTCCTTTATCGCTTGTCTGTACTTCCTCTCTGTAAAGATCATAAGAAGGCGCTCGAGAGCTCACTATCCGCCATTTTATGGAAGGGATGCAAGCATCAGGTCAACAGAGAATCTGTGCACAACGTCCGTGTCATGGGAGGCTGGGAATTCCACACTTGGCGAGTCACAAGCTCGCCTTGAGGCTGGCTTTCCTATGCCGCTCATTGACAAGAGATTCGATCATGGCGGGAATTGTAAGGGACGCGTTCCCTTTCCTTACTATCAGTCCCCCCGCCATCTCGCAGATTGAGCGCCGTCCTAAACCGCGGGATCAATTGGATTTTCTTCGCGAGTGTCGGTACGCTTTGACCATCATTCCTCGGTCTAGTGACCTTTCACAGCCTAGGAAGATCTGTCGCTATTTAGTGGAGGGAGTCGTGAAGTATCCTCTATGCTCTTTCTGGTCTTGGGCTCCAGCGGCGGATTATCTCAGTAACCCTGAAATTTTTGTTTACCTGTCGACTGATTTGGAACAGGCTATCTCTCAGTGACAAGGCCTTCATATCAGCTCAAGATGAAGATTAGAACTGATAGAAAACGCTTTCATTCGACAGTCTTCAAATAAAGGTGGGTGACTGAGGCGGGCTTGGCTCGTTTGAACGGGGCTAGCCTTGGTTTTTCTCATTTAAGTTAACCTATATCACATCGGGGTGGTTTCCTGTGGAGCCCTCTCCTGGTTAGGAGTCTTGTGTACCTAGTTAATGTAAGTGTTGTTCCTGGCCTGCTCCCCGCTACACCCAAGTTGAGATTCCTAACCACCCCAGTTTGTTTCGGCCCCCTTTCATCTCGACTGTGTCTACTTTATATATTTCCCATGTCCTTATATAATTTCTCCCTTCCCTCTCCCTTAGCAAGAGAGCCTCTTAATTCTGGCCAATGGGCAGAATACAGCGGCCTCTCTTTCTTGAGGGTCAGACAGGTCCTACTAACATCAGTTATGTTTAGTTTGCCTTGTGTTGATATATATTTAGTTTGTTTTTGGGTTCACCCCCTCCTCTCTCATTGTCAATCATTAGATTTTTATCTATGAAATATTTATCATCAATTTTTTTAAACCTCGGGGTGCGTTTTGTAGATCCCCTTGAGAGGATGCGGCATTATGGTGTATGGAGGATTGATTGGTGACGGACGAGTTTTTATGGTGAATGTGAAAATTGTAATGAGTGAATGGGCCGTGAATCGGTTAGGTAGTGAAGACCAGCCTTAACCCATTCCCCCTTTTCGGCCTGCTATAATTATATTTTTATATACAATAAATATGTTAAAATAGTTCAATATAGTATTCAAGGACTATGTAAAATGTCACAGATGTGTGCAGGGAGGGTCTTCGTTATCCTCCATACCTGTTTATAAGGACTCTAAAATTAACCTACCCTGCTAGACGTCGGCGGTATTGTCTTGGAAGGGCGAATTTACGTTCGACACTGGTACCGGAAGTCTTATCACCGCAGATTTCCGCCTGGTATATGAGTAGGTTTTTCGTTTTTTGTTTCTCTTTTCAGACCTAGAAGTTGTCTATTAAGATAGCCAGCCTGAATGCGAGGGGCTTGAGGGATCGTGATAAGGCGGCCCGCCTGCTTCGTGACGTCGGGTCACTCAGTGTGTTTGTTGCCGCGATCCAAGAGACCCACTTTGTTTGTAACGTCGATGCGTTTGTGCGTGTGTGCGTTTGTGCTGATTTGCCCCATGAATTGTACTTGATGCTGTCACACATCTTTGTCCCGATTCTGACTGTTGTGTTCAACAACTGGATCTCCAGGGAAGGATCATGCTGTTGGGAATGGGCAAGGATGTTGAGCGGGAATTAGATGACTACATAACTCTGGTAAACACGGAGTTAAAGATTTTGGCCAAGATCCTGCAGGGACGTTTGCAGTCAATTGCCGAGACTCTGTTGGGACCTGAGCAGATTTGCGCTGTTAATGGACGAACAATTCAGAGCAACCTGTATCTGATCTGCACGATCATAGAAAGTGTAAAAGACGACGAGGAGGCGCTGATCAATTTGGATCTGTCCAAGGCATTTGATACGGTTGACCATCGCTACCTGGCTGCTGTCCTGCAGGCCGCTGGATTCCAACCCAACTTCTGTCGCTGGATTATCACTACTGTATCGTTCCTCCAGTGCTGTGGTACAGGTGAACGGGAAGCTGTCGGGCGCTTTCACGCTGACTCGGTCGGTTCGTCAGAGATGTCAACTGTCGCCTCTACTTTATGCTTTGACATTGGAGCCTCTCCTTCGCCGGGTGAGGTAGAGGTGGAGCTCGAGCCAGGGTTTCCACGTACGCCGATGAACGGTGCGAACAGGTCACAGGAACCAAGATTAACCGCGACAAGTCTTCAGCTTGCGGTTAGGTGCTTGGATGGGGGTCGATTTTCCGGGGTCCTTTGTTTGGACGGATGATCCTGTCCGCATTCTTGAAGTGTGGTTTGGATCCGACTTCCAGCTGGAGAAAAATTGGCCTGAAGTACAGAAAAAGGTCGGCACGGTGGCTCGGATTTGGTGCCGAAGGAGGCTGTCCGTGAAGGGCACGGCGGAGGCGTATGCCACACGTATTTCCTCTTGTCCTTTATCACTTGTCTGTACTCCCTCTCTGTAAGGAACATGACGGGGATCGAGCGCTTGCTATCCTCTGTTTTGTCGGGAGACGTAAGCATAAGTTCGACAGAGGTATCTGTACCCAACGTTCGTGTCATGGGGTGCTGAGAATACCGCACTTGACGAGTCACATGCTCGCCTCGAGGCTGGATTTCCTACGCCGTGCACTGACCTGAGATTCGATTTTGGCGGGTATCGTGAGGAACGCGTTCCCTTTCCTTACTATCACTCCTCCCATATCGCAGGCTGAGCGTCACTGTAAGCACCGGGTTGAATCGGATTTAATTCGAGAGTGTCGTTCTGCCTTGATGGTAATTCCTCGATTCAGTGACCTTTCTCGCCCTAGGGGAGTCTTCTATCGTGAACTAGTAGAAGGGTCCGTGAAGGATCTACTACGTGAGCGGCTCGACATTTTGAAGGGGAAGTTCCGCTCCTTCTGGTCTTGGGCGCCGGGGCGAATTACCTCAGCAACCCTGAGTTTTTGCTTACCTGGCGACTAGTTCGGAATAGGCTACCTCTCACTGACATGGCTTTCATAGTGGGGCGTGGCGGATTTACCAGACTGCAAACGATATGACCTTGGTCTGAAGGAAACAGCCTAGCACGCCTTCTACCATTGTCCTCTGGTCTGCCCTCTATGGGACATGTTGGTGAGTTGACGGCTCGTATCGCTCCCGAAAAGCTCATACTCATCGATCGTGCGTACGCGTGTGACAATGTGTCGTCCCTGTATTCCGGGGTAAAACGAATGGTGTTTCTATCGCTTCTGGCCACGGCCCGAATGGTGATTTGGACGACGCGACAGGAGGGAGTCTTGCGAGGCGGCCGTCTTTCGCATCAGGATCTGATTCTTTGAGCACCAGCACCAGCTCAAGATGAAGATTAAAATTGATAGGAAACGGTTGGTTTTCAGCGAAAGTGTGTGACTGAGGCGTGTTTGGTTCGTATGATTTTCTCTTTTAGGTCCACCTATGTCACATCGGGGTGGTTTCCTGTAGAGCCCTCCCATGGTTGGGTTAGACCACTTTTTGTGTACCTAGTTAATGTGAGTAAGTGCTGTTCCCGACTGCATATTTTATGATCCATGTCGAGAATCCCAGCTTCCCTAGTTTGTTTTTGGCCCCTCCTCTTTTCAACTCGACCGAATCAGCTTTTTCCACTCTCCTGATAGCCATATTTATTTTATCCTTTCTTCCCTATCCCTTAGCGAGAGAGCCTCTTAATTTTGTCTAAAAGGCAGAATACAACAGCCTCTCTATCTTTTTTGAGGGGTGTACTTGTAAATATATTTCTGAAAGCTTCTTTTAAAAAATGCAAGCAATAATTACCTAATTTAAATATAAGAAAAACCTGTATAAACAGATATTGGAAAATGAAAATCATTTACAAATGTCATTTTGAAGACATATATCAAGAGCTGATGAATAGAAGTGTTTATATAGAATGTTGTCATTTGGGTAATGGACACCTCAGAAGTACACAGCACATGAGTCAACAAAATACACTTAACCTATTATGGCATCTGAAAAGGTTGTAATGTTGGTGTATATTGTATGCGCCTGTCTGTTCACTTGTAAAAAATTATAAAAAATTATAGAAGCATACAACACCCAGGTTTCTACTATAGACCGTTTATTCTCCCTTTTTTAAATAATCTGTAGTGAAACAAAGCTCTCAATGACTCATGGGTATGTCTGTTTTTTTGGTCCAGAAGTTAAGGTAAGTATAAGCATTGTATTAATGGTCGAGCTCAAGTTAGCCTTGCACAGAGTTGGAACAACCAAAGAAAAGTTTTTACATACTTATAGTTGGAAGGTTTAAACATGGTTATGGTATACCCGTTTTCTTTTTCTTGGTACAAAAGTTAGGGTAAATAAGGATAAGCATCGTTATAATGGTCGCGCTCAAGTCAGCCTTCCGCTCTGTTGGAACAACCAAATAAAATGTTTTACTTACATCATAGGTAGAGGTTTTGGAATCTACGTGCGAACGCCATGCATTAGAAAGTGGAAAAAGATAGTCAGTCGGCAGCGGAACGGGGAAATTAACGTGTCCCAGCGGGACCATCTGTTTTCCAAGTACTGCTACACCTTGGAGCAAGGGCGAGAAATAGTCTGAGGTATGGAAATGTTTTTCTTTTTATAGACTTAATCAGCGCTGTCTAACGACGTTTGATGAAGCCAAGTTGTTATGGAACCTTACCCATAATAACATAATGGACTATTCCATACGTAATAAATACTGCGCCTCAAGAGGAAGCAGAGAGTTCAGCCCTCCGTCTTTTTCTGACTTTTTTCTGACCGTTTGAATATTTGTAATTGTATTTTTTGTTTTTGCAGTGTGACGAACTTGTTTGACCCACGAGGATTTACTTCAAATACTTCATGAACTTTCTTGCTTAAATCAACGAACTTTATTCGGCCTACCAAGTCTTTTCTGTTAAGTTATTGCTTAAGTTTTATTTTTTATTTTTTTCCATTTCTTTTGTTTGTTAAATTTTTTTTTCTCTGGGCTTCGGCCGTCATATTTTATTTTTATTTTAGTCCGGTTTGACAAAGTCTTACCGGACGACTGCTTTTTTATTTCTGTTTATTTCTTTTTAGTCTTCGTTTTGAAAATATTTTAGTACCTTTTAAGAAAAAAAAGAAAAAGAAACCTTTGTTTTTATTTCCTTTTTATTTTATACCTTCCTTCTTATTTATTTAATTAGTGACTTCGGTCGCCTTCTTTTTTTTGGTTTAACTAGTTTGTATTTCCTTTGCGTTTAATTTATTTTCTTTAGCAGCTTCGGCCGCAAACCTTTATTTTTTGGTTGCAAATTTTTTCTTTTTCTTGTACATTTTAATTGAATTCTTTTTGACAAAGAAAAAAAGAGAGGAGTTTTTCTGTTATTGTTTTTTCTTTTTACTTCTGGCTGCCTTTGGGCGCCATTTTTATTTAAAAAAAAAAAGAAAAAAGAGTCTTACCTGTCTGTTTATTTCTTTCAGTTGAGCTAGTTTGTCTTTTATCTTATTTTACTTTTAGTTTTACCAGTTTATTTATTTTTAAAGTTTATTGTCTTTTGTATTTTTAATTTCCTGGGTTATCCAGGGTTTTTTTTTCCAACTCCTTTCCCCATTTTTTTGGAAAATTATTGATAGAGACCCGCAGGTGGAAGTCTCCACACTTTTTCATCATGGCCGACGATGCCAGTCGGTCTAATGCTAAAGCCAACCCGCCGGAGAAATCCGCGAAGAAGCGGGCAAATGCTAGCCCAAATTTAGAAGAACGTGCTAGTAGCTCAAAAAAAGGAGAAACTAGCAAAAATGACGAGGTGCCGAAGGAGGCACAAGCTAAGACGGCCGAGGGATTGCCCTCTTGTTGGAAGTCCCCCCCAAGTTGCATTTTGAACATGGCGGATTTCTTGGAAAAGGCGAAAGGTTATGCCCATCTTGTAAATAAAGATGGGCTTGCCGAAGATGTCCAAGAGCTCGATGTGTTCTCAAAGAGAATGGTGTCCGTTTTCGTGGTGGACAAGCGAACTCGCAAAATTTGTCGCTCCACGAAAGACATAGTGATTAAATCACTTTCGTCCCTGGGGATAAAACCCCAAAAAGTAATTAAGGGTACCGGGTTCTTCATGTGGGACATTCTGCTGCCCACGCCAGAAGATTGCCTGGCTATGGCAAAGAAAGAGTTAATAACAAAGGACCTAATTCTAAGAAAGGAGTACGATGGTCGGAGAAGGACCAGGGTGGCCGTTTTTGAGGTTCCTCCTCAAATTTCGGGAGAGTACCTGGCTGCATTTTTTATGCAGTTCGGCCAAATTTTAGGGGCTCTCTCTGACAATTTGAACGTGGGGTGGACTTTCGATATCATGCTCGATCAGAAGGCTTTCAAGTCCGTCCCCAACTGTTTGGAGTTAGGCGACCGGAAAATGCCGATCATTGTGACCGGTAGGAAACCTACTTGCTGGAGGTCTGGAGAAACTGGTCACCTTTCCTCCTCCTGCCCAGGGAAGAAGGGCCCTGGAGTTCCGGTCGCAGACGACCAAAATCCCCCTTTGGCCGAGAAGGTAAAATCTGCGGCGCTTGTAGTGGGCCTAGCTGCGAGGCGGACCGGTGCGGAAAATCCCTCGGTTGGGTCCGTACCCACATTACCCCCCAAACCGACGCCTTCTACAAGTGTGGATAAGGAGAAGGATGAGGGGGGGGATGGCGCCTCGTAGTTAGAGGCAAAGGGAAGACCCAAACACGGGGCCTCAGTCCCATCATGACCCCGGGGACAATGGCACCTACAGCCCCATTCCCTCTACCAGCTCTGAGGGCGACGCCTCGGTCTCTTATGCTAAACACGCCACTGATACTCAGAAATTGAATGAGCCGAGCTGGGAAAAGATTTTAGACCTAAAAAAACTAAAAGAAAAATTGGAGACTAAGCGGGGTAAAAATCAAAAATCGCTGGGAGCACCGGGCCCCCAGCAAAATCACTTCATTCGTCCAAACCTTCACCGGTGAGGACGCCTACTGGTTGGACTCTCTCAACAACACCTAATGTTACACCCATGTCAACACCCATTCAATCACCACAAAAGAAAAGGGCCAGAAGCCCTGACTCACAAATAATTACAGATAAAAAGAAAAAAAAGATCAAACCACCTTATCTCCCAGGGGAAGACGTCTGCCGCGTATCCGGGGACCAGACGGAAAGGGTCTTCGGGCAGACTAGGAACCCGAAAGACTTGAAAGTTCTATGGGACTTCCAAAAAATTAATGGAGATGTGGAGAAACCTGAAAATTTCCCTTCGGCAGGAAGAGTCTTGACCGTAATTAGAACTGGCCCGGGTACGCGGGAGATTTGGGGCATGATAGAGGAAGCCCAGTCGTCTCTAAAAATGGTGCCCCCAGCTGCCTTCTGCCTTCTCGACCCTGAAATGGACGAAGCAAATCAAAAACTTAAAGGGAGGGTCCCCGTTTTCGTTCACCCATCCCTTTATAGGGCTCTCAAATTAACTTACCCTTCGGACATCGGCGGCTTGTCTCAAGATGATACTGTCGAAAATGAGATGGCGTCCGGCTCTATGGGACGAGCTGTCGGTGTCCTCACCCCAGCCATGTTCTATCCTGAAGTACAACCCTAATTCGATTTGACAATGTCACTCTGGTTAGCTAGTTTAAATCTCCGGTGCCTGAGGTCCGAGTCTCGCAGGGCGAGGCTCTCTCGTGACCTTCAGCGGGTGAATGTATGTTGTGTGCAAGAGACCCGGTTTTCTTCTCATAATCGTGAGGACATACTGTCTAAGGAGTTCGCCCTTTATTCAGCATGTTTTGATGGTCGCTCGAGGGGTGTCTCTTGGCTAGTGAGCAGGTCTTTGAAGGCTGCATGTACCCTTGTCTTCGCGGATCCGGCGGGCAGACTTTGCGTGCTGGATGTTACCATAAAGGATAAGGTTCTACGTCTCATTGGGGTTTATGCGCCCAATACCCATTCCGAGCGGCCTGCTTTGTTTCGGCAGATCGCGCCGTTCTTGGCGACGTCTCGTCGGATAGTTTTAGCGGGACGCTGGAATGCCGTCCTTGACCCCGATATAGATCGTATAGGGCAAAAACACGGTACTAACAACCCGGGCGTGAAACCATTTCGGGACTTTATTGATGGGTTTGATCTTGTCGATAAGTTCCGGAATGAATACACACGGGAGGTAGCATGGACTTGGACAACTAGTGGCAACTCGGCTCCTGGGACGCTTGCGAGCTACCTGAACCGAGTCTTAGTTAGGAGAGTCGATGTAGGGCTCTTAGGGTGTCCAAGTTTCCATTACATAGTTTATACGGATCATAGGCTTGTCCGGGTCCGTGTAAACTTAGATAAGCCTAAGGTTAGATTGGCTGGTTACTGGAAATTGAACTGTTCACTATTTAGTGAGCAGGATTTCCGGGACCAGCTGTTACTAATGATACAAAGGGAATTGACGGGTGCGATTGTGGGAAATGCCTGGTTGGACAATTTAAAATCTAAAATTCGAACGTTTGCTGCCGATTTTAGTCGTCGACTCAATCTAGATAGATTAGCGGCGCAAACGGTTTTAGAAAATAAAGTTGATCGGGCTGTGAAATCCCGTGTTAGTGGGGATATAGTTTTAGCTAAGGCAGAGTTGTCCTCCTTGCTTATCAAGAAGGATCAAGCTCTGGTAGTTAGGGCTAGGTTAAAAAGAATGTCTTCTGAATATGGCCGCTGAACTGCGCGCAGAGGAGAATCGAAACGCGTCTAGGCGACATATAGCGTGCGTCACATTGTCGGATAAGCGAACTGTGACTACAAACGCGGGCATATGTGAGGTTTTTCAGGGTTACTTTCAGGATATTTTCACCAGGGAGCCCGGTCTGAGCTCTGCTCAGTTCGACGCCTATTTAGCTGACTTTCCGCGCCTCAAGGCAGCTGAAGTGGCTAGGTGCGAGGGTCCCATTACAGAGTCGGAAATCTGGGATGCGCTGAAGCCGGTTGGCCTGGATAAGTCTCCGGGTTTAGATGGTCTTCCCTATGAAGTTTACTTGAGGTTGTCGCACGTTTTTGTTCCTTTGCTAGAACTGATTTTCAACCACTGGATGAAGCAGGGGTCTTTACCTCAACTCTTCACCAGGGGTGTGATCAAGTTACTGCGTAAGGACAAGGACGGTGGGGATGGGTTAGGGAACTTTCGCCCTTTAACGATGTTAAATACTGACTTAAAGATTTTGGCGAAGATCTTAGCCAACCGTTTGCAGCTTGTCCTGTCTAGTCTGATTGTCCCTGAACAGACTTGTGCTGTGAAGGGTAGGACTATTCAGGATAACATTCATATGGTACGCTTGATCTTAGAACAAGTCGACAGTGAAGCCGCGCTGATTAATTTAGATCAGTCCAAGGCCTTCGATAGGGTTGACCATCGATTTCTGGAGGCTGTCCTTTCGGCGGCCGGTTTCGGAGCCGACTTTCGCTCCTGGATCCGACTTTTGTATGCGACCCCCGATCCGCTGGTGGAAGTGAATGGGGTAAGATCGAAGCCTTTCGTATTGTCTCGCTCCATTCGTCAAGGTTGTCCGCTCTCGCCTTTGCTGTACGTTCTTGCGTTGGAACTATTCCTTCGCAAGTTAAAGGCGAATCCGGTCCTGCGCGGAATTTCCCTGCCTGGGGCTTCCACCTCAGCCAGGTATTCTGCCTATGCTGACGACGTTTCGGTTCTTGTGTCGAGCAGAGCCGAGATTGACGAAGTCAGCAAAGAGATGGTGACAGTGGCCAAGATCAACCGCGATAAGTCTGTGGGCTTGAGGTTGGGTGCGTGGAAAGGAGTTTCTCTTCCTGGACCTTTCCTCTGGACGGATGGGCCGATCAAGATACTCGGCGTCTGGTTCGGTCCTGATCTCCAGTTGGAAATGAATTGGTCGGAGGTACAAGGGAAGGCCGAGATCGCGGTTAATCTGTGGTCTCGGAGGAGACTTTCCCTGAAGGGAAGGGCGGAGGTATGTGTTTCACACATCTATCCGATTCTCCTGTACCGACTCTCTGTACTTCCACTCCCGTATACCAGACTAATGTCATTAGTACGGACCTTGTTCTCTTTCTTGTGGAGAGACAAGGCCCCTATGGTATCTCGCGAGATCTGTTGCCTTCATCCCTCTGAGGGCGGTCTGGGTATGCCTAGCATTGAGATTCGTCAATATATGCATCGCATTACCTTTCTAGACCGAATGTGTCGCGGATTGGATGAGGTGGGCACCTTTTGGAAAGAAGACATCCGAAAACATTTCCCATCCCTGAGAAGTGTGCACTCGTGCGAGGAGGAGACCATCCGTACACCTCGTGCCGAGTGCTCGTTCTACCGCGAATGTCGTCGTACTTTGAAACTCCTCTTACGGACGACGGATGGCCTCTCCGACGCCCAGGCGTTGTCTCGTAAGGCATTGTATCGATTGTTAGTTAGGGGGCCGTTCAAGATGATCTGATCGACGAGATCGGTCTTACGAAGCAGGAGGCTCGCTCGATATGGCCTTGGGCGCCTGGGTTGAAATGTCTCAATAATGATGAGGCATCACTCACCTGGCTGATGATTCGTGTGGCCCTCTGGGTCGGCAAGAGACTTTGTTCAGCAGGCTTGGAGAAATATCCAAACTGTCGTCGCTGTACTGGGGAAGTCGAGACCACTGGTCACGCCTTTTTTCAGTGCAAGACGGTAGTGCCGTTGTGCGGGTTTGTTGAAGGCCTCATGGTTCGCATGCTGCAGGGAAAGTTGTTTGTCCTGGAAGCCAGTTCTGTTTGTAGCAATGTGGTGCCGCAATTGACGAAGGCTGAACACTATGTGTTCTGTTGCTTACTAGGGGTTATGAGAGTCGTGATTTGGACGACGCGTCAGAAGGAATTCTATGATGGCGAGTGTTCACCTCTTCCCAACTGATCTTGTTCTTTAAGCATCAGCTTAAAGTCAAGATTATGACAGAAAGGCGGCGGCTCCCTTCATCAGAATTTGGCAAAAGGTGGGTAAATCTTGCGCGAATGTGTAGAGTGAAAGGGGCTGACCTAGAGTGGCATTTGGATGTCGGTTAGGCACAGAATTTTGTCCTAACAGGGTTGAACAGAGGCAACCCACCCAGATATTAGGCTAGTCTAGGTTTTCTATTTTGATTCTTTAGTTTCCCGTTTTCTGGTTAACTTAGCTAGGGTATGCATGCTCATTGGTCACTTTTATTTCTGTCCCTAATCTTTCTTTTGTTTAATCCCCCATCCCCTCCCTCGTTAGGTGGTCAGTGATATCAGTTCTCTGGTGGATGCGGGGCGCCTTTCGTTTCGTGTGTGTGTTTTTTCGTATTTGTTGTTGTGTATGAATGAGTGTGTGCCTGTGTGAATGCTTTGGAGGAATGAATGTTTTTCTTATTTTTCATAAGTCCCGCATTGATTTCGTCCAGTTAACTGATGTTTTTGCCACATTTAGGGATTGTGGGGGGTTTTACTACTAACCCTATTTTGTTTTGTTTATGTAAATAAGATTAAATCATATTGTAAATAATCATTGGGTTTTTTTAATTTTTTGTCCCCCCCCCCCAAGACTTTGAATTGTACATATGGGGAATATTTAGGATTTCATAGAGAATTTGAGGTATTATGGTGGACGCAGTAAGAAAAGTAGGAGTGAATGTGTTGTTTTGGTGATTGAGACTTTGTTGGTATGTTTGGATCCGTGTCTGGGACT
Organism: Acanthosepion lycidas; assembly: GCA_963932145.1. NCBI lineage: Eukaryota > Metazoa > Mollusca > Cephalopoda > Sepiida > Sepiidae > Acanthosepion > Acanthosepion lycidas. Next base: position 55,568,434 of record OZ010584.1, read on the forward strand.
AGCTAAGTTTAGAATTAAGACAGAAGAAGACCGTCCTTCCCCAACCCCCCTTTTTAGGCCTTGTGCCACATTTTATACTATAACTGTATAAATAAATAACGTTCAGTCTGAAGTCGGGCGACCGGCTGACCGGCTGATCGGTTGAACTCTCTGCCTACGGGCGGGGAGGAACCCGAAGGAGGCTACGCCGAAGGGCGGAGTCTCTTTCGGGGTGGTAGACCGACCCTGAACCCGTTTATAAGGGTTCAAAGGGCATATTTTTGCCTGAGCCCACGGGCTCGGAAACCCCACGTTAAACCGGCCTTGTGCCACATGATGCTCTCGTGGGGGTGGGGTGACTAAATACCGTTCAGTCTGAAGTCTGGAGTGAAGTCCATCAGGAGTCAGTCAGTCGAGTCAGAGGCAGTCCGAAACAGTCGCGTTCAGACAATTATTACTAAACCTGAGTGTTCGTACTAACCCTTTTCTACCTCTCTGTATATATTCCTGTTTGTAATATATCTGTGTTATTCCATATCCGTATTCGAGTTCTTCTTTATTGGTTCTACCTTGGACTATCACCGTGGTACAAGGAACCGGACCATAACACAAGTGGAGGTTCTTTTACTCTTAACATCATGGGAAAGTGTATTTCTTTTTCTTCTTTTATTATTATTATTGTTATTATTATTATTATTATTATTATTATTATTATTATTATTTTATTTGTCGATTTTATTTCATTTTCCCATACTATTTTCACCAAGATGGGCATAACAGATGCTGGTTTTTAACAAATGAACTGCAAAACTGGTTTAAAATACTTCTCATGTACATTTATATTCAAGGTAAGAGTTTTTATTATTATTTCACCCAAGCAATCCAATAATATCACTAAGACGCAAAGGGTTTCTGAGCGTGAAAGAAAATAAGACTTTAAGAAAAGGAATTGGAAATCTAATCTTAAACAAGGAAGAATAGATAGACCTCTACTCCTGTTCAAAAGATAGAGAAGGAGTCTGAACCGGACGATAGATGAACCTAAGCATTTGAATCAAATAAAATAACAATAAATGGTTCTACTTTGTTTTTCATAACTATAAAATAGAATCAAACTTATTTGCAAACTGGTAATTGAAATCATTCCCATATCTTCTGTATCTGCCAACCTCAAACATTTGTGACAGAGTTGACAATCCCTTAATTCTGGCTCCAGATAAATAGCCTTGTTATAATTAAGTAAAGACAAAAGGTTAAAACTAAATTCAAACAATACGTGACCAAAAGAACGAGAAGACAAGAACTGTGGTTTCAGTAACAGTTGAAATAATTATTTTTAACAAATGATACAAAATCTTATTTCATATTGAACAAGAAATTATAGTCATTCCCTCGAGAAAGGGACATACGAATACAGTGAGTGTATGCATGTATGTATGTGGGTAGGTTAAAAAGTGGACACTTCACACTTTTTGGCCGGACGATATGTGTGTTCGATAATGTGTGTTCGATAATGTGTGTGTGTGTGCGTGCGCGCATTCGTGCGTGTGTGTGTCAACTCAGCTCAACATAAAGTACCTGATTCGTTCTGCCATGCCTTATCTTTACGAAGATTACATGATTAGACTAAAAATTGAGATTGCTGCCATATCACTTTTTAGTCTTGTTAGAGTCCAAGGTTATTTACACAACTTTGTGGGGCATGCCATTCCCCCCGCCCCCTTCCTACAGCCTCTCTCTCACAGACTGAATGTCGCAAAACTATTGCTATTTCTATGACAAATGTTCAAATGTGCTACATTCTTTACCAGTTCACTACAGCTAAAACATGCCATCTCCATTCTTCCGTATTTCAGTTGTAAGGAAGAGGTCCCGATCAAACAACTTTTTACCCAACTGCTGATACTTTGTAAAACAAACTCCTGGGGCTGATTCTTCCACGAACGGTAAAATTTGAACACCTTCAGGTCATTGGGTAATCATTATCCATCTGTCATATCCTCATAATCTTCATTTCTTACTTCCTCTTCTTACGTTCATATCATACACCTCATTCAATAACCCTCTATCTTGAGTGGCTCTTGAGTCATGTATTGGGTGAACATTAGTAAAAGAAGTACCAATAATACCATCATAAAACAGAAACAATTACAATGGATACATCTGTTTTGTTTACTTTTAAAAAATTGACTTCTAACATCTTATACAGTAAAAAAAAATAACATTTTTACAAGCCAAAAGTGAATTGGCTTGGTCCTTATTGCGTCATTTAAGGCCGAATTTTTGTTGGCTTTTTTTCCAAAAATGTATTGCTGGTAATCTTCTTTTTTTTCACTATGAAAATGTACTGCTGGTAACTTTTTATCATGTATTTTTATATTTTCATGTTTTGACCCCACTTAAGCGTTTCACCATTTGCCCATAGCTGAGAACCTGACAGGTTCTACCACCACGGGTCATAATGGATCTGGGGATAACAATTAAGAGGTAGTTCCACGCTCCTCAAAACCTCCCGATCAGAAGCCTTATTGCCAGATGTAGTTTATCGTCATACTCAGGACGAGTCAAAAGTGAAAATGTACTGGATAAATATGAATGTAAGATATATGGAGATCCTTAAGGTTGCTCTCAATGCCTGCCATAATATGCTGAAGCCAATTGAGTTAAAGTCTTTAGAGTAAGTATTGAATCATACTCTTGTGGTCACAACAAACTGATTTTGAGTTATGTCTACATTTGAAAAGAAATGGCAAAAGATACAATCAATCAGCCGAAATGAGAATCATCTGATTCTCATTTAGATGGATTTTGTTGATTTGCTAACGTTTCATTAAGTCCACCCGCTGCCTCATACCAAAAAGCGAACGATTAGCTCACCCCTAGATAATATTTCAAGAGGACCTTAAGTGACTTTGAAAGGATAATTTATTTGTAGGTTAGAGATGGGATTAAACAAGAGAGAAAGAAAGACAGATGAACATAAAAAGAGAGACATTTTAGATTAGAAAAGAAGGAAAACTATGAAAAAGGAAAGAATACTAATTTGTGGCCCTTTACGATTATTTCTTCTGTTCCTGTTTGAATCTATGCATGACATTCATACATAGATTAAATAATGATGTGAATTTCATAAAATAATCATCTATCCCCGAGAAAATGTTATTTTCTTCCCTAAATCTGATCTTCGCATTGACGTTACACTAATTTCCACCATTAGCCAGATATGTACGATCTGAACGCCCAAAACTCAACTAAAAATCAGCCCGTTGCACTTTTGTTTACCCATATACTCAATCAAGAATTTACCATCCAATAGCATCCACTCATCAAAATGAAAATTGAACCCGATTTGAGCCTCAAAAAGCACATAAAAGCCCATCAAAGGCATATTCAGCAGTTGGATGGCATCTTGACCAGGGTTTACACACAAACACCATTGCCCCAGTAGGTCAAAACTTATTCTACCCCTCCTTCTGTACTAAAGATAGTCTATACAACTAGACAGGGCTGGTGCAAGTGTCTCTTGGGCTCCCATCGATATAGGACCCACCTAATCTACGATATGGGCTCCCTACTCTACTACATCTCAATTTTCATTAGTTTGTAATTTGTAACTTATATAAATGCAAGTAGAAAAAATCAAATATTGATAAAATATCAAAGGTCACGAAGCACTGCTGAGGGCTCCCAATCAGGAAGTAGGAAGGTTTGGGGATAGTACACACCAGCCCTGCAATGAGATGACAAGATTATTTGTAGTTTGTATTTAGAATAGTAACTGAATCTTTCCAATAGCATTTTTCTTGGGTCAGCTTAGAAGTACTTTCAACAAAGCATGTTTCAACATAATTTAAACAAACAGTCATTTTAAACAGAGAAACACCTTTGTAAAGATTGGCTGAGACAAATGTGGTGTTTCTCTTTAAGTAAACAAATGAAAAATGGTACATTTAACATGAACAGATATCAGATAATGGGTATAATAATATGTCTCAGTTGCATACAAGGCCGATCAAGGTACTGACTATTCAAGTAGTCACCCGGGGTGCCGTTAAGGCCGAGGTCGCCATCATGACTCCATGTTATGTGCTTGGAATCTTCTAAAACTAAAGCTTATAAGAACATATTTGCAATCGTCCACGACTCAAGACAGATTAAAATATTTGGCTATTTTGACAGTAGAAATGACCTTATAAACGGCTTAAACACAAAACTCAACTTTTACATGAAATTAAAAAAATATGTCTTAAACTTTCCTTTCGTTAATTTGTCTCATAAATGTTATCTTGCATTGCAAGTCAATTAGTCTGTTATTTTACGCATGTACTCTTTGCACTACCATTATTTCATGTACTACAAAAATGTTCTCGTAAGAAACCTTACCCATTTAATTATTGAAGTAGTTAATCACTAAACTGGTGACTACAACGAAAAAACCTTTTATGCTAAAAGAAGGACGTGTTATTTTTAGTGTATTAAAACTTCACACTAAGAAAGTTTCATAAGTTTTAATTTAAATGATTTTTAATAAATAAAATTGTGCCACGTTCTGTAAGTATTACACATAAGATCACTTTATTAAATTCAAATACCAAAGACACAAACGGCCAGTTTTAATCTTATCAACGTCTTAAGGTTATTTTTCTATTTTATTTTATGCCAATTACAATTTCTGTCAATTATTTTATCAACATTTGTTTTATGGTTCAGATATTTTCAAAGATATCATTGACTTAAATTAAATAAATTTGTTTACAATAAATTATTTTTTGTCCAAAATGAAATTATTTATTTTTCCTGGACTGAAAAGAAAACGTCCACTCTCTTTTCCTAAATTTTAAAAAACGGCTTAAACACACAAAACTCAACTTTTACATGAAATTTAAAAAAAACAAAAAAACAAAAAAAACATTTATTACAAAATATATTAAAACAATAAAACAAATACAATATTTTATAGATTTGGCTTCAGCCCAGGCCGTGATGAGGGTGGGAGTCTAAAAAAAAAAAAGCAACCTCTCGGTTTGGTTCTTGTAAATCGACTGAATTACTGGCTACTTTCGTCACTGTATGGAGTGACGCCATTAAGCGGCCGTCACGTGACATCACCACCAAAGGGAGATAATTGCTTACTGTATCCCTATACACCTCTCTAAAGACTACGTGTATAAGACAAACCTAGACGATTATAATATTTATTTACATTTTTAATTAATTACTTTTAATTATTTGGTATAATTAATTAATAATTTTTTATAGTCAATGTAGATGTTTGTGTTAATAAACAAATTACAAAGTTAAAAATAAATGGCTGTTAAGAAAATTAAATTAAAAAAATACATATTTGTAAAAAAAATTAGATAATTCCTGAGATAGAGTCCAAGATAAAATATATTATATACTTTACTACTGGTCCGAATAGTAAGGTATATAATAATGATAATTCCGCATCTAAAAAACTCCTATATAAAAGATATTATGTTTGCAATGTCAAAATAAATGTAAGTATTAAGCAAACTGTAAGCTTGTGTGTAGTTATTAAAATATAGATTAATCTTCGAGATGTGTAGGTGGTGTAATAGCGGATTGGAATGAGAAATCGAGAAAAATTCTTCGAATTCCAGTCAGGTTCGTTACATTCGCTTACATTTAAAGACCACTGGGAAAGGCATGAATCCATCTCTCCTCTCCAGCTATGGGATGAATAGTAGGAAAAATTATTGTTATTCAAAAAAAAAAATGTTAATGAAATATTCGCTCGCAAAATAAATTATTCTTCTTACAACCCAAGTATTTTTCGGCTTTAGATAACACACAAAGGGTTGATAAACTTTCAAAAAACAAATAAATCAAGCATTCATTTTCACAAATCATTTTATTACACATCATCCCATCAACCATCCAGGATGGGGCCTAAAAGCAATGTAAAACATCATCTCATAAACAGCATTAAATTATTAATTTAAAGTTTAGTGGGATAGATATCTGGACAGAGGTATTACCTTTGATGTTTGACATCACTAATCCTCAACCATTTTCCTAAATCTTTCACGTAATAATAAATTAATAAATTCTGCACGTCCTCAACAAGGTTGTATCCTATCTAAGCGCTCGACAAACTCCTTGTTGATTATAGCCTCAAAAAGCTGATTGATGATATTGAAGAAACTCAAGAGGAAGATCGCAAGTTCGCGTTCTTGAAGACCGGGCATACGCTCGATTCCTTCCACAGGCTTGGGAAAGATTTCTAGTTCAAGCAGCGGTTGAATAACTTTGCTGGGATCGGGGATAATTCCCGGTTGATATTTTTAAGGAAAACCGTAGGAATGTTATCTGGGCCAGTGGAATTCTTAAGGTTGAAGCTTTTGATGTCGAGGGACTTCTCGTGCTGAAATGAAGATATTACTGAGATTGTACTCAGTAAGACGTGAGAAGTTGGGGAGGGGATGGCTTTTGTTGAGGCAAAGATTGATGTGAAGGGCTTCGTCTTGTCTGTCGAGGAAGGTATGACCTCGGGGATATTTATAATAGTGGGTACATCCGCTTTTTCCTCTGTTCATAGTTATATTGGTGATCTTTCGGGATTTGCAAGATCCAATTTGTTTCTTTTTAACCTTGACCTGGACAGCTTGTGTGTAGCGGCATTTTGCGTTTTCCAGAAGTCCCTTACAGAATTGCAGGCGTTTCTGAAAGCAGCAAGGGCCAGAATACACCGCTCCTTCTGATAGATATTGAAGTAGTGGTTCCGGTGAGGTATGGCTACAGCGCATTCAGGGATAAACCAATGATGACTATTTGGTTTTTGCTGGAATTTTTTATAGGGTATAAATCTCCATTCCAGAAAGGAACCATTCGGAGTTGCGGGCAGCAGTTTTGGGGACAACATGCTTGAAAAAGTTTGAGAGAAGAGCTTTCGCCATATAGGACTGAAAGCTGTCCCAGTTTGCTTTTGTATATGGAACGTTAAATCAAGAGATGTCATTGGTTTGGCATCAATCTAGACACTAACTAGGGAATGGTCTGACGTAGCACTGGGGATAAAACTTTTGCTAAGCATTTATCAAAGCAGGATGTTAGAAACAGGTTGAGGTGGTTCGCCTGTTTTCTCTGCTGCGTCCGGGATACGGGTGAGTTCTTCAATGATTTGGGTTTCTGTTATATCTGCCTTCCTCATCGGTTTTGTTCGAATGAACTAACCACTCTTTGTGGTGAATATTGAAGTCACTGCAGATGACAACCACAAAATGTCCTTTGAAAATATATACGCAAACCTATTTCAAATACATATGGACCCTAAAAGAAAATATCACCACCTTAAATCAAATGAGAAAAAAAAGGCGGCTCTATACAGTATTAACAGTAAAAACTGTAGACATACAAATCAGCCCTAAGAAACAACGGATATTCAAACAAACTGGAATACAGAAGCAAAAGAATTCAAACAGAGACAGCGGGGTATGAGGTGTGGTTTCGCTCACCCCCACTACAACGCACTTACGCATGCACACATATGCTATTAAAAAAAAACCTGCACCAACAAATAGTGCATATAAAAAAGAAAAATCGGAAGTATAACCAGTCAGATGCTGATAAGCCCTGGCGAGTGTACAGGGTGATTCCCAGAGCGTCCGTCTGCGAAACAATGGATTCGGGATGCTGAATGTGGTATCGATCAGACAAGTGACAAAACTTTTACTTGTATTAGTTCTGTATGTAAGAAGAATAAATACTAAGAAACAAAACCGAAGCTACTCGAATTTCACTTCCAAACTGAAGGATCATCAAGCCATGTTCAATCTTTGTCTTACTTGTACTTGCCTTGAATATGGAGAACTCATTTTGATTTTTTTAACCCAGAAGTGTATGCCATCCAGGTTTCATATTAGATATTAAATACTTTTATGTATGTAAGTATCTTGTCACAATTTCAGCACTTCTATTTAATAGAGAACCTGGACATGAAACACCAATATCACCAACTTTTCCTCCTAGTATAATTTTCATCCACCTCCGTTTTACTCTTCCTTACTATACTCCATCTTATATTTGGTTGAGAGTTTTTGTAATCTTTAATATATATATATATATATATATATATATATATATATATATATATATATATATATATTGTTGCGGGTGTATGTATAGACTGCGTGTTTGTGATCGAATGTCCGCAAACAAAATTGTTCAAAAGATAGTAAGTTGACAAGAAACTGAGTGCAGAACAGCAAGGCAGTAGTATTTGGTTAAAAATAAGGCCAAATTTTATTTTTGGCAACAAAACCAAAATACATACAAAAAGCGAACATAAGGATAAGTGATTTTCAAGGATTTGCTGAAAAGAAGTATCAAATTAAGATTATAGACTTTCCACGATGTAAAGGATGTTTATGTAATTGATTAATTAGAATGACCTTGTTCGAAAAGGAGTGTAAACAAATGCAATGCATGCAAAAATGTCTATTGGAAGTGTTCATGCATTTGATGTAGAGTCCTCGAAGAAAGATTGAGTTTGTATGAAAGAAACTCAGTAACGTTAGTGCCGAAGTAACGTTAAGGAAAGTCCGAGTTGTGGTGTTATCCTGAGCGAAAGAAGTTGCGTTGCAGTTTGAAGATATCTCGTAGACTTTTAATGGCTGAGTAACGTCGATAAAAGGACGAAGCAAAGATAGTTTTGTTTGAACAAAGGCGAAAAGAGTTTGTTGGGGACGTGCAGAATTTATTAATTATGCTTGAAAGAATCAGAAGGAATTTGTGTAGGTTGCGTGACTTTCTGCATCCACAACAAATAAATAAACGAAATTTAAAATACGATTAAGAACAAGACATATTCAATTAGAAACTAATAAAACATTTATATACTATTCAAAACAACATACAAGCAGGATAATTGGTATATGTTATGTTGGCAAAAATGTGTATGATGTTTTTTTTAGGTTTCAGAATGTCTCTCTTTGTAATCGTTCGTTCATTTGCAGTCCGTTTTAGATTTGTGTTGGTATTAGAATTGTCAATATTATTAAGTGTCTTTTTAGAAGGAGTGATCTACCTTTGACTGTAATGTTTTTAAGGTCGTTCGCACATGGATGTTTACTTAATAGGTAGTGAATATAATTCACTTTGGATAAGCAATGTTCGAGAATCGATGTTCCCAGAGTTGGTTGATTTTAAAATTGTGAGTGAGTCAGCGTTGATGTACCTTTGCGCGGTAAAATCGTGATTTCGAGTGACGTGGAGTGTGTTGACAATTTCTCTGTGGGAGTTCGTTACTGACTGCTTGGGTCAGTCGACGTTTTCTATTTATAAGTTCTGAAAAGTCCGAAATCGGCTCACGGAGTTTTGGCGCAATATCGCTTTTGCACGTGAACTTTCAGATTAATGAGATTGGTTGATTCGCCTAGTACGGTTTTTATTGGTTGAAGTTTTCCGTACGTAGGCGTAAGATATAGACTGTTCACTTGCTAGGGGGTGATAGGTAAGAAAAAGACGAGTCTACAAGTTCGTAACAAAAACTCATGGACGTTAATATCAGTACAAAAGATTGAAGTATTAATTAGTCCTTTGAGAGGAACAATAAATTCATTTGGTGTAGTCTGGAGAATATGAGTGTTCATTGAATCAGCATGAATTAAATCATTTGATATCCTTGAGTAGTGGACGGTGAATAAAATCCATGAAAATTAATTCAAGATGTCTGCATGTTGACTGATGTTGACTTAGGCCAGAATTGTTTGGCGGGAAAACAATCGGATATGCCGAAAATGACAAGGTGTAAAATTGAAGGTTGGCTTCGTAGTGTAGGAATCCTTCTACTCGGTGTTTCGTTGAATGTTAAAATGTGACACTGAGCTGTCGGCCCGTGGTCAACTCCCAGTCGCAGCGCGAAGCTGTAATGTTTCTTCCACCGGCGTTTTGGCGTTTCCACCAGCCTGTGTCCCGGTCGATCGGTGGTCGTCGCTACTCGGCGGAATCCCTTTGTCAGGATACAAATATGTGACACTGGCCCATCCAAGGTCGAATTCTGGTCGTCGATGTTAACGGCTTCACACCAGCTGTACCGGTTCGATACCAGCTCTGTCGTTCCCAGCTCACTTCCAACGTCTGGTTACCGAAGTAACTGCTTCAATCTCAAATCTAACCTACCCACGTTGTGATTTTGATCATAAGTAGACGAGATCAATCAGGCGTCGGGCCGTAGTGTAAGTTGAGTCTAGGCTGAAGGTGACATCGCACAAGCGTAAAGAAAAAGAATCAAATAAAAGAAAAAACCCAAGAGGTTCAAGTATGTTAAATAACAAATTAACTTTATCCGTCTGTTATATACAGGGGTGTTTTCCTCCTAGCCCGTTTTCTACGGAATGTGACACCTTTACGTTTCAAGCAAGTTTTGGTATCTTAAGTCAACTGATTTTATTTGGGCGGACACGTGATAGTCTCCAGAAAATTAGCGCCAAATTATTTAACTAGATCACGAAATGAAAAATAGATGTGCGTGGGTGGATGGCGACGCCCACTTGCTTGTTTGGCCGTTGTACGCTCCGGCCTTCTTCAGGTGGTTGGAATGTCGAACTGAACCATTTATTTCGCTCACTGGGGTAGACATGGCACATGGAACTAGAACAGTTTACTTCAGTGAGTGAAATAAGTGGTTCATTTCGACATTCCAACCACCTGAAGAAGGCCGAAACGCTGTAATAAATATGGCAACAAAGATGAGGACAATAGTCCGAATAATGTAAATAGTGTCTTTTGGGGGTATTTGGAATGTAGTTTGTGAGTTTAAGTGAAAGATTATATGCTGAAGTTGTTGTGATGAAAAGTTTACAAAGTCAGTGAAAGTATTAATCTGTTTACGTGGAATTTAAATAGTTTTGTGCAATGTAAATTTTCAATGTAGTTTGGAATAAATTTAGTTATGGTAAAAGTTATCTTCCTTTGACCGTTTTTTTTTTTTGTTTTGTTTTGTTTTTTGGCAAGAAATAATGTTGAATTGTTTGAGCAAATTCAGAAGAGAAATAATGTTCTGTGATTGAGAACTTGATGTGATAAGCAATTCTCTGCTGTGTAAAAAACGAAGTTGAATATGAAGATGAATAAGTGATGTCTGAAGGTTTGGATATGTTAAAAGGTAACTTTAAAAACTTCAGATGATAAAGTGACGTGGATTTGTTTAGTAACTGGTTTGTGGTCATGATGTTCACTAGCCAGGTGAATTTGCGTGCTGAATGTATTTATTTGGGTGGACACGTGATAGTCTCCAGAAAATTAGCGCCAAAATATTTAACTAGATCACGAAATGAAAAATGCGTGGGTGGATGGCGACGCCCACTTGCTTGTTTATGAACCAATCAGCAAGCGAATTCTTGGAAAATATGTGTGGGGCTGGTTTTGTACAAGAATATCGCTGTGATCCACTTTTAGATGGCTTTTGCACAGATTTTAACAAAATTGCGTAATGATCAACTTTTAGATGGTGCTTGCACAAAAAAGTGTAGAATTACGATTCTACATCTTCATTAAATTTTGCTACTGATTTTATCCACATTTAAGAAGCTTCGACAGAGTAAGTTCGACTAAATTCTACAAATATCAAGGAACATTAATTAAAAATTCCTTCTACAGGAATTAAAGTTGTTCTATATGTTATTAAATCTATAATATTGAAATTGTAAAGTTGTTCTATATGTTATTAAATCTATAATATTGAAATTGTAAATGTTTTTAATAATATGTTCATCTAAAAATGTATTAGATTTCTTTTAGTTCTTAATACACAACTTTTAAATATATGTGTGCACGTGCGCATAATGCAAAAAAATCTTTCAAACGAATATATTATGTAATACATAGGCAATTCTCTTTCTGAACCTATGTTTAATCTCGTATATATAGATTGACGGAAAGCGAAGGTGTAACAATCTGAAGGACGATGCTGCTTTCGATCTGAGTACAGTATATGCATGCTAGTGGGTAACAGATATTTTGCTAAAATTTTCAAAGTCTTTAGCCATCTTGTAACGTAGTAACACTCACAATAATCTATGGCCTGTGTGTGAGCGTTAAACGGCGTTGTATGCTACGATAAGGTTTAACGTAGTAAAAGAGTCTACGGAAGCAAGTACCACGCCGCAGAAATACATATCTGTTCCTTTGGTTCAATTAGGGTCGTTTCAAAGGAATCAGATTGAGGGTCTGTTGGTGGTATTCTTGAGCATGTTTGGCGTGATGTTGAAACACTGGTCAAAATGAACACCCGTAGACCTGATTCTAAATGGCAACATAGTACAGACATACAAGATTGACTCAATTTAAGGGTAATATATATATATATATATATATATATATATATATATATATATATATATATATATATATATATATATATATGTCTGCGTGCAATCTGTGGAGTTAAGCTTTAAGATAGGACATCTAACGTAGACCTGTTTAACAGGTGTAATATTGGAAGAATCGAGACTTTTATCATACAGTCTCAGTTACGGTGGACTGGTCATGTCTTGAGAATGTCTGATGACAGGATACCCAAGATCCTAATGTACAGCCAGTTAGATCAGGGCTACAGGAATGTAGGACGCCCTTGGCTAAGATACAAAAACAAGCTGAAAAGCAACTTGTCAGCAGTCAATATAACACATAACACCCTTGAGCGCTTAGCCTTAGAGCGGGTTTTAGTGGACACAGTAATTTTCAATCTGCTTGTCTGAATCATCTTCAAGAAGCGAGAGCAAGATCTAAAAGTCAGCCAATCTAACAGTGATCTCATCTCACAATCCTCACACTTGCTCCATATGTGGCCTCCTTTGTAAATCGCTAGCGGGTCTTAAATGCCACTTAAGATTATCGCACAAAATTTCATAAGTGAATCAATAAGCTGTCAGATCCTCATACGTCGAAACCAATGGGTGAGTCGATTATTATTATTATTATTATTATATATATATATATATATATATATATATATATATATATGCACTCTCCGGCAGGTTATAAACCTGCGACAGGGAAAGTTCCCGTCAAGCCTGGTACGCCACGAAGAGCAGATCAGTCGAGGCCGAAGCCTTCAAGCGATTTTTTTACCTTCATAGAATCTTTCTCTTCATATATGCACAGTTTCGTATCCAAACATAAAAAAGAGAATTTTAGAATGGATTTTTTATTAATCCAAGAGATTTTTATCACTTTAAATGTTATATTTCGTGGATACTCGTATTTGGTTAGACGCTCCATTTATTTAATAAACCGTAGTCTACTGACCTGTATATTCGAGTAATCATATTAAAGAAAAATCTCCCGGAGAGTGCAATTTTTCATTAATAGGGTTTCTCATATATATATATATATATATATATATATATATATATATATATATATATATATATATATATATATATATATATATATTGTGTGTGTGTGTGTGTGACAACTTACGTTTAAATTATCATTACGCGTGTGTACGGATGTGTGTATGACTTTTTTGTTACGCCTCTTTCTGTTCATCTCTCTGAAATTTTACCCCAACTGCAGGTTATATAACTCTTTCTCTCTGTCTCTCTCATATTGCGAATGTGTGTGTCTCTGTGTGTGTGTGTGTGTGTGTGTGTGTGATTTCTGCATTATCATCTCTAAATTATCATTGTGTTTGTATGTGTTTGCTATTTTATCCCAAATGTAGGTGATCCAATTCACTTTTTCCCTCTCTTTCTCTATCTATCAATCTATCACTATATATAATATGCGTCTGTGTAAGTGGCCTCAGCACCGTCGTTTTTAAATTATCATTACGCATGTGTATGTGTGTGTTTTTACCATTTTATGTCGAATGCAGGTTATCTAATTCTCAAGAAAACATCATTGATATCCAGCCAGATGGTCTTTTCTCTCTGTCTGGATGTCCCATTACGTATTAATTTAGCTTTTATTATATAAAGCAATGACAATTTCAGTAGAATACTGGTAGACGGCGAAATTAAACGCCACTGGCCTCACGAAGGAGAACTGCTATTTTTAGAGACTTTTATATGGTTTTATTGTGCACCATGGGTAAGTGATTTACACTCCAATCTCATGAATCTAACCCCCTTAAGTTATAAATGTGGATCAATCGTAAGGATTTTACGTTCAAGTGTAGGAACTTTTAATAAATATCTCAGAACATTTGCATAATCAACCACTCACTACTGAGGAGTATAGGACCACAGCTCTTGAAACGCTACGCTGTGGTTTCCGTAGTAACTAGATTTTTATGGGATGACGCCCGGTTGGTTCTGAATTCAAAGTTGTTCTCCTAGATTGTTTGCCAACCAAAGCTGAAGAACCCAGTCGTGTATACTATTTAACCCATAGCTTGAGAGGAATCTATACCTTTCCCAAGAGTATTTGGGCGAATGTGAATGCAAAGAACACGATTTGAATTTGAACTCCGTTCGGTATTTTCTCGTTCCGAACCGTTAACCATTTGACCACCTGCATATCCTTACATAATCAATTGTTGTGTTTTAAATACGCGCTTAGAGGTTCCAGCTTTTACCTTATAGTTTGTCTCACTATATTGATAGTCTTTACGTAATTTTTATTATTTCATCAAGTGTAAGAAAACTGAAAATATGGTATAAGAGAGGTGAAGCTCTCTCTCCTCCTATTCAATTCCAGGGGGAAAAGAGTTATTTTCTGTTGTACAAAAAGTTAGTTACTGTGAATTAAATTCTTTCAAGAAGAACTGCTCAATGTTCGAGCTACAAATTGGAGATAATCAAAATCATGCATATACAAAAATCTGTCTATTATTTCTTTTAAAAGACGGCAGAAAGTGTGACACAGAAATCCGAAGGCGCAAGATGTCTTCCAAAAGAAATCCGAAGACGAAAAATGTCTTCCAAAAGCTAAACGAAGTATTAAAAAACAGGAAAAATTTCTTTAGAAACAAAAAAATAGTTCTATATAATACCAATCTTCCAATATGATAGTGAATGCTGGATAATTTACACACACACATACACACACACACACACACACACACACACACACACACATATATATATATATATATATATATATAATAAAATTATTGGTAATCCGTAACTAGAATTGGAATTTCCAAAAGGATATAGATCTATTGAGAGCTCTATGTCAAATGACAGAGCAAAGATTATTATATAATGACAAACACTTAAAAAAACATAGGTGATATTTTATTTCATTGAAGTCGATAAAGCATGACTTCAAATCTTCAGACCTATAAACCAAATGAAGATGGAAAAATTTACTCTAGGTTTAAACATTAAGAATGGTGATTTCTTATAGAGGGTAGGAGAAATATAGATATTAAGTTATCATCGTGTAGGAAGGAGGGAAGGAAATGATGTGTCGGCTCTGTTGTATTAACACCTGTGATGGCCTAAACTGACATCTTTCTTCGGTTAAGATTTTAACACACACACACATATATATATATATATATATGTATGTATGTATGTGTGTGTGTGTGTGTATGTATGTATGTATGTATTTATATTTATATGTGTATATAAACAAATGTATGTATGTATGTGTGTGTGTGTGTGTGTATGTATGTATGTATGTATTTATATTTATATGTGTATATAAACAAACTTGGAGTTTTATATATTAAGTGTTTTGGTTTTCAGATAGACCATAGAAGTACTTATATTATTTACATTCGGACTATTACTAATATGTGACACTTAACATGCACATTTTTTATATTTTCTTTACAATTTATAATACACTCCTGATGAGATGAGCAACTGTTTGAATCTATTATAAAAAGGGACTACTAAGTATTTTCTTAATGTTTTCGTTTGTGCCTTTCTTGATTGTACCCAGGGAGATGATTTTTAGAGATGCAACCATAGTTTTAAGGTGCCAAACGTTTTTCAATTTTTATTTTAAGATCTTTATATTGATTTTGTCATATTCTTTAACAGGTGTAACCACTTTCATATCTATGAGAAAGCATTTTGTGTGAGTTTCAATCCAATATACCTCGTCTATCAGCTTCCATATATCTATCAGCTTCAGGGTGATATGCATTGGATTTTTCAGCATGTAGTGTACAATAATACTGACATATCTTCCAACAAATATACAGCCCAGTTTTGTCATGTCTATTATTGCATTCTTTTTGGTATGACTATTGGACAACTAGATATCAAGTGATCAATAGTCTTGTAACGAGAGATAGGGAAGAAAGATTTATTCTCCTATGTATGCTTCTCTCGTTATGGGCATTATTATATATATAACAACACCGTAGCTCACGGACGGGACAGAACAGAGTGTCCCAAAAGGAAAAACAATTGTAATCATGCTTTGTTCTCAGAGAGACTTTTCTAATACTAAAACATACACAAAACTATATATATACACACATGTACACGTGTCCCACGCAGAGAAATTATAACATATATGCAACAACAAACGTTGTATAAGAAAGGGGAACCTTACATATAATATTTCCCGAAGGGAAAACTGGAGTTACAGTAGTTTCTCTCTGAACCTGCTTAGGTCATGAAATTTTCTTGTATGACTTACCGCTGTGAGCCAGGGACGTCTTTCTTTGGGCTATATATCACAACTGCCCGTCAATCTATCTCCTGACGTCATTCATCAGCCGTCACGCGACCATGTGACTATCTCAACGAAAGGGAGAGAATCGCCTTTTGTAACCCAACAGTCTCAAATATTCACATGAGGTGTGCCATATTTTGTTATGCTTGCGTCTTAATTCCTGGTGAGTAGGTTTCGCTCCTGTGTAACCATAATAAATGCCTCGGTCTCTACTTTAGCCTTTTACTCTTCAGCCACTGATAAGCTTCATTATCGTCATCATTTTCTTGTTCTTATTATTAATTATTTTCTTGATGACAGATTTTAAAATGATGTACCAGTTGTCGTTGACTGTGTGTATTTTTCTGAAGTTATCTTCTTTCGTCGAAGCAAGCGATGGTTTCAATTTGCTGTACACAACAAATCCTCAAGAACTGGATAATTATCCCATTCGATTTGAAAAAGAGCTTCCAAAATGGCTGAAAGGAACACTGGTAAGTACTGGTAATAAATAAATAAATAAATAAATAAAATATAAACACAGATCTTCATGAAACATACAAAATGCAGATCTCTGCTGAAACAATCTTATTCTCTCTCTTTCTCTCTCTCTCTCTTTTTTACACTGAAAATAAAATTTCTCCCACACAACACAATATAAAAACAAGAATGTGTTTATTTGTCTGCCTCTTAGTTACGAATTTCTCATCAATGACGGGGGGGCATGTTCTTTCCATGCCAGTGTAGGCATGCCCAAGTAAGGGGCCTCATAAGTTTACTGGCATGGGGCCTCATTTATCCTAAATCTGGCGCTGCGTAAAAGTAGGTACCTCTACTAATTCGCTAAAAGAAATAAATTTCGAGTTACTAGGTTAAATTTAACATTTTCAATAAGCAAGTTACTTTGCTGTAGGTACCTCCACCGATTTGCTAAAAAATGAGCATAGCATGATGAAAAAATACCCCAAACTTAATAAAAATAAAGTTTTATCATCAAAATCGTGTCAATTTTTGTAGATACGTCCGTCCATATGCGACATTATCAGAAAATAAGAGTGATAACTATAGCAAAATTAAAGCCAAAGTACCTAAAATTCAATAAAACCTTAAATTACGGAGAATATTTTCCTAAATTTTTAAGATTACTGGATAGTTAAAATTATATAAAACAAAAATTGCTCAAGTTATATTCTTCAATTTATTTTTACAGATATATGTCCGTCGTGTTAAAAAAAATGCATTTTTGCAATATTTTAAACTTAAAGTAATATTTGTTTCAAATCAGATTTATTAAACTTTAAATCAGCTAATATTCCTCAAATAAAGTTTTAGACAAGTATATTTTATTTTTGAAAGATTTTTTTAATGAAGTGAATTACACCATGATAACGGATGGCTAAAAATGACGCTAAAATCAGCTATTTTACATTTTAGCAATTTCAAAACGAAAACTCCTTCCAGTCAATTTAAATTAGTTTTGAAATACAAAAAATTATTTGTTTATTGGAAATATTAATTTTAATCTATTAGGTGGAAATTAAAACTAAAATAAAAGCTTCAAGAAAGATTTTTCATTTTAAAAATTCATTTTAAATTTTAGGTATCGCGTTTCTCTGGGCGTAACTACGTAAGAAGAGTCATACAGTATAAATAGCAAGTAAAAATTCTAAAGCGATAAGAATTCTACCCGAAAGCTAAATAGTTTTTAATAAATTAATTAGTAGCAAAAAGTACAAAATCTTAAATTTGTTCTTTAGTTCTCATATATACGTAAGCCTAAGCAAGATAGTTTATCACCGAATCTTCTGCTCTCTGTGCGGTAAGACAACTAAGTAGTGTTGTAGCAGACATTATAACTCTTTACAAAAATATACTTTTTTAAGTAAATCAAAATTTGAGTGGTTCAGTAATAGAATATATATCCTGATATGCTCAATTTTTGTTTACTGAGACATCGTATTGTAATGTTTATGTGCAGTGATCGGAAGAAATTAAATTTTGACAGCAACAAAACGGGATTCACCGTGTTTTTATAAATAGTTGTAATAACCTGTTTCGTTACGTTGCAATGAAAAAGAATCAACTAATGTGCGAAAAGTAACATTAATTTCCAGTTCGCGCGAGAGTTCAAATATGGATCGGAACAACTGGCGAACTGGATACAGCTGATTGCATAATGACAGGATCCAAATCTATTTTAGTTGAGAATCTCAAGGCAAGCTCCACACAGTGAATGCTGATTGGTTGAAGTTTTCTGCGCCGAATTTAAACCATTCAAAGCCAGACTATCGATTCTTTTAGATCCACCCTGGGCAAATCATTAACATCAAACAGGAAGAGGGTTAAACCGGGAAGCGAACTTTGAGGAACGCCTGCATTGATCTCACGGAACTCGGAGGACTGGCCATTAACATCTACCTTCAGAGTCCTTCCTAGCAGGTAGATCCGTGAAGGTATTTGTCAATGGACAGTCCTTCGAGGTCAACAAGATCAATGCAGGCATCCCCTAAGGTTCGCTTCTGGGTTCAACCCTCTCTCTGTTTTATTGTAATGATCTGTCTAAGAGCATACTCCGATCTCTTCTGAATATCTATGTAGATGATATTCTGGTATATAAGTGTACCTCAAAAAATTTAGATGATCAGTCTGGCAGCTGATCTCTCCACTGACCTGAGCTTTAATAACTCAATGAGGGGGGAAACAACTGGTTCGTCGTATTTAATACCTCAAAAAAAAAACTTGTTACGTTCCATCATCACTGATCAGCTCCTGAATTTCCGCCTATTGCAATGAACGAGTGTTCTCTTAAGGGAGAATAAAGCTCACCCCAGACTACGTGGAACTTATATGTACGATCCATCGCTAAAGATGGGAAAATGGACTGTTCCCAGTACCGCTCCAATGGAAAATGGACTGTTCTCAGTACCTGACTCCTCTTGATATGCTCTACTTTTACAAGAACCAGATCAAGCTGAAAATGGAGTACTGCTGCCATATCTGGGTTGGAACTGTCCAGTTATCACGTTTCACTCTTGATAGACCAAAAGCGTCTACGCGGCCTTGTGGGTGATAAATTGTTTGTATCTTACACACTACTTTCTTACACGCGAAAAGTTATAAGCCTCTCGCTACTCTACTGCTATTTCCATGAAAAATGTTCAAACCCAACATTAGTCCCTCCAACTCTAACTTTCTCATCTAACTCCCGCTACGCCGAGTACAATGAGACAAACCACCCTCATTCCTTTTGTATTCCTTTAGTAAAGTGTAGGCTCCACTCTGATAGCTTCTTTCCAACAACTGTTGATTTGTGGAACAAAATCCCAGGAGGATGCCTTTCCAACTACTACAATCTTAACCTCTTCAAGTCTTGGGTTAATCATTATCTTTCGTATATAGCATCAAATATTACACCCATAACTCTTACCGCTCACACAAAACCGCTTTCATTAATGGCTTACGGTCACATCATGTTGAAATACCGTACGATCACCGAAGTTAAGCAACGCCGAACCTGGTCAGTAACTAAATGGGTGATCGCTTGAGAATAATAGGTGCTGTAAGCTTGGATTTATGGTTGCTGTAATGGATAATGAGTCGAAATTGTTAATTAGAGAACCGAGTCCAGATTCCAGTTGGATTCGTTATATTCACTTATGCGCAAATGCTCATAGGAAAAGTATGTATCCATCTCTTCTCTCCCTAGCAATGGGTTAATTAGTAAGATTTGTATCACTAAACCATTATTATCTCCAAAAATAAAATAAAATTGCTTACAAAATATTTAGATTTCGGCATTAAATAATACATAGATGTTGATATGCTGCTAAGCAAAAATAACCAACCAACCTTCAGTAAGATTCTACCTCTGAGAGGCAAATGAGTATTGTATAGGGATGGAGGGGGGATTAGTAAAAGGAATCTACCTTCTTGCATAAGTAAATCTGTTTTTCGTGAGCGAGAAAGGTTGAGAATTAGTCTCGGTTTTCACCCATTAACTGCGAATAACGGGATTTTCCGTCACTATTTGTTATTGAACAACTAAAATAGTAAACATTTCTATTGTAGGGTTAAGTAATGAATAATTCCACTAGTTTTACTGGGAGACACTTATATAGTTGTTCGATGTATTCGAATATATTATTATTTAATTTATATATAGTTGTTCGATGTATTCGAATATATTATTATTTAATTTATATATAGTGGTTCGATATATATTCGAATATAGTCATAGTTTCAAAATCAATTTGGTTAAGCATTTAAGTAGCCATGTGTACATAAACAGTATTTACATTGAAACCTATGAGCTGATGTCTATCAGTCAAGCAAAATAGCTAGCACAGTAAGACAAATGAGTTGAGTAATGCTGTTAATTTACAATGAAAAACCTTGTGGATTTGTAAGAAAGAACGTGTGTGTGCATGTCTGTATAGGAGAGATTGTTTATGTGTGTGTCATCAAAATCTCATCCTTATTTTTGTTTGGGGGGTCACATAATCAATCTGTTGGTAAACTTAGACCTTTGTGCCTACAAAAAAAAAACGGAGAGTCAAAACGGCGATTTCCCCTTGACACTGCTATTATTTTAACTACCTTAACTCTCACTAATGTTTATTGTTTTAAAAAGCGATGATTAGAATTATAATAAAACCTAAGCATATGAGGAAAGTGAATTTATCTATTTTGACAGAAAAATGCATAAAATGTACTTGAGAATTCACAACTAAAATATTAAACACTATTTATTTATTAGATTGTTTATTTACAAGTACATTTTTTGCAATATTCTAAAAACTAATACATTTGTAATAAAACTTATGAAATTTATCATTTACCAATTTATAAAGAAATAAATATGAAAACAATTTTTTTTATTCATAAATTTATAAACATTTATTAAATTATTAAAATATTAGGTTGGTGCAAAAATAATGACGTAGTAATGTCGTTTTTGACGTATTATTTAACGTCAAAAAACGACATCATTACGTCATTATTTTTGCACCAGCCTAATATGTGAACTAACTATAACGAAAGCCTTATTATTTACCATTTTATAAAGTTCGAATCGATTGGTAATTAGTCTTTATTTTGACAATCATTCCAATGAACAATCAAATAAATAGTGTAAATAAACAATCTAATAGTGTTTATTATTTCTGTTCTCAATTCTCAAGAACAAAGAAAATGTATAAATTATTTTTAATATGTTTAAGTTTTATTAAAATTCTAATCATCGCTTTTAAAAATATTATACATTGTCGAAGAGTAAAGATAATTAAAATAATAGCGGTGCCAATGGAAAAAAAACTGTCCTTTTGATTGTCTTTTTTTCCGGCACGAAGGTCCAAGTTTGCCAATCTGTTTATGAAGAACAGACAACGTGTGCTTCCTTACATAAAGTAATCTTTATTTTTTTCAGATAAGAAATGGATTTGGTAGATTTGAACTTGGTAAACACCGAATGATTCACTTGTTTGATGCCTTTGCCAAGTTATCAAGTTGGAAATTCAAAGGCGACGGTCGAGCCACCTTCTCCACAAAATTTGTTGAGACTAGTTTTTACAAGCAGTCGATGGCCTCCGGTGATATTGCACCATTCATGAACTTCATGGGAGTTGAACCCCCGTTCGACTTTTTACAACGCATGAAGACGTTGATAAACGGACTCGATAATATGAACGTGAATGTCTATCCATATTCCAAAGTTGCCGGAAGCAGTGAAATGAAAGACAGAGGATATTATGCATTGACAGACTATTGGAAAATCTACGAGTTTAATGCCACTAATTTGAATACACTAGGTCTTGTTCAAGCTAAGATTCCTGGAAATTCTAGAAAATCATCACTTGACGCATTCTCTTTCATTTCTACAGCTCACCCTCTACCTGAGATTGGTAAGAATTCTTCTCTTGTTTTCCTTAACAAAATGAGCCTCTTGCCGTGGGAAAAACATTCAGTGAATCTTGTCCGTATCAAAGCAACTGACGAGCGTGAAATTGTTGCTTCTATTCCGGTTGATCAGCTGCCATACATGCATTCGTTTTCGGTGACTAAAAACTACGCCATCCTCTTTTTCAGCCCCATTTATATCAACATGGTCAAGATTGCGAAAACAGCTCATCCATTCGATGGCTTGGATTGGTACGGAGATCGCCAGACAGACGTTCATGTCATTAACTTGAAAACGGGGGCAGTGACTAGCATGAAGACAGAAAATACATTCACCATGCACCACGCCAATGCCTACGAAAACGAAAATGGCAACATTGTTCTTGACCTGGTGACTTACGACGACCCGAATTTTATAACTTCAATGACTTTGGACAACTTCCGAGATCCGAAAAAGAGGGATAATATATCCTTCACTGCCAAATTTAAACGATACTATATTGACATGAAAGAAAGAAATGTCACTCCTTATTCTTTCCCGAACGCGAAGGGTCAAGAATTTATGACTCACTTTGATTTTCCGAAGATTAACGAAAAATATCGAGCCAAAAAATACTGTTTCATGTACGGGATTGCGGTCAAAATTGACGGTAAATCCTTGACTAAAGGCGCTATAGTGAAGAAGGACGTATGCGAAAAAGGGCGAGATCTAGCTTACACTCATGACAATGTATATTTCAGCGAAACTGTATTTGTTCCCACGCCTAACAGTAAAGACGAAGACGATGGTATTCTCCTCAGTCCCGTCATCGATGGCAATGAGAAAAAGAGTTACTTGTATATCATGGATCCTAAGACGATGAATGTCACAAACAAGGCCGAGCTCCCCACCATTGTTCCTTGTACGCTCCATGGCGGCTTCTTCCCTGAAATAAATTAGAGAATAGCACTGTGGAGAGATATTCACTTCTTTATCGTTTAAACAGCAAAAAAAAAAAAAACTGTAAAAACAATCCAAGTCTATAAATGGGGACTGCGTGATTTTTAGTTAAAAATGTATGGTTGCACAGCAAATAAACGTTATGTTAAATATAGTTAGCAGTTAGGACGATAAAGCAAAGAAATCATTCTGATAAAATTGTCGATTAGTTGATAAATAAAAACAATTCAATCATGTATAACTGTTTTTTTATTATTACAATTATTTAATTGTCTTTTTATCGAAGATGTTATAGACAATCGTATGGTTGCACGAAAGAAATACGACAACAGCAGAAATAGATTTACGTGGTTTATTTCAACAGGAACGTGAGGGTTTGGGACAGCTACCTTGTGGTATAGTTCATAAGTCGGCTTCGGATCTAGGTCGATCTCTCATTTCACACATGTTGACGGTGGTTGATGCTCCCCTGCTGACAGCTGCTGACTGCTCCTAATGACCGTGACAGTTCTCTTCCCTGTCCACCTGTTGACTGCTTGTTGAACTTCCGTGTGACCCCTTTTATAGCGTTTTTTTATGGCTTAACAGACTCGAAAAACGAAGCGAGTATAATTAGGAGGGAAGCATTTTTACTGGACGAAAATAGAACACTTTAAATATTATTTTATTTTTCGACCGGAACACGTGTGTCGGGAACATTTGTAAACGAAGATAATGATCATTTTGTGACGGGGCTTTGTCCCGTTCACATCCGGCTCTCGCTCTTGAGTATTTGCCAGTAAATCAGCCGAGATATGTCATATTTTATTTTATAACAAAGACAAGTCAAAAGGGTGTGATTACAATTTGCTATTTGATTAAAAAAGCTTCTGTCATTTCAACGTTTTCTGCTTAAAATAAAGAATTGTAATGAATAAAAATTCCTGCTAATTTACGTATTCCTAATGAAATTAAACAAGATGTTGCGGAATTCACCTTTTGGTTGCGAGATGTGGTCGTTTTTTAGTTAACATTTAACGATATTTAACGATATAAGTCCAGATAAAAAATAAATAACACAAAACATGGAATTTAAAACAAACAACAATGAATGCATGTTATTAACAAAAGGAATTACATTTGTACACAATTGAAATAAAAGGAAAAGACATTAAAATTAACTATAAGAATATGTGTGTGTGTGTGTGTGTGTGTGTGTGTGTGTGTGTGTGTGTGCACGCGCGCGCGCGTGTGTGTGTGTTTGTTTGTGTTTAATACACACATATGTGTGAAAGTTCAGTAGTCAAATCGACCGCGGGAAATGAACGCGACACGATGGGCGTTCTCGTATACAAGCTCCTACATCTTGGAGCAAGAAGAGAGAAAGTGAAGGAAATGTTTGCTTTTTTAGACTTATAGCGCCGTCTGACTAAGCCAAGTAGGGTAAAGAAAAAAGACGAACTTCAAAGCTTGTAACGAAGTTTAATTCAAAGCAATTCGACCATTGCAAATGCGAGTTTGGAATGAGAAATCGGTTAACTCAAACTGAGTTCGAATTTCAGTCGGGTTCCATTTTACGCGCAAATACTGTTGGGAAAGGCATAAATCTACCTCTTTCTCATCCAGCTATGGATTGAATAGCAGACAGACTCAGTCATCCTTGGTTGGTAATCAGTCTACAACAGACAAAAAAAAAAAACAAAAAAAAAACAGCAACCTACTGTGGGAAAATCGCAGTAGTAATGAATCGAAAGCTTGTAACTTATCTGACTGAATTCGAGAGGGAGACAACTGTGCTTACCTTCACCACTGCTATCTTACTTAATAACTGAAGAAATAAATATTTATTTAAAATTAATTTTATTTTGACATCCACTGAAATTTATGGTTAATCCTTGGTGCCTGTATCCTTCCAAAAGGGGAACTACTGAGAGATATTGAACAATCTTTGTTTGATGTATGCGTGGAACACCCACTTTCAACGGCGTTCAAGTAGGCTTGCGGATAAATACCTATAAGTTATCTTGCATTATCGCCCTTAGATTGAAAGAAAGTATTTAAAAATAGTACAAATAGAAATCAAGAATTAGATACTCTGTCTTAATAGTACCAACATATTACAATAATATTTTTTTGTTTGGAAAGTTTTAATTTTATATCGGAAGTAAAAGTGAAATTTGCCTTTAAAAAAAACAAAAAAAAAATTGCTTATTAATTTCAACCAAGGATTGAGTTATTTTAAAAGCAGTTTACATTTTTATCAACAATTGTCAGTTACATTCATTACACTTTTCTTTCTTTTTTTTTCCCTATATAAATATTTAACATTTTTTAAAGAAGTGTAATTGAAAAATTGGTAGAAATAAATAAATACCTCCACTGACTTAAAAAAAATACCTGAAAAATGTATTTCAAATAATTTAAATATCTTCTTTGAAGTTAAATTTTGGTTTCAGTTTTAAAGGCAAGCCGTAAAAAAAGAAAGAAAATTATTTTACGCGAATTTGATGAACAGTGACAAAAAAGAAACACTTTTAAAATTCTTAAAAATTGACTATCTGTTCCAGACATTTGTTTTGAAGAAAAATTGTAAATTTAAGGATTAATTAATTAGATTTTGTAAAAATAATTACTTACTTTTTACAAAAAAATATAATGAAAAGATCATTTTCCCTAGGAACTTATGTCCTCACTTGTCAACACATTCAATGGTCAAACAATTGCTCCTACTTCACGAAATTCCCACCAAAAATAAAGTAAAATATGGAATACCGCAATCAAGAAACTTGTTTACTTTGAAAAATAAAAAAACAACAACATATATTTAAAGCGTTATGCAACTTTGAATACTCAGTTCAAAAGGAATAAAAAAAAAAAAGAAAAAAATGGAAAATAATAAAAATTGTTAAGTGACATTAGTACTCATTAAAATTATTTTTTAACAATTTTATTAACTATTGTTGTGAAAATATTTAATTAAACCCAAGGAGTTTCTTTTCATTATTATTTTCATATGATTATTATTATTTTCATGTACACCTGATGAAAGCTGGAGGAAGCAACAAACGAAACGTTGTGATAACAACAACAAAAATTAACACAATAGTTCGAATGTAAATGGTGTAAATAAAAAATCAAGAAGTTGAAATATATAAAAGGAAAATAAAATAAAATTATTTTAAAAAGTATTTTCACTTGCAAATAGCATAAAAAATAATTATACATTTTTCGATTCTTCAAACAGATCTTTCATCAATGACCAAGATATGAAAGAGCTTTTTTAAAATCGTACAGTAAAAAAATCAGTTTTTCACAAATACACATTAGATAATTTTATTAAAATTAAGTATCAGCAACTTTTCACAATATAATTTTTTAGGTTTCTTTAATTCTTTTCTTAAGATTTCAGGCCATATTTTCAGTGTATTTACACTCAATAAATATTTTTAAAGATAATACCTCATGATTTAGTTTTATAAAAATATAAAAATTAGGAACATCTAAAATTTGCTAGTACTAATTAAACACACGTTCTTTTCTTCATTTTTTCACGTGTTGAAAGTGTGCACAATTTTGGAGGTACCTAGAAAAATAAAATATTACGGGGAAAAATTCCCAACGTGGTTAAAATACATTTCATTTTCTTTTTGGTAGATATATTATCAGGGGTAGAAGTGTGAAATAAAGAGCTTTATATACGATGTTGGTGAACAATAACAAATTAGAATGCAGATTGATGGTGGATGATAAATATTTTAAACCATTCCATAGTATGTATGTCAAAAAGGACAAAATTGCATTTTCTTGTGTGTCATTTTTAGTTGTCTACAACAATCGGGTAATATGTGGTGATCACTTACATGTGCCACACCTCCGCTTTCTTTAATGTCATTGGTTCATAAATATATACTTATTTTTAGGCTATAGCACGGTCGATTTTCGTTTCATTCCGTGGACATAAAATTTATATGAAAAAATTTTACTTGATTTCGGGAGTTTCGATGCCGTAGAGTCTAAATCTAAAAAGTTCTCCAGGTGAGAATTGCGCATTTTTTTATAAATTGCATTTTAAATTGAATATTTTATCGGTAAATCTAAGCATAAAAATCATGTAAGGGAGGTAATAATGTAGTAAATATGACGTTTCTTAGGCTAGTAGTTATCTCCCTTAAATTCAAAAATTTTAAAATACGGCGAAAATGAAATACCTGAATAGTAATGAAGTATTTTTATTTCTGAATATTTGAAAAAGTTATTTAGTGATTTCTTTTACATTTTGTTTCAGATGGCGATGAAAACAATAGGTACAATTTGTATCATGCTAGCATGTATTTAAGAAATCAGATTATTTCTGTGGAATCACCAACATCTTGGCCTCCTAAGAGCAATAGTGTAACTACAGAATGTGCTATGAAGATAATTCCTGTAGAACTTTTTAATGCATTGGCATTGATGTGTGATCTTTCTGATGAAGTTGAAATGAAGAATAGATTTATTACTGTATCTGAGAAAGATAAGAGAAAGCTACTTGCCATAGTACAAGATATTCTGAAACTTTCTCACAGAGGAAATTTGTTTTTACCAAAGCATTATGCACTGGGAATGACTGTTCGACACTGGACTGGTCAGTCAAAATTTATAGCCATTTTAAATGGGTTTGGGCACTCTATAAGCCACAGCACAACTCTAGAACTGGATACGGCTTTGGCCGAACAACAACTATCAAAAAGTAACATTCCAGAGGGTTTTAAAAAGAAAACTTTTACACATTTAGCCTGGGATAATAATGACTTTGGAGAAGAAACTCTGAGTGGTAAGGGAACAACCCATAATACAAATGGGATCATAGTGCAGCAGCTAACTTCTGATCACTTATCACATATTGAAGATGTCGCAATAGAAAAAGACCAGCCCCAAATGATCAGGAGTAAGAAGCGCAGTGTGGTGCTAAATGAAGCGCCTATACCAGAATATTATGTGGCAAAATAAGTAGGCCCTTTCCTACCTTCAGTTTCAATTGACAGCATTCAAAATGCTTTATTTAAATCATTTTGTGAGACCAAAACAAGCATTACTGATTTGGCTATGACCATGATCAATATGCACTGTGAAAGTGACAACCAAAACACTACTCCAATTCCAGGTTGGACAGGTTTCAATATTCTTTTATTACAGGAACAAATACCACCAAAAAGCAATATTGGATATTTGCCTGGGGTCAATGGTAACCCAACTCAACTAAGTACTGTGAATGCAGTATTTTTGAAAAGTCTTGATATTGCTGATGAGCTTGAAACTGAATGTATTGTATTAACATTTGATCTTGCATTTTATGCTAAAGCACAGCAAGTACATTGGAATGATGCCATGTATATGCAAAAAACAGTTGTCAGACTTGGTGAGTTCCACACCTGCATGTTGTTTCTCAGTGTCATTGAAAAGCGCTTTGAAGATTCGGGGCTAGCTGATGTCCTACTTGAAGCTGGAACAGTGGCACAAGGATCACTACCTGGAGTCATGAAAGGCAGGCACTATAATTGAAGTGTCAGAGTCATAAAAATTATGTCTGAAGCCTTAAGGAGGAAACTCCTATCTACTTTTATTGAAACACAAAGTGAAGAAGAAAAAGCTAAATTCATTGCATTGTCTAAAAATTTATATTATGCTTTTCCCAAAACACAATTCCAAGATCTCTGCACATCAAATGATTTTAAAGAGTTTGAAAGCAAACTATCCTTATTTATTTAAGAGAGATGCAGCCAATTTCCAACTTTTGCATTTTGGATGAGTTACTTGAATATGGCAGATTTGTTTTTAAATTTTATTTGTGCTACACGAACAGGAGATTGGGCCCTTCACCTTAAATCAGCAGCAGAAATGGTACCTTGGTATTTTGCATATAACCATTTGAACTATGCTAGATATCTTCCTGTTTATATCTATGAGATGCTTGCTGTTCCAGATACACACCCTGCAATAACAAAGCATCTTGCTGCTGGGGATTTTGTAGTTCAGCAACAAAACCAGTACCCCTTTAGTCAGACGGCAATGGACCAGACGATTGAACAGACAATGGATATAGATAGCAAGACCAGAGGTGGGCAGATTGGATTCTCAAATAATGCCAATGCTGTTCATCGTTGGATTTTATCTTTTAATCAACGTGCTCAAATCTCTAAAAACTGTACTGAAATGGCTGGAAAAGGAGAGGGCTGCCATAATAAAAAAGACCTGAGTAGTTCTCGATATCAAAAGGATGAAGCAGATATTCAGAGTGTCATGCAGACAATTGAGTCTATGCAAAATCCATTTGCATATTGTGAAAAAGAATTAATTAACATTGCATCTGGCCAAGTAGCATCTTCTGAAATTAAAGATGACATTTTGACAGCACATGAACAAGGCTGTAATATTTCTAATCAGTTTGTTCAACAACGACTAATTTTGAAAAATATGGAGTAGAATGCACCATTAAAATCAATGAAGATAAAAACTTTCAGTGATCTTCAGAAAAAGCATTCACAACAAAAGAGCAAGAAGGAAGCAGATTGCTTGAAAGCAGATAAAGACCTTCTCACTAGGCTTCTTATAGTAGCAAGAACCCGAAAAGTTGACCTGGAAGAAATTTTTTCACATTGCCTTTCAGAGTTCCCATCTAGCCTAAGTAACATTGATGGTTATTTGCAGCGTACCAACAAAGCTGCATTATTTCATTATTTTCTTGTAAAGTTTCCTGATATGAAAATTAACAATATTCCAAAAAATGCAGCACTGATATTAGATGGAATGGCAGTAATACAACAGCTTGCAGACCATGTTCCATCAAGGTTTGGTGAGCTAAGTATTTATGTTTTTAGATATGTAATCAAGCTTGCTTCTACTTATACTTCATCAAGAGTTGACTTTGTCTGTAATAAGTACAATCCATGGAGTATTAAAGACTCTGAAAGAAGACGCCGTTTGATTACCCCATGCCACCTGTTACGTGCTCTGAATGAAAAACAGAAAACACCGGTACAATTTCGAAAATTCCTCATGTCTGGTGAAAATAAAGAATCCCTCATCTTATTTATGTTGATGCATTGAAAAAAATTGCCAGCAGAAGAATTTCATGGAAAAACTGATTGCTTCATTTAGTCAAGGATGTTTCATGCTGTGTCCTCATAGTGACACAAATGAAGTAATCACAGAAACTTTGCCAGAATTAACAACTGACCATAAAGAAGCCGATACCCTTCTTTTGCTTCATGCAAAGCATGCATCAACTGCTTTCCTTTCCATTATCATTAAGACTCCAGATACGGATGTTTTTCTTCTTTGCCTTGCTCATCAAAATGAATTAAGCTGTGATTTATATATGGCTACTAATACCAACCGATCATCTTGTTTGATCTCTATTAAATCAGTTGCAAAGAAATGTGGCTTACTTTCTTTGTATGCATCCACTGGCTGTGATACCGTTAGCTGCTTTAAGGGAAAAGATAAAATAAAACCCTTTGAGTTAATGAAAGGAACAGAGGAATTTCTTAAAACTTTCACACTTTTAGGCTGCAACTGGCACCTGACAGATGATTTGTTCCAGCAACTAGAAAAATTTGTGTGCTGTCTATTTGGACAGAGAAATGTTTCTTCTGTAAATACTGCTCGTTTTAATATTTTTCATATGTCTGGAAAATTGGATAATACTCTACCACCTTGCCAAAATAGTTTACGGTTACATGCAGAAAGGGCAAATTACCAGGCTGTAATTTGGCAACAATGTCTTCACATTAATATTAATGCTCCTTCTGCAACAAATCATGGCTGTAAATGTAAGGATCAAAAACTCATTGTTCATTGGAACAGCCTTCCTAAAACTCCATCTACCTTGATGAACTTAGTAAAGTGTAACTGTAAGAAGAACAGCTGTAACTACAGGCATTGTTCTTGTGTTCGTCAAACACTGCCTTGTACTGACCTTTGCCAGTGTATAGATTGTTTTAATGTACTTAAAAAAATAATGAAGTGCAGCAGATTAATGAAATAGAAGATTCTGACTCCTCAGAGGGCGAATGATAAGATGAGCTTGCAGGATTAGAGGACAATCAATTATTTTTCAATTCCTTTTATAAATGTATTACTTGATAACAATTATTTCAACATAACTGAAAAAAAACTCTTATTACAATATTTTTTATATATATAGTCAAAGTTAGTCTAAACATTAAGATTTCTATATCAGTCAATGTGTATGTGTGACAAAATTACATCAAAAAGTAAATGGCAGTCCAAAATGAAGAAAAGTCAATCACCAGAAGTATTTGAAAACAGTTCTTCCATCTATGATTTTTGGAAGGCACAAAATTTGGAAACATATATAAAGGTTTTTCATGTTTTTTTATCAAATTAATGTACATTGCAATGTTTTACGAGGTTATTCGAATTTGAGAAACTCACACGACAATAGAAAGTAACGTTTTCATTGTTATGGCTTTATGCAAGTCATTTTATTTGCTGAAAATTCCTGATTAAATAAATTAACACATAATATAAGAGCATAGATATATCAGCTTCTTGTTGATACACTTAAATTGGCTAAAAAACTTATTTAAAGTTCATTTTACATGAAGTAAACCATGAAAATGGACTTTTTCCGTAAATGACACACCCTGTATTATCTCCTCTTTACTGAAGCAGTGCGCACATTTAGCCTGGGGATCTCTTCAGATTTGAAATCAGCACGAAAAATACTCCTAGAAACACTTGAAATTTTCTCATATGAATAAAATGTCCACGAACTCAAAATCTAAGCCCTTTTTCGCCTCTGGCCCATAGCCTATATGACAATTTTGCCATCGCACGTAATTTGAATTTTTCTCTAAAATCACGGATTGGTCCATTTCCTGACCAATCACGTATTTTAGTATCTTTCTATATTTTTAGCGCCAAGCTCACTGGAGCCTATGAGTAGATATATAAACCCTCACGCTGTTAGCCAACAACCAGTAGCAGTTCAATTCTTGGAGAATACGGCACGGTGTATATTCTTGTGACATCTTAATTCTCAATTATTACTCATTCGAGTAATCATACTAATTCCTATTGATATCACTCATGAACATTACATCTTTCTACACTGGTAACACACTGTGGAATTATTCTTAATTTAGCTAAGACATCAATAGAACTTTGTAGTTAAATAACATTCAATATTGTACTCAACATTAATTAGCTAAACTTTCCCTTTTTATTACGGAAGAAGGGAAGCAACTTTCTTTATACTTATTGTTGAAATTTGTATACCATTGTTAATACAATGTTTTATTAATGTTCACTGAGCTTGATTATTTTTCTCTCGTGTATGTTGTACATGATTCATGTGGGGTGTTGTTTACAAGAACACAGGTTTCCTTCTTGATTATATTCACGGTGACCCTAACCAAGAATCCTTACAGCACCTCTACAAATATAAAAAAAAGTTAACATTGACTTTTATTGAGAAAAGAAAAGAACGTATAACTGCAAATTATCTTTCACAATAAAAAATGAATACATAAAATAAAAATAAATTGGCAAACTTAGTGTCAAAAGGACAATATTTCCCTTGACACCGCTATTATTTTAACTACCTTCACTCTTCGGCAATATATATTGTTTTAAAAAGCGATGATCAGAATTTTAATAAAACTTAAACATATGAAAGTAAATTTATACATTTTGTTTTGTTCTTCAGAATTGACAACAAAAATATTAAACACTATTTATTCCATGGTTTATTTATACTATTTATTTATTATACATATATCCCTCGGTTAGGGCTAATTTTTACGTCGGTAACTATTAAAAAATCAATTTTTAATTACTATGGTTAAATTGAAGAATGTTTTACAGCACTAATCGAGTACTATGTATGCACTAATGCATCTTATGCGCATTAATCGAAGGATGCCTGTATTGTTTATTGGAATGCTTGGCAAGATATTGACCAATTGACAATAGATTCGAACTTTATAAAATGTTAAATAAGAAGTATTTCCTTAGTTATTTTTTTAATGTATTGCTGTTAATTTTTTTTCAAAAATGTATTGCTGGTATTAAAACCTATTTTTACACTTTCATAGTGTTTTGACCGCAAATTAAAGGTTAACTATTTGCCTATAGCTGGGACCCTAACAGGTGCTACCACCCCGGGCCAGGGTGGACCTGGGAACACCAGCAATTAAGAAGTGGTTCCACGCTCCTCAAAACCTCCTGATCAACCTTGCTGTCGGGTGTAGTTTATCGTCATATCCAGAACGCGGGAGGGGGTGGCTTTTGTCGTGTTGCGTTGGCGAAGAGCTTCACCTTGTCTGTTCACACACACACACACACACACACACACACACAGCTATATATATATATATATATATATATATATATATATATAAAGAATCAGACAATATCCCGTTTTAATTACTAATATATTGCAATGATTAATGAGACAGTATTTCAAGCATTTAATATCAACTTTATTTCTCCTTGAATATTTGTAACTTCATGCCTGACTTCCATTTAATTTGTCCAAAGAAAAGAAAAGAAAAATGCAACATTTCCCACAGGTGTCAGAGGTTGGCGTTCGATCCCAGATAAAGCTAAAGTAATGATTTTCTATCCCTCTTCACTCAAAATACTGGCGTAACAGAATCTTCCTCTTCCCATCTAGCCTTGAGACATTCACAAGTAAATGTAAAATTCAGGTGATAACGTAAGCTGTCTCCCTTGGATAAATCGTCACATTGAGAAGTGTATCACGGCCCACTAATAATACTAGTTGGCTATGAGCGCATATATAATTTTCTTAATATTCAAATATTGATTGAAAGTTAACTCATTACGAAACTATTATAGTTTATATTAATTTAATTTAGAAAATACTTGATGCATGACAAAACACAGTTTAAAACAACAAAGTGAGACATTTAGAGAGACACTCCATTGAATTCTGTCTCTGAACATTGTATTCTTTTAAAGTTTACACTATACTCGCATATACAAAAGAATTGATGTCGGATTTTAAAAATCCGTTATGCTGTAACGAATTTTTTAATCCGACATCATTTCTTTATTACAATCATTCAACTATGGGACACGTCACGGCCTCGCGGAACTCTCCAGTTTTAGACCATTCATTTATGTGAGTATATCACCCACCGCACTTCAGATGACGACTAATTGTTATCAGTGTAGGTGTTTGAGTAGAACACTTAATGTTTCGTTTGAGCAATACTGGGTAATCGCCCCCCCAGAATGCCTCTCAGTGTTGTTTCATGGGGTCGTTGATAGTTTCGGGCCTTCTGGACAACAGACTTCCTCTCCCATTGAACCCAGCCGTGAACTATTGCAATCCCGGCTAACATTCTGGATACTTTATGCATCAAGTTCTGCAAATGGCCTCCGTGAATGGGTTCTTATGGGGTAGTGGCTGGATTTTCTACCAAACAGCAAATTAAGATGTTGGGGTGAGGAATAAATAAATTGTCTTGTTTGGATATCTTTTTTACTTCTACTTGCTGATTTTTTTACTTTTTTTTTCTTTCTTCCCCTTTCTCTTCTCTTTCTTCCCTCTTTGTTGGAAAATTTGTCCCTGCTTTCCCACATCAAAGGGTCGAGGTTAAAACATTGCAACAAAACGTGAATAAAAACAGCAAGATTAAAGCGGACAAACTCTCTCTTTTAGGCGGACGAAGAAAGAAAAAAATCCTGCTCGGTGTGTAACAATAAAAGAAGAAAGTGTTTATTTACATATACAAAAAAAGGTAAAGGGATAAAAAGGAGAGAAAGAAAGGGAGAAGTAAAAGTCCTTTAGAAAATGTTGATAACAAAAAAAAAAGGTTTGCTCAAAATATTTCTCTGAGTGCCTAAAAGTTCTTTAAGCGAGTAGAAGGTTGTTAAGATTTAGAAACATTCACAGTTTTCTTCACAGTTCTCGTAGAGTAGGAAAATGTTAGTAGATATAGGAAGTTGACTGGTGCTCCCTATCGTCGACCTCAAAGACGGTGGTTGAATTCTAACTGCCACATAAGCGAGGACCAGTACATCCGTCAGCTACTAAAAAAATATCCACAACTCTCCCAGCCATTTAAAAACACAGACACCATAAAACATAATGCCAAGCACCACATCAAGACAGCTGGACAACCTGTCTATGCCACCCCAGACGATTGAAACCGGACAAATATAAGATTGCGAAAAACGAGTTTCAACATTTATTACAGCAAGGGATCATCCGACCCTCGACAAGTGCTTGGTCTTCACCGCTACACATGGTGCAAAAGTCTGACGCTACAACATGGCGTCCTTGTGGCGATTTTAGAAGATTAAATGCTAAAACGGTCCCGGATAGATACTCTATTCCACATATCCACGATTTCGCCATCGCTCTGCAAGGAGCCACCATATTTTCCAAATTGGATCTCGTAAAGGCGTACTACCAAGTTCCAGTGGCAGAAGAAGACATTCATAAAACTGCACTGACCACACCATTTGGCCTTTACGAGTTCGTATGATGCCTTTTGGGCTTAGTAACGCCTGTCAAACCTTCCAAAGGTTAATAGACGAAGTTTTTAGAGGTCTGCCATTTATATTTGCATATGTGGATGACGTTTTAATCGCCAGCAGAAACCTCGACGAGCACAGACAGCACTTAGAGCAAACATTTGAAAGAATATCACATTACGGTCTGAAAATAAATACAGAGAAATGCATTTTCAGCCAACCAAAGGTTAATTTCCTCGGACACTTAATTGACAAGGACGGAATATCTCCACTACCCGAGAAAGTAAGTGCAATTTCAAATTTCCCGCAACCAACATCAGTCAGACAAGTACGCAGATTCATAGGCGATTTTTACCTAACTTTCTTTTGTTCATTTACTACTTGTTAATTGTTACGTGTCACTTTTTTCTTTATTGTCTTTTCCTTTTAAATAATCATTAAGTGTTCTATTTTTTTCTCTTTTCGTAATTGTTTTAATTGTTTATTTAGTCTAACTTGTCTGTTTTCTGTATTTGTTTATTGGCAAGCTTTTATTTTTTAGCGGCCATCTTGATTTTTTTGTTTAGTTAATACGTATTGTTTTGTATTCGTGTCTGTAACTTGTCATTTTTTGTTTATTGGCAAGCCTTTATTTTTTAGCGGCCATCTTGTTTTTTGTTTGTTTTTTTGTTTAGTTAATGCATATTGTTTCGTGTCTGTAACTTGTCCTTTTTACTTTTATATTTAGTGTAAAAAATTGTTTAAAGTGTTTTCTTTATAGTTTTTCTTATTTTGTGTAATTTATTTGGGTCATTGTCTTGTATAACGTTTGTTTTGAACTTTGTTTGTTTTGTCTTACGTTATAATTTTGTGCATATGTTTTTTTTTGTTTGTGGCCAGTGTTCACGTTTTTCTTGTTAATTTTGTGCTTTTCTTTTTTAACGTATTTTGTGACTGTTATTTGTTTGTCATTTTAAATTTGTTTGTTTTGCTGCCAGGCGAACTTTGCTTTTTTTCCTCGACATTTTTTCTTACCACCACTCCCCTTCCCTTCCCTTCCCGTTGTATAAATCCTAAAAGTTGAGAAAAAAAAAGCAACGTCCCGTCCTTCCTTATTAAAAGGAAGAAACCTGTTATGGCGGATTTCAAAAGGTCGGTGAAGAAACACTTATTTTCTGTGAAAAAGCACCCACTGGATAAGGATGACACTGAGGAGTACCCAGTATTATCAAGTGTACCATCAAATGAAAAAATTGTGAATGCTTTTTAAAAAAGCTACTAAATCTACGGGGGCCGAATAGAGCCAAAATGTACAAGCTAATAATGTCCAGAAAAAAGACAAGAAAAATGAGAATGCAGAGGCCGGGGAATCGCCCTCTTGCTGGGAGTCCCCCTCCCCTAGTTGTGTTATCAATATTTCGGAGTTCTTGGAGCGAGCTAAGAGTTACGCACACCTTGTCGTAGAAGGTGGACTCTTAGAAGATCCTCAAGAATTTTTAAAAGTTGAAAAAAGAATAGTGTCGGTCTTCGTTGTGGACAAGCGTTCGCGTAAAATTTGTCGTTCGACGAAAGACACAGTGATAAAATCCCTGAAGCTCTTGGGGTTAAAGCTCCTCAGAGTCGTTAAAGAAGCCGGCTATTTCATGTGCGACGTATTGCTACCCACGCTGGAAGTCTGTGTTGCTGCATCAAGTCGTGACTTGATAACTAAATTAATATTACGCACAGAGTATGAAGGCCGAAAAAGGACAAAGTGGCAATATACGAGGTACCTCCTCAAGTTATCGCAGTATGGCGAGATACTAGGCGCTTCCTGCGATAGCCTGAACGGGGGATGGCTTTTCGAAATATTGTTAGACCGAAAAGCCTTCCTCTCCATCCCCAACTGTCTGGAAGTAGGGAGTTTGAAGCTGCCGGTCATTGTGACCGGCCGCAAACCGGTATGTTGGAAGTGTGGAGAGACTGGTCACCTCTTCTTGCCCATAGAAGAAGGCCTCTGGAAATCAAGCTCCAGTTGACCAAAATACCCCTCTGACCGCGTCTTTACCTATCGCCTCGCCTGTAATGGGCATGCCAGCTCCCGGGAACGGTACGGTGAAACTTCTGGTTGGCGCAACATCTAAGGACACATTCCTCAAAGAGCCTTCGCCTGCTGCTAGTGCAGTTGTCGAGAAGGGGGAATGGCTGGTTGCTGGTAAGGCCAAGGGGAAGCGCCAGACAGCGTGTTCTCAGTCCCATGAAGCACTCCCTCTGGCAGCGTTAAGCGCGATGCCCCAGTCTCGCAAGAGTCATTTAAAGAAAAGCAAAAAAAATTCGACCCTGGATACGAAAAATCAGAAAAGATAAAAGAATTGAAAAAGAAACTCAACCAACAAAAAAAGTCCTTATCCAAATCTACTCCTTCAACGTCCTCTGTCCTGTCCACACCTTCACCCAAAAAACAACCTTCCGTTCTGGCAAAACCTTCTAATCCTGTTTCCCTCGGCAGGGACCCCAGCCCTTGCCGACAAAAATCCAGCTGCACCCCTCTTCATACACCCAGTCCTTCCCCCGTTAAAAAGATCCTCTTACACCCCTCTTCATACTCCCAGTCCTTCCCCAGTTAAACAAAGATCCTCCTACATCCCTCTTCATACTCCTAGTCCTTCCCCCGTTAAAAATGTTGAAATGCCCCCTCCTCCTTCCAAAAGGCAGAGAAGTCCAGGAGCTTAAAGACAAACGGAACAAAAACTCAACGGCATATTTACAACTCGGGGGAGGATGTGTGTCGTATCCGCCCCCACCGCGCACAAGCCGAACGAGCAAAAGACTATGGCAACCGTATTAAGAACCTAAAATACCTTCTGTCCATTAGGCAGTATGCGGATTTAGATATAGAAAATCATTATAATTTTCCACTTGCCCAAAGGGTCCTTACAGTAATGAGGACTGGCACTGGAGCCAAACAAGCATGGACGATGCTGGAAGAAGCGATCAGGTCATATAAAATGACATTACCCATAGCTATAGTTGAAAATAAGCAACTCAAACATTTAAATCAATTTTGTGCAGATAGGGTCCCAGTTTTGTTTCACCCCTCCCTCTATAGAGCACTAAAACTGACTTTCCCTTGGGATATAGGCAGCCTCTCCCAAAATTGAGATGGGCCACGGGTCGATGGGGGAGACGGTCAGTATCCTTACCCCGACCATGTTCAATTCAGGAAAGCAACCCTAATCGGTTTTCACTATGGCTCTCTGGTTAGCAAGTATAAATGTCCGAGGCTTGAGGTCGGAGTCTCACAGAACGAGGCTCTCCCGTGACCTTCAGCGCCTCGGGATGAATGTTTGTTGCGTACAGGAGACCCAGTTTTCTTCTCATGACCATGAGGACATACTGTCTAAGTGGTTCTCCCTTTATTCGGCATGTTTTGATGGTTGTTCGAGAGGTGTCTCTTAGCCGGTGAGCAAGTCTTTGAAGGCTACATGTACTCTTGTCTTCGCAGATCCGACGGGCAGGCTTTGCGTGGTTGATGCTACCATAAAGTATAAGGCTCTGCGTCTCATTGTGGTTTATGCGCCCAATAACAATTCTGAGAGGCCTGCTTTGTTTCGGCAGATCGAGCCGTTCTTGACGACATCTCGTCGGGTAGTTTTAGCAGGGGATTGGAATGCCGTCCTTGATCCCGATGTAGATCGTATAGGGCATAATCCGGATACTAACAACCGGTATGTGAAACCATTTCGGGATTTTATCGGCGGGTTTGATCTTGTCGATAAGTACCGAAATGAGCACCCTCGGGAGGTAGCTTGGACTTGGACAAATAGTGGCAACTCGGCTCCTGGGACGCTTGCTAGCTACCTCGACCGAGTCTTAGGAGAGACGATGTAGGGCTCTTAGGGTGTCCAAGTTTCCATTATATAGTTTATTCGTATCATAGGCATGCCCAGGTCCGTGTAAACTTAGATAAGCCTAAGGTTGGGTTGGCTGGCTACTGAAAATTGTACTTTATTTGGTGAGCAGGATTTCCGGGACCAGCTGCTACTAATGATACAGAGGGAATTGACGGGGCGGTTCTAGGGAACGCCTGGTGGGATAAATTAAAATCCAAAATTAGAACGTTTGCTGCTGATTTTAGTCGTCGACTCAATCTAGATAGATTAGCGGCGCAAAAGGCTTTAAAACAAAAAGTTGATCGGGCAGTGAAATCCCGTGATAATGGGGAAATAGCCTTAGCTAAGGCTGAGTTGCCCTCCTTGCTTATCAAGAAGGATAAAGCTCTGGTAGTTAAGGCTAGGTTAAAAAGAATGTCCTCTGCGGCGACGGATATGGCCGTTGAATTGCGTGCAGAGGAAAATCAGAGCGCGTCTCGGCGACCTATCGCGTGCGTCACATTGCCGGATAAGCAGATCGTGACTACAAACGCGGGCATATGCGAGTCCTTTCGGGATTACTTTCAGGAACTTTTCACCAGGGAGCCCGGTCTGAGCCTTGCTCAGTTCGACGCCTATTTAGCCGACTTTCCCTGCCTCGAGGCAGCTGAAGCGGCTAGGTGCGAGTGTCCCATCACAGAGTCAGAAATCTGGGAAGCGCTGAAACAAGTTGACCTGGATAAATCTCCGGGACTAGATGGTCTTCCCTACGAAGTTTACTTGAGGCAGTCGCCCGTTTATGTGCCTTTGCTGGAACTGATTTTCAACAAACGGATGAAGCAGGGGTCTATACCTCAACGCTTCACCAGGGGTGTGATCAAGTTGCTGCGTAAGGACAAGAACGGTGGGGAGGGATTAGATAACTTTCACCCTTTAACCATGTTAAACACAAAGATTTTGGCGAAGATCTTAGCCAACCGTTAGCAGCTTGTCCTGTCTAGTCTGATTGGCTCCGAATAGACTTGTGCTGTGAAGGGCAGAACTATTCAGGACAACCTTCATATGATACGCTTGATGTTAGAAGAAGTCGATAGTGAAGTCGCGCTGATCAATTTAGATCAGTCCAAGGCCTTCGATAGGGTTGACCATCGTTTTCTGGAGGCTGTACTTTCGGCGGCGGGTCTCAGGCCCGACTTTCGCTCCTGGATCCAACTTTTGTATGCAACTCCCGGTGCGCTGGTGGAAGTGAATGGGGTAAGAACGGAGCCTTTCGTATTGTCTCGCTCCATTCGTCAAGGTTGTCTGCTTTCGCCTTTGCTTTAGGTTCTTGCATTGGAACCTTTCCTTCGCAAGTTAAAGGCGAATTCGGTTCTGCGCGGAATTTCCCTGTCTGGGGCTACCACCTCGGCCATGTATTCTGCCTATGCTGATGACGTTTCGGTTCTTGTGTCGAGCAGAGCCGAGATTGACGAAGTCAGCAAAGAGATCAGTGGTTATAAGATGGTGACAGGGGCCAAGATCAACCGCGATAAGTCTGTTGACTTGCGGTTGGGTGCGTGGAAGGGAGTTTCTCTTCCCGAACCTTTCCTCTGGACGGATGGGCCGATCAAGATACTCGGCGTCTGGTTCAGTCCTGATCTCCAGTTGGAAATGAATTGGTTAGAGGTACAAGGGAAGGCTGAGATCGCGTTTAATCTGTGGTCTCGGAGGAATCTTTCTTTGTCATTAGTAAGGCTCTTGTTTTCTTGTGGAGAGACAAGGCCGCTATGGTATCTCGGGTGATCTGTTGCCTTCATCCATCTGAAGGCGGTCTGGGTATGCCTAGCAATGAGATTCGTCGATATATGCTTCGCATCGCCTTCCCAGACCAAATGTGTCCGTAGAAACTTCCCATCCCTGAGAAGTGTGCACTCGAACGAGGTGGAGGCCCACCGTTTACCCCGAGCCGAATGCTCCTTCTAACGTGAATGTCGTATTGGTCTGAAACTCCACATGGGCGTCGGATGGCCTCTCCAACGTCCAGGCATTGTCTCGTAAGGCATTATATCAAGCGTTAGTCTACGGGTTCTTTCGTGATGATCTGATTGACGAGCTCGGTCTTACGAAGCAGGAAGCTCGCTCAATATAGCCCTGTGCGCCTGGATTGAAATGCCTCAATAATGATGAGGCATCACTCACCTGGCTGGTGATTCGTGGGGCCCTCTGGGTCGCCAAAAGACTTTGTTCGGCGGGCTTGGAGAAATCTCCAAACTGCCGACGCTGTATTGGGGAAGTCCAGACCATTGGTCACGCCTTCTTTCATTGCAGGGTGGTATCGCCGTTGTGCCAGTTAATTGAAGGCCTCATTGTCCGCATGCTACAGGGAAAGTTCTTTGTCCTTGAGGCCAGTTCTGTTTGTAGCAATGTGGTGACGCAGATGACGAAGGCTGAACAATATGTGTTCTTTATCTTACTAGGTGTTATGAGAGTTGTGATTTGGACGACGCGTGAGAAGGAATTCTATGATGGCGAGAGTTCACTTCTTCCCAACTGATCTTGTTCTTTAAGCACTAGCTTAAAGTCAAGATTAGGACGGGAAGGCGGCGGTTCACCTCATCAGAATTTGTCAAAAGGTGGGTGAATCTTGCGTGCTTGTGCCGAGTAAAAGTGGCTGACCTGTAGTGGCATTTTGATGCCGGTTAGGCATCAGGATATTGTTTTCCTGGGTTGAACTTGGGCAACCCATCCCTGGATTTAGGCTAGAGTAGGTTTTTTGTATTTGATTATTTAGTTTTTCTTTTCTTTTCCAGTAAACTTAGCTAGTGTGCGTTTGCTCATTGGCTCCTTTTTTTCTGTCCCTTTTTTCCTTTAGTTTAACTCCTTATCCCCTCCCTCGTTAGGTGATCAGTGATGTCTGTTCTCTGGTGGATGCGGGGCGCCTTTCGTTTCGCGTGTGTGTTTTTTACGTATTTGTTGTTGTTTCAGAATGAGTGCGTGTCTGTGTGAGTGCTTGGGATGGATGAATGTTTTCTATATTTTTATAGTCCCGTGTCGATTTCGTCCAGTTAACGGATATTTCTGCCACATTTTAAGGTTTGTGGGAGAGGTTTATTACTAACATGATTTTGTTTAGTTCTTTGTAAATAGTTTATAAGCATATTGTATATAGTCATTGGGGATTTTTAACTTGTTGTTTTTATTCTCCTCCCCTCCCCTCACAGACAACGATTTTTACATATGGGGATTATTTAGAATTTTCATCGAGACAATGAGAAATTTTGGTGGATGTAGTAAGAAAGATAAATATGAATGTGTTGTTTTGGTGGTAGGAATATTGGGTCAGTGGTTGTGACTAGCTAAGTTTTAAAATTAAGACCAATGATGACCGTCCTTTCACCATCCTCCATTTTTAGGCCTTGTGCCACATTTTCTGTAACTTTTACAGAAATAAATATTGTCAGTTATCAAGTTTCATGAGATGCTACTATAGGATACAAATCCTATATCATTCCAACAAGTGACTAAAAAACACAAAGTAGATTTGCACACCCGCAAAATCGGATCAAAACGATTAAAAACAGATTTCGCAATAAGGTGTGAAATTAATTTTCTGACCAATGAAAGGAGGCGATTTGCTAAACCAAAAAAAAGATAACAAGCCAGTGTGAAAAAAAGTCAACAATAAATACAGTCGCCAATCAGAAGGGCGCAGAGATCATAGAAGACTGACAGTAAATTTCATCACTGACTCAACCCGACACTAAGAGCCGAAAGTGGATTAGGAAAGGACAACAACAACAACAAATTTACAACTGACTCGAAAACAATTCGTAAGTACATTTTCCTTTTATCTTTATTCCTCATTCACACTCTCTTTTTCAACTTAAATTGATAGCCCCTTTTTCCTTTACAACTATACGAAAAAACAAAAGGAACAGACATTACTCTGCTACTCTGTTGAAAGACAGCGAACACAGACATTTTTGTCAAAATCACATTTTGCTTAAACTAACTAAAACATTAATCTTTTTTACCCTATTCACAAGAAAATAAACATACAATGTTCTATTTTCTACAAACGTTCCTTATCGTGTTGTTTCTTCTTTAAATTTGCGTTGTATTTTGTGGGCAGGGTATCCCGTATTAAATTCTCCTTTAATCCGGGTACGCTGAACCCCACACTACCAAACTCCACTAGTGTCAATTCACTGACTCAACATCACTTCAAAATTCTCAACAAACTCAACACAGCGCTCAATCGACCAAGCTATGGGGAGAGGGAGAAGAGACAGAATTAAATTAAATATTTCTTAGAGAAAAAAATAGCGTCCGAAATGCAATAATCGATTTCTATTTTTTTAATAACATTAACAACTATTTAATCCACATGAAAAAACAAACAAAAAAAAAAAACTCACACATCTAGAGGTTGTCGTTTTTCCATACTTTTTAAAAAATGTGGTCCTATGAGTTAGTATTTGTTACTTCATGGTTGAAAAAACTTGGAATTTATAAATTTAGTTAAATTTACAAATTCCAAGTTTTATCAGTCACAGAAATAAGTGGAAAAATTTTAT
Source organism: Acanthosepion lycidas (assembly GCA_963932145.1). Lineage (NCBI taxonomy): Eukaryota > Metazoa > Mollusca > Cephalopoda > Sepiida > Sepiidae > Acanthosepion > Acanthosepion lycidas. The sequence continues at coordinate 55,612,710 of OZ010584.1, forward strand.
GAAAAATGTGTGCTCAGAATATGAGATTAGGTAAAGCAGACTAAATGAGACTATTCAATATCTGAAATGTTTCAGATAATATAAAAAATAGAAGAAAGCCAAGTTTCAAGTTGATACTGTTTTTTTTTTTATGGAAACCGAAAGTATCGCTTATATCATTAACAAATAAACTGTCTATATCATACAAAAAATAAATGTATAATGTTAATTGCCGATTATAGGTAGCGGACAAAGAAGAATTCACATTTTTATTTTTAAAGAAAAATAACCTTAAAAATAACGACAACCTGCAGTTTCCTTGATTTTATCGTAAGCGACGAAGCGGTCGTTGTGTTGTCAAAACATGTTTTTACAATGGCGGAAAATTTGCCGATCAGTTTCAAAGGAAACAAATTCAAACGCTCGCTTTCCAAATCTTTTTAAGTTTTATATTTTAATTTGATATCAGAAACACCCAGAAATAACTAAATATGGAAAACAGTTAAAAAGAAAAAAGTAACGTTGTGTTCTGTCATTTATTGAATAGTTTTTACTTACTTTGAGATGTTTTAAGTTTTAAAATGTTCGTTTGTAAACATTGCTAAGGGAACCAAAGAAAAGCCTCCCCAAAAAGTAATAAATTACTATGTAATTACTGGTTTTAGTTTTGTAAGACGAGACAATAAAACCTTGCAAATAGAAAATGGCTCGATCAGATCGAAAACTAGATCAAGAAATTGAAGCATTCCTCAATGAGGTGAGAAATGGGTTTTACTTTTGCCTTTCTTTTATAAATAAAATTTAAAAAAAAGACTATATTGCATTGTACGCTACACACACACTCACATAATATTGGATTCTGCATTCAATCAATACCGAATATATGGAGTTATTTGCTCCTTCAGAAGAAATATGCATTATTAATCATAATCATAATGATTATTGCCTAAAAATTAAACTTCATTTAAAACTAAAAAAATTAAAATATGAATATCATTGATAATCATTTTTCTACCAGTGCAAAAAAAAAAAAAAATTTTTTTAAAAATAATAATAATCCAGTACAGAAATTTACAGGCAATTTCTACAGTTCCAGAAATTGTTCTTTGATAGTTAAAATTAAAAAACAAACAAACAAAAAAACTTAAAGTCTTTGCATTCCGTACTGTAGTTTCATTGTTTCAACAAATTAACGTTAGAAATAATTTTAACAAAATTATGTCAGTTCCAAGATTTTATTTGAAAGTTTTTTTTCTCTTCTCTTTCATTTCAAAATGGGATAGTGATTATAAAACAAATCTGGTGGATATTGTGAAAATATACCAGAATTATTATTAATTTGCAGTAATTCATATCTACAAGAACAAGAGGGTGCTGAAAGTTCTCAATCTGACCAAGGAAAGAAATTTAAAAATATTTCATTCTTGTTCATTTAGCAAGTTGCTTGATCTGAGAACCTTTTGGTAACATTATATATATATATATATATATAAAGTTTATATTTGAAATAAAGTCAAATTTCGTAATCAAAGTCATTTGAGAACTTTCCATCACTATGCCATTTCTATAGCTTTAAATTTATCATGAATATACTTACAAATATAATAACCCTGTCTATGTATATTTCTCTCTCTCATAAATATAACAGTAACAAATAGACAAAAATGTTTAAACTGAAAAAAATGCAGCAGTAATTTCATGACTTAAGATTTTATTCTCAAAACAGGTAAAATTTGGAAACCAAATCTTGAAACATGTTTTAAAAGTGTTAGTTTCCCAAAAAGGATTTTGTATTTTTGTGTATTGTGTGAAATATTAATCTTTATGACTTTTGTTTTGTTTGTCTTTCAGGCTATGTCAGATGATTCAACAGAGTCTGAGAAAATATTACGTAAAGCAGAATCTAAGCCGTGGTGGTTGGAAGATGATGATTCTGACAATGAAATTGGTGATTTAAATTGCTTTTTAATTAGATTCGTTTTTTCTCTATTGGGTTGTCAGCTTCACTCATAATCCAATAATCTATTGATTAGAATGTTTTCATCATTAATTTATTGTATGAAAGAAATTTAGTAAAAAAATTGATTTGTATTTTTTATGATCAGCAATTATGTAACATTTATGTATACTTATATATTATGAAAGTAGCAGTCTGAGCTAATCAGTCCTTTTAACAATATCCATGAATAGTCTAATTTTTTATAAAATATTTACCTCTATTTTTTATTTTTTCTAGAAGGAGGAATTCCTTATTGTCAGTTTAATCAATTCCATTTTGATAATCAGTATGATAGTTTTTTTCTGCATTCTTAATAGAGAAAAATCTTTGATTCACTGTCTTTTATTTAAAAACCTTTCTATAATAGGTTTGTTATAAGAACCTATTATATCTCGCTATCAAGTGTGTATGAGTATAGTTAAAAAAAAAAGGAAACACTGATCAATAATATTTGTTCTTCTCATATCAGAATGAGTAAGGAAAAGAAATTGTCTACTGATGCTGGTCACTTTTTGGACACATTTCTTTTAAAAGTTATTTGCACTGTACAGACCAAAATATATACATATTCGTTGTAAAAATCAAAGTAACATTCTTTTACATTAGTCATCAATTGAATTAAAATGGTTGATTATTTAATTTTATAAGTTTATTTATAGTTAGATCAGTTTCTATTTAAAAGCACCTTGAATTTGTAGCCCTCAGTATTTACATGATGAAGTGAAATACATTAAACATTCTTTTAAAACTCTTTTCTCTCTCTCTCTCATATATATATGATACCCATCATATTGCTTACTGAATTCACAGAATTAGAAAAGAAAATAATACAGCGTGCAGCAGAAATATTTCCCACATAATGGTACAACATTAACGGCAATGGTATCTTCATCTAGCTAGTGTCTTACCATTATGTGGGAGGTATTTCTGCCACATTCTGTATAAATAATCTTGATAAAACTAGACACATAATAATCTCTACCAACTCAACAACAACTACAACTGGAAAGAATATATCTAAACTTAATATAAAACTTTTTACAACTACTTCAAAAGCAATAAGAGATTTATTTAAGACAAAACAAAATAATATCAACCTCAAACCTGAAACAGAATTTACAAAATGGACTGTAAAATAATATCCAAAGAAATACATAAGGAAACATCTGGGAATTTAAATAAAAATTATATGGACATAAAAGGGATTTTTTCAAAATAGTACACTCTTGATTGATTGATTGAATGATTAATTATATGACTTATCAACCCTTTGAGGGTTATTTAAAGCCAAAATATTTTTTAATTGTATAAAAATCTGTTTTCTTTTCTTTTTTTTTTTATAAGTGAATATTTTATTAGTAATTTTGGGGATAAATATAAATTATATAATTATTTTTCCAGATATAGTTTGCATAAAAATAAATTGTAATAAACTTTTTCCTTAAAAATAGATTGTAGGGCTTTTTCAAGTATAAACCATACAGAAATAGATTGTGAACTTATATTCTATTCTAAAGGCTAATCTTCTCAATGAACTTCAAAATTTCACTTGGTTTAGTATTTTTTAATAATTTCTTTTTGTTATCTGCTCTGTGGAATTTGGCTTGTGTTTATTAGAAGTTGTGACAGATTATTAATACAGGTATAATCATGTACAGTTCTTGAAAATAGTGAACTCACTGCATTAATCATTTATCATAATAAGTCTTACCATAATTTCAACTTAAATACAGCTTTAAAAGAGAAAGTAATTTATTAAGTTGAAAATGTGTTGAAAGTGCACTAATTTCAGAATCTTCCGTGCTAAATTTCTGTCCAGGATTATACAATATATCTCCTTACCTAACATAACTGCTGCTATTACTATGAGACATATTTAAAAACAATAGTTATAAAAATAAAAACAAAAGTGATAGAAAGCTGAATAAGGTCAGCTAAGATGAATCTGGATACAGCAAACAATGAAACTTTAAAACCTAAAATTTAAAGCTAAGCATCTTCAGTGTTTCTCAGCCAGCATTTTTTGTATTTTATTCCACTCGTACATACATTAGATTCCATCAACAAAACCATTATTAGTCTGAAAATGTCCTTTCAAAGGAAAAACAATGTAAGAGGGTGTTTTTTTCTCTATTTTATCATTCAATTTTTAGAGTATTGAGTTTAAATAAAGATCTGAAGCAATCATACATAGTGTACATGCTGATTAACTGCTGGTTTTCCATACTGAAAGTCAAAGCATGTTGCATCATTTCAAAGTTGAATGTATAGTCAAAATAATAAAATATAAAGAAATGACTATAGCAAGTAAAAAGTTTTTGCACTAAATTTTATCATTTTAATTATAAAGGTAAAGGCCATATTTTCTTGAAGAGTAATACCTTTGGACCAACACACAGTACACCAAATGATTCAAAGAAGAAATCTAATGAAAATGAAAGATCAAATTTTGCAACTGCTCTCAAAGAAAACTCTACCAAAGTGGAACGGGTTTCCAACAGATATGCAAGAATTGGAGAGGTAGGCAGATAGTTTGTATTTGCAATATCTGAATGTTGGCTTCTCAACAAATATTTTAAAAATTTATTATTGTTTCAATTTTAAATGTGATTTCATTTTGTGAATTAAAAAAAAAATTATCATCTTAATTTCATTACAGTTTTAATTAAGAAAAAAAAGATAATCTTGATGTAACTCCACAAAATTGAATTGTAGTTAATGAATTTTCATGAACAAAGAAAAGTAGTGATTAATTTTACTATTGTTATTATTATTATTAGAAAATATATAAATAATATTGATGATTATTGTTGTTGTCAATCCTAATTGGGAATGATCGCAAAATACTTTCCCCTCTCCAATTTATAGGCAGAGGCAAACAAATGCATACTGGGATTTCTTCCTATCCAATAAAATAGGCCAGTTCTTGGTGTCGTCTGACTCAGTCCTGGTCTGTCTTGCCTTGAATTTGGAACACTGCATTCATTCAACCAAGTTTGCTCTTGTGTGTTAACCCCAATTCTTAGTTTGTGAACTTTTTGCCATACAACTGTTGTTTTGCCTTTTTGTTCATAATTTGCCTTGTATATATTGCTTGCTTGTTTTTTATGATACTTTGCCCTGTTCTTTTCTTTTTCTTGTTACTGCTTATTGCAAACTTGGTCAATGCTGTGTTGGACAGTTCTGTCATTTATTTTACATCTAACTATGGCCACTCACTATACAATTATAATAAAGATTTTTTTTTTCAAATCATTGGCAAAGGATAACATGAAAATTGAAATATTATCAGAATTAAATGCACTTACTGATGATATTGATTAGCTACAATAATATTTTAATTTTCATCTTTGATTTTTTCCCCATAATTCCAGGAAGAAATAGCTTACAATTGAAATGCATATTTTTGCTAGATGTTGATTTCTGGAAAAAAATGTTTGTAAAAATTATATTCATTCAAAATGCAGCTTACAGAGATTAATAGTTTTTTTTCTCTTCATGAACTTTACAGATGGATCATGACTGAACTACATAAAATTAATTTTTTTAAAAACAAGCATTTAGATTTCTGTGAAACACTAAAAACCTATTAAAATTTGTAGTATGTTTATTCTGATTTTACTCTGCTACTAATGAAGTTACTTTCTTCTAGACACAGATTGGAAAATTAAATTAGAAATTATCTTTTAATATAAAGACCAATAATAAATATACCAAGTGATGAATGGATCATATGTTGAAATTCATGAAGTTTGTATGTAGCATAGGTTTTGTGCTATATATGTTTGATATTAGAAAAAGTCTTTATGCTCATCCTGTATATATGATGCCCTTTATAATTTATGTAAAATAAACACATGTAGTTCTAAAAAAAAATTGAGCTGAATGAAAAAAATTAATTTGTATACAAATAAAAAATACAAATCTAATAATCGTTTATATAAAATATTTTATTAACAATTAATCGGTTCTATCAACTATAAGAATATGTAATTGTTAACAAACCAATATTTTGAAAAAAATTTTTTTAAATTAATTGTTTACTTTGTTATTAGAAATGTTTAGGTTTTTATCTGAAAACCTCTTCCAAGATATCTGTTCTTTACATATAGGATCAGTGTATAATCTTTAGTTACTTTTTGTAAAGTTTTATATCTAATCCTGTTCATGGTAAAAGTTAAAAGAAATAATTAATATTATAATCAAAATTAGAAGCCTTTAAAAACTAAGAAAAGATATCTATTCTGTTATATTTTATTAATCTATAAAAACATTTTCAAGTTTCTTTTCAATTCCTATTTCATTTCCATTTATTTGAAGCAAGTGGCAAAAATATTAATTTTGTTAATTGATTATGGGTGTTTTTTTTTCTTTCAGCTATCGAATAATCAGAAAGGAATTAAGAGATATGAAGGAACTATAAGTAAAGACAGTTTGGAAGACAGTAAATATGACAATTTAAATCTATTCTGCTTTAATAACTTAGTCTTTTTCCTTCTAAACTTGATGTTTTCATTTTCTCAATTTTTCTTGCACGTTTTTATTTTTGCTTTTTCTAGTTTCAGAAAAGTCTGAAGAAGATAGTGAAAGCAAAAGAAATAAGTAAGTTATATAACACTGACTTGAGACTTTAAAAAGTAGGTTAGACAAAAAATTATGTAAAAACACATTCACTGGCAGATTCATGTCAGGAAGAAAATTTCTCCAAATATATTCCAAAAGGAAAGTCATTGATTACCATCATCCAGACATTTTTTATGTTATATCATTGATTAAATTTTATTTTTATTTGCTTCTATGGAAGAAACTGGAATATATTTTAATAAAAAAAAAATGAGTGGGAAATGGATGATTTGGGCCTTTTGGTGACTATAAGACTTATTTTATTAGGATTTTAAACATTCAGTTATTGTTCTTTCTTAATCAATGTTGAGCAACATTCTCTATACATGACTTTTAGCATAAAGGAGGAAGAAATCACTGATAGTGACAGCAAATTTAACTAGAAACCAGATGAAAATTCCTATTTAGAAATTATCTCAATCTTCATGATGAATTTATTCAAAACAAAGATAGAAGGAACTGTTAAGGATTATGGACACCATTATCCTGGAAAGAACATACCTACTATATAGATGTTATTACTTATTTTGTTAATATCATTTAATCTAATCTTTACTTTATTTGATGCTGTTTTAACAGAATGCGGAAAAAAACTGTAGTTATCAATGAAACAACTTCACAAATGGCTGCTCCTGTTATCATTACTGCTAAACAACCAGAAGGTAAGAATTATTTCAGAATATTTTGAAATTCTATCATCTTGCTGACATAGATATTTCTAGCTGGCTGAGAAAATATATGTTGTAAATAAAAAAACAAAATTATATTATTTTCCCAGTGATCTTTTGTTATTATTTTTGATAAATATTTAAATGAGTTGTCATAATTGGTTAGCTATTTTTCAATCCTTAAGAGTGTGACTGAAAACAATCAGGCTCAGTGTTATAAAATACTCAATTATCAAATGTTTTTTAAAGTGAAAAAGACATCTTTGTCTAACCAAATTAATAAAGTCCTTCTTTAGGTGGTTTATAATCTTTCACAAACAATATAAAAAGAAAAATTGGATCTGGAGTTGATTGATTTTCAAATTTAATAAACATGTGTGCATACCATTATTCAAAACTATGAAGGTTACATTCTATTTTTACTTTTTAAATATGTCAAAATATACCAGAATTTTTTTGTGGTGTTATATTAATTACACTGATGGTAAATAAAATTGCAATGTCTTGAAGTATGATGACAATTTTAACTTGGGTACAGTATGCACATGCCCATTGGTAGTAGATATTTTGATAAAATTTTCTAAGTCTTCAGCCATCTTATGACAGTAACTCTCATACCAGTGCACTGTCTGTGTGATGCTTAAACTGTGATCAAGTCAATCCTTATACCAGGCCTGGCAACCATGCAACTAGAGTCAATGACTGGTGGTGGACATGTGGAGACCTAAATAACAACAGGAACATTTTTAGTAAGGAACTTGTTAGTAATGCCCAGTAATTAGTTGATCAGAAAATATGTCCAGTAATTAGTTGATCAGAAAATATATATAATATGAAACATTTTACAATTATTGACTTATTTCTATAAATGCAAATGTACAAAGAAAGAACAAAAATACCATAAAATAATTAAATGCACAAAAATCACTTTATTCACAATAAATTAGACATTTTTAGATAATATTGCAAAAATAATGAGTTAATTTATTTATGCCAATTGATTACAGAAAATATAATTGTATAATACAATCAGGAAGCAATTTCAGCATTTTACAAAATTGTTTATTAGCAAAGTCTGAAAATACTTTACAAAAAATGTGAATTTCAGAAACAATAATTTTGATAATCTTTACAAAATTTATTGTTATCTTTGTTACTTGTACAATTTATTTCGCAGAAGATGAAGAAAATACTTATTTCATTATGATACAATAATAGATATTACCAGTATACATAGTTTTAAAAATTAAATTCAATTTACAATAACAAAAACACAAAATTAATTAACAGAATAATTTGGAGTGTTAATAATTTGTTCAGTTAGAGTTATTTGAGAAAGGTCAGATTGTGGATTTCTCTTCAAGAGTCTGTTTAGTCACTTTGGAGAATTGCTGCACATGTTGAATATGATGTGTTGATGATGCTTCATTGTTGGCATCAGCAGTCAAATGAACATTCCTACACCAATAAACCAGGTTTTGGACAACTGTATAGTACAGATGTTCACCAATATCAATGCATCAGACTATTAAGAATGTGGTAGGACTACAGACCTGTATATCTCAAGTAAGACTTTCAAATGTGCCACAATACTACAATTTACATCTCCAGTGGTGTTAGGATTGGGTCAGCTGGGCTGGGAGGATCAAATGACATTTCGTAGTTTTCAGCAATGAGGGCCGATTTTGCTTTCATGCAAATGATGGTCATTTATATATTCAACATTGACTTAGGGAGTGTCATCTTCCAGAGTGTCTTTGTTTTTGATACACAAGCCCAACTTCTGGAGTGGGGTGTCATGGCTATTGAGCATGATGGAACAATTCTTGACTCCTTCAATAAGCTCACCTACAAATCTTATTGTGTCAATGTGCAAGAGGCATGAAATAAAGTTTCACAGTATTCACCATCTGTGTGATTGTATGTATGTGAGATTACAGGCCTTTGTTAATGCCTGATGATGATATACAGTGTATTTATATGGGGCCTGAGTACTGTTGATATGCCAAGTATTTTGGAATCTGAGAATATACTGAAAGCTGCCCAATCATTTGGTTGGATTATCTCTTTTTATTTAATGTTTACTGTTTAGCCAAGAAATAAGTTCAGATGATCTTGAATCATCAGTATAAATTCAACCTACAAAACAAGGACATCAACTTGCAGTTATTTCATAGGAATATTATCAAATGAAAAATCAACTCTTTTTTTTTTGATAGATAAAATGGTGCATACAGAAAGCCCACCTTTACTTCAAGAAAACAGCCACCCAGGACAAGATACTTTGGAAGAAATGATGGATAAGCAGAAATTTTTCTCTGTAAGTAATTTTTATAATAGTGACTTATATAGTTATCATTCAAAGATTTAAAATTTAGTGTACTTCATTAATTAAATTCTAAAAAGAATTCCTGTTTACAGATATATATATATATATATATATATATATATATATATATATAAAGACTGATTAGAGGAGAAAACAGTATTTTTTTATTAGTAAACTATTATTGAATAGTACCAAACTTTTTTTAATTTTTTTCCTATGAAGAATGTTAATACTGTGCTTTATATTTTATTTTACTTTGTTATTTTGTTTTTTGTCCTCTTTTGAAATTTTTAAGAGTCATTATTCAAATTGTGTAGATTATGTCAATAAACATTAAAATATTAACAGAATTAATTTTTGATTTTATATATATACACCCACACACACTTCAGCATGATGTAATGGTTGGTTGGCCAGCTTGTCTCACCAGATCAATTATAACTGAATAATTTGGGCTTTTGTGCCACAGTTATGCTTAGAAAATCACCACACACAGAGGTACTGAAATGTTATCTTCCTAATCAAGAAGCTCTATTCCCCAAAATTCTATTTGGTCAGATTTTGGGAAGTGAATCAAGCTAAGAACTTTTCAACACCCTCTTATTTATGCATTTGTGTGTGTGCATGTGTGTGTCTGTGTTTGCTTGAATCAAAACTTGTAAAATTACTGTGACTTTTGAAATTTGCTTATACATAAATGGGTCTATTATTATTTATTAATACAAAATATATTAATAAAATTCATAGATAATATCAAAATGAATAATTTATTTGATATGGCTGCCATTACTGTATTTCTTGTATATTAAGATGCTACAAGTGGTACACCATATATATACCATATACTAGCTATTTTTTGGGAGAAAAAATATTTGAGGATTTAAGTCCAAGTTGCTAACTTTCAATCGTACACAAAGTGTGGTCATAAGGCAGGTATTCTTGGTGTACATACAAAACATGACTGTCAGACTGGGGTTGGGGTTTGTGAAGATACTGTATGGTATCCTGAGATGAACAAAAGACTTACAGTAGCAATAGGAAGCTGTCTACTGATTATCATCAATACTAAAAAAATATATATATATATTATGATACTAACAGAATATACAGTATTGTTTACATATGGATGATAATTGTGGGCTTATATGCCTGGGGTTTATGATTGGTTGTATCTTGTGACTTGTGTTCGTGAGGGTTAGCAAACACTTCTCTACAACTTGGTCTTTCAGTCTCTCATACATTCTACTTATACTTGTATATACATGTAGATACATTTGTTTTTCTGCTAATAAGAAGATAATTATATTCAATCGAGTGAATATTAAATTTCCTATGCTGAGAAAGTAAGAAAATGAGCATGGCTAATACTAAAATGAATAAACAAGACATATATATATATATATATATATATATATATATATATCTGTATTTCCTTATATTGTTGTGCTGTATTTTGATTGAAGATTCTCAAATAATCATTAGAGACCATTATATATTTTACTTATAATGATTATCTTACTAAAATTGTAGGATATTACATGATATAATGTGTGTTTACCTATTACTGAATACTACAAGTTTAATTTTGAAATTAAAATCTAATCATATTTATTTTCAAATTTTTATTTCTCTTTATGATTGTATTTAGGAACTTGAACAGGATGCTAGTGGCACATTGGATTATGGTCTCTTGAATCAACAACTCAGTAAAACTACATCAATGGACTTAAATGTTGGTGGAAACAATGAAAATTCACCAATCTTAAATAGTGCCTATGGCAAAGAACCTTCTGAGGTTTGTTTCATGTTTCTCTTAATGAATCCCTATTTTAAAAAGTTAATTAGTTACTTGTGTGATATTGGATATTTAACCGTTAAAATTATATTGGAATTCACCTTTTGATAACTTGAATTGACAAGTGAAGGGTACCTTTTTTTCTGGAATTCACTGAATTTTATTTATTTTTACCACAACTAGGAGATTTATGATTGAAATGCATCAGACAAATTAACCACAACACCGTATCTTTGGATCCTACGATGGTCTCTGATTATGTGGTCAGAGAGCTTGTAGAGCTGCGCTCATGAAATAACTCCGCTATATGCACACAAACACATGTGTACATGGGAAGAGTTTATTTTGTAGTTATATATTCTTGGATTACCACCCTCTGAGAAAAATCACAGGTGTTGCAATATTTGAAAGGCTATTCTTTTCCCTTTGACTTTTGGCATGGCAACACAGACTGAAGATTGTATTGAACTGTTCATAACTCTGTTTCTTTGTTTTTCTTTCAGTAACATGTCTTGTTAATACATTTATTAATTGTTGTTTGTTTGAATTCTATGTTTTATGTCCTTTTTTAGCTTTTTTTTTTATGGGATAAATGTACCAGGAGGCATAAAATGATAATACTTTCCATTCCCACAACAAAATATATTTCTCATGATAATTGACAGGACCTTTTCCAGGGCTTAAAAAGTTCTGGAAAAACAGCAATAGTCCAAAAACTCAGTGAAAAGTCCTGGAATTTTCTAAATTGGACTGCCCACACATCTTTTTTCTCAGTTCGTGTAAGTCAAAATGCCACATCCCAAAAATCTAACTTTTTACACAAGCTAAAATTGTCCTTTAAGAAAAATGTTTTTTTAGTTGTCAGTAATATTTGGCAATTATTGCAAATAGTGGCTTGTTTCCTTGATTAGAACGAATTCATGACCTCATAGCTACTTCTGTATTTTCTTGTTTAGATGACAAGAAAGAAATGGAGAAATAATATGATTGTGTGTCTTCTCCTAGCTGCTACCAAAGAGAAAAGAGGAAAAGCAAAGATAAAAACCATTAGAGACAAATAGACATCTTCATCAAAGATAAATTTACACAATGAATTTGTAGTTGAAAGGAAAACAAATTATTTTGCAGTAATAAAATACACTTTAGTATAATCTCAAAAAAATTATCAGTGTTTTTTAAAATTTGAACAATTGAAAAAATTTTATTCACATGTCAATTTCAAAAGTAAAAAATCCTTTGATCTCCAGTCAGCAGTAGGTGTGTTCAAGCTGAAAAAATTGTTACTTTATGCATCCTGTGTCAATTTGTATCTATGTGTAAACCACGTTTGCCTAACTTGTTGCCAAAAGTAACAAGTTTGAGAATCAAATTTGACTCAAAGAAAATGTAGATGGGAAGGATGATAGAATAGAAAATGTGCCTTTGATGCGTCTTAGGATAGGATAGAAAATTGAGCATGGATTTCTGGCAGATAAGGCTATGTAAAATTTATCCAAAAAAGGAAATGTGTCACCAAAAGATCTGTTTGCATGCAGAATTGCAGCAAAGATGTTCATCATCATCAAGAAACTTCTGGCAAAGTCTCCTCTTTGATACCCTGTTTTAAGGTCACTTGCATGGCTGAACCCTGGATCCATTTGTGAAAAAAATCTGTCACAGAAGACAATCTAAAAAATGTCTCTCACATGATGGACAAAAAACAAGTCAGCAAGTCTGATTGTGATGACATCATCAGTCAGTACAAAGTGTTTGAGGAGGCTGCTGGAAATATTGCTGAAATTCAGCATGCATGAAGACTGTCTGGACACTTTGTTCTTTGTCTAGCACCAAAGAATCTAAAAAACTGTGGAAAGTTGTTCACAGATTGCTGGTACTCTCATAGACAGGTGTCAGTGAAGAGTGGTTTTTCAGTCAATAAGGAAATTTCCACTGACAATATGAAACAGCAGATTCTGGTTGCACAGTGCATTTTCATGGACTATTTGGCCATAGTTTGAGATGCTGGGAATGTTTTCATGACTAAGGCTCTTCTCTGTAGTGCTTCCAATGCCAGAACAGCATACAACTAATACCTTGAGGCTGAGAAGAAAAAAAGTCAGGAATAAACAGTGGGACAAAAAACGGAAATCCATGCTTATGGAAATTGAAGAACTGAAGACCAAAAAAGCTTGAAAGTTGCACACAAGATTTGCTCAAATCAGCTGACAGCTATTCAGAGAAAGCTGAGCAAACTCAGAATGTCACACTTATCACAAAGTCCAATGTCATGCAAAGATCTGCAAAGGACAAGTCCGTAGAGATATCAAAATTGGAAGAGCTGAATGTTAAACCTGATAAAATGAAAAAATGTTAGCATTATGTTATATGCCATGTGCACCAGAAGCCATGAATAGTAAGGATAGCTAAATAGCATAGTTTTTTGTGAGAATTTGTAGTTGTAGTTCTGTTCATTAAAACCATTATACTTAACTATACAGGAAATGTGCAACAATCAATTTTGTGACATTCACAAACCATGAGTAGTCTAGAATAGCTGAAATAGCAGTAAAAATTAAAGTGTGTCATCCAAAATTTTCAAGTGTAGTAGAATACCAAACTTTGTAGAATGCTACATAAAATGTGTAACATAACCAAGTTTGCATTCAGTTGTGTTTTAGCTTTCAACATTTTGATTTCTTCACTGCTTTCAACTGAGCCATATGACATGAATTATTGGAACCAGCTGTAGCTTTTCTTTAAACATCTCATCTGTCAAACTATTAAAAGAGAAATCACAAATTTTGTGTTTTTGAAATTTATGATTATTCACTTTGTGTGTGTGCATGTGCATCAGTTTCAGTCCTTGAAACTTCTTAACATAGTCCTGGAATTTTTTTTTACACAGATCTATGGAACCCTGTAAACTTTTCTGGCAATTAATAAAAAAAATATTTTTTATTCATACATCACTGACAAAATATTCAGTCACTGTTAACCCAGTACCTAATGAAAAAATTAAATGTACAGCATAGTGTTTCAAGCGCAATAATTAAGTAATGCTTTGATTTCTCATTAAAGTCTCTATTAAAAAACAAAATCATCTCAAATTTTATTTTGAAATTAATCTATGCCTTTTTCCCTTTTACATTTTCAGACACCTCCAACTCAACAAAAACCAAGTTTATTATCAAAAGGTAAATTTAAAAATTTCAGTATGTCATTGTTTTTAAACCATAAAATATGTTGCTAATAAATTCCCAATCTTTTTATATTAATTCTATTTCTAGTGTCTCTGATGGATTCAATGGGATCCTCCTTAAATACAACAGGAACATCAATTCAAGTAGATACAGGAAATTCTCCTGTTGTCAGTAAAGAACACAACAAAGATGTCTTAAAAGATACTGAATTTGCTCCTACACAGAAAGGTAGGCAAAAGTTTTTTTTTTTTTTTTTAATCATTCCATCCCAAAAATGGCAGTAAAGCCACTAAGATGCAAGGGGTTACTGAATGTGAGAGAATATGAGAAAAAGCAAACTTTATTATGGAGAGAGAATAATAAAAGAACAGGAATTAAAAAGACAGAAGATAATGATTGACATTACATTTAATTTTTTTTAAGATTAAATTATTGTTTTTCATTTGATAATTTTTATTATTGAAGAAACAATTTGTATTTTCCAATTCTTCACATAGTATTGTGAGACCGGAAACTACCTACACAATAGACTCTTCCAGGCCTATATTAAGTAGGCGACATAGCACTCTACAGGAGAGTAATAGAGTGTGATGGAGAGTGACACAGAGAGTCTCGTACGACTACCGGTTGGACACTAACATATAGTAAGCTCTGCTTACACTATCTCTGTAACTTGTTGTTAATATATCTTTCTTACATCTAATCCGTGTTCCGTGTTTTACTTCTGTGGGCCCAACTTTGGCACCCACATCACATAGTTTTAAAATAACTTTTATAAAACTTTTAACAGCATTTGCAATCATTTTAATGCTATAGAAAATATATTTTATAATGTGTAAGTAAATCTTGTGGTTTATATTAGGACTTTGAATAAGTTCTCGCTAATTTTTCATGAAAAGTAATGTTTTATTTACAAAAATTAGTAAGAAACATGTCACTGAAAGTATTGTCCATCGCTAGTCACTACTTTTTCCCATCTTTCTGGCAGCATTTGAATTCCACATTGGAAAAACAACATGTCTTTTGAGGCTAACCACAAGTTGACCCATTTTTTGGCATCTTCATAAGAATGAAAGTGCTGCTCAGCCAAGCTATGTGCCATTGATCAAAACAAGTGATATTCGGACGGGGGCAATGTCTGGTAATACAGCGGGCATAGCATTGTCATGTTGCAAAATCACTTTCTTGTATCTCTGCTTGTATAGTGGCCATTTTTTTGTTTCAGTGCTCTGTTCAAACACATCAATTGTAGTCGATAGTGATCCATCCATGATGGTTTAGGTTGGTTTGAACAGCTCATAATAAACTACAGTCAGCTGATCCAACCAAATGCAAAGCAGAAGATTTGAACCATAGATATTCAGCTCTGCCACTAATGTTGATGCATGGCTGGGCTTACCCCACAATCTTCTATGCTTAGGGTTATCGTAGTGTATCCACTTTTCATCGCCAGTCACGATACGATGCAAAAAGCCTTTGTTTTTCTGTTGTCGTAGCAGCTGTTTATATGTGACAAAACGCTGTTCAATGTCTTTCAGCTTCAACTCATATGGCATCCAATGTCCTTGCTTTTGAATCATTCCTAATGTTTTCAAAAGTTTCAAAACTGTTGTGTGATCAACTCCTAATGATTCTGCATGTTCAGCTTGTGTCTGACACAAATCTTCATGAAGTAATGCCTCCAATTCTTTATTTTCATGAAGTAATGCCTCTAAAGTTTGTCTTTAAACTTTTTCAGTGTGCCAGAGCGTTCTTTACCTTCAACATCAAAATCATTATTTTTAAAGTGTCTAAACCAATCTCTGCATGTTGTTTCCAACAGAGCATGGTCACCGTAAGTCTCAACGGGAATTCTGCATGCTTCAGCTGCAGATTTCTTTTGAATAAAGTAGTGCAGTAAAATTCTCTGCAAATACACTTTCTTTGGCACAAAATCTGACATGTTTGATGCTATGAAAAACTAAGTTGTTTACACTTTGGTGAAATGACATGCATTCATTTTCAAGCTTGCTTATAGTACTTGCTTATAGATGCGTTACCATCTGAAACTACACACATGCAGTTCTGTGAACTCAATCTATTGGAAAACAGCAAGAACTTATTCAAGGTTCTAATAAAATTTTTTTCCAAAATCTCTGGTCTCACATTCATCTTTTCATCTTAAACCCAAATGTCTCCAGTGAACAACAAAAACAAAGGAATTAGCCTTGCTGTTCCAATACATTTGGAGGAGACTGCATATAATCCCATTTACTTAAGTTGAGAACTGTTTTGTACAGAAGCTAACATTTTCATCCCTTTTTCCTATTTAGAAAAAGTTATTTTTTACTTGACATAAAATTTGTAGTTTGCTTTTACTATTTTTTTATTTTTATTTTAACATGTTGAAAAGGTTATTATAAATATCATATATAGATATAGGATTAATACAAATATAAAATTTGTCAGCTGATTGATCTTATATTCAGCATCTGTGTGTGTGTATATATATATATATATATATATATATATATATATATAAAATGTAGCATATTTCCTTGTGCATAATACGAGAAATTTTGAACAAAAATTATAGGCAAAAAAGGGATGTTCTATTTTATACAAGTACACATTTCAGACAATTTTACTCAGCTTACAAAAAACTCTTAATTCAAGCAGAATGATTGCAAATACATTCAGTTTTGCTCACAAGATAAAGTTTGTTTATATTTTGATTTCTTTGTTTATAAAGTTTTCTCTCTTCATTCTTAATGAAACACAATATTTTTTATTTTCATAGTTTATTAATATATAGAAATATAATAGTCATATCAAACAGAAAAGTAGAATACATCAATTAACACCTTAAAATGTATTACTGTGAATATCAAAAATAAGTTTTGAAATGAATTAAGAGAAGAAACACATAATGGCTAAATATCAGGTTCATTTCTATTCTTTAATATCACAAAAAAATGAAATATTTTAGTGCAATGTATGTTCAACATTGATATTTTAATGAATAATGTGGTATAACTTTAAAAAGAAATTACAGAAGGATTCCTGTATTATGGTGTTGTATTATAATCAAGGATGTAATTTATACTCTGTTTTTAGCCTCAGAAGTACAGGGTTATATTATATTCAAGAAAATACAGTAAGATCAGTTTTCAAATGAATGAATGAAATTTCATAATTTATATTCATTGACATTTTATTTTTGTCTAGAGTATAGTGGTACAGTCACAAGCCAGGAGATGGAGGATTTACATGTTGCTTTACAGAATATTGATATGTCATCAACAATACCACCAGCTGATAGATCTCCTCCTGATCATCAATTTCCAAGTAATATTCATAGAACAGAATCTGTAGAAGCAGCAACCCAATTAACAGATGAATCCCACATACAAAGCCCCTCAGAAACTGTCCCAGCAAATGGTGGTTCTGATGTTATAGGTGACATATGATTCAAATACTTACACTTATTTTGTATTGTGCATAATTGTTACATATATACATAAAAATTACAAAAGATGTATATAAAACAGTCTTATGTATTATTTACTAATATAAATATAAAATATGATTTGTTTAAAATGATAATATAAACTAATTTGCTGATGAAAAAAGTACTGAAAACCTATTATTGGAACAATCATTAAAATGAGAGATAAAATTATACAGTTCTTGAGCTAGGTATGGAAATATATAACTTAATATTAACACATTCTACATTGAAATGGATTAAAATATATTGGTTTTGCCTATTTGAAGGAGACAAAGTAAAAGCCAATTGTACAAACCAAATTATATCTCTTCAGTGCCTATCCTACACTATATATCATTTTCTATTTTGCACTCTTTCCTTAAATCAGAAAACAAATGCATTTTTTTTTCAAACTTAAATCCTTCCATGGTTGAATTCTTTTATTTTCTAATTGGCAAAAAGTCAACAAGAATATATTATTGCATTCAGGTTTATGTTTTGTTGCTTTATTTGTAACATTTTGATGGCCTGTTTTTCCACTTTCATTTCATGTCTTGCTTTATAAACAAACACACATAAACTTTATTCTACTCTTCTAGTAAAACATGAAAGCATTGTCATTGCATATGGTTGGTTAGGATTAATTCCTTAAGCACATAACCTATTGCCCACCATGAGTGTCTGTTGTGTTCCAAAATTAATCTGAATCAGCCATGCCCAATGATTAAATATTTCTAACAAAATTCAGCCATAAACTGAAAAGCAATGAAAAAAATGATTAACATAATAATGCAAACTTTTGTACATGTTAAGAACTAAATTGTGTACTATTGTGTACCAAATACAAGCATGACTAAATTATTTCCTTCTATTCCCCTTCCCCAACACAGTGCTTATTTAATAGAATATGCTTATTATTTTTCAAATAATCTTCTCCACAGCAAGATGATTTTGTTCCAAGAATCAAAAATTCCTGCTGAAATATTTATTTTGAACCACCACACTTTATAAATGAAAAAATTTCCAACTGGTACGACTATTTCAAACACCATCTGCATTTGGTACAAAATAGTATTAAGTGTAGGCAAAAGCACCCAGTGCCTCCATTTTGAAAACTTGAGACTGAAGATACAGTAGAAAACCATTCTTTTAATTAAAAAATACATTGCATACAAGTAATATTTCTTTTAATCAATTAACCCCAAGCAAGGTAATAATGCCACTAAAATACAAGGGGTTACTAGGAGTGAAAGAGAATGAAAAAACTTTAGAAGTAGCCAGAAACCCAATCCTAAGCAGGAAACAAGGGATAAACTTCTACTCCTGTTCAGAAGACCTGGAGTGTGAACCAGATGATAGACAAACCTATCTACTCTTATTGAGGAGAAAAAAAAAATGAACAAGTTATTAGTAAATAAAATTTCAAAGTTCAGGAGACATGAGAAATATAGAGTTGAATATATAAATAAATTTTTGTTTTAAAATTTAAAATGCATTTTTACACTTTCCAGAAGATTCAACATTATAAAATGTTTTAGAAATTATTTTCAAAATTATATGCACCATCTTCTGTTTAGATATTTGATTCCATGAAAATTGGTTTAGTGCATAATTCTCACTTGTTCTTTACAATTTTGATAAATTTTTTTTTGTTCATTAAATATTATGAATAATTTATACTTTAACAGATTCAGCTATTAATAAGCTCACCATCAATGATATGTTTAAGAATTTAGAGCCTGAACCATCAGCAAGACTTAGTAATCAAGGTAGATATTCAGCTTTTTTATTTCTATATACCCAACTTTTATTATCTATTTGAAAAATGTTTACTTTTGTAAGCAAAACACAGGAGAAAATAAATCCATGGACAATACAGACAGACAAGTTTCTGTCCTTCCCGCAGAGCTTGAAATAATATTCCTTCCTTCAAAAAATGCCAGTCTTAAGCATGTTTTGTCCCAACTTGAGATTGGCTATGATTTGACCAATAAGCAAGCATTATTGTTTTCATGCAAATCAGTACTACAAACCTATGCAAATCTTATCAAAAGTGTTACCTGCATTGTCTCACTACTTTCTCCAAACAGCCAAATATGAAAAGGGAAAACTCTTGTTGGAGAAAATATCAACTGGTCAACAAACACTTCAAGGCAGAAACTGATTGTTTTCATTGTACCAGATGCATCTATGTTGAAGTCTCTTCTCTTCACTTGTTGGATTAATTTCTATACTCCCCTCTGATTTTTTGATCACTGGCAGGTGGTCATTTGCATTAGGTACTCCTTCACAGAGGTTACTCATTTATGTATGAAGTCACAGAAACTATAAATAGCTATGGCTACTGCCCATGAGGCAGTTGAGTGCATACTACTTCTCATGAGTCAGTAACACTACACCATAATTTAAGACTAAAGGAAAATGTCTCCTCCTCATATTTTCAAGCATAAAAAGTGCCAGTCTATCTACTATCAATAGTTGTGGATAAAACTAAAACAATTACTGGAACAAGATCTACTTGAATGAGTTCCATCAGGAGAGAGCAAATGGGCCTTCCCATAAGTAATTTTAAGAAAGAAGGATGGGGATCTGAGCATTTTTGGTGACTATAAAATAGGCTTATTAAGATGAAAAAGAATGCTGTATGGAATTAAAACTGCAAGTCCAATTTTTAGGTGAATCAATTTCACTTGTTGCTGAAGTACTAACCTTTTAGCATGGCATTAAACTCTGCCAGATTAATATATTGTGCATCATTAACCAGATGTAACCAACATGCACCTTCAATAGCACACCCTTTCTCCTCCAGCAAAATAGCAGTTGTCATGAAGCTGGTGTTGATCCACATCGGTTTCTTGGCCAGTGACACACCATACTCCATAGGTTGGATCATTGTCTTACTATGACAATGATTTCTTTGTCTGATTCATTTCTACAACTTTTCATTCCTTTATGAAATTGTTCTCTTTAATATTTAATGTTTTCATTTATTTTCTGTATTTTTTACCCTAATAAAGGTGATTTAAATTCCATAACTGTAATCAACTTCACAAAAAAATCTTTCCTTCTTTTGTTAGATACTGATTCTTCTCTTGAGCAGCCAACACCTGTGGTTTATGGTTTTGATCTAATGCCAGCAGTAGTTGCTCAAAGTCCTGATCATGATCTTAGCACTTCTGTTGCTGCATCAATGGTAAGCATGAAATTTTATGCTTTTTAACTCTTGTGAAAATCTTCTTATAAATCTTAGAATATGAAGGGGTACGGAAAAGTTCTCTGCCCAACCAAAGTAGCTCTTCCAAAAAAAAAAAAAAGTAAGAAATTCTGATGTTTTGTCAGATTTTGAAAAGTGGATTAGACCAAGAACTTTTTGGAACCCCTTCATAACTTTCCTTGTTAGTTCTTTCAATAGAAAAACATATTACTTTTATAGCAAGTATAGCATTTAAAATAAAAATATATTCAATGATAAAATATAAATCTGTTTACAATGTTCTAAGGTTTGTAGAGGGTACACATGTTTATTTGAATTTTGATTTTTCTCTTCTACTTAAGGAGAAATTTTTTGCTTCCAGTTTCAATGCCAAGACACGTCTAAATGTAAAAATAATCTTTAATAAAGTAGAATAAGATTATATTCAGAGTTATAAATCCTCTTTTTTCCTTTATTAAAAAAAGCTTATAGCATTTGATATTTATGAGGTCCGAGCAAAAAGCATTTGTATTGTTGCTATGATAACAGATCTAAAGTACACAGAGTGAAGATGCTTGACACAGATTGACTTTGAATGCTGTTGAATATACATGCTAAATTATAATACGTAAAGTGTGATTGTCTCACCATGCCATAGAAAGGTTTTTGAAAATGGTCATAATAACAGGTGACAAATCATGAGTCTATGGTTATGACACCAAAATCAAGACTCGGTCTCTGCAGTGGAAAACTCCAACCTCTTTGAGAACAAAGAAAGCACAAATGAGTCAAAGCAATGTGAAGACACTCTTGACAGTTTTCTTTGACTACAACTGTATTGTTCATCATGAGTATGCTCCCCCCACAACAAGGAGTACTACTGTGATGTGTCGTGGCATTTGCTGGATGCAGTTTGTTGGAAAAGGACAGAAGCGAGTCGAAACTCCATCATGACAATGCATCTGCCCATTCCATGCAGCTTGTACAGCAGTTTTTGGCCAAGGACAATATTTCCCAGGTCTAACAACTGCCATATTCCCCAAATCTTGTCCCTTGAAACTTTTCCTCTTTCCAAAAATCAAATTCCACTTGAATGGAACAAGATTTCAAGATGTTGAAGAAATCCAAGAGAATGCGATGAGGTAGCTGATTGCTATCTCAAAAAAGGAGTTTCAGGAATGCTTCCATCAATGGAAATGATGCTGGATAAAGTGTGTGGCTTCAGAAGGGGACTATTTCGCACAAGATTAAATGCCGAATTGATATGTGTTGTAGTTTTCTTTCTATAGCACCAGTCCCAACACTTTTTGATCAGACCTCATACTTAGACACACAAACTACATTAGAATTTTATTTAATTTTAAATTTTATTTTTCTTATACTTCTCTGCTTTATAGGAAATAGTTAAAACTAAAGTGAAATGCCAGGAAAAAGATCCTATTCCTCCTACACAACCCAAGAAGTCAAGTAAGAAAAATTTTATAAAATATAGTTCTAGAAAAGGCTAATTTCCCATATTTTGTAATTTTGTTTTAAAAGAGCCTTGTGTAAGTATATATGTGTGTATGTGTGTGTATATATATATATATATATATATATATATATATATATATATATATATGTATAGATAATATTAGTGTTCAATATATATATATATATATATATATATAGATAGATAGATAATATTAGTGGTAAATATACATATATATGCAAAATCCACAGGTGCATATATACACATGTATATTTTTAGAATAAAAAATTCCGAGAGGATAGAATCCAGGTAGAACTCAATGTTCAGGACAGAGTAAGGATATAATAAAAAGGCTTAAACACTAATATTCCATGGTCATAATTTATTCCATTGGAATCGTAAATACGATCCAATTCATCAGACCTACAAATTCAAAAAGAAAACAGAAAAAAACCTACTCCGGAAATAAAAATAGAATTTAGAGAGAGTGTAATTATGAGAGTGTGGGACGAATGTTAGTTCATAAGAGAGGGGTTTAACAGAGAGAGTTTTATTTAAAAACTAGGTGTGAGTGGAAAGGGGAAAAATGATTGTTGCCGGATGTCTAAAACAATAAAGATACATTTCGAGGTGACATACACACACCATGGCCGATCAAATCTTAAAGAAGGAGGGAGAGGTAAGGAAAGAAGTGGTGGGGAAGAAAGATGGGGCGGGTGAAATTAAAATTGAAAGGGACGCTGTGTAATTGAGAAAATTTGACAAAAATAATATCGACTGCAGGTTACAAATCAAATATAAACAATAAATATGACGATTATCTAATCTAGCGAGGACCTATATTTTTATGTTCAAAACGCATGCAAATCCACACATACACAATAACTTATACACGTATATACATACACATCGCCGTGTACCTACATACACACATACATATATCCATGTACACATACACATATATCCACATATTCACATATACATACACACATACATATACATACACACACACATACATATACATATATCTGATTCAATATCTCTGATACTAAGCGCTTTCTAATAATTACTGCGCATATGATATACAAATAATTACACCTACATATATACATATACATATACACATACACACACACCTCCATATATATATATATACATATACATACACACATACATACATATACATGTACACACACACACATACATCCATATATATACATATATACATAGACACACACACACACATATATATATACACACACACACACATACATATACACAAACATCTACACACATACATACATGTATATACTACACACACACATACATACATATATATATATATATACATGTACACACACATACACATATAAATACATACACATACATACGCACACATATATACACGTATATCCACCTATACCCTATACACACATTTTCCACATACATATACATAAATACACATGCACCCACATACACGTATATACATACACACACATACAAAAAACAGATATATATACACATATATATATATATATATATATATACATACAAAAATGTACACACACATACCTACATATACACACATACATCCATAGGCATCTACTCCTTACACATTTACACACACATGTACATATGAACATACGCATACATGCGCATAAACATATATACCTAAAACCTTACATTTCTATACAATTAAACAAAAAAACAATGTATCCCTGTATCTATCCGTCTAGCTATACATACATACACATATACACGCACATCTATACCCACATACACACATATATATATACACATACATACATACACATACATATATATGGGTACATATATGCCAAAACATACGCACACCCACACACATACATATATATATATATATATATATATATATATATATATATATATATACATATACACACATCCATGCATATATATCCATCTATATATACCTACACCCACATACGTATACATGAATATATACATATACACACATATATCCATACATATACATACATATACCAATACACACACCCCTAAATATATACCTACATATACCCGTAGCCAAGTACATACATACATACACATACATGCATATACACACACATGCACATATATATATATATATATATATATATATATACACACATATACCCAATACATACAAATACGTACAAATACATACATATAAATTAGAATTTAAGAACTAAATAAGTAAAATATACACAATGATCTATATAGAGATAAACAAAATAAACATAATAGTCATTCCGTTAAAATGTCATGCCCGATGTTTTGAACCAAGATGGAACTGACATAAGTGACAGAAAGTTACAAAACGGTGTTTATGTTTTGAATCTTTTCTTATGTCTACATTTAGAAAATATCTCATTACGAAGATTCAACAGATCATCTTGATTTTTATCTTTGATAATAAAAATTTTGCGTGGTAATTATTAGAAAGCGCTTAGTATCAGAGATATTGAATCAGATATATATATATGTGTGTGTGTGTGTATGTATATGTATGTGTGTATGTATATGTGAATATGTGGATATATGTGTATGTGTACATGGATATATGTATGTGTGTATGTAGGTACACGGCGATGTGTATGTATATACGTGTATAAGTTATTGTGTATGTGTGGATTTGCATGCGTTTTGAACATAAAAATATAGGTCCTCGCTAGATTAGATAATCGTCATATTTATTGTTTATATTTGATTTGTAACCTGCAGTCGATATTATTTTTGTCAAATTTTCTCAATTACACAGCGTCCCTTTCAATTTTAATTTCACCCGCCCCATCTTTCTTTCCCACCACTTCTTTCCTTACCTCTCCCTCCTTCTTTAAGATTTGATCGGCCATGGTGTGTGTATGTCACCTCGAAGTGTATCCTTATTGTTTTAGACATCCGACAACAATCATTTTTCCCCCTTCCACTCACACCTAGTTTTTAAATAAAACTCTCTCTGTTAAACCCCTCTCTTATGAACTAACATTCGTCCCACACTCTCATAATTACACTCTCTCTAAATTCTATTTTTATTTCCGGAGTAGGTTTTTTTCTGTTTTCTTTTTGAATTTGTAGGTCTGATGAATTGGATCGTATTTACGATTCCAATGGAATAAATTATGACCATGGAATATTAGTGTTTAAGCGTTTTTATTATATATATAAATATGAATTTCCAAAAGGATAGAATCCAGGTAGAGCTCAATATCCAGGACAGAGCAAGAATATAATATAATAAAAAAGGCTCAAACACTAATATTCCATCTGATGAATTGGATATATATATATATTTATGTGTGTGTGTGTGTTTACATATATATATAAATAAAATAGCTGTTGTCTCAGTTGCTACACTAAATATTTTTCGTCGATCAACTTCATGAGATCACTGATGCTAGTCATAATATCAGCTCGCTGCAGTCATCCAAGTGAAAATTAAAGGCAGGTAAACTTTATACACATATGTTATAAGCTGTTTGAAACTGTAGCATACAGCACAGTACCCAACCCTTTTTTATCTATCTAGTGGCACTTTTGGTATAACAATCACAGGTACCAACAGCAGTTGCATCTGTCTGCTGTTGTATGTGGTTTCCCAGCTAATCTCACTTTGTAATCTTCTTTTTGCCAGGACACTTCGTTAGTCTGGGTGGTAGGTTGTGATAAGGCCAGAGTCAAGGGTCTTTCTGTCATGTAGGCTTTGGGCAAGCTAGCCTCTTGGCCGATAGCTGGAACGATCTCTTGAAAGCAAAAAAGAATCTCCCTCTGTGATCTTTGCATGGCTATTTATGGAGTCCAAGCTCAAAAAAAACATGTTCGGGTTGACTTGTTCTGGGATGCCTTTGAATCTCCTGTCAACCAATCAAATTTTTTCACAGGTGCTGCAGAGTGGCTCTTGTATGCCCAAATATGTGGAGCACTCTTCCCCATACATCATCTGTTGGTCCTAGCTAGCAAAGCAAAATAAGGAGACATCATGTCTAATTAGTGCTGGATGATTCAACTTTGCCCAGGGCTTTCGAAGAAGAAGGGAAAGAAAGGAAAAGAAAGGAAATAAAAAACATCTCAACCTGTTCTTTTTCATCCAGGGTATTGGTATATCTCTCCTTCTATACCAAAACCAACTTTTTGCCTAGTTAAATTTTATTCCCCAAATTTCCCCCTCACCCTCCTCTCTTTTCTTTTTTTTTAAATTTTAATTTCCTTTCAGCATTTCCTAATAGTGCCACATAAATGTGTGTGTGTATGAAGTTAGTGGGTGTCTGGGACAAAAAACAGGTAAAATATGACAAAAAATTGTGTTAATTTAACTGAATTTGTAGGGTCCTATAATCTGCTTGATATAGATCATTTTTGAAAAAGCACTTTAAGTTAAACTTGCTTGTCACTTTTATTTCAACAAGATTCCAATGACTTTCTGAGCAAAAAGCAATAGAAAATGCAGCTATCCAGCACTGATCATCTAAAAATAAATGATTAAACATGTGCTAGTTTTTATTTTTTCTTAATCATTCCACCCTAAGCAAGTCAAATAAAGTCCGAAAGAAGCAAGAGGTTATTGAGTGTGAAAGAATATGAGAAAAAGGAAAACATTAAGGAAAAAGAACAATAAAAGAACAGGAATTAAGAAGACAGAAGATAATGATTGACATTACATTTAAATTTTTGAAGGTCAAAGTTGGCTGGAAAACAAAAAGTTGGAAGAGAGTTCCACAAGTTGGGAGTGTGAAAGAAGAAACTGTTAGCATAGAACTTGGTGTTATAGCTAGCCATTTCAACTGTAAAATTATGTGACCTTGTCACCAATCTAGGAGTGTACTTAAATTCATAAAGCCTCAGTACCAAAGAGGAAAGCTCATTAGAACAATTACCATGAAAATATTCATAGAAAAGGCACAATAACTTTAATTGATCATCCATAAATACTTGGAGTTAAGACAAATTTACCAATTTTTTAAATCCTGAGACTGTCTACTTTCAGACTAGATATAGCATAAATCATTTAAGAAATGTTCCCAAAATGCCAAATGTCTATTTGTAATCTCACTGTGCTACCTTTCCATTTGATTGGAGGTGGTTACATGAAGAAGGTTACTTGATTGAAACAGAAACTTCATCCTTGTTTAACCTCTCATTCTCTATACAAACAATTTTCTGAACAAAATGAGAACTCACAATAATCAGAAGTCGGGATTATATTTCAATCACAAGACTAAAATAATAACCAGCCATTTCATAACCAATCAAATCAATAGAGATTACTGTATATTTTATTCTAGGGAATGTATAAATGTATATATTCCTGTATAATTACTTCTAGTGAATTAGAACAACTTTTTTTCTTTTCTTTTTTACTGATGTTTCTATCTTTTTTTCTTACAGCTAGTAACATGAAACTGCAAAAAACTAACCAATTTTCCAAGTTACCCAGTTCTGGCTATGGGCAAAGATCTCTGACAACATCTAAACTAAAAGCGAATAGCCAAGTTTCTTCTTCCTGTTCAGCTCCAGTTCACAAACCAGGTAAAAATATTATTACCTACATATACACTGATGTGTCAAAAATTTTGGAATAATTACCTCATATTATGTAGGACCCCTCTAACCCAGCAAAATGCTAAAACTTAATGTGGCACTAATTCTGCAAGTGACTGGAAGAACCCTGGGGAAATGTTGAGCCATACTATTCTGCCCCCTGATATTTGTCGGTGCTGGATCTTTGTGCACAAATAGACCTCTCCACCACGTCTCATAACTTGATTGTGGAATCTAGTGGCCACATTATTCATCAGAGTTCTCCAGATTGCTTCTTAAACCAATTTGACCTGATGAAATGGTGTATAATCTTGGTGAAATAACCAATTCTTGTTAGGATACATGGAGTCCATGAATGAGTGCAAATGGTTACAAAGGAGTGCCTGTGACATATTTAGGTTGACCAGCAGACTTAATCCATGCCACATGAACACACACCACACCATAATGGACTCACCACCAATCCGCACAGTGCTTTGTTGATAACAGGAGTTCATGGCTTCATAGAGGTCTCTTTCAAACTTGAACCCTACATCTGGGAGCATGACACATTGTACCATACCATAGTCTTACCAGGGGCACCCTGGTGTGTCTTCTATTCCTATATCCCTTGGAAACTAAAGAATCCTAAACTCACCTGCTATACTTTCAGCAATGAATATGAGGTAAAGTTTAACATGTGTACCTGCAAAAAATATGGTGTGTCAAAAGGACATTTTTCGGTTGATTCTGCTATTACTATTACTCCCTTGGCAACTTTTTATTGTTTTAAAAAGTTATTTTTAGAGGTTTAATATGAAACTGGATTTATACATTTTCTTTTTTCTTGAGAATTGACAACAAAAGAATTTAACACCATTTATTAGATTGTTTATTTACAAAAACAATTTTTGCAAGTTTAAAAATATATATGACCCAACTACAATGCAATATTTATGATTTATTATAAAGAAATAACTATGAAAATAATTTTTTTTATTCATGAATTTATAAAAATGTTTGTGAACAAGAAAACTTAAATAAACACAAAACTACAAGTAATTAATTATGAATTATGCAATATGCATTTTTGGACAATTTCTTTCATTTGCTCTTGTCACATAAATTTACTAAAACATTTTGCAAGCATTTGGATTTATACTTTATTTTTTCTCAATAACTGACAACAAAAATGTTAAACACTATTTATTTATTAGTCAGTTAATGTACAAGTGTGTGATAATAAAATAAGCATACCCCCATCTCCCCTCTCACTTGTAACCATCCATCACAATAAAATAAACATTTTTC
This sequence comes from Acanthosepion lycidas, assembly GCA_963932145.1. Taxonomy (NCBI): domain Eukaryota; kingdom Metazoa; phylum Mollusca; class Cephalopoda; order Sepiida; family Sepiidae; genus Acanthosepion; species Acanthosepion lycidas. The sequence goes on from OZ010584.1 coordinate 55,642,261, forward strand.
AGCACTGAAGCTGAATGAACTTCATAAGCTTCTACTTAGAGTTGTTACTATATTACAAAGTATTTCATATTTAGATTCATATGTCTGAGTTTTATTAAAATTCTAAAAATAACTTTAAAAAAAAATAACAATTACCAAAGGAATATACAGTAATTCAGTGTCAAGAGAAAAACATCCTTTTAACACAGTGTTTTGTTCATTTTTACCAAATGTGGATGTGATTTTTGCTAGTGTTACTTGTCTATTACCATAGACAATTCTAGCCAGATACCTCTCATACATTGTGCTCATCATGATGGGTAGTAATATCTTTTATAAAGTATTCTTGATACATACATGACACTGTAGGTAGGTGCCAAATGTCCCTAGAATTTCGAAAATGGAAATGTCCTGTCCATCTAGCACTCACTATCATACCCTGTTCAAACTTGTCTTGGCATAAACATGTCTGATGTCCACACTGACTTACCAGATGTCAGAGCACAACTGGTATAAATCTGGGCATTTCTCTGATGTCATGGTAAAGTGCATCATTTACTATTTATATACCTTTACATACTGACTTTTGGCTTGTCAGTATATAAGATGCATAACGATGCTTGTAAAGTCTGTCAACTAAGAACATTGTTGTCATGATTAATAATTCCACTTGAACTCTTTCTTCTCAACATTTTCTATGTAGTTTAAACAAAGAGTATTTATTTTTCTGTCATGTTGCTGTGTGTGAGCCCATTAGATTACAGGTGGATGTTATATTTAGCTGTTTGAAATTTAGATTTTTTACCTCTCAGAATAAAATCTTTGTATGTTCACAAAGTGTTTTTTATTGTTATTGATTAACTGATTCAGTTTTGTTTTTATGTTTTTTTTTAGGACTTGCTTCTTGTAAAACACTTCCCAGTAAGAATAAACCAACTACCAATAATTGCAGAGTTACATCTGCATCTGATCTTCCACCCAACAATGACATACAAGATTCTGAAATTTCTCAGGTAAAAAATCTAGCACCATGTTCTGTTATTAGATTTTATTATTAGACAATAATAAAATGAGAAAATATTTAATAACAGTCTTGTATAAAGGGTTTTTTTTTTCTACATGAAACATAGAGAACCACTTTAGACAAAGGCAGGTTTTTCAACAATTTGCACTATGGTTTCAGATATTAGGTTGGTGCAAAAATAATGACGTAATAATGTCGTTTTTTGACGTATTTTTTAACGTCAAAAAACGACATTATTACGTCATTATTTTTGCACCAACCTAATAGAAGAATGTGCAGTAATATTTAGTTAATTATGTACAGTTTATCTAGAAAAGACAACTAACCAGTAGAAAAGACTTCTGCTCTTATGTTTTGACTGCTTTTTCCAATCCATTCCTTATTCATTCTAATTTTAATTATTACCTTGTCTTCATGCTTTCATACTTGATGTAAGAGACAAAACTTGAGACAATCTTTTTCTCTATAGTTTTATCAGTGAATATTTAAATATTTGTTCAGGTTACATGATGCATGTAAGTGTTAGTGAGCCCAGATATGTATGTATTTCTTGCTAAAGGCTTATGGCCACATCATGTTGAAATCACCATACAATCACCAAAGTTAAACAAAGTTGAGCCTTATCACTACCTAGTTGGGTGATCACTTGAGAATAACAAGTGCTGTAAGCTTGGATGTGCAGGTGGTGTAATGGATAATGTCTCGGAATTATTAATTAGAGAGTCAAGTTCCAATTCCAGTCAAGTTTGTTATATTCACTTATGTTTAAATACCCTTGGGAAAGGTATGAATCTACCTCTTCTCCCTCTAGCTATGGGTTAATTAGTAAGACTTATATCCGTAAAATCATTATCTCCAAAAGAATTCTTACAATTTGAAAATGTTTTCTGGATTTAAATAACCTGCAATGAGTTGATAAGCCATAAAAAATGAATCAGTTGATCAATCTTTTGTTGAATTCACTTTTTATTGATAGGTCTGTCCACAAAAAGGTGACAACTGTAAAACTGACAAAATTAACACTGAACACATTAAAGATTTACAAACGGAAGTTGAATACTGGAAAAATAAATGGGAAGAAGAAAAGCAGCAACTCCTTCAATTGAAAGGTATATTTAGAACATTTTATTTTTGAAAAATTTAAACAGAAGAATGATAAATATGGATTAGTTTCATCATGTGCAAATCATAAAACACAGAAATTACCTCATGCATTTTAAATTCCACCTCTATCACTTTTCCAAACTGATGTGTTCTGACACATTAGTATAATTAATTACCTGCTATTTCTTTAATTATTAACTAAATTTTTCACTGAGTTATTTCTTTTCATATACATTTTGAATTATATATTTGGTTTGGCAAAAAAATTTAATGTTTTGTGACAAAAATTATTTCTAAAATGTTTGGAAATCTTTGACTTATACAAAAATGTATGTAATTAATTTGTTGTAAATAAATGGATATTAAAGTGTGTATAAAAATGGATTGAATGTATTATTGTTACTAAGCAATGTGTTTATGTGGCATTTCAAAAATTTGAACTAGGAAAGCTAAAACTCAATTATAATAATTATAAAACCTATATGTTGCTCTAATGAATTTTATACTTCAAATATTGTAATACTTTTGTCTTTCACATATTTCAATCTCTATGCTTGAGAAACACATCAGTTTTCAAAAGAAGCATTTACCTTATTTAAATTAAGATTGCATTTTAATTCCTCCAGATTCATTTCTTTTAATATAGCATTATTCTTGACTAAAGAGTCATATCATCTTAATATTTTTTCTTTACTAAAAATAATATATTTTTTATATTTTCTTATTACCAAATGTTAATCAATGTATAGATATATATTTGTTTGAATAACATTTTTATGTTACAGTTATTCTTACATAACAATTATATAATATCAAATTTTATGAATACCATCTTCTAATAAACTAAAATAAGTTATATACTTTAATCCATATCCTTAACACTTCTGCTGCTGTAAACATACTTATACATCTTAACAAAACTTATTACCTACTGTTGTCATATATATACATTTTCAAGATATGTCTTTACTAAAACTTATATTGCCTTCTGTCAACATATACATTTTCTAGATATACTTATGTCTTTTTAAATCTTACATCATTGCCTAAAAAATTACCTATATATATATATATATATATATATATATATATATATATATATATATTTCTCAAGACATTTTGTAATATTAGTCTTTAGTACTTGTGTTATAAACTAACTATTTAGTGCTATTTCTAAACCAGCCTAAATATATAGTAGCATAAATTATAATCTCTTTTTGATATATTTTTAATATATTGTGTTGGGAGTGACATTTAGCTTAGTCTGTACTACCAAGTATCTGATCAAAACCAAAATGGTGGTACACATGAGCGATAACCATTTATTTTCAGTAAATAATAGTTCTTCCAAAATGGGACAGTGCAGCCAGACAACAATGCTATAACCACGCAGACATAAAAATGCTAATCATCAAAATGTTGTTTAAACTGTGTTTAAGGGTAAAATGTATGATATGTTTATACAGGTATAATAGCAGAGATGGAGTCTAACCATAAGCACAGTCTGAATCAACAAAAGCAGATATATGAGAATGAAATTGACAGATTGAAAAAATCCAACTTTGTCCTCAATTCCAAGGTAAATAAATCTTCATTTTAGTTCAAATAGCTTCAAATCATTTTTTGCTTTAACGTTTCATTTTCTTTTCACTTGTTCTTTTACTTCATATTGCTGAAACTGGAAAAGTTTGTTATTTGAGTTTATCTTGAATTTAAAATTATTCAAATATAATGTGCCCTGTTGGTGGGGCTTCAGAATATGTTGACTGCACCCCTGCAGAGGGTAAAAGTCCCTCAACGGGGCCACCTGTTGGCCGTGGGTGATGACCCATGACGCCCGGGGACAGGATCCTGGTGGTTGAGCAGGTCATGACCCAGGTGAAAAGTTGTCACAACCCTGCAACACACCACTTTGGCCTTTACCTGGGCTAGATGAGAGGTTGGAGAGGCCCGATCCGACCAATCGGCTAGTCACGTCAAGCCCTAACACCTATCCTCACAAAATAAATATCTTTCAAACTCTATTTCAAAACAACGTGATATTCCTCAAATAAGTGTCAGAAGGTGGTGGCAAGGGTCAATCAATTAGTATGTAAAAATCAGCCACATGAAGGAGTAAATAAAAGTTTTCATAAAAACAGGGGTAAGAAAATGTAAGTGTAAGAACACCAGAAATGCTGCCAAAAATACTACTAATATAAATATACCTCTTTTGTATCCCTGAGAAAATAGGGCGAATGGGCCACCCCCCTAATATCTCCCACTGCCGGGCTCCAAGGAGAGTGGGGAGCAAAAGAGATGAAGATAAAAACAAACCCACATGGCAACAACAAAAAGACCCCATAGCAAATCAAGCTCAGACAACGAGTCAGAGCATGAACTAACACATCATCAATTCATAGTATTAGAATCTATTGAAAATACTCCTCTTACCAAAATATCTCCTTTTAAAATAGAGAAAATTATCTCAACTAACATCCAAAAACCAGAATCTGTGAAAAAAATGAAGAATGGAACAATACTAATCAAAGTATCCAAAAATACACACGCAAAAAAAATATAAAACTGGACAACTTTTGACAAGATAAAAATCAAAACATACCTACACAAAACCCTAAATTCATCCAAAGGAGTTGTGAGAAGCCATGAACTCTCACTATGCACCCTGGAAGAGATAAAAACGAACTTAAAAAACCAACAAGTAAAAGATGTCAAAAGAATAACTATTAAAAAAATGGTACACTTATTGAAACCAACATATATACATTAATCTTTAACTCCCCTGTAATACCCAGGGACATAAGAATTAGATATTCAATAGTAAAAGTGGAGACCTACATACCAATGCCACTTAGGTGTTACCGATGCCAAAGATACAGACACCACAAAGAAACTTGTGCTAGAGATCCAGTGTGTAGAAGATATGAAAATACAGAGACTAAACATCCAGAAAATTGCAGTGAAAGACCTAGGTGCCCAAACTGCAAAGAGGAGCACACTGCAGGCTCATGCAAATGTAAAGTATGCCAGAAAGAAAAGGAAATCAACAAAACAAAGTATTCACAAAATATCTCTTTCTTCAAAGTAAGAAAAATTGTCGAAACGCAGACACCCACAATAACATATGCCTCTATGCTGACCTCAGAAAATAAACATCCTGAATATCCAAAAAAAAGAAACAACAGAAAAAACTAACTACAAATCTGAAGAAATCTCAACCTTAATAGATAACCTGAGAATTCTACACTGAACTAACCATAATACTCAAACCTGAAATGATGAAAACAGCTAAAAATAACCAAAAAACAACTGAACACTCCACATCAAATATCACAAAACAAACTCAAAAAGAGGAAACCAAAAGCCTCAGCAGAAGCCAAACAGACCTTCAAAACTGAAACAAAGAATCTACAGCAAACAACCTGAAAACTCAAAATAGATTTTTACTTCTCAACAAAATAGAACAAGAACAATCAGAAAACACGACCACAACTGAACTCTTGAAAAGAACACACCGTGGAAAAAAAAAAAGACACACAAACTCAAGAAAAGCCAGCGGAACCAACAATTAACTTCCAAGAACAGATCAAAAAGCCAAACAAAATTCTCCCCGGGAAAAAAGAAACAAAACAAAAACCCTAGAAACATGACATCTGAGAATACCCCACCATCCCTAGAAGAGATGGATATATCATAAAAAAAAAATGAACTCAAGATCACACAAAATTCTACAATGGAACTGCAGAGGTGTGAAGGCAAATATAAAAGAACTGCTGTTACTAATTACAGACCTAAACCCAGCTATAATATGTCTTCAGGAAACCTTAAAGAATAACAATAAGATAAATATAAAAGACTACCAACAATATAATTATATTAAAAACTCTAGTCTTTGAGCATCAGGAATCAAAGGAGGAGACAAAGTGGACACAGCAGCCAAATCCTCACTAAAAATGAACATAGACAAAAACATAAAAATGCCATACACAGAGTTGAAACTTGAAATAAACAAATTCATCAAATGGCAGAAAATATGGGAAAACCAAACCAAAAATAAACTCCATCAAATAAAACCTAAAATAGAACAATGGAAAAGGGGCTCAGATGATACCTGAAGAAAACAAGTTCTTATGACCAGACTACGCATAGGACATTCACACTTGACTCACTCTTACATCCTGAAGAGGATGGATCCTCCAAAATGCTACTGCGGAAGTAGACTCACAGTGTAGCACTTCGTGTTGAAGTGCAGAACTATCTCCAAAATAAGACGAAAATATTATAACCATAAGAGCCTCAAAAGAGTCCGAAGAGACAGACACCAACAAGATGTACAGTTTCCTTTCAGAAATCGGTATCCATAACAAAATTAAAAAAAAAAAAAAAATTTTTTTTCCTTTTTATAATTTAACCCAATGCCACAATTAAGCTCTGCTAAAGTACTTGCTACTTGCAAGAGCCTCTAAGGCCAGAATATCAGAATATCTATCTATATGTCAAAGTGTGATTATCAAGCTATCTATCTGATTGTCAAGGTATAAATATCAACATATATATCTTTATATCGAAGTATGAATGACAAGCTATCTATCTAGTTATCAAGGCCTGGATATCTATTATTGACATTAAATAACCCAACAAGGTTGATATACCGTAAAACACAAACAAACAAACAAATCAAATATAATACAAGTTTTGTCATCATGAAAAGAATTTCTTGATTTTGATAATAAAAACTCTTTTCATTTATATTTAATCAAAGAAGCAACTAAACATTAAAGAATTATATGCTTGAGTTCTCTCCAGTGTAACAATTATATCCTCAATATTATGCCAAGATACAACCCCAAATTTATGGAGGGTAAGTACTAATTCCACAATGGCTCAGATGAACAGGGCAACAGTGTTTGAAGAGAAAAAACACATGTACTATTTAAATATATTTAATATACAGGTAGAAAAAAGAAAAACAAAGAAAAAAGAAGTGTTTGCAGACAATTTGCACCTGCA
>OZ010584.1:55654377-55786877 GCA_963932145.1 Acanthosepion lycidas
GTTCATTAATCCAAAGATGGAATGAACCAATGTCAAATAATATCCAAATTGGGAATTCCATAAAGTGTGCTCATAGGATTTACTAATGTTTAGTTAAAGAAAGTTGAAATCGAGTTAACAAATGATGACAGATGTGGCAAAATCAGACCCAAAATGGCAGCAATGTATCTTTTTCACATGAGCTATGGCAGAGCAGCCAAATGAAAGCCACTTCTGAAACATGGCAACATTCAAGAGGAATAGAAATGAGCAATTGAGATGGTAGACAAATTTAAAAAATTTAAATCAGTCCTCATTTGTTCACTTTTGAACTGCAGAATTAGAACAGGTCTTAGAATTTTCTAGCTAAAAATGTTTGAACTGTATGCAGCCTGTTATCAAATGGTAGATTTTTAGTTATGGTATAGGAAGCAATTTTAGACATTCAAGTGTGTGGGAAATATCAAATCAGAAAAATTCTTATCTATTCTGCTTGAGAGACCTCTTGCACTCTTTGCTAGCATTTATCTAGATAAAAACTGCACTTTTATCATAAACAATGGAATTTCTTACTTTACAAGAAGAAAGATTCAAAAATAGCTGATTGCTGACATGGATTCTATTGATTATGTCAAGAACATTATGGTTCATGAAATAAGGAAAATATCCTGATAAATAACTTCTAAAAAAAGATTTGTTTCATGTTTTCAATGCAGCATGGTCAGTTTGATCAAGATAATAGATTCATTGTCTGAAAGAGTAAAAACATTAAAACAGATTTAAATCTTAAATAATTTCCATTGGATCCAACTTAAAAACTGTTATTAGTCAAATTGTTTGGAATTTTCAGCTGCGTTTGTTTTGGAACTTATGAAATTGTGACAGTAATTTAAGTTATCTAATATTGTAAGCCATCTTGCAAAAAGGTTTGATGATTTTCAATGGTCATGCTTGATTGTGGTTATGTCAGGTCACTCTACAAGTGCTTCTGGTATCATGTAACCTAGTATTACTGAGTCATCAGTGACTAAACTGGTTTCCAAACCAGGCTTTTTTTTTTGTGAGGAGGCAGATAGACACTCAGCAGAATTAAAAACAAAATGGTGAATGAACCTTCTTGTAGGGTCAACGGCCTTCTAGTACATTGGGTTAGACTGGGCTCCTGAGTTATATATGCAGTCAATAGGCTTCCTAGACTGAAGTCAATGGCCATTGTTGGCAAATTCCTTCAATAGAATCAACAGGCACATGTCTGTGACCAAAATGAGTCTTCCAGTTGGAGGACATCGGCTGTGGTTTGACCTGGAGAAGGGTGTGCTTTACCAGGTCATCTTGCCCAAGACATACTACAAATGAATGAATATCTCTCTGACTTTCAAATCAGATACATGGAGGAAACTAGTCAAGGGCTCAGCAACCCTACAGTCACATCTGATCAGAGGACTGATGATGATGTTTCTCACAAACTATGAAAAATGAGATAGATGTATCAAGTAAATTTACACACACACACACACACACAGCAAAATACATTAAGTATGATCCTATTAATAAACAAACAACTTCTGAAGATAATGGCAGTTACAGATTGTCTATAGTAAGGAATTAACATTTTACTGCTTTTGAATAACCGTCCTCAAAGTAATATAATTTAAAATCTAATTTTTTTTTTCATGCAGGATGAGTGTGAACTTGCTAAAAGTCAAAATTCTATTTTGGAGAAAACCAAAAAAGAATTAGAATCACAGATTAACCTTCTAATCCACCAAAAAGAAGAGATGCGACAGTCACTGCAAGACGTGAAGAATGCAAAACTAGAAGAATTTCAAGTAAGTCTGATTTCATTTTGTCTAGCATTTGATGGAAATGCACAGTTCTTTTCATGAACCAATCTATATTTATAATTATACAGAACTATTTAAACAACTGGATGTAGTCACTTCTCTGATGAATTATAAGCTTACTTTTTCTTCTGTATGTATACAATTTTACCAACATTTACAATATCTTTTTTTGGATTGTTTTATGATCTCTGTTCAACTTTTTTGTAATTTCCAATTTTCTGTTTTCATCACTCACTAAATTTACAGTATCCTGTTTTTCTTATGACCCATGACAATCTACCTATTTATATATAAAGATTAAAAAATAAATATACATAACTATACAATTATATTTATGATGAACAATCCTTCCTTAAGTTGCATAATAAAATCTCATTCCACCAAATAGTGTAAATATTTCTAATAAATACACTTATTATAAGGTGGAATTCACATGATATGTTGTCATATAAATACCAAAATATATTGAAAATCATTTGGTTAATACCAATTCTATTATGAAAACATTGGCTTGCATAATAAAATCTGATACAGTGTATATATATATATATATATATATATATATATATATATATATATATATCTTTTGTTAAATATGATGGGCAAGGAAGATTTTATTAATTTTTTATTTATTTTTTCCATTGTTCTTACATTTTTCTATTTAGTAGGAGTAAGAGAGTACAAAAACTGTTCATATTGTCCATTGTCCCAAGTGATTTGGGCCACTTCATTCTCACTCCCACCAGACAGAAAAATGTAAGAATGCAGGAAAAACTAAATAAAAAATTAATTAAATCTTCCTCGTCTGTCATATTTAATGAAAGATGTTTAAAAGAAAGGTTGCTGCCCAATTATACATTAATGTATATATATATATATGTGTGTGTGTGTGTGAAAAGTGTGTGTATATATATATATATATATATATATATATATATATATATATAATTATTTATATATTATATGTGCGGTACTTATTAGGGTCACAAACTCACATCAATCCAACCAAATATATATATATATATATATATATATATATATATATATATATACATATATACATACATATATACACACACACATATATATATATATATATATATATATATATATATATATATTCAAATGTTATTATAGTGGGAACTTATTATTTGAAATAGATGCCCCATTTTTATTTAGTGCCCACTACCATAATGTTTGAAGTAATAAAAATATCAGATTAAAAATAAATCCATTAATTCTTTGTAAATTGCTTTGTTTACATTTCGGGTACAATGGGCTCTCAAGCAAAATAGCCTAAATGAAGAGGATGTGCTTCCCTTAAATAGAATAAATAGAGCCCTGCCAGCTCACTGCGAAATCCTTTGTGGGCGAATGGTAAAGCATATTGAATCAAACGGTGGTGTCTCCTACAAATGGAGATGCAGTTTCAATCTCTGCCAGAGGACACATTTTCTTTACTAATATTTCTCAAATGCGCAGGTCAATAGATGTAATGAATACTGTTTAGTAAATATAAATGAGGCATCTATTTCAAATAAAAAACGTCTACTATAATAATGTTGGAAGTAAAGTGAAAAAAACTATTAAAAGTACAAATAACCATAACATTCTACACATATGAGAAGACGGGCACATGGGTGCACACACACAAACGAACACACACTATGAAAAAAAATAACTTGCACCAATGAAAAGTGCATATAAAAAGGAAAAATCAAGAAGTATAAGCAGTCAATTGCTGTACACCCTGATAAGAAGATGGAGTGATTCCTGGAGGATCTATGAATCTTTTACTGGTATTAATTATATATGTATGTGTTAATTTATGTCATTGCACTTCTAAGTATCGCTGGCAAAATTCTTGCACATGTTATTCCCAACACAATAATCAAATATCTCATTGATGACATCTATCCTGAATCTCAGAATTTCATTCAGGTCGTGGAACCATTGATATGATTTTTTTCACTTCATCAGGTTGCTGAGAAAGTTTAAGAAGAATGATGAACTCTATACCATCTTTATAGCTCTGACCAAAGTGTTTGATACTGTAAACAAGGGTGCCCTCTGGTTATTACTCAAAAAGCTTGGCATACCTGAAAGTATGCTAAATGTCATCATCTCATTTCACGAAGGAATGAAAGCATCTGTTTTATCTAATAGAGAGTTTTCAGAAACCTTTGATGTAACAAATGGCACAAAACAAGGTTGTGTCATGGCTCCTGTACTTTCTGCTCTCTTCTTTTTGCAGTATACTGCACCATGCTTTTAGTGATCTTGACATGGGTGTAAAATTTGAATTCTGCACAGGTGGCAGCCTCTTTTAACCATCAATGTTTTAAATCAAAATCACTGACTTGAGCAAGCATTATTCGTGATCTTTTGTTTGCTGATGACGCTGCAATCATAGCTACCTCAATTGAAGCTCAAATACTTGTCAGACATTTTTGCAATGCACTTGGATTTACTATAAGCATAAAGAAAACTGAAGTTTTCCATCAACCAAGGCCTACACCTAAGCAGGTCAAGAGTGTAAAACAAAAACCACCTGCCCATACCTTTCCAATCATTTCTATTACTGTTGGCAGCAACAACCTGAAGTATGTGAAATCATTCTTGTACTTAGGAAGCAAAGTCAATTCAAGTGCTTCTTTGGATGATGAAATAGTTAACCAAATATCAAAGGCAATCAATGCCTTTGGGAAGCTTAAGCATCACCTATGGGATGTTCATGGGATTTCACTGAAAACGAAACGCAGTGTCCATTCTCACCACACTTCTTTATGCGTCAGAATCATGGACGCCATACAAAATGCACATCAATCAACTTGATGCTTTTCATAAATGTTGTCTTCGTTCAATATGTGGTTATACATGGCAGGACAAAATCTCTAACCCTGATCTTTTCATCAAATGTGGTGTCGGTAGTATTGAATCCTTTCTGAGGCAATCACAGTTCAGATGGGATGCCAAAAATCCTCATGTATAGCCAACTTTTTCATGGTAAGCGTAACGTAGGCTGTACATGGTTATGCTTCAAGGATAAAGTTAAATACAATTTAATTGCTGCAAACATTCCTATCGAGAAGTTTGAACTTGCTGTTGAAAACCAAGCAAACTGGAGAAATACCTGCTACCAAGGTATAACTAACTTGGAAAAGAATCGTCTCAACCATGTGAGAGTATTAAGAATTAACACTAAATCTCGGGCTAATACATCAGCCCATATGATGGACAACCCTTCAGTGTGCCCTTTGTGTGGATTTGTTTGCAAATCCCATGCAGGATTGTTGTCTCATACAAAACATAAACATAAAAACTGAACTGAACTGAAAGACACTCATACGTCGAAAACAACAGGAGAGACCATCATAATCATCATATATATATATATATATATATATATATATATATATATATATATAGTTGGATTGATGTGAGTTTGTGACCCTGGGTTTCACACTATTTGAGATCGTCAGACTAACTGATTAATTTTTAAATTTTGGATTTATATATGGTTGCGTATATTGGTGTTTTTATGGTAGTAGGAGGAAAAATTGTTGACAGAACGCCACTCATACTTACGCAAACATACATACATGCACGTTCACTCATTAACATACGCAGACATACATACATGCATGCTCACTCATTGGAGCTCACACAAACATAAACATATATGGGACTGGGCATATATGTGCATCCATGTGTCATTGCATACATACGTATGTATTTGGTTGCTATATTCAATGTTGGATTGTGTAGAGAATATCTTTCATCTGTTGCACTGTCAACACACAGACACTGCAATTCAACATTGAATACAGCAACCAAATGTGTATGTATGTACGCAACGACACATGATTGCTTATATATGCCCAGTCCCACACTATTCACATATGTTTATGTTTGTGAGAGCTCCAATGACTGAGCGTGTGTGTATGCATGTCTGCGTACATCAATAAGTGAATGTGCATGTATGTATATTTGAGTAAGTATGAGTGGCGTTCCAACAACAATTTTTCCTCCCACTACCATAAAAACACTGATATATGCAACCATATATAAATCCAAAATTTAAAAATTAATCAGTTTGCCTCACAATCGCAAATAACGTGAAACCCAGGGTCACAAACTCACATCAATCCAACTAAATGTGTTAGTTCTATCACTGATATTATAAGTACCACATATAATATATAAATAATATATATAAAAAGATTGCATATATATATTTATATTTATATACATACACATTTTACATATATATATATATATATATATATATATATATATATATATATATATATATATAATATATATATATATATATATATAGTCAGCACTTAACAAAATAGCTACAAAATAAAAAGTACATTGCACAAAATGCCTAATGACATACATCAGACATTATCCATTATATTATACAAAATATTTTTTTTTAATTTTCTTTTTATGTTTTAGGTGATTGAGTGCAAGTTAAAAGATGAAAGTGACCAAATGAAGAAGCAACTGCAATGGTATGCATATAATCAGCAGCTACTTGACCAAGACATTGCTGTTTTCAAGCAGAAAGACAAGGAAATAGATAAACTGAACAAGAGAATTGACCAACTTCAATCTGAGGTAAAATCTATCTATATATATATATAAAATTCTGTGACTTCCATTAGTTCATACATCTGTCAGACCCTCTAAAATAGCCATACATTGACAGATCAAAACCAGGGGTGAAGTGTAAACAAGTAAGTGAGTACAAAGTACAGTTGGTTTTATCAGGGTGTGTAAAAACTGTGAAGTAGGGTTTTTGTTAAAATATTTTTCCAAACAAATCGACTTCTTCAAATTTTATCGATTGGTTTGAGAAATTGAACAAAACTATTTCAGCATAATGAATGAGTATTTATTCAATTTTCTAAAGCCTGAATGGTACCGTGTTGGATTTCCAAAGCTGGAGTTAAGCATGTAGTGCTCCTGATGAAATATTTTTTCTGAATAGATTTTTCCTTTTCTTTCAACTATCTAATGAATGGTATCATTTCAAACCTAACAATTTTTTAATGTCTTAATATACTGTATTTGACATTCCCACATTTAAAAAAAAATGACTAAAAATATCTCATTTTGTTTTATTCTAAGATTCACCCTATGCAAGGCTCAAAAATTACTCAAGATAAAGGATTACTGTTTAAATGGTTATGATGAATGGAGTGCGTGATATAAATGAAAGAAGGGAGTGAAGATTATGAGGATTGACCCTTGACTTGAAGAGGTCAAGGTTGACATGTTTAGTAAAATAGGAATCTGTTCCAAAAAGTGCCTGCTCTTATGAAAAAGTGGATGTTTCTCTTTAAATTTGGAATACAGAGGAAATGAAGGTGATTTACCCTCATATAAATAACACGGTAAAGGCCTGAACTGGTGGGACTAAAGAATGGAGCTCATCTGAACATTTGCCATAGAAATAGTAACAGAGTAGCAATGGGCTTTTGCTGTTGCATCTGTGAGAAAAAGTCTGTAGAGTGCAGAATAATATAAGTAGTTTTATACTTGAAGTGGAGAGGTATCTCATCGGTTAATGTCTATACATTTCCTGTAGACAACTAGTATTTTTATCTAGCCTAACTTCATAAAAATATAATATTGTGGGAGAAGAGATCTTACATACCATCAAATACAGTAATTCTCTAAAGAGAATATAAAAAAGAATATATTTCTCCTTTTTTTATTCTTAAATTTATGAAAAGTTATAGCAAAGTTACTATTTTCTATTGCTACTTTCATTCTTCCTTCTTTCAAAGAAAATTTTAACAAAAATGCTTTGTATTATAAATAAAAACACTTTGTATTACATAGTTGCCAATGTGTCAACATATATTCATTGATTTATTAAAGGGAATATTATGCTCTTGTTTTCCTGTTTAATTTTATTTATATATTGGTATATTTTAATAGAATGCATTACTTATTATGAAATTGTGCAAAAGGGCAAACTCGTTACCTTTTGTAGAGCAGTTTGTTTTCTTTTGTAGGCGGGGCGTCGTCTAGAAGAAAACAAATTGCGGTTAAAAGAAAGATCAACATTCCAAAGTCGAATTCAGGATCTAGAAAGGCAGGTAAGTTCAAAACTGATTGACTAAACTTAGCAGTCAACTTTGAATGAATCTGAAATATTGAGATTTACTCATTGAAATAAGATTATTATACAGAGTTTTTATCAGATATTCATGGACACATGCCGTAAAATAAAAATCGATCTCAAGATTTTTACCTCAAAATTTTGAGTTAGCCCTATACTTACCATATAGATTTAACCCCAAACATACGGTAGTGTTGTAGCATTAATAGAATATTGCATTTGTGTTACTATTTTATTATTTTATATTCATTTCTGTGCTAATATGCCAAATATGTTCATCAAACACAAGTTTTAGTGAGATATATTTGTGGAATCCTATTGGAAGTACAGTAAGTGATGTACAGTAATTATTAGGAGTGATGTCCTACTTGTTTACAACTCGGTGGTAAAGCTTTGCATTTTATACCTGCCATATAAATCAACCACTGGTTTTGGAAAGATTTTTTAGGCTTGAAAACTTGACTTGTATGTCACAATTTACTGTATATAAAAGAGAAATTTTAGGATCTAGAAATATATAACTTTTGTAGATATTATTGAGATATTGAGATATTATCTATAGAAATGTATTTTATATGATATTAGCTAGTAAGAAAAAATATTTTGGGGAAGGCAAAGTTTTTTTTTCAAGAATATGAAATAATAAGCTGTAAGTAAAAATACTGAAAACATGGGAGGGGAGAAAGAAAAGAAAGACTAGTTATAACTTAGATTGGTTGATTATTTTTTAAGTTATTTATAAGCCCTTAAAAAATTAATACATTAGCTACTGGACTATTGTCAACATATATATAGTCTTTTAAAATTATTCAAACCTTTTGAACCCCAGTTTCTTGATTTTTCCCTATATCATTTCCCTGGCTTCTTAAGTTCATGGAAATCACTGTTGCTATCATCAATGAACAATGACTCTTAGACTATTTCCACTCATATTCAACCTCTTCAACCAATGAATCATCAAGTAGATCTGATGCCTGCTGAGCATTCATCCGCTGCTGTTTTTGATCTCTTCAACCCAGAACAGCTTGATTTTCATGATCTAGATTTCACACAAATCCACTACCATTTACATTTACTAAATGTTACGGGATACAGACACAATATTGCATCACCACTAGGCCAACATACCTCCTGGTGAGTTATATTTTTGTTGTTTTGCTGGAAGCTTCAAAGTCTAAAGAACAAGTTCTTTACCAGACTACATTTTCCCCTCAGAATAATTATATTTATACACTAAGTTACAAATGCCAACAGTCATTTTAGAAGTCTTGCTTATCTATTATGCCACTTTCACTCCCAAATCAACCTTTCAATTAATAGGATTCTGGTTTAAATCTATTATAATCACATCATGTTGAAAGTGATCAACACTTTTTGAAATCTTTTATGGGATCTGATCACATTTCAAAAGAAAAGTCCTTCAAATTTGTTTGTTACAACTGAGAATCTCCAGAACATGACCATTAACCATAACAATTAAAAATAATAACTGGTAATTCTAAACAGTTGTCTATCTGGAAAGTTGTTGAGAATAAAGTTAGAAAAATAAGCTAAAGTAAAGAACCCAATAGGAGGTCTTCTGTTTTTTTTTTCTTTTTTTCTCATATTATTATTAAGAAAACTTGTCAAAAGCATTAGCTTTCCAAAAATAACATTTCCTACTGACATTTAAAATTTAGAATTTAGGACATTTTTTTTTCTTTTTTACATTTCATCTTAGTCCCGAATGCAGTGTTAATGTTTTTCTTTTGTAATTTTAAACTCATAGTTTGAAACCTGTGATTGAACTATTGTAAACTATTTTATCATTATTTACAATAATAATAAGAGTATTAGCAGTTTTATTATTTTTTACTTAACTTGTCAAAAAGGAATAATTTTATAACTTCATACTTCATGTTCTCAAGTCTACAAACTACAATTTCCTTCAGCTATTTATTTCCTATATATTTATTTTCCTGTTTCTGTTCATTTCTAGGTACGAGAGATGGAAAGAATATTCCAGAAACGTAATCCAAATTCCTTGACTACATTATTCCTGGCTGCTCGTAACCTAGAAAAAGATGAGGATACTATGTCTAAAGAGTCTCCTCCAGTAATAAAGGTGCTGGAAGAGAAAGTGAAAAAACTAGAATCTGAACTGGAAACAAAAGAAAATCTGGAAGAAAAAAGAATTAGATCTGTTGAACAGAAATACAATAAACTTAAAGTAAGCAGAGAATTATTATAAATATTGGTGGTTTTATGTTAAATTTGTCCAAACATCAATACATTTACATGCTGTTTACACTACGTTATGAATTTTCTATTGGATCCTTATTAAAAATGTCGGCACTAATAAAATTTGACTCTAATAACTATAACATTATTCTATTTGTTCCTTCTTGTATTTGAATGTTATGCTCTCAGTATAACATGCAGGAAAATATTCTGCTTATTTGTATGCACATACATATTTAACAGGATGGTTACCGAGCTGACAGTTTTAAGTGGAAAAAGGCCATCAGCTTTCGAGTGCTAGGTTTTAGAAGTAGGCTAAGATAGCTGTGTTTATTTAATTTCTTTTTCAAGCCTTCCATTGGCTGAAAAACAACTTTATTCTTTTGATCTGAAGTTGAGACAGTTTTGAATATCATGTTTTTAGCTGGAAATGATTTTTCTGAAGCACCTTTGTTGGTTTTTAATTTCCAATGTTACAAAGTGTCAGAGTGAAAGCTTCTATTAGGATTTTGTTTTTTATCACACCTCTGAAATATATATTATGCTTTCTGAAACTGCACAGACACTAACACTGAAGTCAATTGTCAGGATTTTAACCACAGATTGTGGCACGTAAGCAAATAACTTATTCATTAGGCTTGAATAACATTGAAAATGCAAAATGAAGAGTTTATTTCTTTTTTAGATTTATAATTATTTGAATTAGCCACTGTAATAAAAATTAAAAGAAAATCTTTTTGTTTTCATTGTTTTTTTTGTTTTTTTTCACTTAATTTAACACATCAATATTTGAAAAAAATTAAAATAAATATAAATAGGAATTCACCTATTGTCCAGCTCACATTACTCCTCATCAATCTTTTGAACAGGAATAGAAGTTTTGTTTTTTTGTTTAGGATTGAGATTCCAGTTTTGTTTTTTGTTTAGGATTGAGATTCCAGTTCCTTCTAAAGTCTTCTAAGTTCCTTCTTCCTTCTAAAGTCTTTCACTCCCAGTAGCCCCTCATGTCTTAGTGACATTATTGCCTTGCTTTGAGTGAACTGATTAAAAAAAGTAACTAATTCAAATAGTTAAAACCTTAAACAAAATAAACTCTTAACTTAGTCTTTCCATGATATTTTTACTATATATGCATGTGACAGAATTTCCACAGATCCATCAAATAATTATATAATTATATGTGTAAGCAAATTCCAAAGTATCTTTGATTAATGAGTGAATCCAGTTCAAATTCATATATACATGCATCCAGTTCTGTACAGACACATTTTATAATAGGAGTAATATTATTTTTATAGTTCCAATATGAGGAGCAGATAGAGAAGCTGGAGCAACAAGTTCGTCAATTCCAGCAGAAATCCTCCCTAGGTGATCATCCATATAGTCATCGACTGGCCTTGGAAAAAGAGCTGGAAAGTGTAAGAGAAAGGCACCGTAATGAGACAGCAGAGCTTCAAGTCCAGCTAGAACAATTACATGCAACTGTTGATAAGCTCAAAAAAGATGATGGTAAGTAAAGAATTTATACCTTTAAAAGTTGTATACATCAAATATTAGAGTAAAGTTGGATGAGTATCTGATGGAATGGTAAAAATATATAATAATTTGGAGAAATTATCTTGACATGTTTTGCCAATGAGCTGGCATCATCAGAAAAACAATTTTATTTCACATGAACAAAATGCTTGATTTTTACTTTAACTGTATCATTAGATTTTAAGTCATTTCAATTTTTTTATGATTTAAGTATTTTTCACATTGTTTCAGTACCAATTTAGTAAGAAAAGTGGGTAAACTGGAATTGCCAAGTTGTATATTAATTATAGGTGATAATCATGGCACTTTCAATGCATGTTTGAATAAATTATATTCATTTTTTATAAAAATGACATTTTTCAGGTTAAAACTGTGATCCCAACATCTTTGGCAGCACACAAGTGCATTGAGCATGTTGTTTAATTTTAAATCCCTTTTATGTTTATATATATCTCTTTAAATCTTGGGACGTTCTGCCAATTTACTTTTAGGGGAAATTGTTTACATTCTGTTTAGAAGATCCCTACTTTAAATTTAACTTAAGACTTACATTGATTAAATTTAACTGTTTTTGAATTGTTTCTAGTAATTTTTATATGCTAAATTTCTTTCAAGTTTTTTCGTTATTATATTACCTACAAACTACATAACAAATAAACTTGAAAGAAATTTAGCTAATCTCTACAAAAAAGGATCACAAATAATTCAAAAACAGTTTCAAAATGTATTCAATGTAACTAATTAAACCAATTCAAGGTCAGGGTTCAATAATTAGTTATATCTATTAGGTTGGTGCAAAAATAATGACGTAATAATGTCGTTTTTTGACGTATTTTTTAACGTCAAAAAACGACATTATTATGTCATTATTTTTGCACCAACCTAATATTAATTGTAAATATTATTTATTAAATTCTGGAAATTGTTTGAACATTGTAATTTATTGTATCAGTTTCAAGATGTTTCCAAATTCATATAGATGCAAAGACAACAAGTACATGCAACTGTATAACTCTAATCACTGGTGTAATATGATAACAATTGTTATATTAATTGAACCTTTATGTCTTTTCACAAGTTAACTCGAGAGCAGTTTGACAGATTTCAAGAAAAAATGCTATATAGATCCACAGAAAAACTATCATGCTATAATTAGTTTAGGAATTTTTCTCATATTGCTTCTTGAAGGACATATGCGTACAGAAATGGAGGCTACACGAGAAAGGGAGAGTGAAATCCAAGCCCAGAACCAGGTACTACGAAAACAGCTTGAAAATAGCAATCAGCAGGTGACCATGCTTCGTACTTCTGTCTCCAGATTGCAGCGGGAAAAGAAACAGCAGCAACAACAGCTGATAAGGCAGCAGGTATCTGCCAAACAGAATTCAAATACTTTTGGTCAGTAAATAAATTTCACACTTTTTGCTCTGCTTTATTTGTAGTATTGTACAGAATACAACCATGTTATTTTTGTTTGTGCATAGTATCCCAAGAAAGCTTTAACCCTTTGAATCTGAGCAGCTCATATACTGGCCACTGTATGAAAGTGCACATACCTTAGCAGCCAGTATGTGATACTATTTGTCTTTGCCGTGGTAAAACGGAAGAACATTTTGTTAAAATATAAGAAAGTGTTATGTACTGAGAAACATTGAAACAAGAAGAGTTAATACCAAAAACCTGTGGGAAGAATTGAGGATTTAATTCACACATAAACGACTTGAATTGTATGTTGAGCACTTTGAACAATGGTGACCCAGACACAGAGGTCAGTGTTGATTGACAAACAGCTGCAAATGCAGGCTGGAAAAAAAAACTAAATTTTGTAAACAACTGAATTTGGAAGTGAGTTTTCCTAGATGGAAGGTGGTTGAGGTAGCATGAATACCAAGGCAAAAGCAAGGTTGAAGGTGAGGAAATTGCATCTAGAAATAGTTTATCATCTCTTCTATGTAACAGTTTTTGTTGTTTATAGTGCATTCCAAAGTTTAACCCCACAGAAGAGTATAAATTTAAAAAAAAAAGCAATGTATTTGCTACTGCTTATAAAACATGTGTACAGTGTATATGGATGCAGTGAAGGGTCATATATGTCAGCTGTGGTTGAGTAAGGTTAAAAAACAACAATTGTGACATATTTAACAAGCCTCCATTCACAGAAGTCCTTCCTTGTGTCTAGTGGTATACAAAAAGTGTTGTCCATTACAAGCTACATTGAAGGATAACTACTGAAGATGTTTTTATTAGCATCTTGATCATGTAAATGAAGCATTACATCAAAACTGTCTTGCTTTGGTAAACAGAAAAAGGTGTTATTCTCCAGTAGGACAATGCAAAGGCACATTCTGCAAAACAAACCCAAGAAAAAAATAAGATCAATAATTTAAAAGATTACCCAGTCAATTTATCTCTTAGGACTTCAGCAAATCATTTATTTTAAAGTGATCTATTTTTTGACATTATGATTTCTCAGGTTAAATAAAATTCTCTTGAAGCTTGTTATTGAAATAGTAACAGGTTAATGTGCAACTTTAGTTATAGCCTTTTTATTACATTTCATTTTTTTTATGTCATTGATTTGTAACACATAATGTAACCCAAATTCATTTCAGTCTGCTTTCAACATAGCAATTAATTGAGCTGTAAATGGAAAAATATATTATAAAATGTGTTAGAGAAATAGTATAAAGAAAATCTTTTCTTCTCCTAAAACACACTTTCCTGCAGCTGTTTGTTCTTTTGTTTATATTTCAGATTAAGAAAAATTACGGAGCTAATTGCAAGTGCTAAAAGAAAAGAAATTCACCCACTCTAAAATAAAAAAAAAATCAATAGGGTTTTATGTAAAATATCTTATAAAATGATTGAGAAATTTCTAATACAAAAACATATTTTAATAGCTTTGAGAAAAATCTTAAACTGCTCATTTTAGATACTTGAACCAATGTTACTCTAACATCCATCTGTGAAAAGACTGTCAAATGTTAAAATTCATTTTGAGAAAAATTTTAAATACTTTACAATTTAGGATATTTATTTATAGTTTTTTCTTTTCAAAATACCATATTCACATCACCAATATTACTATTTTTCTTGAAACTGCTAAAAAAGTTATACCTTGGAATTATTCATTTATTTATGATATTGAATATTTTTCAGATTTTAATAAAAGACAAAAAGCTAAAAAGAATGATTCTAGTGCTGCCCAGAAGAAATTCCCACAAGAAAACAAAAATTTCACTGAAATACCAGAGGAAATCTTAGAAGAAAATGAATCTCTCAAAACTGAGGTATTTTTTGTTTTTTTAAATTGTCACTTCTGCTATTCCATAGATACTATATCTCTGTTATTTTCTCGTTTCAAGGATTCAGTGAAAACAATGTAAGCACATTGTTTTAATAAATATCGTTGTACAATACTTAATTACTTTGACATTATTAACAATATGATAAAAGACATGTAATAAATGAGTTAATTTTATTATGAAGTTTATATCTTTTCTCTTATTTTTTAAAATGCCATATCTTTTCAGAGTGTAGGGGATCATGGCTCTCCACAGATTCTTTATTGTTTGTGAACTACCATAATGTTTTAGTAAGAATAGTAAAGTGGTTTCCAATTCTATTATAAGTTAGCTGTTACCCAAAGCATTTTTTTGTAATCATTTCACTCCACAAGCAAGGCAGTAAAAGCCATGAGGATGCAAGGTGTTACTAAGAGTGAAAAAAACAAAGAACAATAAAAGAACAGGAAAGCAATCTGGAAAAGATTTCATAAAGAGAAGTGTGGTAGAAGAAACTATTAGCACAGAAATTATGCTTACAAGTAGTAATTTCAACAACAAAATTGTAAGACCTAACTGCCAATCTAGTATGGCATTTAAATTTGTGAAGTCGAGGTACTAACAAGGAAAACTCATCAGAACAATTACTGTGAAAATATTTATAGAAAAGGCAAAGAGAAAGCTACATTATCACAATGGGTAAATGACTGAAATCATGATGCCAAGTCAAGACTGGTAATGTCACAGAGTGTTTTTGGATTTGGTCTCTAAATATATAACAGAAATACCAGACCAGATGTGGCAGCAATAGGGATGCAAGGATGAATGAATATGACTTGCCAATTTCATTTTCTGCCGTAATAACCATTCCATCATCTGAACATGCAGATAAAATGCTGCAAGCTTTTCACTGCTCTGTTGCTATTTCAATAGAAGGTGCTCAGAAGAATTACATTCTTTAGTTCCACCAGTTCAAACTATCATAGCTAAGACCCGCCAAGCCACACACATTGTAGCTAACCACTGTCATATTCCATTGGTGAGATTTAAGTTCCACTCAAACAGCTTTTTCCCATGAACCACTGCTTTGTGTAACTGACTCCTAAGAGCGTGCTTCCCTGATCATTACAATCTTAACCTGTTCAAGTCTAGAGTTAACTGTTATCTTTTCCACATATCTGCATAAACTGTATCTCTTACTCTGTAACCCTCTACTTTGAGTGGGTCCCGGGCCTTGTACAGGGTGAAGTGAACATCAGTGTTAAAAAAAAAAAAAAATCAATAAAACAAGAATATCAAACATTTTAAAACTTGAACAATTGTGAAGTTTAACAGATGATCACAGTAGCCTCTAAAACAAGAAGGAAATTCCTCATAAGAAACTAAAATAGCTGATTTTCTAAACAGTAGTTAGTTTAGAAGTGACATAAGACAAAGTGTGACATTATCAAGAATGAAAACTAGGTGTAGCTTGGGAATGCAAGCTGACTAGTTGAAAGGGAATTGCTACTTTTTATTATTGATATGTAGTCTTATGTCATTCTAAACTAACATGTAGAAAATCTAGAATTAAACTTATTAGTTTCAAAATTTTTTTAGAGGTACTATAATCTCTATTGTTCATTTATTTGATATTCTTTGATTTATTGATTTTTCTAGCTGGATCAACTACAGTTGACTATTGAGCAACAGAAAGTGGAATTATACAAGACAAAGGCTGAATCTGAAGCTTCTTCTTGGCAGATACAGGAAAAACATCAAGTTCAGGTATGAATAAAAATTTAATTCTGTTTGCTTCATCAAGTGTTGATTCTTCATTTTAAAACAACCAAGGAATGAACATGTTTAATTTAAAAATATTTAAAGTTTATAGAAATTCTTGAAAAAAGAAATATATAAGACAAAAGGAAAACTATCTTAGCTAATGCATTTCATCCTCTGGTGTACTTTTTGTTTTGTGACAAGTATTTATATACAAGAGCGAAAATGTATATACAGGGTGTGAGGGGTAAATTGTCAACATTTTATATTTTTAATTTCACACATGCATATTGCTTCTTTTTGATTTTGTTGACTGCACAGTATAGTAGGGTCAGTTGGGTACCATCTGTGAGAAAAACAGCACCATGATGCAATTCACTCCGCCAGAAATTTGGAAACAGCATGCTGTACTGCTTAGTATTCATGTCGGTAGCTCCAATATGAACATTTCAGAGTGTTTGGGTGTCAATCTGAGGGCAGTGCAAAGGATTTGGAAAGATTTGGATGAGTCTAATGGTAATTACAAAGGTGTTTGGAGTGATCACTAGTGATGGTGATGTTATGCTTCCATTCATCTTCCTTCAACACGAATGCCTACATCAAGTGCCTTGAGGAGGTAGTGCTGCTCTGGGTCAAGAGGGTGGTTGCTGGAAGACCCTATATCTGGAAACAGGATTCTGCACCATGCCACACAAGCAGGAAAACCTAGTCATGGCGGTGAGACAATTTCTGCGATCACATCACCCTCTACTTCTGGCCACCTAACTCTCCAGACTGCAACCCCTTTGATTATTATGTTTTGGGCACAGTTGAGCAAGAAACCAACAAAAAACCTTGTAGTACCAAAGATGAACTGGAGGCAAGGATTATAGCAGCATTTGCCAACTTAAACAAGGAGACCACCCAGAAGAGTTGCAGGGGATTCTGAAGTTGTCTGGAGTTTGTGTTTGAAGCAAATGGTGATTTTATTGAATAAATTTACTTTTTAGAATTTAAAGATATTTTTGTGTAATTTTGGTAAATATATCAGTTAAAATGAGATATCAGTGTTATTTTCATGTTAGTGCAATTTAGACGACAATTTATCTATCACACCCTGTATGTTTGCACACTATTTCTGACTTCAGTTAAACCCCATTATATACAGAATATAATTTTAAAAATCTTCAAAATACAGGAAAATTAATGCAAGCTTAGCAGTTTGTTCTTTTATTTGATAATATATGCTACCATAGATATGTTCAAGAATTCCTGTAGTTGCAAAGAGTGATATTGAAACTGGAACATGCAGTCCATTGTGACCATTAATGGTTACAAGAAAAATCTGAGAAAATACTAAAATCTGTGGTATGATTCATCTCCCCCATTGATGAATCTGTTCTGGACACACATATTCAGGAGAACTCTGCAGAGTTTATTATTTAATACATATTGTCTTGAACAAGTCTACTACAAAATCAACAAATAATGATATATTAAAACTTATTTTTTGTAAATTAATTCTATTTTACATTTCTTTTGGTCAAATTTATCAATCACTTTGTTATAGCAAGTATTTTCACCACACTCTACTTTCATCTTCAAAAGGAAGAAACAGCTAACTCCAGTTATGTTGTTGTTATTTTTTTTTTTTTTTTACTTCTTGTTCACTCAACCTTCACCTCTAATCCTTCTTTTACTCAGTTTTTCCACATTCACAATTTGTCCTAAGAAATGAAGGAAGGGGAAATTTTTTTTAAAATTATCAAAATTCAAGGAGTATAGTAAAAATTAACAATAATTAATTTTTTATTATACAAAAAATCATTTGTCCTAAGACAAAAGCCTGCATTGCATATATAGACACTTTGCTACTGAACTCCTGATTATGAAACATATGAATATTTTGTATTCTCATTGAGTTTCTGTTACATAAAATGGTAAGTATTGGAGGTGGAAGTGAGTTTATAATCACTAACTTAGTGTAGTTACAAAAGTCTGTCTAACCAATGCTTTTGTTTGATTTTTCAACTTTATATACTGTACAGTATTTAAGGATGTATGTTTATGATACACATGAGGCAAATACTTAGATAATCTAATATACATGTATCTATTTGGGGTGACGAGGGAGAAAACCGAATCTTACCTCAGAAAAGGATTTGTGCTCTTTGTGCTATCTGTAGAAAAAGAAATAATTAAAGATTGAAGCAAATTTAGTAGACCTCAAAATATGGTAATTGTTTGACTTTCCTACTAATCTTGACCAATCACAACTTTTCTTACCTTAATAAAAGGACTCTACTTTGGACCACAGGACAGTCATTGGCTCTTCATGGTTGAAGAAGTAGTTGTGTGTTGTAATGGAATTTTTTTACCCTTTTGATTTTCAGACTCAGTATTTTCTGTTGTGGCACTTGTGAAACTTATTTTTGACCCTTGAAATTATGTCCTTGGACTTATGATTTTTTGATCAGAACCTCCCAGTTGTTATTTATTTCACTATTGCTGAAAATGATGTTTATCATATACAAGACTCTTCTCTGGCACTCCTTTTCACCTACATGAAACATGTACTATGTTCTTCATTTCAATTATCTCTTGGCCATTACATTACCACTTGATTATATCTAAAATAGTAATATTTTACTTATCTAATGAATAAAAAATTCAGTGTGCATCTACTTGGGAAATGCATTTTATGCATACATTCATGGCTCACTAATATATACAGCCGCGCATGTCACATTTCAGGCTAATTTCTAACAGGCCTATTTGGTTTATAGTCAGTTTATATCTGTTTTATTTAAAACATGTTAAAACCATCCAAAAATATACAAATAGGTTGTTTTTTTTCTCTTTTTAAACAAAAAAATAATAATAAAATATTATAAACAAACAAAAAAACTTATTAAAGAATTAATAATGCAAAACAAATACAAGTAAAGAAACTTTCCAACAATTTCACCATCAAAGACTATTCTATAAATTAGAATATAATTTTTTTTTTTTTTAATTCAAAACCATTAGGACAACACTTTGCTTCTTCCAAATGAGTAAAATCCCTTATTGTATCAGCTGAAATAAAATCATGTAATTCATCAGTTTGGACCAATCATTGTTTTGGAGACTTGGAATTCACATGTATTTGACAAAAGAGACGGTTTTCTTATTTTTCCTGAATGTATTGTAGGTATTGGATGTAAATTCCAATTAATTTTGTTTCATTTTCCTTTCAAAATAAATTTATCTTCAAAATGTTTCATACATAGAACTGAATTTTTTGTAGGAAACCAATCAATACGATTAACAAATTTTATTCATTTTTCTATGGGATCAAATTTTCCAAGAGGAAAAGAAAATGTCAATACTTTTTCACTGTTAGAAAAATATCCACTAGAACAGACAAATGCAACACATTTGTTAACCATTTTTGTTAAACAAAATATCACAACAAACTTTAATCTGTAAATGAAATGGTCTATGAAGTAGAAAATTTACCTAATAACATCCATTTGCCAAACGAGCCATATACACAATTGAAAATCATAAAAGTGTGATAACTCACAGCTGTTTATAATTCGTGGATTAGAAAAAAAAAGTGTAAATATGCATTTTAGTGTTGAAAACATGTCTAGCGAATTGAAATAATGTCTGATAAATTCTACATAACTGTACGTTGTTAATTTATGTTCTAAGAATTCAATTTTTAAAGTTACTTTTAGATTAGAAATTTCTAAGCGCCATTCATATTTTTTTTTCTTTACATTACATCAACCTGTTAGAATTCAGCTTGTCATGTGACATGTGTGGCCGTATATTATTAGTTGGCCATGATACATCCAAGACATAGGCAATGAAAAGGAAGAGAAGTTGATAGGAAATGGTTATAAGAGGAGTAAAGAACAAGAAAAGTTTCTTCTAAAATACATATATAGGCCACCTGTTAATTTTCATGTCATTCATGCACTAAAAATAATAAAATACATTGAGGAGTTAGAATCAAAAATATCATTGTCAGCAGTTGACATTTTTAGTTTCCATAACTGTAGCATTTGGAAATTTTGTCATTGGTTTTGTACAATTTTTCTTGCCTTAACAGATTGATGCTTTGAGACTTTCTCACCAGCGAGAACTTCAACGGATATTGACAGAGCAAACTTTGCAGAATTCTACAAATCAAGTTCCTGAGCTTTTAAGTAAAGTCGATGCCCAACAAGTAAGAATAAATCCTACCAATTTTTAATTTCAGGATCATGCAAATCATAACTGAATTTGTTTTAGTGACCATCTTGAGTTTTGTTCCTTAAAGAAATCATTACAAGTTCAACATTTCTTTACATTGATATTACAATGTTGATTAAAATTGAATTCATACAAAACAAAATTATATGCAAGTAAAATTGAATTGAAAAATAAAGTAGGTTGTAAAATAGACAAAATAAATTGAAATTGAGTTTCTAGTGCATTTGTTTTGCTGTCTGTGGTGTCAGGGCACATAAACAATTTTCTATTTAAGAAATGGACAAGCTCAGTATTTAGAGGATCAACTTTTAATATTTTGTTTGATTTTAAATAAAGATAAATTATGTAAGAAATCAATGAATGCTTCAAGCACAATAAAGCCTCAAGGCTAATATTTTTGGGTGTTGGAGTAAATTTTCTATGTTTATCTTTTCTTGAATTTGCAAAATAACATAAATATATGCGACACACTACACAAAAGTTCACGGAATTTGACCATGTAAAACTAAAAACCTTAATACTTAGTTTCCACCATCTCCTTCAAAATAGTTCCCCTGGTCACATATACAGTGATTTCACAAAGGGTAATAGCAAATGTCTGTA
This sequence comes from Acanthosepion lycidas, assembly GCA_963932145.1. NCBI lineage: Eukaryota > Metazoa > Mollusca > Cephalopoda > Sepiida > Sepiidae > Acanthosepion > Acanthosepion lycidas. The sequence continues at coordinate 55,675,971 of OZ010584.1, forward strand.
CTGCATTCAGTTTGTGTGTACTGTTAAAATCTTTCAAATTTTTGGTTAGCATCTCATGTAGTAAATTTTGTGAATTTTTATTTGACACTTGTGACAAGAAAGTACATTTGATATATATATATATATATATATATATATATATATATATATATACACACACAATGTGATTCAGTAACATTACAGTTCATCATTTTATATTTCAATATTTTTTCTGTTAGATATTGATAAATCATTTAAAAGAGCAGCTGGCTAGTACTCAAGTTGATAGTGAGAAATTGTCAGCCCTTAAGATCCGAGAAGTGGTTCTGGAAAATCGGGTGCAACAGTTGGAAGATGAGCTTAAAGAAGCGAAAGCATCATACAGTCCAGTAAGTATGAATCTTTTACATAGTAATTCCTAACCTGTCAAGTTATGTTTATAAGCAGTTACAATATTTTGCTTTCTTGCTGAACCAATAAGACTGTATTTAAAGTTAAATTCTAACATCTTTGCTAATTTCAATAAGAAATCAGTAATAGTGAAAGTCATATAGCCTTAAATAATTCTAAAATGAAAGAGAATTGGAGGTTAATACACTGCAGTACTTTCTTTTACTAAGCATAAAAGATGATGAAGTTAATAGTATGGGCAATTGGAATGAACCCCATACAAGATTCCCACATAACGGATGCAGGTGTAGCAATAATAAGAGAGTAGCACGCAAGACTTATGATTTGTACAGCATTACAAATGGGTACTTGCAAACTTAATGGTGTCTGCAACCAATCTTATCTGATGAGGGTGAGTTGATATTCTCACTATCTACGGACTTTTTTTTGATAAGGGTGTAGTGATGTCCTGTTCAGCATGTTGTCATTCCGAAGCTTGGTACCAAGAATAAAGAGTTGTTCAAAAAAGGTTGGAAAGTGCACCAATCAGCAGCTGTGAAATAATTGGCTAACTTTAAACTGCCAAGAGCAGATAATCATATAATATCTTATTTCTTATATATTCCCAACAAGGAAGAAAACATTCACTGAGCATCAGTGTGTGTTACGTAGTTAAATGCACTTTCATATGCAACTATATAGTCAACATGTACAGTTCAATAAGTAAGTCACCAGAGTTCAGAGTTAATCACTTTGTTAGTGTGATATTCAATTTTCAATGATAACTGCATTAAATATTCAGAGATAAGAAAGATTAGTACCAAAAATTTAAAAAGATTAGGAACCTTGTGGGAAGACTACCCTAGGATTCTTTGGTATTATTCTGGCTATACTCTTCTGTTAGTACAGAAAATATTTATTACTTTATTTTATTTTGGTAATATTAATAGTAAACAAAATCAGAGATTGTATTACTTTTATTTTTTCTTTTAGGCCTGACATGGGCCTTTCTTTTTTGTCTTGATGCATCTTCTGGAGGTACCTTTGGGTCAGGGACAATTCCAATGGAAATAAGTGTATCTCCACTGACTCATCTCCTTTCATGTCAGCTGAGCCAACCCTTTCATCACTTCCCAAATGTAATTTTTTGACCCTGCCCAGTTGCTAGAATTGTCTGGGTTTAGCTGGGTTCTTAATTAGCACAACTTCATCAACTTTGTTTTTTACTGTGATAATCTATCTCATACAGTTCTTTGCACCCTTCTCTAAAGTTGAGTAAATATTCATCATACCAATTTTTTTAAAATTTTTCTGATAGTTCCTTTGTGTGAGACTCTTTCAGTTGGTTTCTTGTTGGTTCAGTACTGTTGTTAATTAGTATATTCTGTTGTATTGCCATTTCTACATTCATATTTTGGTGAATGAATGAAGTCGGTGTTAATGGGATGAGCCTCTTGGCCAAAGAGCATCTATACATCTTGAATTAATTGACCTCTGTATATCTGTTAATAATGTCAATAATTCATAGTAATTAATTTTTGATCTTCTAATTGTTTTAAAGAGGCTGATTTTTATTGCTTTGATCATGTACTCCCAGACACTTCCTACCCATAGGGAATAAAGAGGTAATTTTATGTGTTTTATTGTTGTACTTGCAAAAGTGTCAGCAAACAATTTATTATTTATGTGAATATCAATAATATTTTTGCCCAGGGCGGCATTAAATGATTTAGCATTATCCCTGTATATGTGGCTTGGTATGCCATAAAGATTGGTAAAACATGTTAAGGCTTGGATCAAGGGCATAGTGCCCATATCTGGTACAATTTCAATATGTACTGCTCATACATTCAAACACATAAATATCAATAAATATATCTTTGTTGCTTTCTTTTTTTCTACCCATATGTGGCCAGTGTAATCCACTCCTGTATGTTGAAATGAGTTTATAAAGTTCACTGTGTTTAAATAGGTTGGTAAGTCTAGGATATCTAAATGCTAGACTGTTGTAGTGTTTGCAGATATAACATCCAAGTTAGCCATGATGGACCATGTTTCCAAAACTCCAGTTTAGTCATGGACTGGTTAAGGTTAACTCCTCGTGAAATCAGGTCAGCAGGGTTCTCTGCTGAGGATATGTATTTAAATTTTATTTATGACTGGGCTAATATCTGCTTCTTAGTCCTCACATTTCTGTTTATTGTGATCTTCGTCACTGTCATCATTTCATTGTTAGGACAATAGTTATATCCTAATATCTTTTCATAATCATCTTCATGTTGAGAGATGGTATTTTCCTTTACCATAATTGATTTAAGCTCCTTACTATTAGTGTTGCAAGAGCATAGGTTGTAATTGTCTTCCTTGAGTCTATCAACCACCTTTTTATACAAGCTGATAATTTTATCAGGATGATTTCTAGTTTGTTGTAGATTAGCTACATAAAAGTTATTTTTGAGCGTACATTCATCAAGCTGGTAATGCTCTAAATGATATTTTAAAATGTAGTTAATAAACGGGCTTGCAGTAAACCAAAAATCAAGATGTTATATCTAAAGGACAACAATTTGTCTCGATTTTTTTATGAAGAAACAGAATTTGTCCCTTTTAAGTTTAATCATTAGAAAGGCTTTCTTTATGTTGCCTAACATAATACACTTGTTTGTTTTGGATTTTAATAATAACTTGATCATATTGTTGATCATGTTTATCCTTGTTTAAGGAGCACTTGCCCTCCGTTTTAAGGGAACAGTTGAAAATTGGTTTAATTTTTGTTATAACTTGAGATTCCATTTTGAACACAGGCCTATGTGGAATCCAAACACATTTTTCATACTCTTCTGATGGTATGGATATTCTTTCTATAATGTCTTCTTTTTCATGCTAAAAGAATACTTCATTATAATCTTTACGCAGATTTTTATGTTCAAGAGACTGTATTGTTCTTTGAAGTACAGCTAAGACTATTTTATAATTAGATGGAACAGAATTGATTTTGTCCTCATACCAAATTTCCTCTATTTTTTGTCATATGAACTAATATCTATTTCCCTAATAACCGAGTCTACCTCTAATATACACTCTATATTTTTTTGTACTAGAGACATATCAAAGCTATCAGGTATGTTATCAGAGTAGGTGTCTTTTGGATTTAATACAAAGTTACTTCTCACTCCAGACATTTGGCTAAGTCCCTTGCAATAGTATGATAATTGTTTTGACTAACTGTAGTCTTAAAATTTACTGGTTTTATTTGATGATCATATAGAAAATGATTAATCTCTCCAAAGGTAATTGCCATGCTGAACCCCTCATAGATTTAACAAGTTTGGTAGAATGCATGAATTGAAATATGTCAACACCTATTAATCCTAAGATATTGACCTGGCCATGTTTATTTCTTGAAAAGGATAATCTTTTGTTCAAACAATTCATCAATTTTTAAGATACCAAATTCGCTATCAATTAATGCAGGCAAAGGGAGTCGCCTCCCCTCCTCTATCTCAATATCCAGTACAAGCTGATTAAATCACCTGTTAGCTTGTCCTAAGTATGTTTTAACTTGAAAATCCACTTTTTTTAACACCCTATAAAAGGTAATTTAGCCATTTAATTATTTTGTTCGAAAAGTATGAAGTGTTTGATAAGCAATTGACTTCCCTGGAATTTATTCTCTTCACAGGTGTTAGTACACATGTGTATACAGAAATATACCTTTTAATTTTTCACATAATGCTGTTATATGTTCCTTAGAAGAACAATTCTTGCATGGAAAAGGCAATTTAGATTTATGCCTAGGGTAGTTATTTGTTTTATGATTTGAACTATAGCACTTAGCACATAGATTCATTAACTTACATTGATCTTTGTGAGTTTCAACAGTAGTGAACTTGGTAAATTTAGTTATCTGATATCCCTTGTTAGCACATAATCTACAATGCATACCATTGTAGTTTGTGGAGAAATTCTATAGAGCTGCCACAGAACCTTCCTTCTCTCTAATATTATGTTTATATTTTGAGATTTCATTATGATTAATTCTTTTCGTTTTAGAAATAGTTCTGATAGCATCATTGCTATGTTCAAATATGTTGCTAAGAGTTGGGTAACTAGTTCCCACTCAATGTATGACTTTGCACCTAAAATTGTGAGGAAGCCACTCAAATACAATATGACTGACCAGTTTCAAACCTGGCATGTCACCTTCAAAAATATCCAACCCATAGGAAGTTTTAAGTTTGTACAAATTGGCGCAAACTTCTGCTAAATATTGTTTTACATTCACAAATTCAGCATCGTATTTAATCGTATTTAGGTTGGGTTGTCAGTATCTGTTTAAATATCTCATTAACTATATATGGTACATCTAAAAATTCTTTAGTTAACAATTTTATTGCATTGTTAAAGTTTTCATCTTCTAAGGTTAAATGGGACACTAACTGCCTGTTAAACAACTTTTTAAAATGGCTAACTTACCTCTATCAGGTTGTACATTAGGTACACAGTTCTGAAATTAAGCCAAAAAAAATTTTGTATTCAAATTTTATGGTATCAAGCCTGTAATTTTGGTAATGGCATAAACTGACCGTTATTAAAGGTATTCACCATTATTGTTGCTACTTTGAGTTCTAGTATTTTCAAATGACATACTGTCACTGGAAATAAAATTTTCTTTCAGGACTGTTAATCGAGTGTTAATATCACCTTTATATGTTATCGTCCCTTAAATCTACCATTAATCCCATTTGATCACTACCTTTTTCTGTATCCATGCAAAGTTCGGTCATTTTATTGTTAGTTTCTGAAATCTTAGAAAGTAACTTACTTATTACTGATTTACTGTCCAAAAATACATCTTTCATTAAATCTTCTCTCATTTATAAAGTTTCTAACTTAATATTTATATTTATTTTAGCAGCACTCTTAGTTTTTAATAGAGCTTGAAGACCCTTTACTTCTTCTCATTTTTTCTTCTTTTTTTAAATCACATAACAAAGTCACTTATTAAATTACAATTCAAATAATATTAATACAACATAATGAATAATACAAACAATGAATAAATTTGCTTTTTTTTTCATGGTAGGGCACTCAATCCTTTTTTTTTTTTTTTTTTTTTTAAATAAACATTTATATTTATTCAAATGCTGATTGTATTTCCTGGAATTTATTCTCCTTTTCTTGTAAGGCATAAAACAATTTCTTGCCTGGTTTTCAGTAAAAGATTGAAAGTTCAAATGCAACAGGTAACAAATAAGTTGTAAAAAGTTTAATTACAATTTTTAGATTTGTAAAATGTAGTTGAAAACAAATTTCAAAGTGAAGTTAGAAGATCACAAACTATATTTAATTTGCGTTAAATGAGCAAATATCAAATAAGTTGTAAAAATTCGAATTACAATTTTTAGATGTTAAAATGTTTGTAAAAGTTTGTAAATCTGAACAACATTTATTTAAGTTATCAAATATCAAGGTAAATTTGCAAAATTGCAGTTAAGTCTGCCACAATCTATAATTAATCACAATAAGTCTGCAATATTAAGGTAAATTTGCATTATGCTCCAAAATATTAATTTTCATTAAGTTTGCAAAATATCGGGCTTGAAAATAAATGGATTGACTGCTTTCTTTAAGCTGAATATTCGCCTTGTATCCTATAGGTAATTGGAGTGGACCCCATATAAGATTTCCACATGACGGATGTAGACATAATAATAATAAAAGAATAGAATGCAACTGACTTATTATTTGTACAAATTATATTAATCAAGATTACAAATGCATCCTTGCAAACTTAATGGTGTCTGCAACCAAACTTATCTGCTGAGGGTGAGTTGTTGTTCTCACTATCTACAGACTCTGTGGTGATAAGGGTGTAGAGATGACCTGTTCATCATGTGGTCAAAGTTACACTCATGTAAGAACTATTTTCAACTGAATTTATACATTCCATGTGGATCAGAAATGGGATTTCCATTTTTGCCAGGAAAGATTGTGATTGACTGAAATATATTAAAATTTAAATTCTAATTTTATGTATATTTCAAATGGAAATTATGAGTGGAGTCTGCAACACAGTATCTTGTTTTTGATTATTCATTAGTTTGCTATGAGGGTTTTCTCATTCAGCCTAGACTCCAATATATCTACTTATACTTCTAGTAAATAAGCACAACATGTGGGTCGAGTATTAGTAAAAGAAGAATAAAACCATAAATGTTAAGCAAATAGATATTTGAAATATTTTTGTACAACTTAATTTATGTTTTGATTTTTTAGGATCGGCGCCACTTTGAGAACCTTGTGAGCAAAATCCAAGAGCTTGAAAATAAGCACTCTGTCAGGGAAAAAGAATTACAGAATATCATCAAGAATGGCATGAAATTGCAGGCACCTGAATTAGAGAAAGAGGTAAACAAATGGAAGCAAATTGCAGAAAGCAAAAATCAAGATATTGAAAATTATCGAATAGAGCTCGACTCAATCCTCAACATACTTAAAAGTCTCCAGAAACAAGGTTTGATCATCTCTGGAAATGGTCTCAAACCACTGAGAGTCCAAAATGTGAATATGTCTAATCACTAAAGTGTGGCATGAAATTCTGTGGGGAATTATTTGCTATTGTTCTATAAATTTTTTTTTACCCCACTTCCTTTCAATCATGACATTTTAACCAGCAAGTTCACTGACCTTTCTTCAGATGTATGCTGCACGCATTAATCTCCAAGGAGTTTTAAACAAATTCCATTGTCTCATTCACAATTGATTTGTTTTTGTTTTTTTTTTCTAATTTTTCATCCCAATGTCCAATTAAAACATTTCACAGGTCCAAGCAGCAAAAGATTACATTTGTAATTAAAAATGTAGACTGAAACTGTTACTTGAAAGCTTGGAAGGAAAAACAAACAAAAGAAAAACATGAGGCTAGCTTGAGAAAACAGCAGTCATAATATGATGATCACACACCAAAAATAAGGATACTGGCCTAAATAATTGAACTTATAAATAATATACCTCTTTCCAATCCAATCTTTGACAGCTTACATTTTGTAATTTTCTCTAAGTAATATATTCCTCTAAACCAAGGCAGTCATTGTGAAGCAATACTTTTCACCTTATATCTCACAACCCATTCTACTTTAAGTATTGCAGTCGTTTCTTTGTTTTCATCGCTTAAGAAACACTATAACAGACCGTGACAAAGTTACTAAGTTAGATTTATAAAGTGAATGCTTGAAATTAGAATTTGTATTAACATTAAAAAGATTCAGTTTTAATTTCTTGATCATCTCTGCAGGAAGAGATGCCAATTCTAAAAAGGAAATGTAAGAATGCAGTGTGTAGAGTTTTTGTCTTCTTTTACCTTGCTCATTTTCATTGTACCTTGTCAGAATATTGTTGAAGTGAAATGTCTTTTTTTATTTTATATATATATATATATATATATATATATATATATATATATATATATATATATATATATAAGTAAGTATCCTGAATGCATTCTAATTTATATATTTTTAACACTGAAGTGGTAAGTTATTTTATTTTGGTCTATTATTGTAAAATAAAAAACTATTTTTTATAAAAAAATGTATTTTAGTATATTCAAATTCTTTGTCCTTTTTACTACTTTTTTTCATTTGCAGTTTTATTGGTCATCTGTTGATTTGAAACAATATTGATGTTTTCTTTACTAACCAGTTATTTAAAGATAACATCTACTGAATGATTTAAAAACATGGAAAAATGTTCTTTTATATTTTCATATATATATATATATATAAAATTAATGATAAAGTGTGAGAAAAAATTTTTTGTGTGACAGTTTCGTCTTTTAGGACTTCATTGAACTAAAGTAATGTTTATGTTAACATGCGCATGAAGTGGGGGGGCAACATTGAAATTTTAAGCTTTTAAATGAAATTTTTTAATGTTTTTTGGTATATAGTCTAACCAATTTCATTTACTTTCTTTTTTTTTGTTTGTTTTTATCACTTTTGTTATTAAGTATCCCACATTGTGATAATAGAAAGGAGAAATGTCAGAACCTGGACACAAATTTACTATGGATAATCTAGTGATTAAAGCACTTTCTACACACTTTTGTTTTAGTAAATTGCTTTCTCTTTTAATTAAAGTAGCATTTTTTAAATCAAAATTATGGTCAAGTTTACTATGGTGAGCAAGTAATGTATTGAATGTGCTGTTTTGTAAAAGACTCTTTTTGTGTTCATATAATCTTTTATTTAAATTTCTTGAGGTTTCTCCTATGTATTTCTAGTGGCAATTATTACAACTGATAGCGTAAACTCCTCTTTCAAGTTTTAGCTTATTATTCTGTTTTGAATTAATTAAGTCTTACTTTTAAAAATTGTTTTAGAATTAGTTGCAATAAATTTTATGTTAAACTTTGATAAATTCTTTCCAATTGTAGTTGTGGTAGAATTTTTTTTATGTTAAGCTTAAATAAATTCTTTTCAATTTTAGTTGTGGAAGAAAATTTTCCCACTTTGTCATTAATTTTCTAATGTTGTTCTGGTGTGTGTGAATTAGGATATAGAATAGTATCTGAATAAAAGTGGAGATAATGGTACAAAGTGGAAAAACTTTTTACAGACATGTATCACCTTCATGTGCTAGTTAGGCATCATCAAGTCTGGATGAAAAACAAATTTGTGTGTAAGGTAAGTGCATTGGAATTTTTGAGGAAAGGGGAAATAAATTAGGTTATCAGTGCCAAAATGAGAAAGTGTTTTTTTTTTTTTTTTTTTTTTTTTGTATTAATGTCCTTCATGCCTGTTGGATTTGTTGAAATTAGCTGACTCTGAGTAGTTCTCTAGCACTTCATACATGTCTGGTTTGTAGAAATTTTTACTATTGGATGCATTACAAAATGTGTTCATGCATCTTTTGCAATTTATTTTATTTTAATTTTTTTTGTTTATCCCATGACCCGTAGGGTCATAGGGACACCATGTGTTGGATAAGTTGTTTAATGTCAGGTAGAAACTTGTAAAAGACATAACAAAATTATTTGTTATATTCTGAGGTAAGCTGTTCACTTTAATAGAACATGCTTTAAGAAAGGATTATCATCAAACTATACAATGTTTAAATTAACTCTGTTTTTGTCATGTTTGAAAGAATTCTGCTTTTTAAAATCATTGAAAATAAAAAATATACAAAGAAAGCTAGCACAAAACAAATGAAACAATAAGCACTGTAATCACAGCCTGATCTCCCTTACTGACAAATGAAGTATTCTGTTATGGTTAACGAGATATGCTTGCTTATTGGTGGCAGTTAATGCCTTCAGTTAGCATAACAATAAAATATCTCTTTGCTTAGTAGATGCAATCAAGATGTATGGTGATTCAATATATTGTCACATTTTTTATATTATAGAATATATATATATATATATATATATATATAATTTAATCATTTCACTCCAAGCAAGGTAGTAAAAACACAAAGAGTTACTGAGTGTGAAAGAATAAGAAAAAAGAGAAACATTATTAAGGTGTGAGAACAATAGACAAAGAATAATTAAGAAAATGGTAGCTAATGATTGATATTGCATTTAAATTTTTGAAGATTAAACTTTACTAGAAAGCATGGAGCCAGAAGAGACTTTCATAAGTGAAAAGTGTGAGAAAAGAAAACTGTTAGCATAGAACTTATAGTTACATCTAACCAATTCAACTGTAAATTTGATGAGACCTTGTTGTCAATCTAACACTAAGCTTAAATTCATAAAGTTTTAGTATCATAGCGAAGAGACTCCAGGTCAGGACTAATAATATACTAATATATAATTCTTATATAACAAAATGCAATCAATACAAAAAGTGCTCAATACAAAGTAGAACCTATAAAATGTAAGAAATATAGACTAAAAAATAAAACTAAGGCAACTCAAGTTTCACCCTCAAAATTGAAGAAATATCAGGCCAAGTTCAATCTTTGATCTTTCAGTTTTGACGGTGAAACTCAAATTTTATTTTTTACTTCTTTTTATTCTTTACTTACATAATACATTTTTGAAAACATATATATATATACATATGTATATACATATCAAGTATGTTTTTCTTTTTCTTTTCGTTTTTTTTTTTTTTTTTAGATGTTATAATAGCAGATCAAAGTATTGATATTCTGTAATTTTTTTTATTTTAACCTGGATCTCAGACCCACTGAAGCCACTCATGGAATTTGGGAAGTGGAAGAGAATGAAACAGTATCTTATTGTACTGCTTAAAATTTAAGCTTAATAATTTTAAGGTGGGTGATTTCTGGGACACCTTAAGAGGAAAGACAGCTTAGAAAACTTAATACTTACAGGACATATTGAGGGAAGAAGGGATTGAAAGAAACAGTAAGTAACTTACCTAAATGGATGGCATAGCAGGGACAAGAAGAGATAGCAATGATTGATTGATTGTGTTTAACAGCCTCTCAATCTCTTGTAGGTCATTTAGAGCTAAATTGATTGTGTTGTAAACATATTTTATAGTTCAAGTATGGATGGGAGTAAGATTTATCATTCTTCATGGTTGAAAGAAAATTTTATAGTTTATTAGGTATGGTTGAAGGAAAATTTTTCCCAAGTATGGTAGCGAATCAAATGTTGCTTAGAAATACAAGAGATGGGAAGCTGTGGAGAGCCATGATTGCATATGTCCTGAAGGAACACAGCTTATAAATGGTGATGTTAATTTGTCCCTTAAAATAAAGCCCAGGTGCAAGTGAATAAGTTGTTGATTTGAAATAGAAAGTAGAGGAGAACTCAACTACAAAAAAATAAAAACTTTCAGAAGAGCTAACACTATTGAAAGCTAATATATTCATTTTTTTAAAATATTGTACGCTAGATTACTTAACCAAAAGTAATATCATAATCTGGAGTGCTTAATTAATAGTAATATATGAAAAAAACACGCCAGATTATGAATTTCAAAAAGATTTTTATTGTTTTAAATTTGAAGAAATGTGGTATGAGCATATTTTGCTAAGGATTCCATTAGGGAATCAATTTACAATGAATTTATGTAAGAAGATGGACCCACCTATAACATTTAATAAAAAATGTTTTTTAATATTCATGATCTGAAGTTATAGAGATGTCAGTACTCTGAAACAAATTATTTTTGACTTGGTTGGGTGAAAAGATACCCATGAATTGGGATGGGTGGTGATGGTGGAGGGTGATGGGTGGTTCAATTAGCATTCTACTTTCTCTTCCCTTTTATTTTGCCTCTATCAAGAATTCAAATCCAGTTATGTAAAAAAAGGTCTGCCCATATACTTGGCAAAGTTCAGTCCATATATACGTATATATATATATGTGTGTGTGTGTGTATATATATATATATATATATATATATATATATATATATATATAAAATGAACATTGAAGTCAACTCTCAGAGGCAACTGGCTGTTTCATGCTAGATGCAATCACAGCCTGACAATTGCATCTAGCAGGAAACAGCCTGTCGCTTCTGAGTGTTGACTTCAATGTTCACTTTTATATTTATATTTACATATGCCCTATCTCTGATATTGAGCATTTTATCCCATAAATATAGAACACCTTAAAACTATATTTCTTTATATATATATATATATATATACTTAACATGATATATATATATATATATATATATATATATATATATATATATATATATACTTAACATGAGGAAGAGGCGGTTGAAATATTGGGGGCACATAATGAGGGAGGAGGGCTTGGAAAATCTGATACTCACAGGGCAGGTTGAGGGCAAGAGAGAAACAGAGCATAACATAGTTGATGACCTTAAGTAAATGGATGGTGGAATGGGGTTTTAGGAGAAATAATGAAAAGACAAAATTTATTAAGAACAATAAAGGACTGGAAATTGTGGAGAGCCATGATCGCCAGTGTCCTGGGTACACATGGCACAAAAGGATCGGGACTGCTTAATCTATGCTAATATAAAAAAAGAATTGAATAAATGATTATTTCTCGTCAGTTTATTATACAACCAAAAGTATTTATTAACTATTTTCATTCATACTTATTTCTTAAGAAACCCATTTTATTCTTTGGAAGATTTTTATTTCTATTAATCTTTTTTTATAAGCCATGTCCTGAAAAGACATGGACAATCATGGCTCTTCACAATTTCCTATACTTTGTAGCTCTAATTGTTGTCTCTTCTGCCATCCATTTACACAAGCTCATTAAGTAGGTTACTCAATACTTCCCTTTGACCCTCTTGCCTTTAATATGTACTCTGTGTGTTAAATTCTCCAACCCTTTTTCTTTACCTTATTTGTCCCCAAAATTTCAACTTTCTGATTCTAAGTATAAGTGTTCCTTTTCCATATTCCTTAAAACTTCCTCATTGCTCACATGCTCCATCTGTAGCATTCTCAGCATCCTTTTGTAAAGGGAAACAGTAAAAAAGCTTTCACCCAATGAATTTATATAAATGGATGCCAGAGCAGGGACTGGGAGGGATGTTAAGGGACACCAAAGTCTGAAGGTGCAGTGGAATAGCAAATGATACCTTCCAAAAAGCTAAGTAAAGTAAAAAGAAACAAGAACATTTAGTTAGAAACAAAGAAAAGATTATTGGACTGTTATGTAATATCAGTCCTCTATGGCAGTGAATGTTAGACTGCCATAGAGAAGAAGAGACTTGAGGCAACAGAAATGTGGTTCTACAGAAGGATACTAAGAATACCATGTACTGAACATGTGAACAATGACAAAGTTTTAGAGACAAGGGAAACAAAAAGGACACTTATACTTGGAATCAGAAAGAGATAATTGAAATTTCTAGGGTACATAATGAGGATAGAGGGCTTAGAGAATTTGACACTCACATAACATATTAAAGGTAAGAAGGACAGAGGAAAGTAGCAAATAACCTACATAATGAGCTTGTGGAAATGGTTGACAAGAAAGGGATTAGGAGAGATTGAAAAAAGACAACCCTTACTAAAAGGTACAAAGGACAGGAAATTGTGGAGAACCATGATTGCCCTGTCCTAAAGGGATACATCACTTAAAAGAAGAAAGCTTCAAAAGACAGGAAGCTGTGGAGAACCAAGATTAAAAATGAAGGCGTAGGTAAAAGAAGCTGAATGAAATAGGTTAATTTAAACATCTAGATAGGATGTGAAAATTTATTTCCCCCGCCAGTATAAGTAGATACTCAAACAGGATTGACTTTTGACTTTTATCAGCTTTCATGCAGTTTCCGATAGAAATCAGTAGAGAATATATTTAAACTAAATAAATAGGAGTTTCAGAATGGTTTTATTTTCAAATAAAAGAATAATGGGAAAATAAGCTTGTGTATAAATAATATTAAAGTTTTATTTTTAATTATGATTAAAACCTTACTAATACCACGCTTTATTTCCTTCTTTAATAAATGAGATATCTTGGATATAAAAAAGAGAAAGTGTTATTTATAAATCAAAAATTCTTAATACAGACATGCGTTTCCAAAGATAATGCAATTTCAGCACATACCCTATAGTAATAAAAGTATTTTGTCAAAAAAGGCATGGTAAAAATTTGCAACTTAACAGATATTTGATATCAACACAAAAATAATAAAAAAATCAGTTCTCAACATTTTACATTCCTGCTGTCAAGGCTAACAAATTTGAGAAAATGATGTTATTAAAAAAAAGGGTAAGAACTGACCCTTATCTGTACTATCATAATTTTTACAGTTTTCTTTGGAAGCAAATATCTACCAGATACAGTAGTTTTTCTTTCTTTTCTTATATATATATATATATATATATATATATATATATATATATATATACATATACACACACACACACACACACGCATATACATATTTTTCTCTAGGAGACTGTTGATAGAAAAACAAGATGCAAGTTTCTTATGGTGTCTGAACACTGTTTTTGATCTCCCATAACATATGCTTTCAAACATAGAGAGATACCACCTCCCAACATAGGAGGTGGGGTGAAAACATATTTCTAGGACAGAAAAAGAAATAAAAATTTAAATCAAATGTTAGCTACATTTTCTGTTTTAACAATAGCATTTTGGATCATCATTAATCAAGAAATGTTTTAAATGCAAGTTAAATAGAATAATTAATTAAAGAAGTTTTTTTTCCAGAAAGCTATTAGAGTAATTACAATTCAAATGGAAATAAATTCTAGAATATTTAATCAAATATCTGTTTGGATCTTTCTGCTTCTATCTCTCAAAAGAAAGGATCTACCAGAATTAAAAAATTAGTCTTTGTCTGAACTCAAAAACTAATTACTCTTTTCTACCAAATTCAAGTACTGTCTGGAAAATGCTGTTGGGAAAATTTCAACTTATTTTATAAATGGGGATATTTTTATGCCTGGAACAAAATGATCATGCTGCTGAGAAAATTATTTGAAAAATAATAGTGTCCGACAAAGCAAGTGCCATGGGTAGGGTAGGTGATTGAAAAATAATTCTGCTAGTGCATGTATATGGTATACTAGCATACTAGCAACAGCAAAAAATGACTACATTATGCTAATCTTGCAAGCTATTAGTAAATTCATTCCTTACAGGATAATCCATAAATTCAGATAAGGTTTACTTAGACCAATAAATATATGTTGAAGAAGAGATCAGAAATAAAAATTTCTAATAAAAGTGTTAAATGATTATTTAACTACTTATGCTATGCGTAGGATTTGTTAAAAATTACATTAAAATTTTCTGTCACTGGAGTAATGAAAGTCAGTTGTCTTGTTGAATGAAGCACCTGCGTGCAGTGTGTATTCCCTGCCAAAAGTAAAAATCTGAGCCATGTCTTGTTAATAAATAAATAAATCAGTTGGGTATGCAAATTATTTATCTGAGCAATGGTTGATGCCTATATAAACTACTAAGAGTTAAGTGCCGGGACAAGCTACTCTGAAGGCTTGTGTGTGTTGGTGTGTTGGCAACCCTTAGTTTTAACTTTTGGTGACCCTGTACAAATATTTTGACAATGGGTACCATGTAGATGAGACATTTCAGTTCTGGAACTGTCAGCATATCTGACATCCTTTGATTTATGTTGCTGTGTGTATCTGATGGAAGGCATATCTACATTCTGTGGACTGTTCAACTTATTATTTGTGGTTATAGACAAATAACACTAGCTCAAATCACAGCTGCATTCAGTCCAGGAAGTGTCAGATGCAGAGCTAGCAGGTCAGTTCTGAGTTTTTTAGCATCCATGAGATATCGATATAGAAGGCCCACCAGGGTGTCCCTGTTATTACCATAACACCAGACACAGCATTTCACCTGGGCTCATGACATCATTAATTGGCAGCATATGGTGTAGTCTAACGAATTACAATTCCAGGCTGAGAGTAGGATTCAGGTGTGGCATAGACCCCCATCAAACCATGGACATTAGTTGTCAACAAAGCTTTGTGTAGGCTTGTGGTGGTACCCTAATGGTATTGGGTGTGTTCATCCTGCATGAGTTAAGTCCATTGGTCCACCTAAACAACTAGTAACCACAATGTTGCACTATTTTATGGACATTTTCACCCATTCAGAGACTCCATATACACCAATAACAATGGGTTATTTTAGCTGGATAATGCTCCCTGTCATCGAACACAAATTGACTAGAATAATTGAATATTTATGATATTATGGACTTTACCCGGCTGGAGGGTGAATGATAGTAGGCAACTATTCCAATGACTTTTGATATGTCAGTGTATTAAGGTTTCTGCTTTTCTCATAGTTGCCTACTGACTTTACTCTAATTCCTTCCCTCAGCATGACTTTATTCATTTTATGTATTAACAAACTAAATATTTGTGGCAGCAGAGAAAAAATGATGATTAATCACTAACTTTCAAAAAATTTTACTTAAAATGTCTTTTAGCAAATTGTGGCACTCAGTTTAGATGTTGGGTATTTGAAATCAGGAATTGTCAGCAGTCAGGATTTAAAGCAAGCTTTACTGACAAAATAGGGTTATTTTATGTATAATGTAAATGTATATGTTTAAATTTTCAATATCAGTCTATTTTTGGAGAAATGACAAATGTAGAATTTTATGATGAGATTTTTATTTTGTGAACCCTCCTTAATTCTTTCGTTACCAAAAACTACTATTTTATTATTTATTTGCTACCCTATAACTTTGCCTCTGTATTGCCTAAATAAAATATAACATTTTAAGATAATCAATATAAAGCCATTATTTTCCAACTTTTGAACAATTAGTGTCAAATGACAACAAACATCGGCAACATCATTATATTTATTATTTAACTGAATCTTACTATTTCAGATCTTTGGCAAATTCATTTGTTTATGTCTTTTTTATTCTGGGCATAATATTTACTTTGAAAATAAATCAGCAAAGCCTTAAGAAAATTTACAGATCTGAACATAAAAAATTGGAAGTAAACAGATTTTTGCTGCTATTATTTTAACAGTTGTTGTGTAGCTGAATATAGAGCATGTCAGTGGATTGTGTGCAAAACCAAATGTTTTCTTTAATTATAGTTATAAGTATATAACAAGAAAGGATAATTTAAAAAGATGGACAATGTTCACCATAAACAGCAAATTCTTATTTCACCAAATAATTAAAATTTTGACCATTACTCTGCTTAATTTTTGCACAAGTATTGAAACTCAAGTTGTTTAAATGACTGCATAATGCATGGCTCTAATAAATAGAAAAAGAATGACATTTCAATGCAACTAATCTAGTAGAATGGATAGAATTCTTGAATACAAGAGTTTTTTTTTAATCATTTTTACTACAAGCAAGACTAATAAATACACTAGGGATTACTGAGTGTTAGAGAATATGAGAAAAAATACTATTAAGGAGAGATAATGAGAAAAAGACAGTAGATAATAATTGATATTGCATTTCAATTTTTGAAGTTCAAAGTTGACTTGAGTTTCATAAATGCAAGAAAAGAAACTGTTAGCATAGTACTCACAGATGCAGCTAGCCATTTCATCTAAAATGATGAAACCTTGCTGCCAATCAAGCACTGCACTTAAATTCATAAAGTCTAGGTACCATAAAGTCAAGTTTGTCAGAACAATTACCATGAAAGTATTTATAGAAAAGGTACAGAGAAGCCACATTATGGATATGGGAAAGGGACTAAAGCCAAGATGCCAGGTCATAACCAATAACATTGCACACACTTCTTTGTAAGAATCTCTAAATATATAACAGAAGCACCAGACCAGATGTGAGAGCAATATTCAAAACATGCGGTAGACTTATAAATAAGTAAGAGATTCTATCGAGAAAAATTGTCTAGCATGACAAAGTGAACCAACTTTCCTAGCAGCAGACCTAGCAATTGATTCAATATAAGTTTTCCACATCATGTCAGCAGAGAATGTTAGCCTGAGAAGGCACAATAAGTCATTCTCCTGGAGGTTAGCATCAGAACATAGGACATAGATAAATCCAGCCAATTTGACTCCTAAAAATGGCTTCTCCAGACACAGAAGTATCTCTATATTAAATGTAAGACCTTTCCTTTCTGTTTCTCTTTACACTGCTTTGCTGTTTAGATATATGTGATATATTATTCTCCATGCGTGACACTTGTATATATGTATATGTAGTTTTGTGTATGTCTTAGTGATATAAAAGTCTCTCTGGGAACAAAGCATATTTGTCATTCCTTTTTCTTTTCATTCATTCCATTCTGTCCATGAACTACAGTGTTATTATATCACAGGTATAATAATGGCCATAACAGGGAAAATTCAAATGGGGGAATAAATATTTCTTCCATAGCTCTCCTTCCATTACAGTGACATCAGTAGTGGAGTCACTTAGGATTTAGTCAAATTTTGGTACAGTTGCTTATAAATGAGTGGCTTCTTGAAAAATTATATATTTTCAGAAGAATATTGAGTAGAGCCAATGAAAATGTATTAGGTTGCTTCAAAAATAATGACGTAATAATGTCGTTTTTTGACGTATTTTTTAACGTCAAAAAACGACATTATTACGTCATTATTTTTGCACCAACCTAATATAAATAATGTATGTAAACTAAACATCTGTAAATATATTTAAAAAATCTTTAATCTTCAGGTTGTTTTCTTTCCTTAACATAAACAAGTCCTGGAATTCAGGTTCAAGATACCCAGAGAATACATTATTCTGATGAACTGTATTATTGCTTATTTTAATATATACATATATTTAAACATGTTTCTAAAAGTTCATTTATCTACAGAGCCAGTCATGATTTAAGAATACATTTAATCTAATATTTCCTGTAGAAACAAATGGCAATAAAACTTTGTGGCATTCAGTATCTTTAATTTTTAATTTCAAAATAAATATAAAAAAACATTAAAAATAAAATAATATAAATAATCTTTATTTCTATGTCATCACATATATATAGAATAATTATGTTTAACAAAATTTTTTCTCTTACATCACCAGAATAGTTCATCAAATACAGGTTGTGAATTTACTCATGTTTGTACTGAAAAACAAAGGTTACATGCACATAATTATTTATTTATATATATATATATATATATATATATATATATATATATATAAATGGAGAAAGCACTGGATGGCCCTTTCGTCCTATTTGGGACTCATCAGCAGTGCACATCCACTATAAAGAATCGAATCTGGACCATTTTGATACAACGCAAATGTCATAGCAACTGTACCATGATCCTTGGTGATGAAGATGACACAAACTAGACTTGATATAATGCCACTACTCACTCAGTTCTGCAGTGATACTCATCCAAGAACGCAAATAGCCTCAGAACAGTGCTCCAAGAGCCATGTTTTCTTTTTGACCCTTAGCCGCTCCTCATGAGCATTAGCTGGGTAAAGTGCAGAAAGCACTGGACTGCTGATGAGTCCCAAATAGGATGAAATGGCCATCCAGTGCTTTCTGCATTCTGTTGAAGATTATTCTGGGCTTGATGAATATATATATATTTTCTATTTATGCATTATTTTTATAGATGCAATTTAAGTAAATGCTCTGTTTTTAATTAAACAATATTAATAACATTTACCAGACTGAATGTTTGAGAAATTTCATCGAAAATATGTGTTCTCTGACAGGTCAAACCTGTATTCCTGTACGGAAACTGTCATTTGATCTGATATGCTATACCATTTAGAGAAGCATCTGGTTAGTAAAGTTCAAATTACTGTTTATAAATACACAATCTTAAACAATTTTTTTCTAACCTTCATGAAAATAAATGCAATTAATACTGTCTATATCTCTGAGATGAGGTATTATGATTACTTACATTATTCAAACTGTTATCCTCATCTTCATTGCCATATTCACAACATTTAAGCCATTGTATGCTCCAGCCTTCTTCAAGTGATTGGAATTTCAAACCGAATCCTTTATTTCATCCCCAGGGTAGATTGTTCTAATTCCACGTGCCATGCCTCTTCCAGATGTCTCAGTTATTTCCCTTTAACTTTTGAAGTTTTGGTTCACCACTGCTGTAGCCTGATGTTGAACTCATAACTCTTTGGGTCTAATCACTGAATCTAACCAACGCCTTTATCCACTGGACCATGTGTCCCATATGACAATGAAAATGAGGATAACAGTCCAAATAATGTAAATAATTTAAGTAATTAATACTGTTTATTTAAAAACAGACCATTTATTTAACCTGTATCTATAAAAATAACATATAAACAGAAAATATATTAAATAATTGTCAGACTTAATCCATTTGATTATGTGTGTGTGTGTGTGTGTATATATATATATATATATATATATATATATATATATATATATATATATAAAATAAATGCAAATGTCACTGTCACACTTTTCAATTGAGGAGGTAGTGCTACTCTGGGTCAATAGTGCGGCTGCTGGAAGACCCTATGTCCAGCAGCAGGACACTGCACCATGCCACACAAGCAGGAGAACCCAGTTACAACTGTCAGACAATTTCTGCGACCAAATCATCACTTACATCTGGCCAGATAATGCCCCAGACTGCAACCCCCTTGATTATTATGTGTGGGATGCAGTTGAACACAGGACCAACAAAACTCCTTGTAACACCAAACATGATCTGAAGGCAAGGATTATGGCAAGAAGAGTTGCAGGAGATTCTGAATTTGTCTGGAGGCTGTGTTTGAAGCCAATGGTGATTGTATATTGTATAAATTTACTCTTTAGTATTTCAAGATATTTTTGTGTAATTTTGGTAAATATATCTGTTAAAATAAGATGTCAGTGTTATTTTCATTTTTGCATAATTTAGATGACAATTTATCCATCATCACATGATGTGTGTGTGTGTATATATATATATATATATATATATATATATATATATATATATATATATATAAGGCCAAGTGGGCTAAGGTATGCTGAATCAAATGGTGGCTCCTCTTACAAAGGGGAATGCAGGTTTTAATCCTACAAGAGAACTCATTTTCATTATTAAGATTTCTATTTATAAAAAAAAAGTAAGAGTGTCATTAGTTTTTTAGAATTTTTAAATTTAAGAATTCTCATAAATACACTTCAGGCAAACTGAAAGTTGAGGTAAATTAACGATGATGCTAAATGATATAATTTAATGGTAGAATAAAAAAAAAGTGAAGAAAAGTTATTGTTATTGAATTTTTTTTTCTAAAAAGCTAATGACATTTTTAATTTTGTTTATAATTACTTGTTGCAAAATAAGATCCTTACATAAGCTAAATATAAGTTTTCCTTTAGTTTTTATATATGTATATATATATATATATATATATATATATATTATATATATATATGTGTGTGTGTGTGTGTGTATATATATATATATGTATGTATATATAAGTATATATGTATATATATTTGTATATATATGTATATATATTTGTATATATATATGTCTTTGTATATATATATATATATTTATATGTATGTATATATGTATATGTATATATGTGTATGAATATATATGTGTATATGTATATATTTATGTATATATATGTATGTATATATTTATGTATATATATGTATGTATATATGTGTATGTATATATATGTGTATGTGTATATATATATATATATGTATGTATATATATATATATATATATATATATATATATATATATATATATGTATGTATATATATAAGAAATTAAAAGAAAATGGTTGAATCCATCAACACAACAATAAAAACTATATTTACACACGTGATAGTACTTGACATAATGTGTTTCATGCTAGACACAATCATCAGGCTTGATGATTGTGTCTAGCATGAAACAGTCTGTAGCCTCTGAATGTTGACTTCAATATTCACTTTATATATATATATATATATATATATATATATATATATGTATATAATGGTCATTCATTGTTTTTCTATTGTGTATGTTTTATCATTGTTATTATATATATTTTAATTTTTCATTAGCTTGTTATTAACATCATTCTAATTAATCACTTATTCTACTTCATAAAATATAAATGTACATACATTATTATTATTAGAAATTTTATAATCCATTATATATATATATATATATATATATATATATATATATATATATATATATATATATATATATATATTAATTATTGTTCTCACTGTTTATCTACTTTACAATGTTTAAGAAAATAGATGCCTTGTTAGTAAGTAAACCAGCAGGATTTCCTCTGTTTGTCTTTTTCTTTTTTTTTGAAG
Source organism: Acanthosepion lycidas (assembly GCA_963932145.1). Taxonomy (NCBI): domain Eukaryota; kingdom Metazoa; phylum Mollusca; class Cephalopoda; order Sepiida; family Sepiidae; genus Acanthosepion; species Acanthosepion lycidas. Next base: position 55,698,087 of record OZ010584.1, read on the forward strand.
AGTTGACAAAAATAATTGTTTATAAAGCAGGATGCTTTGTATCACTGCTGTGGTGACCCACACACTGCTTGTTTTTCGCTACTGTATCATTCTCTTCCAGTCCCTGACAGCTAACTCTTAACACTCTGGACACAGCTGTAAGTAACAATCTTTTGAATATTCCTTGTCCTTTCAAACCAGGATTTCATCTAATATTACTTAATATCTGTAAGTCTTAGCAAAACTATGCCTCTGTGTTTTCTTTTTGTTTATATATATTTTCATATATATTTAAAAAGAAAAGAAAATAGAATCTTTTGCTTATAAAAAAGATATACTAATTGAATTGTGTTCTGCAATATTAAAGAAATAACTTTCTCTTTTTGTGTGTGTGTTTCTTTCTTTTCTCTCTCTCTCTCTCTGTCTCTCTCTCTTTATGTAAAAACACACCGATACATTCCCACTCTTACAATCTTTAGGAGATAAAAATATTTCAACAAAAAAATATATATAAATAAATAAAATAAATGAAAATGTAAGAAATAAAACTTGACATTTTATTTTGTTTGAAAATAAAAGTGCTCAAATATCATGTTTCTAATTAAACAATAAAGTTTACAGATTATATAAAAATAAAGACTACAGATTATACAAGCTATTTGTGATATACCTAGATAAATCAGTAAGTGCATAGCTTAATGATGAAAAAGAAAAGTGTTTATTCACACAACAAATATTTATTTTTCAACATATTTCCTTGATAGTGAAAAAAATTATTCAAGAATATATAAAGTCCATTGCTTGGTATGATTATTGCTGAATTTGATCTGAAATATCCACTGTATAATGTTCAATCTATGGGATTATTAGAGAACCATTGGATTAAGTGCATTAACAAGGAAACTGATTATGTTGTAAAATGAATATTTGATGCGTAAAATATTTTTTTTTATTCGTGATTGGTTAAGTCATGCTCAGGCTTGCTACTGATAACATGTAACACAGTACAAGCTGTCACATGGATGGGTGGTTGGCATCTAAATCAGCTTCCCACTAGCTTTTCTGCTCATGAGGAGATTGGACAAAAAACAGGATCCACTGGCCAACATTATATATATATATATATATATATATATATATATATATATATATATATATATATATATATATATATATATATATATAAAAGTCCATCAGAGAATGAAACTTTTGGCTAAGATATATTTTCCTTTTGTCTTTATTATTCATATTGTCCTTTTACAGATATATTTTTAATTATATCTGAAATTTTACACACTTATTTCCAAGAGATGGTTTTTAATAAAAACATTTGGTGTACTTGGATTACCTTGAGTGTCTGCGTTGAGCATCAAGAAGACCATCCAGACTTGTAAAACCATACTTTTCTATATTTATTATTTTAGTCATTACTGTGTAGTACTTGTGGCCACTTTTTAATTTATGGTGGTCCCAAAATGTTTTTTAGCTTAATTTTACTATTTGTACCATTATTTCATACACACACACACATTATATATATAAAAAATTTGAAAATTAGGAGATGAGTTGATTTCACTACCTTGGTTTCAACCTTATGGCATCCTCAGGTGATTTTTATCAATTGACCCCCCAACACTTTATTTAAAAAAAAAAACAATGAATGCTATATTATTTTTTAAAATAAATAAATAAATGTGCGTGTGTGTGTGTGTGTATATATATATATATATATATATATATATATATATATATATATATATACACACAAACACAAACCCTATGGGCAGAAAGTTTAGCGCCACCCTCTGGCTTGAATGCTGAAAATATTTAATCCATTAGTGCATGATATCCACTTTTTAGAGAACTAAAATTCTAAATCGATAACTCTAAGATTACCATTTGTCAACAAGTTAGATTAGGAAAAAAGATCTTAAATTTTAAAGAAACTTTATGCATTAATAGGTTGATTTCACTGTTATTACTATTATTGAATATATCATAAACCCTTCAGGAAGAGAAAATCCATCTGTCCCAAAATGAGCTAGTAAATTAATTTTGAAAAAGGTACATAACCTTCAGTTTTAGAGGTGATTCTTTGAAATTCAAAGAGGTGCCTTAAACTTCTGATATATATATATATATATATATATATATATATATATATATATATATAATGTGTGTGTGTAGGGAGTTTTAAAACATTGACTTTGTATTGGCTATTTTGAACAAATAAAAGTAATCCTTTATCTAAGCATGCAATGTTTTTATATCTTCTGTTTACTGCACGATTTATTCTGTATGTCATAATTAGTCAATTGAATTTGAAAAATAACGATATTGCTAACCATTTATTTACCACTACTCTACACTCACCTTAGCTTCAACTGATTGGTGAAGATTGAATTCACTACACTAACAAATTAGTTTGTGAGTTGAACTTGCTACCCATTGTTTCTTTGGTGCTATTTATAGAAGTTTCTAGTTGATGTCTAGGGGTTTAGTTAAAAGATTTTAACTCCACAGCATAGTGTACCCCACAAGAAGGAGAAATTTATTTAAGGTAGTCTTCCCTAATATTAAATGAAAATCTACATGTTTTACAAAAAAATACAAAATGTACAAACATGTGCATAGATACAAAAATACTACAAGGTACTGGGGTAAAAAAAAAAATCACATAGAACAAATAAAATGAGTAAAAAAGTTCAATGAACAAATTGGCCAAATTAAGAAATTTGGATACTTATATTAGTTGAAGAAAATCTTCCTTTAAAAAGAAATGGGGAAAAGACCAGGTGGTGTGGGTACAGACAACCCTCTCATCTATGGACACCCCATCAATGGATCTGATGCAATGGACAAAATCTGCAGGTAAAATAAAAAAAAATCTGCAGGAAAAAACTTCCAAATCATCTGTGATACATTTCAAAATCTGCAGGCTTAGCAGAACAAATTATATTAGTTCTCAAAGAGACCACTTGGCCATGGTAGCAGGCCTAGTAGTTGTAAACAAAGGCAAGTGTACAGTATATAAAGTATGATTCATTAGCATGTACATGAGAAAGTAGCTGTGAGAAATCTATTATTTTTGTTATTTTGATTAATATGTCTATATTAAGTATATATTTATTTATGCCATACATATACATGTTTATAGTATTTACATTATGATCATAACTACAAGTAGTTACTATTATATAACTCAAAAATAATCCTTTCCCATCCACAGACAATCAGCTTTAACAGACCACCCCTCCCCCGTCTTAGTCTGTTGATGAGAGATTTGTCTGTACTTACTTTCCAATAGTTCTGCTACTTGGGCTGAGTAGATAAGAAATCAGTCTAGTTACAACAAAGTATTTGCTTATACTGCTAAAATCTTTCAAAATGAGTACTTCTAGCAATAGTAATTTGCATAGGACTATGTAATAATAAAGCCTACCTTTACAAGAGCTAGATCAGTCCAAGAATGGAGTACTGTTGCCATATTTGAGTAGGAGCTGCACAGACTGCCCTCCAGACGCAATAGATTCCAAAATCAACTCCGTCCTTATTTTCCACCCTACAACCTCTTCTCACAGACGTGATGTGGCCAGCCTCTTACTGCATTATCACTACTTTCATGGAAAGTGCACAAACTACCTTCCTTGATTCCGCCAGGCCTAGCCTTCACAGCAAGAACCTGCCATGCCACTTACATAGTAGAAAACCACCCACATTCCATCCGTGTTCCATGGGTGAGAAGTAAGTTCCACTTGAACAGCTTCTTCCTGTGAACTGCTGCTCTGTGGAACTGACTCCCAAGAGGATGTTTCCCCAATCTTAACTTGTTCAAGTCTAGGGTTAACTGTTACCTTCCTATCAATACAAACTACCTCCTAATGTAACTCTCTGCCTTCAGTGGTGCCCAATCCTTGTATAGAGTGAAGCTTATTGTAAAAAAAAAAAATGAATAATAATAGTTTTATTTTACTATCTTTTTAATATTTTTTTTCTTAAGAATACTTTTTATTAAAAATATTCATATTCATTATAAAAATAATAAATACAAATTTTGCAATTTACCACTGAATCATACATTTAAGTGGTTGATGAGGTTAGGTAAACATTTAAAGTACAACACCTTATTGTCTCTTTACTTGGAAATCAGTACAAATTTATAATGATGGTTGATTAGAGCTACCGAAAGAGTTTGTCCTCCTGTTAGTGGTGACTAGATTGCACAAACTTCATCTCATGCAATGCCACCAGTTTAGCAGTGAGTGGTGATGCTTCATGATAAGATCTTTGCAGATGTGTCGTTCATGATGGTAGAAATTAAGCAGTCATATGAAATGCAATACTTTACTTTAGCCCATACTTTTGCTAAGCAGCTGGTTGGTAAGGCCCACTTGGCTCAAGTGACTTGTCACACCAAACTCTAACACTTATGCACAATCATATATATATATATATATATATATATATATATATATATATATATATATATATATGTTTGTGCATAAGAGTTATATATACTGCTTGCCTTTTCTCTCAATATCCCATTGATTGTCAGCATTTTTGACTTCATACAATCTTTGACATCACTATACATATATATATATATATATATTTATGTGTGTATGTGTTCATGTGTGTGTGTGTATATATATATGTGTGTGTGTGTATAAATTGAAAAATATGGGTAAGATCCAACAGAATGATTAAATAAGGAGAAAATAGGAAAATGTTTATAAATTTGACATGTTTTGCTACTTTTATTTTAACTTAATCAGAAATATTTTGAAAATGTGAGAAATGCATAAAATGCATTTCATATTCTACGATATTTGTTTTCATTGGTCAGCTAGATATTATGTTCATGTTCATACATGTTCAATACGAACACATGACATCAATGAAAATAAATGGATAGAATTTTAAATATCAAAACATTATCCATGTTTCCTTCATTCCCCCAAAGTTTATGATGAAGCTACAATAAAAGTAGTGAAACATGTCCAATTTATAAACGTTTTCTTATATTTTATTTTTTTTTAATATTTTTATTTTTTGCACCCACTACAAGGCCCAAGGGCCACTCAAAGTAGAAGGTTACTGAGTGAGATGGTAAGAGAGGAGGAAAGGGAAAGAGAGTATTATTATGATGAGTACAATAGATATCAAATGACCTAGACTTAAAGAGATCAAGATTGTAGTTATCAGAGAAGGATTCTCTCAGGAGTTTGTTTTACAAAGTAACAGTTCTGGAAAAGAAGCTGTTTGAGTGAAATTTGCTTTTTTTCAAGTAAACATGAAGGGAATGGGGATGGTTTGCTACCGTGAACATGGTATGGCGGGTCCTAGCTGTGAAGGTCTGAACTTGTGGGACTAAGAGATATAACACATTTGAATATCTGCCATAGTAATAGAAATATAGTAGTGAAAGACTAGTGAGATTTCATCTGTGGGATAAGGACTGCAGGGTGGTGACTAATTCATAATTCCATAAAACTGTGTAAGCACTTTTGAACTTTGTTGAAGATGGATAGTAACGATTGAAAAGCACCAGCCCAGATGTTCCATTCTTGGTTAGATTTGACCCTTACAAAGATAGAGCATGGTAACAGATGCTAGGGTATTTCCTGCAACAATACAAAAAACTGACCATCTTTCCAGCATCTTATGGCATTGATATAGATATCAGTTAGTTATGTGCCATGCATGATACAAGTGTAGACGATCATGTATCTTTCAATACATGACTGACGAGGCAGATTTTTTCCTGCAGTAGGTTGCCATTTCTTTCTGCGGTAGACCAGTTGCCATCCAAGGTTATAGAATCCGGTCTGTCTTGTTATTTACCCATAACTGGGGGGAGAAGAAGAGGGTTCATACCTTTTCCAAGGGTATTAGCACATAAGTGAATGTAATGGATTTGACTGGAATTTGAAATCGGCTCTCCAATTCCGCAATCCGAGCCACTATCCTCTGAAGCCAAGTTGTCATATCAGAACCACTAATATTGCAGATTCTTCTTTGGTTTTTATCAAAAATCTCTAAATATATAGCAGGAGCACCAGACTAGATATGGTAGCAATATTCAAAGCAAGGATGAATATGTGAGATAGATTCTGGCAAGAAAAATTATCTAGCATGATATAATGAACCAAATTTCTTAGCTACAGACTTAGCAATTGATTCAATATACTCTTTTCCACTTCCTGTCAGTTGAAACTTTAGTCCAAGAAAGTGCAATGAGTCACTTTCCTGGAGGTTAGCATCAGCCATGCTGATAGAAGGTAAAAAAGAGTTTTCTCAAATAAGGAAGGAACATCTATCATGATATTGTTAGAGCAAGAGTTATTTTCTTCTTAGCAAAGAAATATTTTAAAGATGCCATTCCCACCTGTTGAAGCTAATTCTATATTTTATAAATGTATTTTCATATTTAAATTCTACTTTTGAAACTAAAAAAAGAGTTTATTTTTTCTTAATTATACAAAGCATTTAAAGAATTTATGGTGGTGTTCTTGGCAATTTCTGTAGGATGGTTAATATTGGATCAATTAAGTTATTGTGATTTTTGTCTTATAAGACTTACAGTCAACATTAATTAACCCAGCAAAGATTAATATGTTGTTAAATTAACTAACCTAATCACAAACTCACTAAAATAACAGCAGAGAATTTTAAATACTGTTTGAAATTATATCTGGATTAATAGTAGAATCAGATTACAAGTGATTGTGTCAGAAATGTTTGCCTTACACTAAAATGTGCAAGTCAGTTATGTGAGTTTTGAAAGAAGGAAAGGAAACAGGTAGAAAGGAAATTAAATATCAGTTTGTGGATCAGTGTTTTTAAAACAAAAAACAAAGACTTCAAAAGGAAAAACACTTCATGAGTAATATAACAAAACATTTGATTCCTGAGAATTTTTCATGGATAAAAAAAAGGCAGAAAAGAATGCAAGATTGAAGATATATTTATTATTATGTATCAAAAGTAATTAAATTAAAAGTGTTTAATTTAAAACTTATTTCATCACACATTTAAAGACAATGACTATATATATACATATATGCACACACACACACACACATACATCTATCTTTCTATCTATCTATCTATATATATATATATATATATATACACATACACACACACACACATATATATATATATATATATATATATATATATCCACACACACACATTATATATATATATATATATATATATATATATCCACACACACACATATCTATCTATCTATCTATCTATATATATATATATATATATGTGACGTCGTCCCCTGGTCGCAGCGCCAACCGTGTTGTTGTATCCCAGTCTACCACGGCACCAACTGTGACGTCCTACTTTGATTCCCAGTCTGCCTACCCACATTGTGATTTGATCTAGGCAGAGGAAATCAATCAGTCATCGGGGCCGTACTGCAAACCGAGTCCAACGGGGGTGATACCACAAAAATACGCATAAAAGGCAATAAAATGAAAACTCAAAAGTTCAAAGTATCAAAGAAAAAGGTAACAAACTTTATGTCTAGTTGTTTGATACATAGGACTGCATCTATCTCCCGACCCGTTCTATGGATTGTGACACGTCGTTTTCCGCTAGGCAAGTTTTAACACTTCAAGTCGTCTGCTCTCTAAGAAATTGGTGTTTTGGTGGGTCTTTGGACGGAAGTCAAAAGAAAAACTTATTTCGGTGATCTGGATCTAAGTCACTCTTCAAAATAATTGTTCTTGGTTTGAAGAGATGTGTTCGGAAAATGTGCGGGAATCCTGGTCAGCTATCTGCGAGGCTTGCCTCAACCGGAGACTGACTCTGGGAATTGCTGGGTTTCGACTCATTTCTGCTCGTTGTGGCTTCGTTTATATGGGCGCCGACCAAAACCGGGGTGAGGTTGTCGGCGCTGGGGGGTTCCTCGATAATTCTAAATACATATCCACCTCTCTGGTTAGGAATTTCCACCTTTTTCCATTTTTGGGAACCTTTCCTCACTCCCACCTTCTCATCATACTTCAGAGGGGTGTGAACTGCCCTCCCCACATCTTCGTAGCAACCTCTCTTACTCATCCTCCAGATGGGCGGCAACAGCCTCCCTCGTGCATCACGTGTTTACCACTCGACCAATGATGTCTTAGTCGGGCGTGGACGAATCTGCGGCTTTGTTTCAGGAAGAGAAAAAAATATCTTGCTTAAAAAAAAAAATTATCTCTTCCCTTTTCTTCCCCTTAATGGTTTATCATTTCTCCAACCGCAAACGGGACAATATGACAATGGCGGTCATAACTCTTGTTCTACACGTGGTTTACGTCAGGTATTTTATCGCTAATTATCAGAATGTGTGGTCTTCTCGACATGGTCTCAAAAAGGAACATCTCCAAAGTCGCCTCGAAGAAAGAAAAAAAAACACATTCATTTTCTTTCGGCACAATTCCTGATAACAAAATTTTATTATCGCAGGCCAAGGATGCTCGTGGGTGTTTTTTTTAAATTTTTCATATCTGTCTAAATCTTTTTAGTTGTCTGTTTTTCGTCACTTAACAAAATAACATTTTCATTTGAATTTTTCTCTCTTTCTCTGGCCAGCCGGCCTGTAGTTGATAATAAGATGTCTTCCCGCACCAATAGTTTGTTTTCATATCTTTAGATAACACAGCCGATGCCAAAACATATCTGATTCTTTCCTTCTTTCCATTTCTTTTTACTCAGAATTTCCCTGTCATTGTAATGACACTCTTTTGCCATTTGTTACTTATCAAAATATCCCTTTATCCATTGTCTCTTAGCTGTGTGTGTGTTCTTGCTCATCACTCATGATTCGGTTCTTAGCCTCTCCTTTTCTTCCTCTCCCTCTTTTCCCTCTCTGCCTTGTCAAATGGTGCCACATATATATATATATATATATAGGTAATGAGAAGTTTGGTAATCTGTATGGATAATCCCAAGGAGGATGTAATCCAGAGAGCTCAATGTCAAACCAGAGCAATTATTAATTCAATTTAATTAGAAAACATACAACCTTAAGGGTCCATTGATTATATTTTATTTCCTCAGGTAGGTGGTTTTTAGCTGGTTCATCAGATCACATTTCCAAGGGTGAAAAAATGGTTTAAAATTTATGTATTAGTTTTAAACACTGTTGAGGGGTAGTTTTAAGTTGATGTAAGGTGATAGAGAGAGGAGGAGGGGGAGTATGACAGATATGGTTGAAATTAGAATATATATACATATACACATATATCTATCTATTATCTTAGCAGACACATTTCATCCTCTGATGAACTTTATTAAGACAAATGTAAGTATTTTATTTTGCAACATGTATTTATAAACAAAATTTAAAATTTTGTTAGTTTTTAATAATTTATAAATTTAAGAACATTCATAAATATACATCAGGCTAACTGATAAGTTTAGGTAAATTATAGAGGATGCTAAGTGATGAAATTTAACATCTAATAAACAAAAATGAGTAAATGTTGTTGAACTATTTTTTCCATAATGTAAATATTTTTGTAAATATGGACATCCATACATGACATTATCAGAAAAAAGAGTGGTAACTATTGTAAATTTAAAGCCACCAAAGTACCTAAAATTCAATAAAACATTAGATTACTTAGAATATTTTTCCTAAATTTTTAAGATTACTGGGTTATATAAAAAATGGTGCTCACATTATATTTGTCAAGTGATTTTTACAGATATGCTCCCCTCCCATAGAAAAAGTTTCTAAACATAAGTCTACAAGATGGCTCTCAACACCTTGTAAAAGTAACCACCTTTGTGTTAAAAAATGTTTTTCTGCAATATTTTAAACAAAAAGTAAGTAATATTTGTTTCAAATCAGATTAATTACACTTTAAATGAGCTAATCTTCTGCAAATAATGTTTCAGAAAAGTATATCTTATTTTTGAGTGATGTTTTTAATAAAGAGAATTAACATTGTGCTGAGAGAATTAGAAATATGCCTAAAAGTGGCTAAAATCACCCATTTTTAGCACTTTAAAAAAAACTCATTCCAATCATTTTAAATTTATTTTGAAATAGACCAAAGTATTTTGTTTATTGGAAATATTAAATTTAATCCATTAGCTTGTAATTAAAACTAAAATAAAAACTTCAAGAAAGATCTTTCATTTTTAAAAATTCAAATTAAACCTACTTTGGAGGAATCTATATGTATATGTATGTATGTATGTATGTATATATATATATATATATATATATATATATATATATAGGAGATTATGATATTATTTCAGGTCAATTGTGGATTTAGAATGACATAATGGAAAAAATCCTGTCAGACATTTTGTCTTTTGAAAAGACTAAAGCAACTCATCATATCTGGAATTGGTAGTACTCCTCATCGCAAAAGCCATATAAAAATCTGAAAACCACTTTTCAGAACAATTAGCCTTACAAAAACTAAACAAAGTATTAAGAAACAGAAAAAAATTGTTAGAAACAAAGAATAGAGTACTCAACTGTTATATGTCATCCTATATGCTGAACAATCTCCTCAAAGATGAAAAAGAGACTTGAAGCAACAGAAATATGGTTCTACAGAAGGATGCCGAGAATACTATAGACCAGATATGTGAACAGCAACAAAGTTTTAAAGAAAATGGAAACAAAAAAGACAGTTCTGCTTAACATCAGAAAGAGTTGAAATTTCTAGGGTACATGAGAAAAGAGGGTTTGAAAATTTGACACTAACATGACATATGTCAAGAGGAGTAGAAGAAAATAGCACATAACCTACCTAATGAGCTTTTGTAAAAGGATGGCAGAATGGGGTTTAGGAAAGATAACAAAAAGACAAAATATACCAAGAGCTACAAAGGACAGAAAGTTGTGGAGGGCCATCATTACCAGCATCCTGAAAAGGTCTTTTTTGACTTGTATCAGTTTTCACCCTGGTCGGGTTGAACTGGCTTCCTCTCAAGCAAGTACAGCATCATGGACCATCGCTGCCCATGCTCGTCAATCCTGAGCCAGGTCACACGAAATGGTGAGCCAATCGCAATACCATCATCGAAGACCAAATACTTGTGGACCGATGGTACTGCCAGGTCATCCTTGATTGTGCTAGTCCATGTCCTCAGCTGCCCACTGACACATTTTCACCAGCCAGGAAGAGAAGGAGGGAGAAGTACATCGCAGATGAGCTCTCTCTCTGGGTGTCAAGCTGCATGCCTGAACCATCGGAGATGACACCAGAGCAGGACGGGTGGAAGAGGACGGAGACTCAGGCGACGATGTAGAGTAGCTGTGGGCACATGATTGATTCAGCGGCATTGTAGAATGCAGTGAAGGCAATCGTTGAAAGCCTGAAAGGTTACACCACATTGAAGAAGATAATGGTAATCAGTGCAAATTGCAAGGAAATATTATTCTAAGAAATCTAAATGCAAAAGTAGGAAAAGAAGGAAATGTTGGAATTATTGGCAAGTATGAACTTGCAACAAACATGGAGAAAAATGGGTTCAATATGGCACAGTGAGTAATCAAATAATAATCATCATTTGGTTTCAAACACTCAAGGTGCTTGTGGACATGGAAAATCCCAGGAGAGGAAACAAACAAACCAGATAGACTAAGTAATAATCTAAAAAGATCCAGAAATACAGTGCCAACTGTGAAAGTGACCATCTCTAAGTCACATGCAAACCCAGATTTTCAGTTCTCTAAGGAAGAATTAAAATTTGCATATAAAGTTAAATTTTAAGGATTTTATGATGTTTTATAAATTGGAAATAGATGACAAATTTTTAATTTAAAAACTATTGACAGGTGAAGTATTTTATTATTATTATTTTTTAATCATTTCATACCAAGCAATACAATATAGTCACTAATGTTTTAATTTTTCTTATTCTTTCACAGACAGTAACCCCTTGTGTGGGTTACTGTCTGTGAAAGAATAAGAAAAATTAAAACATTATTAAGGAGCAAGAATAATAAAAGAGGAATTGAGAAGATTGTAGATAACGATTGACTGGGCTGAAGCTGCTAAATCTTCACTTTTCAGCTTTGATACGAGATCAAAATTGTTTACATGGTCTTGTCGATAAAATCTTATTCTCCACTGTAGTGTTGAGGAGTGGGATGATGTGATGTCTGGTGATGAAACTGCAATTATAATGTCATGATATAGAACATGGGAAATGATGCTTTTATGGTAGACTGTGGAGATGATCTGCAAACTATCTCAAGTCCCCCACTCCACCATCAGACTTGTAGGAACACATGTTAACTGCCATCTTTCCTGGGAAAACTTGTATTTCAAATCTGTTCCCTATCAGTTAAAATAATAAGCATGAAACTGAAGTCTCTATACTTACAAAATAACATAAGAGTATCTTGTGGCTTCATATGGTTCCTTCATTATTTATCTAATTCAGGGAAAATATTTCCCTATGTATTTGTAATGCTGGACCAAGTATAAATAAAATTTTATTTCATATTTTATTAGGAACTATAAGATAACAATAATGAAAGAGGACAAATTTATCTTTGCCATTATTTATGTGTATCAGACCCATTGTTTTGGCTATTTTCTTCTTGTTGTTAAAAGGCTTCACTCCCAACTCTACTTTGATCCTATGGTCCCAAATTCTTCTGCTTCCTAGTCATCAATTTTTATATGAGATTCAGAGATCATAACTAAAATGAGTAAAGATTTATTTGAATAAATCATTTAAAATCGTTTATCAAGTTTTAATAATCATTTTATATTTTTGTACATGTTTATTTAATTATTTATTTTCAATAATATCACCCCAAGCAAAGCAGTAAAGTCACTCGGTGGGGGGGTTACTGAATGCGAAAGAATAAGAGAGAAGGGAGACATTATTAAGGAGCAAGAACAATAGAAGAGTAATGAAGAAGATAGTAGATAACAATTGACATTGTATTTGAATTTTTGAAGATCAAAGTTGGATGGAACCAGAAGAGAATTTCACAAGCGAGAAGTGTAACAAAAGAAACTGTTTGCATAGAACTTACAGCTACATCTAACCAATTCAACTTGTGAATTGAAGAGACCTTGCCACCAGTCTAGTACTACACTTAAATTTATAGTCTAGCTACCCTAGTGAAGGGTTCATCTGAACAATTACCATGAACGTATTTATAGAAAAGGCACAGAGAGGCAACCTTATAGTGGTGGGAAAGTGACTGAAGCAGAGACACCAGGTCAGGACCAATAATATTGTTGATTCTTCTTAGAATTTTCTGAAGAATCTCTAGATATACAGCCAGAGAATGTTTAATTTCTTTCATGTCTTTAGTTAATGTTCTTTGCAACGCCTGTTGCTTCAAATATTTTGCTGTTGGTTAATCCATTTTCTTTGTTTATTCTTTTAATTTTTCTCAAGTCCCTTTTTATGTCATTTTTTAATCTAGTTTTTTTTCTTGTTCTTATCTTGCCAATGTTTTCAGTTTCTTTTTTTATTGTTCTGTGATCTCTTTGCAACTTTTTTGCAATTTCCAACATTGTGCTTCTATCAGTCTATATCTTGATTCTTTTTTCAGATTATATCTTTCTTATATATTTGAAATTTGAAAATAAATACCAATAACTTTATATATATTCATTTACTATATGATTAGCATATCTGAGTTGCATAATAAAATCTCACACCACCGAACTTGCGCATTTCTCTTTGCGATGCTTAAAGTTTAGTTTGGTTGTTTTCATGTTTTTAGCCGATGTTCCTAATATTTGATACTTTTCTTTCTGTTTACATTTATACCACCAGCCTTTTCAAATATTTTCTTATCAATCAATTCACTTATTCATTTTCTGTGTGCCATGTTCTTTCAGGATGTGGTTGATCATGGCCCTCCAAAAATTCCTGTCCTTTGTAGCTCTTAGTAAAGTTTATCTTTTTGCTATATCTCCTAATCCCTGTTCTGCCAGTCATTATTACCCTTTTAATTTTTCCCAGGTCTTTTTTTATGACATGCCTTATTCTATTTTTTTTCTTCTTCTTATCTTGTTGGTGTTTTCAAATTGCATCCAAGATCCTATGAGAAAGCAAACTATAGTTCTAGTATATGTATAGAACATTATCCCATATCAGTATAATAGATAATTCTAAATAATAGTATAGTTCTTTTAATCATTTTTACTACAAAAGTCAGTAATCTTGCTACAAAACTTTATGTATTTTAGGGCAAGATCTCAGGAACTGTAAGGACTTGGATAATTAAATTTTGCAAAAGGACACTTCTGTGTACCAAAAATCAATATGGTAGCTGTAGTAAATTCTGTGTTATAATAAATATAAAATTTTTAAAACAGAACTGGCTGATCAAAAATGTAGAAGTAAGAATTTTATTCACTTAGTATATCCACATGTTCCTCATAAAAGAGACCTAATGTCTCCTGGTGGCAGACACCCATAGATGGCTATCCAATAACAAGATGCTGTGTCACCTCAGTTGAGGCAAAGAAGATTCCCAACATGGATTCAGTATAAATTTTCTTTCAATTGTGTACTCACCCACTTCTTTTATGCACTGTGTCTCTTCAGGATGTAGGTGACATTGGCTCTTCACATCTTCCTGTGCCTTGTAGCTCTTAATAACTTTTGTATTTTTATTATTTCTCCCAAACCCTGTCCTGCCATCCATTCACACAAGCCCGTTAAGTATGTTATGCATTGCTTTCCCTTGGCCCTCTTTCCCTCTATCCATTCTGTGAGTATCAGATTTTCCAAGCCCTTCTTCCTCATGATGTGCCCCAGAAATTTCGACTGCCTCTTCCTGATGTTAAGTATAAGTTTCCTTTTTGTTTCCATTCTCTCCAAAATCTTATCATTGCTCAAATGTTTGATCCATGGTATCCACTGTATCCTTCTGTATAACCACATTTCTGTTGCTTTGAGTCTCTTCTTCATCTTTGAGAGATTGTCCAACATTCGCTATCATACAGGAGGACAGATATCACGTAACAGCTCAGTATTCTTTTCTATGTTTCCAAGGAAATTTTCCTGTCTCTTAATTCTCTGCTTAGCTTTTGGAATGTGACTTAGGCCATCCCAATACATCTTTGGATCTAAGTGTTGCACTTTCCATCCTCTGTTAGAACACTTTCCAGATATTTAAATTTCTGTAATTGCTTGATTTTAGTATCCCCGACCTGTAATTTGCATTTTGAGCTCATCTTTTTGCTGATGACTATGCATTCTGTCTTCTTTTAGTCTTCTTAGTCCCTTCTTCTCACTTTCATTTATTACCTTCTGTAAGAGGTTTTGTAGTTTCCTTTCCTTGTCTGCTATCAACACTGTGTCATCTGCATATTGTATATTGTTAAGATTGTTGCTGCCAATGATGAATCCTGGTAGACTTCTAGTTCTCTCAGAATTGCCTTACCATATAGGTTGAATAAATCCAGTGAAAAGATACATCTTTGTCATACACTCCTTTCTATTTTTGTATATCTGCGGAACTCATTTTCTGTCCGTATGCAGGCGGTTTGCTGCCATAGAGTCTTGATTATTTCCTGAATATGTCAAGGTTGCTGAGCAGCTCTAACAGATCTTTGTAGCATACTTTGTTAAATGCCTCTGCGTAGTTTATAAAACACAGGTATATGTCCTTCTGCATTTGTACACACCTACATATACTTAAAAAAGCACTCAAGGATTTTTCTTTTGCCTTCTTTGCATTCTAAAGTAAAGTTTTATTCACATGAACTCTGAGTTTATTGTGACTATATTCATTTGAACAAGAGACTTGATTCTAAAAAAGACCTTTTGTATAAACTGTTATTTTCATAACATTACTTATGTTCATTGCATATTTCATTTTTATATTAATTATATAATACTTTTATAATTTTCATGATGAATCACATTTTTCCTTGTAGCATTTAACTTTTATAAAAGTTTTTCACTGAGTGCCATGTTTATATATTTTCTATGCAATTTCTAAAGAATTAATAGATTTTATTTTTAATCCAATATATTTTTTAAAGAAAATAATATCCAGCATGATTTGAACCTGTGTCCTACTTTGCAGTAGAGACTATCGTCTGATCCAGCATGCTTTAACAGCCTGGCTACAAAGAGCTGTGAAGGTTCATTTTTCCTTTAAAGACATTCAGATTTTCTTGAAATGGCATATCTGCTCAGTTTCATATCTGAGACATAAAGAAACCAATTTCTAAAGAAATAATGGATTTTAATTTTTGAATCTAGCATATTTTATTACTTCAAACATTATTTTTAGTGGCTACCCATTATTTGAGTAGACACACTGTTTATTTTGTCTACCAGCTTGCACACTCAAGAAAACTTATTAAAGAAAATATCCCCATGCAGCAGAATTTGTAGCTGGGTCCCCCTTTGCAGGAGAATATCTGAATGAGCAAATAGATTGATTATGAAGCTTGTCATAGTATCAGATGGAGGTAATAATTTCATTAGTATGTTTTCTCAAATGTGCAGGCTGATAGATGAAATGAATATTGTTTAAAATAAAACTGAGCATCTACTCAAATACACTGAAAATGATAAAGTAATAAAAATATTTTCTGCATTCAACTTTATCTTTTTATGTATAATTACATCAAGAATTGTTTTATTGATAAAAGTTATATAATAATCATTTTTACATTGCCTCATTGCATGACATGAGGAGATATGGTGGAGTAATCAGAGAGCTGTGTTCAAATTCCAGTCAAATCCATTACATTCACTTACATACTAATATCCTTGGGAAAGGTATGAATCTTCTTTTCCTCCCAGGTATGGATAAATAACAGGACAGACCGGGTTCTATAGCCTTGGATGACAACTGGTCTACTGCTGAAAGAAATGGCAACCTACTGTGGGAAAAAATCTGCCTTGTCAGTCATGTAACAAAAGATACATGATTGCCTAAGCGTGTATCACACATGGCACATAACTGACTGACATTGCATGACTCTTTTGTGAACCCTATTGTTCATTATCATCAGTCCCATGATTAAGTGTAGTCATAGAGATGCTGCACAGCTCAGCACATGACCAGCTCCCTCCATGTGTCATAGTTGTGTGCCAGTACCTGAATCCCTGTAAATGCTCTCCAGTACACTCTGTGATATTGTCAGCCCATTTTCTTCTTTTGTCTAAGGGGGTATCTTATAGGATGGTAGGGGAAAGATTTACAGAAATTTAGTCTAACATCAGCAACATAAATTTCAGCCTGAAGTTTTGTTTTTTTTTTGTTTTGTTTTTTGGCCAACTCACTTTTCCACCTAAGGCTATTTTTTCACTTAGAAAATTTATTTTTTAGCAAAAATGTAAGGAGCTGGGGATGACTAGCCAAAAACTTTCGTAGCAGTTTGATATTGATCAGTTTAGTCCAAACACTTTTAACTGATTTGGTTGCAAAAATGTGACACTTTACTTCTTGTTACACAAACAGAAATAGTTCTGTTTGAAAATCTCAAATATTCTACAATTTAAGAAATTGTTGTTAATTTCTTTTGTAAAGATACATTAAAACATTGATTTTGTTTTATTTCATTTGTATTTTAAAACCATTTATCAGTTCTGAAAAAAGTGTCTGTTTTTAAAATCAATAAGTTCAAGAATACAACCAACAGACGAATGTTATCTAATGTGATCTTGTGTTAAAATATGCCAATAAAGGATTTCAAAAAGATTGAAAAGCAATGTCTATAAATTAAAAGATGTTAAAGGATATTTCATAATAAAACTGTATTGTTTTTTTTTGCAGCTTGATATTTCACTCTAAATGCAGCATATAAATGACTCTTAACAGAATATAATGATACTGACTGTTGTGCACTTGATCTTCTTGATCTTTCCTGACGTTGTTGATGTGACTTGTTGTTTGATGGTTGACTCATTGATGCATTGTGCATAGGTTGGAAATGCTGACCACTAATAAGAATGCTATAAGAATGCTAATTTTCTATTTCTATATATTTATTTAAGATATAGTTTTTTTAACTTGTAAAATGATTTTTTCTTACCATTTATTTACAAATTCGGCATCATTGGATGCTAAGAATTTTTATAAGATTTAATTTCATGTCAAGAGATCAGAAGTAAAATATTATTTTATAATAAAAATTATTGTGCTATGTTTCACTTCAAAAAGTAGAGTATGTACAACCTTTGTTAGAACCTTATAATATTGAAAATTGTGTACCCTACAAATAAAGATGGATTTAGCAGTTGGTCAAAAAATGCCCCTGACCACAATTCCACCCAGAATCTTGCTGCCATCATAAAGGAACTTGTTTAAAATTCCTTAGACTTGTACAAAGAAGAGTCAAATTCCTGGAATTTAAAAGGTATTAAAAGGTAAACAAATCTTCAAAAACCTTCTTTGCTAATTTAAAACTGGGATGGACTTCATTAAGGCTTCTGCTGGGAAATCAGTTAAAAATTCTTTTTAATGTACATTAGTGACAGAGTAATTGTGAGTTCAATCCCTGGGCCAGGCAGTATGTACTTGAACTCAGTAGAAAGGGAGCCAACAGTAACTGATCAATACTCAATAAGAACTGGATGAGATATCCCTGGACATGGACAGCAGAACAAGAACAATTTACCCTCATAGATTAAATAAATGATTTAGTTCATAATTCCCTGAAGGTTACCCAGATCGACAATCATCTGATGAAAGCCAGAGGGTACACCAGTCGAAATATTCTGATAACAACAACAAAGATGGATATGATAGTCCACATATAAATAATGAAAATATTGATTTGTAAAACAATTTAGCTCAAGTATGAGATACCCTTTATTTTTACATGATTTTAAGGGATTTATATTCTCTTATATTTTAATCTAGGTGAAGCTGGTCATGTTCTGCAGTCAGTGTAATCTAAGGAAGAAATCAATGACATCATTGGTCATCTGGAAAAAATTGTTGCTTCTGTATATGTTAAACTGCCATTGCTCAGCATTTAACTTGGATGCTAAATACCCAAAGGTACTTAAACACGAAGCAAATTCTTATTTTGGATATTCTGTTGCATTTTGGAATGGATCAAATGGATACAAGTAAGTGTTGTTACAATTCATTATATTTAAAGACCATCTTAAAATAAATACCTGTGCCTTCATGATCTAGATGATTATGACTCTCCTCAGCATCCTTTTCTTTATTATCAGTGAATTGCCATGCCTTCTTGGGAAAGGATAATTAAATAGTTTCCTGTTACCTTCTCCATGGTTTAAAATTCAGACTTTTCCTTCTGTTAAACTGGCTATAGAGTCCAATCTATCCTGCTATTTAACCCATAGTTTGGGAGAATATAAAAACGGATTCATGCCTTTCCTTTTTGTGTTCATAAAAACATGTATAGGGAGTTACAGCAATTAAATACTCCCACTACTAAAAAATATAAAGAAAAATAATATCTAAGGTGCTAAACCTTTACTAGTCTCTCTGAAAATTAATGGATTTAACTCTTATATTTAACTAATCTTTATATACTTACCCACATTAAGTTTGAATTTATAAGCACTTATGTTTTAATGCAAGCTTTCTGCACACCCCTTACATTGTGTTTAGTCCGTTTGTGTACTTGTAAAATTCATAATAGTCAAAAGTATGACTATAAGAACAAAGCATTTTTTTAAAAAAAAGTTTATGGGTGTTTATAGCTTTCATATGTTTTTCCCTACACATGTCATCGATGCAGCTGAGTTGCCCACATGTTTACATGCCAGGCAGCCACTGACATTGAGTAAAGCAGAGATCTGCACCTGGTGGTTAGGAGATAATCTTTAAAGGCAACTTGCTGATGTACCTGGCATAACACTGAGTGCAAAATCTATTTTGATAGCATCTGGGGGGGGAGTCATATTCTATAATTTTATCAAAGGTTTTTTTTGGGGAGAGTGGCCTTAGTCGCTCTGCTGTCATCTCTTGCTATGGCATCAATGGATATGACACACTCTATGTAGACAAAGTTCTAAAGCTTCATCAGGAACAATGGAAATGAAAAACAGGTTGATAGTGAATGATTATTTTCTTCCTATTGACTGCTACAAGACACTAGACTCAAAGATTAAAGCATTGGTTCATGGATTTAGTGTTATAATAATTGTAAATCTGATCTCTGCGTTAGATAATACAGACTCAAACACAATGGGCTTACAGCCACATCATGTTGAAACACCAGTTCTCATATGATCACTGAAGTTAAGCAACATTGAGCCTGGCCAGTAGATGGGTGACTATTTGGGAATACCAGGTGCTGTAAGCTTGAATGTGCAGCTGGTGTAATGGATAATGACTCAGAAATTGTTAATTGAAGAGCCGAGGTCCAATTCCAGTTTTGTTTTTTTTTATATTCACTTAAGCACAAATACCCTTGAGAAAGGTATGAAACAATCTCTTCTCACCCCAGCTATGGGTTAATTAGTAAGATTTGTATCACTAAATCATTATCACTCCCACTGATCAGAAAAAATCTTCTGGCTTTAAAAACCTGCAAAAAGTTGATAAGCCATAGGAAACAAATCCGTCCAACTCAGTGGAAACAAGCAATAACTAAGTAGTATTAAAAAGAGGATATATCCCTCAACATGGAAAGTGAACTGAGAACAATCTGTTTCCATAGATTAAATAAGGGGTTCAATTTGAAATTCTATGATTGTTATCTCGATCATTAGATGCCAAAAGAAGAAATTTGGGAAAAATGGTTAAAATGTTGTTAAAATAAGAACAAAGATAAAGACATTAGTACAAATGTAAATACTGACTTCCAAATCAAAGCAGTCTTTGCAAAGCAGGACATTGCCTATTGCAGGGAAGACTCTGAATAAGCAACTAGAGTTATATTATATGCCCAGTCTAAACCAAACCTCCTGTCACTTTCGGAAACTGGTATCAACACTTCAAACACACTAGGGAAGCTCACAGTACTGGGTTACTCACCATGAGCACCTAAACTGTCACAGACTCGAAGCATACATCAAGGATGAGTTTCCCTGTGGCATGGACGCAAAAAATGAGAAACCTGATCTCCGATATATGTGCTTCTGCTTGGCACTTACCCATAGTACCACATTCATCTTTGCTCTCTACCACCCTCAGGACAAAGGGAAGGTAATCTTTGACTGGATATCTGTGAAGATTGATAATATCCTCACTCAATTCCCCTCAGCCAATTTTCATATCTGCTGTGACTTCAATATCCACCATAAAGAATGGCTAGTCCACTCCAACAAGACCAATGTTGAAGGCAAATATTGCAGAGATTTCTCCATCACCTATGAACTAACCCAGATCATTGGAGAACCTACCTGGGTTCCAGAGGCACAACAGAACATCAGGCGAACCTCCTCAGCCTCTTCCTAACCTTTTGCCCTGATGAATGCTTATCAAAATTTTTATCTCCACTAGGCATGTCAGACCATTCCTTAAACAGTATCCAAATTGATGTCAAATCTAAGACATCTCCTGATGTACCGTTCTATAGAACGTTTTTCCGCTCTGCGAAGGCAGACTGGGAGAGTTTTCAATCCTACATGATGGAAGTTTCCCTCTCAACCTTCTTCAAGCATGCTGTCTCAAAAACTGCGGCCCTTATCATTGACTAGATTCTTTCAAGAATGGAGAGTTTTATACCCACCCCACCAAATTCCATCAAAAACCAAACAGTCAATGTTGGTCCACCTCTGAATGCAGCCATAACTCACCAAAACCACTACTTCAATGTCTATCACAAGGAGCTATATAGTTTGGCTCTCACTGCATTCAGCACTGCACATAATTGCTGCAAAAAGTTCTAGATTACACCAAGTGCAGCTATGTATGTGTAGTTCAGACTAAGGTTAAAAAGAAACAAATTGGATCACGATAATTCTGGAAGATCACCAACCAAATCATGAACAGAGGCAAAGCAGCTGTGCCCACAATTATAAATGGCCCTGAAGTTCTCAGTCTTTGCCTCTAACTCAACATTAGCTGACAATGACCATCCCTGCCTCTCCACAAGTTCCCACATCTTACTGAGCACAATTTCAGTAATGTTACCATCACAGCATGAGAAGTCTCTAGATTTATCAAAAACCTTGATCCTAAGAAAGTCACTAGTCCAGACAAAATTCCAGTGGTTGTCATTAAGAATATCAACCCAAAATTATCCCCAATCCTAGCAAAGTTATTCAACTGCTGCTTGAAGGAGAAGTCCTTCCCAATCCTATGGATAGCATCAAGCATACGCCTCATTTTCAAGAACACAGGTATGCAATCTTCCCCCTCTTAGTACAGACCCTTCACTCTCCTCAGTATCAATAGTAAGCTTTTTGAGGCCATAATCAATAATAAGATCATTGAACACCTAAAAAAGAACTGCCTCTTCAGGGACATGGACAGTATGGGTTTCAGTCAGCTCAATCCACTGCCAATTTCCTAACTACCCTCATTCACAAAATCAGTAAGGCTCTTGACAAAAAACACACCTCAAAGACCATAGCACAAGGTATCTCAAAGGCTTTCGACAAAGTGTGGCACAAAGGCTGACTACACAAGCTCTCCAGCTATGGAATCACTAGAAGTGTCTTCTCAATCATAAAATCCTTCCTAACAGGTAGTTACTTGAAGATAGTTATTAATGGCCAGGTCCTGGCTGCTTATATTCAGTGTCTTGAAGACCAAGCTCATTACATTCCATCATCGCCAATCTAACACCAAACTAACACCAATCAGAATAAATGGAGGTTTTCTTGGGGAAGCACCATGCCATAAAAGATTGTTGGGCCTCAATCTCACACCCAACCTCAAGTAGAACACATACATACAATCCATTGCTAAGGATGCAGGTAAAATGGTCAGCTTTCTGTACTGCTCCAGTAAGTACCTGACTCCCCCTGCTATCCACTACCTTTACAAGAGCTAGATCCGGCCAAAAATTGGAGTAGTGCTGTCGTATTTGGGTGGAAGCTGCCCAGACCTCATTCTCCAGCCTTGATAGAGTTCAAAAGCATCTCCAAGCCCTTGTGAGTGACAAATTATTCTCCAACCTCACTCCAACAGGTCGGATGTGGTAAGCCTTTTGCTGCTCTCCTGCTGCATCCATAAAAAGTGCTCAAACTAAATTCTCTGATCCCTCCAAGGCAAACATTCACAGCAAGAACATGACATGTCACTTACATAGTAGCAAACCACCTACATTCCCTCCATATTCCATTGGTAAGAAGTAAGTTCCACTTGTGCAGCTTCTTTCCATGAACCATTGCCCTGTGGAACCAACTCCCAACAGGATGTTTCCCCGATCACTGCAATCTTAACCTGTTCAAGGTAAGGTTTAATTGTTACCTTCCACTCATATACACAAAAATGTCCCCCAATTGTAACCCTCTACCTCGAGTGGCCCCTGGGCCTTGTAAAGGGTGAACCAGACTGTAAAAAAAAAACTGATGTCTTAGCGTAAACCTAGAGTCACTTCACATTGAATTGGTTGCCATTTATACATGGACATGTCTTTATCGATACAACTTAAGTAGACTGGACCACTCATTAAAAATAGAGAAACATTTTTAGCAAAATAATCTTTATAGATTGGCATTCTTTAGGCCTTCCTTAGGCAATGACATTTGTCAATATTGTAAACTATTGATTTGTTATTCATTTTAGAATTTTAATTTTTAATCTTCTTTTTTACATTCTTATACAAATTCTGAGAAGATTTAATTCAATTTAATATGTCAGTTTATATATCTTCTTTCTTTTCTTTAACAGAGTTTTGGTTGGTTCGCCAAGAGCAAAATCCAGAAATTTGGTGAGAGGAGGTCTTTTCAGGTGTGACATTAAAACTGGATTATGTAAGATAGTTAATGTGGGTCAAAGTTCAAGTAAGCTATATTCTACTTTTATTTAACATCCTAATTTAAAAGTATTTCTCTCTTTTAATAAGTGTGTACATGTCGTGTAGCAATTATCAGTGTAGAAAGTAAGTTCAGTATGTTGGGTTCAAACTCTTCAGAACAATATGAATCCATTTCTTCTCCTACCCAAGTATGGGTTAAATAGCTCTCTAACCTTAGTTGGTAACCAGTTAAGGTGAAGGATAACTCAGACCAATTCAGCAAGGGGTTGGCAACCCCACCTTATAAAATAACCTACTTGCTATGGAAACCATTGCAGCAACACTAGTATCATGCAGCTGTGGCTCTATACTCTACATGGAGTGAGAAGGACTTGGTTTTTTAATGATGTATTTGTAGTTAACAAACACCAAGTTTAGGTTGTGGTCTCATTCTTTAGATCATGAAGTTTATTTGATAGTGATTCTCAAAGAAAAGATTACTGAACTGTTATGTGATATCTATCCTACTGTATAGCAGCAAATGCTGGACAGTTTCCTCAAAGATGAAGAAGAGACTTGAAGCAACAGAAACATGGTCTACAGAAAAATGCTGAGGATACTATGGAATGAACATGTGGGCATCAACAAGATTTTGGAGAAAACAGAAACAAAAAGGAAGCTTATACTTAACATCAGGAAGCGGCAGTTGAAATTTCTGGTGCATGTAATGAGGAAGGAGGGCTTGGAAAACCTGATACTCACAGGTCAGATTATGGGAAAGAGGGACAGTAGAAAGCAGCATGTAACATACTTGATGAGCTTCAGTAAATGAATGGTAGAACAGGGTTTAGGGGAAATAACAAAAAAAAAATCTTATTAAGTGCTACAAGGGACAGGAAGATATGAAGGGCAATGATTGCCTATGTCTTGAAGAGTCACAGCATATAAAAGAAGAAAAATAAACACAAAAGTTTTCAGAGTTGAAACAAAATAATCTAAAATGATTTGGCTTCTAGATTTACAAACAACTGTTTCAATTTAAAAAATGTTTGAACAATTAAAAAAATATCTGAACAATTCTCATATTTAAAGATACTCATGAATTTGGTAGCTTTGAGTTCAATCCCTGGGTTGTCAGTGTGTACTTGCATTCAGTGGAAATGGGCTAGCAAGAATTGTGATTTTGTAAGCTTAGACGTGGCACAAGGCCGAAAGTCTGCAGCACCCAGTGACAATCAAACTTACTACACAGTTGTAATTGATTTAGCAAGACAAGCTTGCTAACCATTGCACCACATTGAAGTGCCCTACTAAATTACTGATTGAGTTTTAAAATAAAAACTAGTGTGAAGAAAAACTTTAAAAATCTATATAAATTAAGATTTTATTGATTTTTATTGATTAATCATTTTCAGACAAAATAAAAACCTCTTTTTATTGAAAATTATTAATAAGCTACAATATAACTACTGAGTGGATACCAGCTTAAAATTTACAAAGAAAGATAAAAATTGCATAGCATTTAAAATATATATTGAATGAAGGAGGCATGGTGGAGTAATGACCAGCTTAGATTGAGTTCGAATTCTAGTTGAATCCATTACGTTCACTTATGCACTAATACCCTTGGGAAAGGTATGAATCTTCTTCTCCCCCCAGCTATGGGTAAATAGCAGGACAGACTGGATTCTATAACCTTGGATGACAACTGGTCTACTGCAGAAAGAAATGGCAACCTACTGTGGGAAAATCTGCCTCGTCAGTCATGTATCACAAGATACATGATTTCCTAAGCGGGTATTATGCATAGCACATAACTGACTGACTGTATAGTTACTATGTTAGTAGAAATTTTACACTCTTTAAGTAGAATACTTTAAAATAGAACCAAGTATTTTTTGTGTTAAATATTCAAGTGTATTCTTTTGTTAATGTTATATCCTCATACAAAGATAGTATATAAAGTAACCAGTCCAAGCAACAGTGTGAGTTGAAGTAGTAAGAGAAGTCATTAAGACTTCTTTCTGTGTTTAGTCTATATCTTCATGAGAAGAAGCAGGTCCTAAAAAAAAAAATGAAAAAACAATTTTTGTAAATAACCTCAACTATTCCTGAAATATAAATATTTTGGATTTACACTTTATATGCTTTCTTCTTGTCCTGTTTTTTTTTTTTGTAGATGATTTGAATATTTTTACAAGGTCAAATTTTTATCCTCTTAACCTTCTAAAGGACTATCTAATGCATACACACAATCACACACACATGCATGCACAGGCATACACATACACTTTTTCAAATCATATTTCTTTCATTTTAATTTCTGGTTGCTTTTTATTGTAAACCATCATTTACAGTGATCTGTAGGCAAAATGGATAAAAAAAAAGAATAAACCTCTGATAAAACTCAAGCTTGCATCTGCAGAAGTTTTGAATTAACATGACAGCTGCCTTGCCAATAAGGTCACAGGGTTGGTGGTAAGGAATTTTCTTTATATGCCATATCCCCTCAGACATAGGCAATCATGCTTTTCCACAAATTCCTGTTCTTTCCTCACATGTTCGGTCCATGGTATCCTCAGCATCCTTCTGTACAACCACATTTCTGCTGTTTTGAGTCTATTCTTCATCTTTGAGGAGATTGCCCAGCATTTGTTGCCATACAGAAGGACAGATATCATGTAACAAATCAGTACTCTTTTCTTTGTTTCTACTGATGTTTTTCTGTTTCTCAATACTTTGCATCTTTGGCTATCTCAATGTGCCTTCAGATTTTAGCGTCACCCTTTCTGTTTTCTGTTAAAACACTTCCCAGATATTTAAATTTTTGTCCCAATTTGATTTTGGGATCTCCAATTTGTAATTTGTATTTTGGGCTCATCTGCCTTCCTGCGGTTAATGTTTAATCCTTTCTTTTTGCTTTCCTTCATTACCTTCTGTAGGAGTTTTTGTAGTTTTCATCTGCATTCACTCTTCTCAATTACTTTTTTTCTCTAGAAACCTTTTTTTCACGACAGACTGCAGAAGTGACAATTTTTTCTACAATGACCACATGCCAGTCACCTGCCAGAAATAATGACCAATCATTTTTCTGGAGACAATGACTAATACCCAGGCAGTTAAGAATGACATTGAAAGTTTTCCTGTTGTTCATTAGATCAAAATGCCACTCCCAACCCATATTCAATCTGGGCTCACAAAGTGCAGGCAATATAGAGCTAAATGAGTACCCAAGATGAAACTAGAGACTACATATATTGTCATCCAGGTCCAATGCTTACTATCAGGTCATCCCATAAGTTCTGTCTGAATTTTACCTTTTTTTAAAATGAACGAAATTTAATGTCTAATGGAGCTGAACATTATTTTTATGTTTAGATGCATTTAACCGGATCAAATTTTATTTCAGAGAACAATAAAATTAAATTTTGTTTGATTAAAACCCTGCTAACATGGAAGTACCCAAGAATCATTTGAGGCACATAATGCTTTATGAGTTCAAGAAAGGAAACTCAGTAGCCGAAGCGGCTAGAAACATTCACTCAGTTTATGGAGAGGAATGTGTGAATGAAAGAACTTGCAGAAGATGGTTTGCAAAATTCAGAGGTGGAGATTTCACCCTTGAAGATGATGATCGAACTGGGCGTCCAGTTGAGTTTGATGAAAAGCTTCTTGAAGCAGCCCTTAATCAGTTGAGAAATTGACAGTGGTTCTCCATTCAAACCATACTGTTCATCGTCATCTTCAACAACTTGGAAAAGTTCCTAAACTTGGAAAATGGGTGCTTAATGAATTGTCTGAAAACAACCTCAAATCCCGAGTTAACATCTGCTCTTCTCTTCATTCTCATCAACTTGTTTCACCTTTTTTGGATAGACTTGTGACTGGCGACAAAAAATGGATCTTTTATCGAAATGTTAAGCATCATAGACAGTGGCTTGGTAAAGGGGAAGGACCCCAGCCACAGCCGAGAAGGGAACTTCATGGGCAAAAGGTTCTTCTTTCAATCTGGTGGTGTCACCAAGGAATAATCCACTTTGAATTCTTACCACCTAATGCAACTATTAATGCTCAAATATACTGTCAGCAATTAGAGCGTTTGAACCAAGCTTTGAGGAAAAAAAGTCCTGCTCTAGTGAATCAAAAAGAGGTGATGTTTCATCAGGACAATGTGCGACCGCACACAGCAAGAATCACGTCACTAAAGATTGAAGAACTTGGTTGGGAGAAAATTCCTCCTCCACTTTATTCTCTCGATCTTGCTCCTTCAGACTACCATTTGTTTCGTAGCTTATAGAATCATTTGGAAGAAACAGCTTTTGTAACACAGGAAGAGGTTAAAACTGACATTTGTGAGTTCTTCGAATCAAAGCCAAAAGAATTTTACAGTAATGGAATTAGTAAGCTTATTAATAGATGGAAGGAAGTGATAGATAATCAGAGAAAATACATTGTTGATGGAATCTGTAATTAAATGTAACATTTGGTCACTTGTTTTCTTTATTCAAAATTTGGACAGAACTTATGGGATGACCTGATATGAAATTCAACTCTGCTGACACTACCTTTTATTAGATTAGACAAAATTATGCAAAACTAAAAAAGCTACATCAAAAATCTATATGTATATAAAAAAAGATTAATTGAAATCTAAATGAAGAACCTGGAACCTTATTGAATTTAAAACCCACTCTAACTAAAGGAGCTCAAATACTGCAAATTGTTTCAAATTAGTTCAAAGAAGCCCCATTAAACTTGAAAATAAACAAATTTCCTCTGTTCTTGTGTCTTTTATTTTTTTAGTTTTATCAGGAGTCCAAGACTAGACTTGGTGACAACTCTAGTCTTGGGGTCCCTGGGTTGCAGCCCATACTAACCCATATGTAAATCTGGCACTGCTTGCACCTCTGGAAGTGAATGCAATATAATCAAAGTGTTTCCTGTTGTCCAGGTCTGTTGTCTACATTCTCTTATGCTGTACTTCCTTGTGCAGAAAACTTTCCTGTACAAGTTGTATGGTGAACTTGATCCTACACAGAATCTTGTTAGCCTATGCTGCCACCTTAGATAAGTATTCTGCCTATGCCAATGATGTCTCCATATTTATAATGAGTAATGTTTAGCTCATTAAGCTCAGCAAATAAATCTGCTTGTGCAAGACAGTTGCAGAGGCCAAAAATGAACTATAAGTTTGTTTGCTTATGCTCATAAAAAGGTTGTCCTCTCCCTGACCCCCCCTTTAGTTGAACAAACAGACTGTGCAAGATACACAACATCTGCTTCAGTCTTGACCTCCAGCTGAAGAAGAATTAAATGTATTGGAAAATGACCAATTGTTTATCTGAAATAATAACAGTGTATAATGTCTGTTCAAATTAACTAAGGGACAAGCAGAATTATAATACTGTAAAGGTGACTAGAATTACAGATAATATTAGATTTCTTAACAAGTGTTGAAAAACGGTAACTTCTTACACATTTATCTTATTTTATTTTTACTTAATGTTAATATTTTTTCATGTGCCTTAAAAGATGACTCATGGCTTGGAGTTTCTCTTGATGTCAGCCCAATGAATCAAAGCCTTATAACAGTTAAGTATCTTTCATTTTATTGTTCCCTTTTTCTACTGGTTAAATGTTTAAAAAAAATGAAAAACTGTGTAAAAATTATAAAAAAATCTCTCAAATCATCATTCCTATTGCCTTACTGTAAGGCAATAGGAATGATGATTTGAGAGATTTTTTTATAGTAGTTAAAAAGCATGGCAGACTGCGTTTTCTAACCTTGGTTGGCAACCAGTTTAGGAGAAGGATAACTCAGAATTTAAAATCAATTCAGCATGGGGCTGGCAACTCCACCTTATAAAATAACCTACTTGCTATGGAAACCATTGCAGCAACACTAATGTCATGCAGCTGTAGCTACTAGAAGGACTCATCTCTGTTTTTTAATAGCATATTTGTTACTAATAAACAGCAGTTGACACCAAATGCTTCTTGATGGATAAGTGTCTAACATCATTTAAAAAATTCCAAACAATTATCAAATTTAAAGATACTTGTTATCTTGATACTGATTTTCTAAGCGTAGCTTAGACATGGCACAAGGCTAAAAGTTTGGAGTACCCAGTGATGATCAAACTCACTACTCAGTTGTAAATGATCTAACAAAACAAACTTACTAACTAACCATTACACCACATTGAAATTTCAACTGTCTTGAATCATCATTCTTATTACCTTATTGTAAATTCATTCAAAATGTTTTTGTTCCATATTGTCTTTTGTTATTTGCATTTTGTTATATTTTTATTTTTTCTATTTCTTTTTTTCACTCCAAGCAAAACAATATAGCCACTAAGATACATGGGATAACTGAAATTGGTAGAATCTGAGAAAATTATTGATGAGAGGGGGACTATAAAAGAATATGATTCAAGGAAAAAGAAGATGACAATTGGTGTTGCATTTAAACTTTTGAAGCTCAAAATGGACATAAAAGCAAGAAGCCAGAAGAGAGTTCTACAAGCAAGAAGTGTGAAAGAATCTGTTAGCATAGAAATTATGGTTACATGTAGCAATTTCAACTGTAAAATGGTGAGACCTAGCTGCCAATCTAGTACTGTGCTTAAATATATAAAGTTGATGTACCAAAATAGAAATGCTCATCAGAACAATTACCATTAAAATATTTATAGAAAAAAGCACAGGGAAGCTACATTACAGTGACAGGAAAGTGACTGAAGCTGAGATGTAAAAATTCTAAGTGTTCTCTTTTTAGACTTTATTCATCATGTCAAAGAGTATGTTTTTTATCCTATTTCTTTTATTTTTTCATGGCATATCTATATTCTAAAGTATTTTTATTTCAGCACACTGAGTCATTGGTCTTTAACTTGCTTTCATTTATTTCTTTAATATCCTATATTCTCTGCCATTTCTTACCTTTATTTGTTGTCTCTTTTTCAATAGTTTGAGAATTTCATCTGTCATTCATTTCTTTTAGTGTTCAATTTTTAGAAACTAGCTTTTATATTCATCCATAACTACATTGGCATATATGTGTCTATAAAATGAGTCATTCTGATGTTTGTTGAATTGTTATTTAGGCGTTATTTTAAAGTTCTTTAATTTCTGTAATTTTATCTTTAGTTTGCATTTGACTGGGATATGATCACTCCCACAGTCAGCACATTGGTATATCTTGGAATGTAGAACTGCATCTCTAAATCATGTTAGGTATCTGCTTTCTCTCTTTATTGTAGAATCAAGAAGAATATTAAATATAAAACTTGATAAACTAAAACATTTTTGTTCAGACTCCAACTAAAATAATTAAGTACTTAAGTAGATAATATAAAAATAAATTTAATTTATAAAATTTGCTAATTCGACAGATATAATTTTTTTTAAAAAGCAATAGATGTAAAAAATAATCTGCAAAAGAAAAATAATATTTACACTATTTACATTATCTTTATTGCTATATTCACAATGTTTTGGCCATTGTACACTCCAACCTTCTTCAGGTGATATATGTTGGAATTTCAAACTGAACCCTTTATGGGGGTAAATTGTTCTAATTCCACATGCCATGCATTTTGGGGGATATCTCAGTATTAGTTATTTCCCTTTAGTAACTCAACTCCCCAAGTTTTTGTTCACCTCTGCTGTGGCCAGGTATTGAACTCATAACCCTTTGGGTCAAGTCACTTTTTGAATTACTCAACTAATTTAACCCTCAACTCAACCCATTTAACACCTTTACCAGTTTTATAAAATGCCTTTATCCACCTCTTAATTACTGTTGCTTGTAGGACTGCCCTGATCTGGGGTGATAGCACCTATTAGGGTCCCAGATATATCCAAATAGCGAACCCTCAAACTGAGATTAGAACATTATGAAAATATAAAAATACATTTTTATAGTAAAAGTATTAGCAATACATTTTTGAAAAAAAATACTGAAGCTCCTCAAAAAGTTAAATTCATTAAATGATCCATAAGGTCTTGATATGTCATTAAACAAACCAAACCAAGGTAGAATAATTTCTTTTTTGGTTTTTGGAGCAATTCAGATTATATGAAATGGTAATATGAAATAGTGAACAAGACATTTTAATAAATTTCCTAAATAGGAAAAATAAAAATTCTTTTTGTAAAGTCAATATTTAAAGTCCCTGATTATAAATGTATAGGTGTATATATGTAAAAGTACAAAAACGTTTTTACATAATCAAAAAGGATTCAAAGAGATTTCTAATGAAGTGGTGGGGGGCAGAAATAATGATAACATGATAAATCTTTATTACTTAACATTACATTTTATTCAACTCCAGACTTTATCAGTTACTCCTGGCCAGTCTGTGGTGTGAGTGGCTCCATCAGTCTGCCCCTGGGTCTGACATCTTGACCTACATTCTCCTGTGATGTTTGAGTGACATTGCTTCTCTTCTCTGGAGTTGTAGACATATCCATCTGTTTCATAGTTTTTCTCATGCATGCACATATCAAGGGTTATCGAGCACCTTACCACAGATAATGGGTGAATCACAAATTTCCACACCTGGCTGGGGTCATCTCATATCAATTCTGCACCTAGCTTCATTTGACAGTTTGCTGTGAAATGTGATTGCAATGTCTATTCTGGCACAATACCACAGATTGATCTCTGATTAAGATTGATGGATGACCACTCAGCCCAATTAGATTGTTCAGGTGAAATCTGTTCCAGGCTATTGTTTAAAGTGTGTGCGTATGTAATGTAATGGTTAGTGAATCAGAAATCAGTGATCCAAAATCATGTTAGAGTTTGTAGAGGAGTTATAATGCTGAGTAGATAATTATAACCCCCCTTATATTTATATATATAAAAATACTTGTAAAAATGAGAAAGAGCAAGAAAACAACAAAAAGTATTATTTTCTGTTTGTTATGTGGTGTTGGGGACACGTAAGACTGTAATACTGAGTAAAATTGTATGTTTGGGGTCAAATGTAGATCAAATATGGATTGGAATCAGATAATGAGATAAAGAATAAGTAAAGAGTATATAGTCTTTCTCGTATGTTTTTTTTTATAGATGTGTGCAATGAGTGTCCATATAATTTAGTCAAAAAATACAAGAATCTGGGGTTTTCTTACCACAATATTTTGTTGAGTGCTGAGATAAATTCTAGTATTATGGCCTGAAAAAGGAGCTGAAATTCTCATTGATGCATGTGTTGATGGACTGTCCATGTTGACTGCTTGTCTCATAGTGAGAATGTCACATATTTGTGTGTGTAGAAGAGAAAAGTGGGATTGATTTTCATTGGTCTAGAAAGTGAATTAATGATAATTATAATTGTTAAAATTATTTTATTATAATTATTTTTGACACTATAATTAAAAATAATTTTTTATTTATGTATTTCTTTATGGACACAACAAGTTTATATTCAGTGACACTCTATTAATTCTTACTCCTCATTGTCATTATGCATTGTCAAAACTTAAAGTAAGGCTTCTTTGAGCTAAGCCACATTTTGAAATGAATGTTGGGCTTTTGTAACAGGACAGTGCAAGTATTGAAAGTAGCTTAATGACCAGACAAGCAATCACAATGCATGATTGAACAACCTTGCCTCATTCACTCTACAATACTGACCTGGAAATCATGAAGGTGGCACCTAAAGGACAACAGTTCTCCAATGATAATGAGGTAAGAGATAATTCACACACAGCTAAGAAAATAGTGGTGACATATGTTATTGAAAAATGTTATGAGGATCTGAAAATATATTTTAACTTGAATACTACTTGCAGATATAAATAAGTTTAAAACTGCTAGCAACTTAATTGAACCCAAGCCTAAGGTCATTTATTTGAAAATCAAAGATCAGACTGTTGCACACATTGGCCTTCTCAATCTTTCTGTACGACAGCAAATCAGAACTACAGTGAAGAATTCAAGTGTTAGAAATGATATGCTACAAGACCATCCTGGGCATCTACATAGACTGCATTGCAAATAACACATTGTGAGACACCATCAGGTAGGAAACAGGCATGTTGGAAAACCTCATAACCACTGTAAAGAAGAGAAAGTTGTAATGATATGAACATGCCATAAGAATCAACAATCTTTTCACTGTCATTTTACAAGGTGCCACATTGGGCAAAAGAAAAAGAAGCAGAAAGAGAGAAAAAAGATCTGACAATGTAACTGAGTGAACTGGAAGATCATTAACAGAGACTTCGTTATTGGAATTTAACTGAGGCATATGGAGGGAGCTGGTCAAGTGTTCATCTGCACAGCAAGCTTACAACAATAATTGTTCATGGGATTTTTTTTTCTAATTTTTTTACTAATATTGGTCCAAGAGCCACTCAAGGTAGAAGGTTACTCTGTGGAGGTGTATAGCATAAGAAAGGACAATCATTAGTTTGCAGTAAACTTGATCCGAGGTGGAAGTTGGTTGGAGTAAAGAAACAAATTAGACACTGGTTTGGAAACCAAAGATTTATTTTCATTTGCAAGATATGAAAATGTCTCTGGTAAGTCATATAGTGTAGCATTCAAATGTAGGGTGTATTGGGTGTGAAATGAGTGTGAAAAGGAGTATGCCTAACGCGGCTGATTGCTTGTTGGCTATTGGATTGGGTTTATCACGTTGATAGTGGAGTTCATTCTCTTTCTGTGTTCACAGGAGGTCATTTTCAAAGCCTAATGGTAGGACAGATTGTTAGCCATGCTCTCAGGTAGCTTCTATGGTTAGCACTTGTGTATGTGTGTATGTGTAGTCTCTCTCTGTCTCTGCTCTTTGCTCTCTCTGCACTGTCCAGCTTCTTTTATAGCCTATACAAGGGAAACACAAGGAACTGGAAACCCAATCCTAAACAGGAAACAAGGGATAAACCTCTACTCAAAAGAATTGGGAAGAGTGTGAACCAGATAATGATGGAGATTTCATTGTGATTGACTAAGAATTAAAAATCATGATCTCTGTAGATTTTTGCATAATTAATTAGTTTAATTAGCTTATGGAGTCACTGAGAAATATTGGATAGCAGCTCAGATTGAGGAGCCAAGTTCGAATTCGAGTTGAGTTTGTTACATTTATCCTTGGAAAAGATACAAATCCATCTCTTCTCTCCCCAGCTATTTGTAAATAGCAGGACAGCCTTGGGTGGCAACTGCTCTAGAAGAAGGATAATTCTGAATTCAAAACCTTCAACTACAGCCTCACCAACCTGCACTTGGCTAACCATGATGATTATGGCTATGCCTCTGAAGACATGGTCAATCAGAGAGGGGCTCCTCCAAGGAATGAGAAGGCCAGGTCCAGGCCCAAGATCTGGATCTGTTCCAATGAGCTTTCATCTGTGCTACCTTTTAATTAGCTTAAAGCAAGTGATTTGTTAATAATTTTAAAATTTTCTAATAATTATGTAATTGTAACTTTGATTTTCATTTTTTCTTTTGCTATTATAGGTTTGTGGTCACCGGGCAAAATCATTTCAACAAGAAATGGAAATGGTCAGTGGAGTTTGTTATCAGTTAAAAAATCAAAAATTAATCAAAATTCAATTAAAAAAGCATCATGATTTACTTGGAATCTCTGTTCAGTATGCAAAGGTAAGTGATTATATGTTGTGTCTGAGGGTATAAAAAAACTTAAAAAATGACTTTCTTAATTTTCAAAACCTGAATTTAAAAAAAAATTTTTAATTTTATAAAAATTAAAAAATATTTTTTTAATTTTTTAAATTTAAAAAAAAAAATTAATTCTTATTAATTTTTTATAGAATTAAAAAAATATGAGTTTCTTAATTTTAATTGTTTTCTAATTTGCATTTTGACTAGTATATCTCTTTTCATTTTTTTTAAAAGGTGGAATTTGCATGTATTAAGTTGGAGATATCAAAACCATGCAAGTACAGTAATTTAAATATCTGGGAAGTATTTTAACAGAAGACAGAAAGTGTAAAATCTAAATCCAAATTGGGATAGTGAATGATGCCTTCCAAAAACTAAGCTATCTATTAAGAAACAAGAAAATTTTGTTAGAAATAAAAGTGCACTGAACTGTTATGTAATATCAGTCCTTCTATGTAGCAATGAATTCTGGACATTATTTACATTGTTTGAACTGTTGTCTTCATCTTTGTGGCCATATTTACAATCTATCAGCCTTCTTCAAGTGATTGAACCTTTTATTTCATCCACTGGGGTAAATTGTTCTAGTTTCATGTCTCAGTTACTTCCCTTTAACTCAACTCACCAAATTTTTGTTCACCATTGCAGTAGCCAGGTATGGAACTCACAACTCTTTGGGTCAACTTACTGGATCCAACCTTGAGGGCATCAGTATATGAATTTTTAGCACTTATAAACTTAATGTCTCAGAAAACATTTTTTTCCAGAGCTCATATAGCAATTTTTGTTGTTATTATTATTGCTTTTTTCTAGCACTTTCTATTACTGGTTCCCATATTGTGTGAAGATCCTGACTTTCTGTACACAACACACTTTGGAATGGGATCAGGCATATATCAACAGAATGAAGGGGCTCACCAATATCACCAACAATGGCAAACATATACATGGAATCCACATCACTAAAGCCAAGATTGAGATATGTAGATGACAGCCTCATACTCTGGCCACACTAGGAAAAGATCCATCTACTACTGGAACATTTAAACTCAATAAGGTCATTGATACAATTCACGATGGATAGAGAAAATGACAACAAACTTGTATTCCTGGATGTACTAATATTTTTAATAGAGCATGGTTTCAAGACATCTGTTTGATGATGTTGAAATGATAGACCAAGAACATCATTGGAAAATATGAAAACTTAAGGAATCAGCACATATGCTAGGCCACAAAAATCTCCTAAGCCTGCCAAGCATAGAAGTGAATACAATATGGGAACCAGTAATACAGAGTGCTAGAGAAAAGCAATAATAATAACAACAAAAATTGCAATATAAGAAATGGTTACTGAGACATTAAGTCTAAAAAATTCATGCACTGATGTCTTCAAGGACATATGGCCCAGTGGATAAAAATGTTTATTGGATTCAGTGATTTGACCTAAAGAGTTGTGAGTTCAATACTTGAACAAAATCTTGGAGAGTTGGAAGGAAGTTTAAAGGAAGAGATATGTCACGTGGAATGAGAACAATCTACCATGGTGGACAGAATAAAAGGTTCACTTCAATATTTCAAGGCTGGAGCGTACAACGGCCAAAACATTGTGAATATGGCAACAAAGTTGAGGACAACAGTGCTAACAATGTAAATAATATAAATAATTACAATACCACATCTAAGAAATATAGACAATCTCACAGATAAAGAAAAGACTTGAGGTAAATGAGGTTCTACATAAGGATGCTGAGAATACCATGGATTGAACATGTGAGCAATGATGAATTTTTAGAGGAAATGGAAACAAAAGTATACATACTTAGAAACAGAATGAAATAGTTGAAATTTCTAGGTTACCTAATGAGGAAAGAGAGCTTGGAAAATTTGATACTTACAGGACAAATGCATAACCTACCTAATGAGCTTGTGTAAATGGTTAGCAGAACAGGGTTTAAGAGAAATAGGAAAAAAAGACAAAATTTACTAAAAGCTAGAAAGGACAGAAAATTGTGAAGAGCCATGACCCCCAATATCCTGAAGGGACATGGTACATAAAAGAAGAATAAAAGAAGAAACTTTTAAGTCCATCCGACAAAAACCCTTTATTCAAACATAAAGAAGATGACAACTTCATACTATGCATACAATAAATTTATGATCAGTTAGGAAAATATTTAGTAATAGCAATACTCTTAGAAGCCTAGTAAACAGGATGTTTATTTTTTTAAGGAAATTTTCTCTTCTCCCCTCCGATTATTAACATCATCTTGTTTATTAATTTTGCCTCCTCCCACTTGGAGCTCAAACAGAAAATGGTAATTATTAGAGTGGATTCAAATTTTTACTTGCTTGCTTTTATGATACACACTCTATTTTGATAGGATACATGTTGAAAGATTCTATTCCATTGAATTCTTTAAAGAAGCATTCCATTATTCTCTTTTATTCTTTCCAGAATTACCACATTCCATCATTCTGTTTTATTCTTTCCAGAATTATGAACATTCCATTCTTTTATAAACTTAATGTTTCTTAAGATGATTGTTTTGTTTTTTTAAACATCATACTGGTGAAACAGAAAATGGATAATGATGAAGAGGAAACTCCAATCATTTTTGACAATCTGTTGGAATAAGTTGTATGAACAAGTTGTTTTTATTTTTTTAGTTTTGACAGCAACTTCGTCTCAAGGATTTTTTGCACTTTCTCATAAGACAATAGTTCACAAATGTACTTTCAATTTTTA
This sequence comes from Acanthosepion lycidas, assembly GCA_963932145.1. Taxonomy (NCBI): domain Eukaryota; kingdom Metazoa; phylum Mollusca; class Cephalopoda; order Sepiida; family Sepiidae; genus Acanthosepion; species Acanthosepion lycidas. Next base: position 55,736,269 of record OZ010584.1, read on the forward strand.
AGAGTTATGCAAGTCTATATATAATTTATGTAAGCTTTTTCACTTGCTAATTAAGTTGTGCCAGGACAGGTTCCCATTTTTTTTATCAATTCACCCCAAGCAAGGTGATAATGCCACTAAGATGGAAGGGAATACTTGGGGTGAAAGAGAATGAGAAGACTTTAGAAGGAACCAGAAACCCAATCCTGAAAAGGAAACAAGGTATAAACCTCAACTCCTATTCAAAAGACTGGGGATGAGTGTGAACTGATGTTATCAGAAAGTGCAAGAAGTGGGACAAAATTAGAAATTACATTAGTGGTTTTGAAAAAAAAAAGAAAATTTGACATTTTGGGGCCATTTAAATGATTTTCTGACCTCCTCCTGTTATTAAGATTCCCCGATCTATTGCATATTATAAACGGTTCTGATCCCCCAATTATTGCCCTCCCCACTTGTATTAGGCACCTAAAAGTATTTATCTCATAATAAAAGTCATTTATTAACTTTTTTTTATTACAGAGAAGCCATATTTTGCTTATTGGAACACCTGGTCTCTCTACCTTTAGAGGTAAGGAGAAAATACTTGTTCCTGATATTTTTATCTGTATTATAAATTATCCACAATTTTTTATGTGTGTTATCAATAAAGAAGAATTATATTATTAAGTTTAGGTTGGTAATGGGAATTTTAACTGTGTGCCTTTTGGCTTTGGTTTTGAAAATTTAAAGAAGTGAGTTAACTTGATTATTAAATCTAAATATTTTGTGTTTTGATAAGAAATTCTAATGTTTCATTGATTAAGTCATAAAATATCAGTTTTTAAAGTGGGATGTTGCTAATCATCATGAAAATTTTAATATTAACTCAAACTAAACACTAAAAATCATATTGCATTTATTAAAATTTACCTAAAAAAACTGATGTGTTCGGATAGAATTTTTTGATATGCCTTGAATCTGAGTCTGATTGTGGTGACACAATACTTGGCACAAGTAATAAAAAAGGAATATTCTAGAAAAAAAAAGGCTTGATAAGAGAATTCCTTCTCAAGATTATTTTCAACCAATCAATAAGACAGAATTTGTAAACTGGTTGTTAGCAAAAGAAAGAAAATGTGAGCTAAGAACTGAAGTAAATCAAAATCAAGCAGGGTTAGGGCTATATCAGATAATGGAAAAAAAATGTGTATATTGTTGAGTATCCTTTATCTGAAATTCCAAAATCTGAAAACCTCCAAAATCCTAAAGTTTTCAGACGCTGACATAACTTGCCATAAATGGAAAATTTCAGAAAAATCCAAAAATATCTGAAAACTGAAGCATTTCCGATCCCAAGAATTTCAGATAAATGATTCTCAACCTGTATAAAGAATTTAAATCAAATTATAGGCACACACACACACAACACATGATGTTTAATGTATGTTTTTACATTTATGTACTTTTACAGGTGGATATTATGTGGAGTATTTTTATGGATCAGATCAAAAAATATTAGGATATGAGAAATATACATATTCTGGTAAAACATTTTTCAGTTTTTCATCAGTAAAATAATTTTTTGCCTTCACTTCTTATTAATAAAATCATCTATTCATCTTTTTCTTTAATGTAGCATCCCAAAATTCAGTAAACATTTTCATAAACAGGATTTTTAATGATTATTTATCTAGAGAAGTGAAAATATCTTCAGGGAATGATTCAATCCAAAATGGAGCATTTCAGTCATAACAGCTTTATTTATTTCAAAATGTTTCCCTTATCCTCAAATTCAATATATTAAAATATTCACACATACACACACACACACACACATACACATTATATATATATATAAATGGTCTGTTTTTATTCAAATATATATATATATATATATATATGTATATTTGAATAAAAACAAACCATTTGATTGTTCCATGTAATAAATTATTTCACCACAGCCCTTTTAAAGGGCTATGGATCATCAGACTTTACTTCCAAAGGTTGAAATGAAAAATGAAAAGAAATTTCCACATTTTTGACAGGCTGTATTAAGCATATGTAAATTAATGAAGTGAGGAAGTGAAGGGGGAGAGAAGACATGAGTGAGTTAGATGTACCATTTCAATTCTTTATCCCTAACCCCACTTGGTGTGGGCCAGACATCACTTAACTTAACATATGTTATCTCTAGATATGGATGGGTAAGGGGTGAAGAAGAAAACTGACATAAAAGGAAGAAGATACAATAAAATAAATCATGATCATGAAAGAAGGTTTCACTCAATTTCTTGAACACTGTTATTTCACATTACTTTAAAGGGTATATTTGGGGGTTAAGGTTTGATATAAATCTAAATATCTAAAAAATCTACGAAGAATTTAATTTGATGTTTGTTGGAGTTTTGGGTATTTTCTATGAAATAGTTGATTGGAAAAAATTCATAGAAAATACATTGAAAGAATAATTCATTTTACATCTAGTAATGTTTTTTATTTTCCTAAACTTTTTTCTTGTTGATTATTAAGTTGACATCTATTCGTTTGAGTTTTGTTCATAAATTAAACTTGTGACTGTTTTTAGATACTTACATAATTATCAAAGGTTATTCCAATTTAAATAATTTTATCATCAATAATGATTATTAAAGGGTAATATATTTCAATTTAAATTAAATTATCAATTTAAAATTTACCTCCGAATTATTTAAACTCACTTCCAAATGGAGAATATTAGAGGAGAAATTTGGATAATCCAAATCCAAATTTCTCCAAAAACTCAAAAACTCCAACAAACATCAAATTAAATTCTTCGTAGATTTTTTAGACATTTAGATTTATATCAAACTTTAACCCCCAAATATACCCTTTAAAGTAATGTGAAATAACAGCGTCCAAGAAATTGAGTGAAACCTTCTCTCATGATCATGATTTATTTTATTGTATCTTCTTCCTTTTATGTCAGTTTTCTTCTTCACCCCTTACCCATCCATATGTAGAGATAACATATGTTAAGTTAAGTGATGTCTGGCCCACACCAAGTGGGGTTAGGGATAAAGAATTAAAATGGTACATCTAACTCACTCATCGCTATACTATAATATACTCCCTCACTTCATTAATTTAGATATGCTTAATACAGCCTGTCAAAAATGTGTAAATTTCTTTTCATTTTTCATTTCAACCTTTGGAAGTAAAGTCTGATGATCCAGAGCCCTTTAAAAGGGCTGTGGTGAAATAATTTATTACATGGAACCATAAAGTAGTCTGTTTTTATTCAAACATATTTGCTCTGAATTTACATTGAGCTCTCTGGATATTCTCCTCCTTGGGTCTACCCATACGGATTACCTAGTTTTGCATAAACTATATATATATATATATATATATATATATATATATATATATTAAGCAATTCACCCCAAGCAAGGTGGGAGTGCCACTAGCATGCAAGGAGTTATAGAAAGTAAGAGCAAGAGTAAAGAGGGTTGTTTAAAGAAAGGATATAGATCAAGGCATCAAAAGATGTCGATTGACATTACATTTGAATATTTGAAGATTATAGCTGTCAGGGAAGCAAGTAAGAGGAAGGGAGTTCCACTGTCGGGAAGTGCAAGAGAAGAAGCTGTTGGAGTAGAAGAGGCAGTTACATTTAACTGTTTTGACAGTGAAAGGGTGGTACAGAGATGCCAACCTACTAACACGCTTAAATTCATACAGTTGGGGTATCAGTGAAAGTAGCTCGTCAGAGCAGTTGCCATGAAAATATTTGTAAGAAAAGACAAAGGGTAGCCACAGCACGTCTGTGAGAAAGTTACTGTAGACAAGATGCCAGATCAGGACTTATCACATTACATATCCCTTTCTGGATTTTGTTGAGGACCTTGAGATGAACAGCAGGGGCACCAGACCATATATAGCAACAGTATTCAATGCAAGGATGAATGGTAGATTTGAAGGATGGACTTGGGCAAGAAAAACCTTCTGCTATGACACAGAGAACCAACTTTCTTTGCAGTAGATGAAGCTATTGATTCAATGTAGTTGTTCCACCTTAGGTCAGTGGAAAGCATAAGATCAAGCAGACGCAGAGAGACGCTCTCGTAGAGTTGAGCATCAGCCATTACGATAGGAGGCAGGGAGGGTTCACTATGGTGAATGAGAGCTATTTTTTTTTTAGAGGCGTTAAAGTTTACAAGCCATTTTCTGCCCCAGTTAACCACAGATTGGTGGTCTTTTTTGAGAACAATGGCCAGGTTATTTTTGTCAGCAATGCTGGATTTACTATTGAGACAGGAGTAAATAGTGTCATCTGCATAGATGCATATTTGGGAATTGATGACATCTGGAAGATCGTTGATGAAGATCAGAAATAGTGTAGAATTGTTATGGTGAAACACACCTATTCTATAGTTAATAGACTCTCCCACCTAATATTAGTAGGAGTAGTAAGAGAAACAAGGGTCAGTCGATGTTGGACGACAGTAGTTGACAGTTAGTCGAATACGAAAGTAGTCAGTGACCACAATAAGATTACTCTGCGTAATACCTTTCATATCAAGTTCCTAACGTTTTGTATGTCAAACTATTTAGGACCGATTTAGTACAAATACAAGCCTCCACTGTGAAATAACTCCATAATAAGGACCCAGGATAGAGCCCTGGGGAACACCAGCATTCATATGAAGGGAACTGGAAGAGAATCTATTTAGGATGATCTCATTTTGCGATTTGACAGGGATGATTGTATTGTCAAATAATTGTCCTGTAATACTGTATCCCTGAAGCTTACAAAAAAGGCCAACATGCCAAATCCTAGCAAATGCCTTAGAGATATCTAAAACCACAGCTCAAGATTCTCTGTTATTGCCAAGTGTTTGGCATACAAATTCAGTTATGGTCTGTGAGCACATCAGCAGTAGACCGGAAACCATATTATTTGTCAGAGAGTAGATCATGGGAGGTAAGGTGCTTAACCACTTTGGCAATAATTAAAGCCTGAAAGACTTTGCTGAAGAATGGTAGGTGACTGATAGGACGCTAGTTAGATGGGTCAGAAGGGTCTCCCAAGTTCTTAAATCAGGGACAACAGATGAGAACTTCCAACAGTCTGGAAAGATAGATTCAGTGAGACAATAGTTATATAGTTTGGAGATAACTGGAGCCATCTCAGGAGCACATTTCTTCATGATTATGGCTAGTATCCCATCCCCACCACTTGCCTTATGAGAGTCTAATTCAGAGATGATGTCAATACTACCAATGAGGTTATGTTAATCTCAATAGAACCTCAGTTCTAGGGGGAAAATCAGGTATGGGTACTCTGGATGAGTTGAATGTTGAATTGAATGAGAATTTCTGAACAAAGCATTCAGCCTTATCAGCTGAGGAAGTCAGGACTTCAAATTGATTAAATAGAGAAGGTATTGTGGATTTGCTGCTGGAGAGCTACCAATAATCTTTAGCACCAAACTTGCAAGATGCAATACGTTGTTACATTCTTTCAGCAAATAGTAACTTTGCTTCATTGAGGACATGCTTGCACTCATTACAGGCAGAGACAAAGAGACATAGAAAGAAATTTTTTTCTTCAATATGAGTAAATAGGCTTGCCTATCATCTGCTTCACACTCCTTCCTGGTCTTTTGAACAGGAGTAGATGCTTATCCTTTGTTTCCTGTTTAAGATTGGGTTTCTACTTTCCTCTAAAGTCTTTTCTTTCTTTTTCACATTCAGTGACTCCATGCATTTTGTTGACATTATCACCTTGCTTGAGGTGGTTCCTCTCGCTCTGTAATCCTCTACCTCGAGTGACACTTGGACCTTGTACAGGGTGAACATCTTTGTAAAAATAAAATAATATATGAACACAAAAGGAATATTTTACAAATGAATGCATTAAGTAATTTACTATGTAAAAATGTATAGAAAATGCACTAATTTATGAGTCTTCCATGTTCAGCTTCACACAGCATATCTCCTTTCTTAGCAAAATAACTGCTATTACAATATTTGATATTAAACAAAAGAAATAAAAACAAAACTAAAACTCGTAGGAAGATGAATGAGGTCAGCTAAGTTGTGTATTGAGACATATTGGGCGTAAAATTTAAAGCTGTTTCTGAATTTTCAGTATTTTTCTCAATGTGTAATTATAACTTTATTATATTTCATTCCCTTCCCCTACATATATATGATCCTATCATTAAAATACATTATTTTCTCTGAAGACATTCTTTTAAAGGCAGAAATGCATCACTTAGCATTTTTACATTTTCTCATTCATTTACCCACTATATATATATATATATATATATATATATATATATACATATATATATATATATATATATATATATACACATATATATATATTAGGTTGGTGCAAAAATAATGTCGTTTTCCCACATATATGTGAGAAAACGACATTATTTTTGCACCAACCTAATATATATATATGTGTATATATATATATATATATATATATATATATATATATATATATATAGTCATCCACAGACAGACTGTTTTGTTGTATCACAGCTCATCAGTGTGACTAGACGTCCAATCGCTTCAAGCTGGTATTGAAACCAGGCCGGTTTGGTATCAGTTACAGATTCTACCCACCAAGCTATTGTCGCATGGCTGAGTAGAAGGGAAATTTTAATGTTGTTACTATTCAAAAGATGTCAGTAGCTAGGAGAGCTCGATTTGAGTAGAAGAGCATTGTATTAGTAGCAGAAGCCACTATTTTTTAAAATCACCCCTTTCTCTTTGAGAGCTCAATCAAATTATTTCATGAGCATAAATAGTCATCCACAGACTGTTTCACTGTATAAGCACAGTACTAGATTGACAGCTAGGTCTCATCATTTTACATTTTAGATGTAACCATAAGTTCTACACTAACAGTTTCTTCTCTCACACTTTTTGCTTGTGGAACCCTCTTACTTTCTAGTCAAATTTGCTTTTCAATAATTTAAATGCAACATCAATTGTTATCTTTTATTTTCTTAATTCCTGTTCTTTTATTGTTCTCTCTCTTTAATAATGTTTTTTTGTCTTATTCTTTCACACCCAGTAACCCCCTTTTTATCTTAGTAGCTTTATTGCCTTGCTTGGAGTGAAATGATTAAAGAAAATAATATATATATATATATATATATATATATATATATATATATATATATATATATAAATTATTTTCAGATAGAATGTATCTGTGAAGGAACAAAATGAATAAACCCTTGCCTTGATAAAATTCCTCAGAGGATGAAATGCATAGAATAGTTTTTCCTCTTGTCTTTTTATTCTTTTTATTCATTCATATATATATATATATATATATATATATATATATATATATATATGTGTGTGTGTGATCTTGCACCTCAGAACTTACCATTTCTCCCAGTTGTTTTTATACCAAATTTATTTCATTTTAACCATAAAGAACTTAAATTCAATGCCTGATTCTGGAAGGGTATCTGACTATTAAAAACTTACTTTAAGTATCAGTCTTTTATTTTTTCTTAAGAAAAGTTATTTCTTTATTTCAGGATACTGTGTGGCTATTTTAAACAACAGATCTGCCATTGGGATGCCCAGGTATCAGCAATATGGAGGTGTAAGCATTTACCAAATCATTCGCTCTTCTCTTTCTCACTCTCATGTTATATATATATATATATATATATATATATATATATATATATATATATATATTATATATATGTATATATATGTATATATAAAAGTTTTATTAAAAATCAGTAAAAATTTAATTATTTTTTCATTTGTTTTTCCAACATTTCTAATAATCTTTGGTTTCTGATTGGTATTGGAATATGAAATTTCTCATATTTGAATACTTTTGATGAACACCAGTAAACATTTTCAAATGTCTATTGTTTTTTATGTCATCAGTTTAAATTTTAATATTGCCTTTTTTGTGTATTTATGTGGGAATTCTTCTAATTTATATATATATATATATATATATAATGAGTTTTAACCAGCAACACTGTACAATAGCTACAAATAACTGCATTCTGAGCCACAATTATATCTACTCAATAGCTTTTAGAATAATTTGAAATATAACTGTTACCACCTACCTAATAAACCACAAATACTTAACTTTGGTACTCATAATTCTCTATTGATAAGCATATAGTTGAGCCATCAAACACGGCCTCAGTATTGACTTCAGCGGCCAGTCAATACTGAGGCCATGTGCAAAATAAATAAGTAAAAATGAACGGTAATCCTAATCTAGTATAAGAATTATTACTGTTTGTTTTTATTTTTTTAATTCTGAGATTTTCAAATACATCCTAATACATTTTAATTTTAAAATATCTTCATAAATACAATTCATACAATAAAAGCAAAAAGCTGGCTTGGGTGATAATGAGTCTGTATACATATTTACTTTGTCATAAACTATTGTCATTTTTAGTTTTAGCTGGACACACACACACATACAGACAACTGCCATTTATATATGTATAGATTTCTTTTGTACCTCTTCTTGGTTTGACTGAGAACTTTTTAACACCTCTTTATACATTATATATATAATAGTTCTATATTTAGGCAGCAATTGCTTTTTAACACATTTTTGTTCTATATATAATTTTGTTAAAAGCCTGCATACATTGAAATTGTGATTTTTTTTCACAAAAATACAAAAGCATTACCTTTGAATCTTCATAAAAAACTTTGTTTAAATAAAAGTTGCATATAAGGTTGAATGTTTTGGAACTTTACTAAAATTTAAATAAAAATAATTTATAAAATATAAAATAAAATAATTTATTTTATAGGTTAGCTATGAAAGACAAGTAATAACATTTAAGGTAAGTTTGAATCTTATTCACTATTATTGTTTTGTGACACAATAGGCTCCCTATATAATTGGCTTTGAAGACACATGAAGTAAAATGAACTGTGAATGATTTTATCTGGGTCTGAATTGTGGTAGTTTTTATGACTATATAAATAATAAAAGCTATGGCGAAAACTTCAAAGCATCCATCCACTGACCAAAAGGAAATAGAGAAAATAAATAGCTGAAAACTTTCAGGATCAAGTACCACTTGACCGGAAGTTAGGAAGTTCTGATTGCTGTCTTACATTAGCAGAATCAGTTAGAATGGATAGAGAGTTCTGGTTCTTCCATTAGTTTCAAGACATATGTCATTATGTAGAGATGAGTAGAAAGGTGTTAGGAGACAGAATTCTCATTTACCGAAAGGAAGATCTGATCTGTTAGTCTATCATGACTGAAGTTAGCAGTTGTTCCAAGTGTCACCCACCAACCCAAAAGACTTTACAAGTGAATACCTGAATAAACACCTAAACATTCATATTTTTATTTCTCATTGTGTTATATCACTTTACATTTTCCTTGTGAATGTACTCGGGTCTTCCCAAGTTTTTATGCTTGTTGATGTAAATAAGAACCAAAACACAGCGAGGGGGTAATGTGTCCAGCCAGTGAAAGAGAGAGAGAGAGAGAGAGAGAGAGAGAGAGAGAGAGAGAGAGAGAGACTTTAGAGCATATAAGTCTGAAAGAGTCATTTATTTATTTATTCATTAATAGTGAGTGCATGGAAAGTGAAATCAGAGAGCTGGGTTAATTAGTATGGTAGAGTAGGCTCTCTAGCCATGGGTGGCAACCAATCTAAAAGAAGGAAAATTCTGAATTCCAAACTGTGGAGAAGGTAATGGGGAGCCATTCAACTGTCTTTCCCACGAATACATTCTTAACAATTCATATATAATAAAGAAATCTTTGGTGAGTAAAGATTACCTACATCCTGGCATTAAAAAAAAGAAAGAAAGAAATTGTGTCAGGTATATTTCCCTGAAAAGTCATTTTCATTCATTTATTCTTATTCACTTTAAAACTGATAAGCTCTTAAAATCTGAGGGATATCACTATAATGGGAGAGAGCCATGGAAGAATGATTTCTTCTCCCATCTGCATTTTCCTCTTTGTGAGCATTATTATATCTGTGATATAACAACATTTCATGGACAGAACAAAAAGACTAAAAGAAAGAAGAATGACAAATAGGTTTTGTTCTCTGAGAGACTTTTTATACCACTAAGACATACACAAAACTACATATACATATTTACATGTATCCTACACAGAGAAAAAATTATCACATATACCTACACAGCAAGCAGAGTTAAAGGAGAATGAAAAGATAGAGCCTTGAATATAATATGGAGATTCTTCTGTGTTCCTGGGGAAGCCATGTTTAGGGCAGGCTTATATGGGCTGGATTCATCTACTACCTCCCAAGCAAAGACATATTCCATGAATTGAAAACAGTGAGTCCTGGGTTTTCCCAAATTGAGGACTGCTAGCCTTTGGGAATATATCTTCTGGAGAAGATATATTCCCAAAGGGAAATGGTGCTATGGACTTCTAAGCTGATGTAGGAGGCAGATTAGCTAAACAAATGACTGGTTCATTTAGCTCCTGTAAACAAACTGAATGATTAGACACTTTCATCACTGTATGAAGTGATATCACTAAGTGGCCATCACGTGACCCATGTGACTTATCTTAACCAAAGGGAGATAAATCGCCTTTTGTATCTGTACATCAAATTTATTACTTAGCTAATTATTTAATTCTCAAATTAATCTGTTTAATAGATTGATGCAAGCATTTCCGGCATTTTTGTTTTACAAAATCTTTTATTCATATAAATTATGAGGATCATTATTTAGTTATCAGAAAAGATAAGAACATCTATCTGAAATCAAAGATCAAACCATAGTGTGCATTGGCCTTCTCAATCTTTCTCTACTCCAGTGAATCTTTTTTATTTTTTTTTAAGCGTTTCACCCCAAGCAAGGCGGGAAGCCACTAGGATGCAAGGGGTTACAGAAAATTTTGAGCAAGATCAGATAGGAGTGATAGAAGAAAGGATGAGGAGAAGGGTAGTGGATAGATCAAGGCAACTGGAGATGTCAATTGACATTACATTTGAATAGCTGGAGATTATAGCTCTCAGGGAAACTGGAATAGGGAAGGGAGTTCCACAGGCGAGAGGTGCGAGACATGAAGCGATTGGAGTAGAAGAGATGGCTACATTTAGGAGTTTCGACAGTGAATGGGTGAGAGTGGGATGCCAGCTTCGTAGGGCGCTTGAACTAACAGCTAAATTACAGTGAAGAATCTGCAGCATCTCATTTCTAATACTTGATGCTACAGAACCATCCTATAAAATTTCCTATATTGACCACATCACAAACAACAGAGTAGAAGACACCATCCGACAAGAAGCAGACCCGTTTGAAGTCCTATTGTCAAGGAGAGAAAATTGAAATTGTATGGACATGTCATAAGAGCAAACAATCTTTTCACTACCATACAAGAAGGAACCAACTTCGGCAAAAAAAATAGCCAGACAGAGGGAAAAAAATGGTCCAACAATATCACTGAGTAGAGATGCATATATTGGTATGTAACTGAGACATATAAAGGTAGCTGGCCAGGTCACCATCATTTTAGCAACCCTACAACCGCACACAATCACGGGCCTGATGATTTGATCATGAAAATATTTTCACTATTCTATAAATTTATGTCACAATTCAGGTGCATTTCACCATAAAAATTATATTGATTCAATGAATTCTTTGAGGAATTGTTTCCTATCTTGGACTTGTTGGAACTACTAAGCAGACAAAATATGTTAGGATTGTTTGCTCTTATGACATGCCTATACCATTTCAATATTCTTTCCTTGACAGTAAATATGAGGTCTTTCATTGGGCCTACTTCTTGTTTGATGATGTCTTCTACTGTGTTATTTGTGATGTGGTCAATATAGGAAATTTCTAGGATGGTTCTGTAGCATCAAGTATTAGAAATGAGATGCTGCAGGAAATGTTAGGGCTGAATACATCATATGTGGAAGCTGCCTTATCAGCAGAGCCTAGAATATATTCCCCTGCAGGGATGTATGACGCCACCAAAAGGAGTCGTGGCTTGCTGACTCAGATATAAATGACCAATATTTAGCTATCCCCAAACCAATTAAATACTTACAGACTCAAATCCAAATACCCAATGTTTACCTATTTGTGCCCAAAGTAAATACTTGTAGTCCCAAATATATATTACCAATCATTACCCAACTCCAAACCAAATAAATACTTGCAGACTCAAATGTAAATGCTGAATATTTACTTCTTCCATTTGAAAATGATCTATGACAGCTGAAAATACTCAGAACATTACACATCATTTCAGCAAGTTTCATTACAAAAGTTACATTCTTCCTAAAACAAGGTCTTTTGATTCATGCTACATTAATTTCCACCACTGGCTGGATGTGAATGCTCAGAAACCTAAAACTGAACTAAAATTCAGTTAACTGCACAAGGCCTTGCATATATCTTCCATTTTACTCACACACTGAACGAAAAAAATAAGCAATAGACTCCAGAATTTGCACCTAATAGCATCCACTCCTGCCTAAAGAAACAAAATAGTAAATGGAGCTGATTTGAGCCTAAGAAAGGACATAAAAGCCCATCAAAGGAACATTTTTGGCAATTAGATAGCATCTTGGCTTGGGTTCACAGACTTTGCTGGAAAGCAATCTCCCATCTTCAAAAGACAGCTCACCAAAGGTGGTCATCCTAGTAGGTCACAACACATCTTTCCTCACCTTCTATACACTTTGGTGGATGCCTTTTATAACTCTGCTTATCTCTTTTTTCAATGAGAGACATTTATACTGATTTATCATTTATTGTATTTTATGTTAATACAATAGTTTATTTCTTTAAACCTACATTGTTTCTTCTTTGTTCTGCCACCATATGATTATTGTATCAACTGGTGTCAGAAGCGTGCAGCAAGAGAAATGAATATAACAACTCACATCAGCGGCAAAGGATTAACGAATTCAACAGAATCAGCAAACAGTTCTTCTTACCAGCAATCATCTCATTTCTGACTTTGTTGAACTTGCCACTCACTGCCTATGAATCAGACTCCATGGCAATTAGATCTCTTTATGATTCATTCAGCATGCCTGTCTGATGTGAATGCCATGAAGTCGTTTTTTGCAGATAAGCTCCAATCATTACATCTGGTTACCAAAGCAAGCCCCTGTAATGAAAGTGACAATTGTGAATGATCCTGCCAAAAAGGAGATGTCCCTGAGGACTGCTAAATCTGCTTAAAAGCAGTTGCAAGCCAGCAGACCACCTGCCAACATTCAGGGTACTGCTACCACTATTGATATGAGCACTCCTCTCAATGGCTGTTTACCACTTTACACTCCCTGGCTTGACAAATCACCCAACTCTCCACACGCAGAATCCAGAATATTATCTCAACGTTGTCACCAACATTGTCACTTTGGCACCCCACTGCCATCACCTTGGCATACTTGATTCGCTTCCCTTTGCAGTTGTCTCCATAGCCCCATTTCATTGAACAGGCCTATCAATTTAATGTTACCTTGACAACCAATGAATTGACCCACCACTGTGATCTCGACTGACCAACCCAATAAGAAAAAGAAAACATTAGGGAGCAAGAACAATAAAAGAAGAGGAATCAAGAAGACTGTGGATAACAATTGACATTCTATTCAAATTTTTGAAGATCAAAGTTGGCTGGAAAGCAAGAAACTGAAAGAGAGTTTCAAAAGTGAGAAGTGTGAGAGAAGAAACTGTTAGCAAAGAACTTACAGTTGCATCTTGTTGCCAATTCAACTGTAAATTGATAAGACCTTGTTGCCAATCTAGTATTGCACTTAAATTCATAAAGCCTATGTACCATAGAGGAGGAAAGTTCATCAGAACAATTACCATGAAAGTATTTCTAGAAAAGGCAAAGGGAAGCTACATTGCATAGTGAGAAAGTGACTGAAGTCAAGATACCAGGTCAGGACCAATAAAATTGTGGATTCTTCTTTTACATTTTATCAAAAATTTCTAAATATATAGCAGGAGCACCAGACCACATGTGGCAGCAATATTCAAAGCAAGGATGAATAGTAGATTTATAAATACATAACATAGAGTATATTAGCTATGTAGCTATTACATTTTTTTTTTGTATTACTGTAGTGTGTCCATGACAAGACTGTCTTCAACAAAGTGCAGCAGAAATAGATTCATACTTTCTCAAGGTCATATGTGCAAGAGTGATATAAGCAGTTGAAATATATATGCACTTGTCAATTCTGTTTTCCAAACTAATAGCTTTTGTGTTGCTTCTCACTTCCTGAAACTAAATTACAGTTATTGAGAGGGAAAATAATGACTTCTTACCACTGATTTTAAATTTTAATAAAGGTAGAAGTTATTGCTGCTTTTGCTTAGGCAGTAATTATAGGAAACTTGTGAAAAATGCTGTGCCTCTGAGATTGAAATGAGAAATCATAGCATCAATGTGTATAACAAGTTCAAACGTTTTTCTGTATACCACACCCCTTCAGAACATAGACAAGCATGGCTCTCCACAACTTCCTATCTTTTGTGGCTCATAGAATTTTTTCTTCTTTTGCTAAGGCTCCTGCCCCCTGTTCATTCATTCACGCAAGTTAGCCAGGTAAGTGGCTTGCTGCCTTCCACTATCTCTCTTGCCCTCAATACGAGGGTTAAGTTTTCCAAGCCCTCCATCCTTATTATGTGTCCAAGGAATTTCAGCTGTCTTTTCCTGATTCTGAGAAGAAGTGTTCTTTCTGCTGTCATTTTCTTTAAGAATCCCTTGTTACTTACTCACTCTGTCCATGGGATTTTCAGTATCTTTCTGTAGAATCACTTTTCTGCTACCTCTAGTTTTCTCCCCTCCCATGGGGGAGATTGGTCAGAATTCACTGCGATATAAGAGGATGGACGTTATATAACAATCCAGCACTCTTTTCTTTGTTTCTAATAAGATTTTTCCATTTTTCAGCACCTTGCTTATCTACTGGAATGCTTCTTTCACTAGTCAAATGCTTGTTTGGTTTTTGATGTTGCATTTTCCATCCTCTGTTAAAACACTTCCCAATTCATCTGAGGTGGTTTCAAAATAATATTAAGCTCAAGCTCCAGGTAGCCATCCCCCTTTGGGAGGTGGCTGGAATCATTACACAATGCCTGACACATCCTCAAAAGGGCAAGTACTGAGAGAGGCTTGAACAATATTTCCACAGTATAGCCATTAAACCCACTTTGTCATGACCTTTTGTCACATTCAGTAGCAATGTGGGTGCACTGAAAAATTTACTTCCTAGTTAATTAAACTTCTGCACCTGATTGATGCTGATATCTTCATTTTGTAACTCACATCTTGGGCTTTTTCTCTTGCTGATGACTATATGTTCTATCTCCTTGTAGTTGATGGTTAGTCCTTTTTTTTCTCACTTTCTTTTACAACCCTGTCTAGGATGTCCTGTAGTTTTCTTTTCAAGTCTCTTTGGATAACATTGCTGTAGGGGTTGAATAAATCTGGAGAGAAGACACATCCTTGTCTTACATCACTTTCTATTTTTGTGTAGCTAGGCAGTTTATCTTCTCTCCATATACAAGCAGTTTTCTCCCAATATAAATTCTGGATTATTCTAACATCATTTTCCAAATAGATCTAGCTTTCCTAGCAGTTTAAATAGATCCTTGTGCTGCACTTTGTCAAATGCTTTTACCAGAATTCATGCCAGTGATGAGGAAGTAGAGATGTTATTGTTGATAATGATGGACTACACCTGATTGACCTGAATAGGAGAATGGATTGCCCATCTACATATACTCTCTCTCTCTCTCCATTAATTGCCAATATCAAGATAACTAACAACTTTAGGGAAAAAAACTATGACAAAGTCAAAAAAGATTTTGTATGATGTGTTTTGGACTTTTGAACTTCATTGAACTAAAGTAATGTTTACATTAATGCAACTACACATGTGCATAGAAGAAAGAGGACACTGAAAAAATTGTTTTTTTAAAGATTTTCTGGGTATATAGTCTAGCCAATTTCATCTAGTTTCTTTTTCTTCATGTTTCCATCATTTATTATTAATATAGTATTAATGTTATTAAATATTTATATTATTGGGATAATAGAAAACCTGTCAAGAAAGGTGAACTGTTGTAAGAACTGGGTTGTAAATTTACTGTTGGTGATCCAGTAAAATTTTTTTCCACTTTGTCATAGTTTTTTTTCCCTAAAATTGTTTTTGATATGTAGAAATTTATATGTTGTTTTCCCATAACTAACAAAAAAATATCAGTTAAAAGCATTTCAGTCTCTTTCTGTATATAATGAGAGATACACTTTAAAATTACATCCAACTGAGGTAAAAAAAAATTTCTAAAATAAAATGTCAGTATCAAAAAATAATTAAAATGTAAATTAATTGTAAACTTGTTTTTGTTTTCATGCCTTTCAGTCCAAATATGCTTTTGGAAGTTATTTTGGATCAGCCCTTGCAGCTGTTGATTTGAACAATGATGGTAAAGAAGACTTGGTTGTGGGTGCCCCTTACTATTCAGAGAAATTTGTAGAAGAAGGTCGAGTCTATATTTTTTTCTTTTCCGTTCATGTAAGTATAATAGTATACATCTATTATAGTGGATGTTTACAAGTGAGAGGGGAAATGGAATGTGCTTATTTTAATACTACACAGCATTTCAACTATTGTGTGCACCAGCCTTCTTCAGGTGTTCAGATAACCTTCAGAGAATTTCAAACTAAACCCTCTATTTAATCTATAGTGGTATATTGTTCTTTTTCCATTGTCTATGTTTAGGGATATCTTTTCTTGTTCTTTATTAGTACTGCTCAATCAATTCTTGTCCTGTGTCCACTGCATCTAAGTTCTCACTACTCAATCTAGGAATTGAATTCATAATTACCTATGCAACCAAATTCATGAATGAGCACTTTAAGACTCAGATTCAGACTTGATGGAAACAGAGTGAGCAATAACTGAGCAGTATTAAAATAAGAATAAGACAAGATATCTGTAAACATGGACAGTGGAATGAGTTCAGTTAAAAATTCCCTGTTGGCTATTCAGATTGACAGATACCTAGAGAAGGCTGGAGGGTACAATGACTGAAATGCTGATTTAATACCAATAAAGAGGAAGACATTAATCCATATATAAATAATGATAATTCCTCATCCAGAAATTCAAACAAAGACTGAATATACTTATCAAATTATAAACTGTTTCACAGTTTTGCTTACAAATCATTTTCCCCTTTTATTTTCTTTATTTTTATCCACTCCACAATTGTAAATATTATCTTTTTGTCATTTATTCTTTTTTTTTTTATATTCTCAATGTAATTGTTCAATTTATTTCAATAACTGCACCCCTTCTTTTAACTTCAGAGACTAAAAAGTACTCCAAGCATTATTCTGTCAGCACCAAGTTATCGAGGTCAATTTGGAAAGACACTTGCTTCAGGAGACTTCAATAATGACAGGTATTCAGGTACATTATTCTTACAGTAGTCTTCTTCATATTCTAGAAAACAAACCTGAAAAACTATGAACAGTAAATGTTGTTAATACAGTTTATAATAAACAGAGCATTTATTTAAATATTTGTGTCTATATAAATAATGTATAACAATAAAATATATTAAAACACTAATATACATACATATATATATATATATATATATATATATATATATATATATATATATATATATAAAGGATAACAAATATAATATATAAATATTTTATTTCCCAAAAATAGTATTTCTGGAAGATAATGGTTTTAAGGCGAACAGTTTTTGCAGTTAAAGTGATTAATATCAAGAGATAGATCATTAATAGGAACAAATTAAATTAAATATTAATAAATAAAATTAAAATTAAATGTAAGTAATTTAAATTAAGTTTAATTTAATTTAAATGTAAGTAAGTTAAATTCAGTTTTACACTCAAAGCTTTTGATGAGTGAATACATCTTTGCTAAACAGGTAGTCACATAGATAATCTTATTTGTTACTATCAATCAAAAATTACATTGTAAAATATGCCAAAGCAAGTCATTAATGATGTTCTCTGGTTTCCTTGTGAGTTTTGGGATTGACACATCATTCTCGCTCCACCAGTAACCCAACCTGCTCTAAAGATCACAGGCCCTCACCTCTACAAATTTACATCCCCAATATAAAATTTAATTTGAACAGTTATGCCATGATACACCAGATAATCAAATCATTTCATGAGTGCTGACTTAATATTATTATTATTATTATTATTATTATATATGACGTGGTACTGAAAAGCCCTTTGCTCAAACAAGAAAGGCTTTAAAAAAAATAATTCTAATGGTTGTTCAGATTTTGTGAAGTGGATTGGGTCAAGAAGTTTTCAGCACTCCTCAAAAGGGCTGGGGAGAAGTGTGTTTGTTGGAGTAGAAGAGGCAGTTATATTTAACTGTTTTGACAGAAAAAGGGTGGATTTGAGATGCCAACCTAGTAGCACGTTTAAATTCATATAGTTGGGACACCAATGAAAAGAGCTCATCAAAGTAGATGCCATGAAAATATTTATAGAAAAGACAGAGGAAAGCCACATCATGTCTGTGAGAAAGTGATTGGAGTCAAGATGCCAAGTCAGGACTGATCACAATGCATATCCATCTTTGGATTTTATCAAGAACATTGAGATGAACAATGGGGACACCAGACCATATTTGACAACATTATTCCATGCATGGATGACTGGTAGATTTGTATATGTGAAGGATGGATTCAAACGAGAAAAACCTTCTTAGCACAGAGAACCAAAGAATATTTTTTTCAAGGAAAGTTTAATATAACAGTGTATTTCATCAAGTATACATTAAGGAGATGGAGAAGACAGAATTCAAAATCATGGATACAACCTAAGGTGCCCCAATTTCTTTTAAACAGGAGTATAGCTTTATCCCTTGTTTCCAGTTTAGAATTGGGTTTTTGGTTTCTTCTGAAGTTTTTTCCTTTTCTTTCACTTCCAGTAGTCTACATCAAATCTAGACTTCTAACTTCTTTGCCTAAACTTTGAAATTTTTTCATTTCTTTTCTACAACTTAAATATTATCAACACTGACCTTATATAATCCTTTGCTATTTGTTTGTTTGTTTTTTTCCAATCTCTGTTTTTGTGATTTCATAATAAAATATTTTTTAAAATTTTTAGATGTTATTGTTGCTGCACCGTATGAAAATGACGGGTCTGGCACTATTTATCTCTTCAGTGGACATCGATTTGGTCTTCACAAAACTTTCTCCCAAAAGATTCAAGGGAAAGACTTTAAACAAAACATCCTATCTTTTGGTATTTCTTTCTCTCGGACAGCAGATATTGATTCCAATGGTTACCAAGGTAATTTTCTGTTTATTCTTTGTTCACTGTTAAATTACTGAAAGTGATGTGTATTACTAAACATTTCAGATACCTAAGTGTATGGATCAGCTATAACAAATTATAGGAGAAAAAGAAGTTGAACATAGAATAGGCTGTGCCAGAGGTAGTTTCCTCCAACACCACAAATTGCTACAAAACTAAAACATCAACCTGAAAACTCAATTCGTTGCCTTATCTGTTTGAGACTTTCATATGGATGTTATGCATGACACCAAACCCATTCAGCAATATCTCAATTGTCAGCTATATACAACTGCTTCTTAAGATCAATGGCGAAAAAAGGCTTTGAGTGAGTGAACCCTGAGGGTCTTGGCAAAGATCATCCTTCTTTGAACATTGTAGACTGGCACTATAGAATTACAAACAAATAACAGAAACCACATCACTTGAGGGACTATCAACAGCAGCAACAGCTAAAATGGATAGCACATGTAACGTGAAGAGAAAATAATGACATAATCAAGATGTTATTATTACACATGAATTCAAATAGAAATTGAACAATTAGCCACTAATTTTGACTTAAAGAATGCAGTTTTAATTAAAAGAGAAAGTAATTTACTCAGGACAAAATGTATAGAAAGTGCACTCATATCTGAGTTTTCACGGTAAATTTGCATACATTTCATCTTTCATAATAAAACTACTGCAATTGTGATGTGGGATATTTAAAAACAGCAATGATAAAAACAAACACAAGACATTGGGAATCCAAATGAAGTCAGCTGCATTTTGGACACCAAAAATTTAAAATTTAAACTTAAAGTTTAATGTACCAAAATATTCAGCATTCCTCACGATGTATAGTTATAACTTTTAGAAATTTGTTTACATTTCATACTCTCCCACTGCATATATATATAAATCTATCAATAAGAACATTATTTTAGTCTGATGAAGTTCTTTTAAACAACAAAACGTGTTACATAGGAAGTTTTCCATTTTAGCATTCAATTAGAAATGTTAACAGAAGATATACCAAAACTAAACATGAAAAAATGATCACAATTTATCTGACAAATATTTTCAAGTCAGAAGAACTTTTCAGGCTTAGATTTTTTTACAATCTAATTATGCATAAATACAGCTACTCATTAATTACTGGAAAATGTGATACATAGTTACTTATCACACTACATAGAACTAATCAATTAAAAGTTTACAGAAAATCTACCAACAAAAATAATTTCATAAACTATTATTCTCATCACTGCAGCAGAATAAAATCTGGAATAATCATAGGATTTTATTTAAGGGCACTAAGAATCTACAGCCCCCATTATTTATCTGAAAAAGAAATATACATAGAAAACACCTTTGAAAACCACCAGTATCCTTACTATTTCATCCACAATGCTAAAAGAAAAGCATACAACATCTACAACTACAAAAAGATAATAACATCAACAACAACAACAACAATGACAATAAAGTAGATAAAAACAGACATATAATACTACCTATTAATTCCTTAACATCAACTGTCCAAAACAATTTATTCAATCTTAACAATATCAAAATTATTACAATCACATTGAAAACTGATCATGGATATGATCAGAACCAAAAATACCCATAACAATAATAATTCTGAAGCAGGTTTATATAAAATAAATTGTCAGAACTGTTTGTTACAATATGCTTTTTCAGAAATAAAAAAAAAATGTACCTAAAAAAAGGATTTATACATGACAATTTATGAAATGCATTAGTTATACATGAAAATAAATTTAACCACATTTCAATCTAAAGAATGCCATACTTTATTAAAAGAGAAAATAACTTAAAGTTCTTGGAAAGTTCTTGAGTGTGCCACTATTGAACCATGTCAAACGTTGACCTTCACCCTGGATTTTTTCCAATATCATTTTTCCTAAAAGAAGTACCTCTTTCCCAAGTCAACATACATGACCATGCAGAGGACCATTAGTTGATATGACCTCTCAATTTATATTTAACGCAAAATACCACAAAATATGAAAGAAGAAGAAACACAAATGGTTTTATAACAACAATATTTATATTTATATTTGTATAATGATATACAAAGAGATTTGCTATTTTTGTTGGTGTTATGTCCCTTTGATTGAATTAAAATTTTTACTAATGAAATTGAAATATTTTTATCTGAGCTCACAAAAGTTGAATTTGTTGCTTAAAATGTTCACTGTTAGAAAGTTGAAAGAATAATAAAGCTAAGAAATGCTGACTAAACTTTTAGCTTTAAAAGAGTATTTTAAAGAGAAAAGTTCTTGTTGGTTTGGAAATGTTTCATATCTTTGTAATGTAGTTCAGAAAATTTTGTACATACATGCATGTTTGCATGTGTGAACATGTTTTCGTAAGCATCTGACCGCACATGGTCAAGACGCGAATCCTTTAAGGTTACATTTTTGTAGGTAAATGAAGAAAGAAAAGAAAGAGAAGGGAGAAAACGAATTCATGTCTGATATTTATAATTAATTTAATCACATGGTAGGATCCTGGAAAAAGAGTGGGAAAACTTGACTTGGTTACACGCTGGAAAAAGACTTGTACATTGGTGGATTGCAACACCCACTTGTGTGTTTATTGAATTAGAAGTTGAGATTTCCTGAAAATATGTATGAAGCTGGGTAAGCTCTTTGATCCACTTTTTGCACAGATTTGTACAAAATTCAACATTGATAAGAAAGTGGTATCAGGATGCTAAAACCATAAATTTTTTGAAAAGTAAAAGAAAATGGTTAAATCAAATTATTATTATTTAAAATAAATAAATACATAAATAATTTATCAAATTAAACTAAAATAATGTATAATAATTACATAAGAAAACAAAAAATTAACAACATCAGGAACAACATTTACTCACTTTCATTATTTGGCATTAAATTACATCACTTAGCATTCTTCATAGTTTACATTGACTTTAACAGTTAGCCATAAGAATTTTTTAGAACGTTCTTAAATTTAATCATTTAAACACATGTTACAAGATAACATCCATAGATTGACCCATTGATAAAATCATTATTTATCTAAAGTATGACCTTCTCAGGACAAAACATATTATGTAGGAGTTTTACAGTTTGTCATTAAATCACCCATTATAAATTGCTCTATATAGCTGAACAATTTTACTCATCTATTCTTCATAATTCTTTGAAGATCATTTCTTAATATAATATTAAAACTTAAATGCCATAAAATTGTGTTTTTTTTTTCTTCCAGACATTGCTGTGGGTGCCTACTTGTCTGACAAAGTCTTTGTCTTCTATGGACGTCCAATTGTGCAAATAAAAGGATCTTTGAAAGCTGAGCCCCAAATTCTGTCTTTATGCACAAATGGTTGGCAAGACAATAAATCTATTTTTACATTGCTTCAAGCAGAAATAAATCTTGGAAAAATAAATCCAATGTGTAAGTATTGTGTTTACTTCTTTACTTATAAAAACAGCTTTTTTATATAATCACAGTCATTGTAGTGACCATCTTTAGCAGGAGGATAGATTACATTAGATATAACTCACAAACACACACACATACACACACACACATACACAAAGAACTGCAGAAATTTCTTGGTTCAAACAATTTCTTAAAATATGATCAAATAACCAATGAAATAACATCAGATTTGCTTTTTTGAAAGGATTCTAAGAACGTTTTTCAACACTCCATATATATATATATATATATATATATATATATATATGTATATCACACATTGGGTGCTGGTGTTAATAAAATAGTGCTCAATGCAAAATAACTGAGCTAAAAATTATAAATAAAGTTTCACTTTTATTTAAGCTTCATCAGGAATTTCTCATAAAGCTTAAATAAAAACAAAACATGTTAAATTTATAAATGTTTCCTATTTGTTCCTTTTCCTAACATATATATATATATATATATATATATATATATATATATATAATCATCTGAGAGACTGCTTTCTGCCTTCTATCAGTATGGCTGAGTCCAACTTCCAGGTGAGTGATTCGTTGTGTCTTCTCGGACTAACATTTTCTGCTGACATGAAGTGGAATGGTTATATTGATTCTGTTACTAAGTCTTTTGCTAGGAAAGTTAGTTCACTGTCTCATATGAGACAATTTTTCTCTCTGGAATCTATCTTACATATTTATAAGTTTAGCATTCATCCATGCTTTGAATATTGCTGTCACATCTGGTCTAGTGCTCCTGGTATATATTTAGAGATTCTTGATAAAATACAATGAAGAATCTGCAATATTATATGTCTTGACCTAGTATTTCGCCTTCAGTCCCTTTCCCAGCACCATAATATGGCTTCCCTGTGCCTTTTCTACTAATACTTTCATGGTAATTGTTCTGATGAACTTTCCTCTATGGTATCTAAACTTTAGGAATTTAAGTGCAGTATTAGATTGGAGAGAAGGTCTCATCATTTTACAGTTGAAATGGATAGCTATAACCATAAGTACTATTGTTACTATAAGTTAACGGTCTCTCCTGTCACACTTCTCACTTGTGGAACTTTTATTTGGCTTTTGCTTCCTACTTTAATCTTCAAAAATTGAAATGCAATGTCAATTGTTATCTTTTGTCTTCTTAATTGCACTTTTATTGTTCTCTCTCCATAATAATATTTTTTCTCATTTTCTTAACACTCAGTAACCCCTTGCATCTTAGTGTCTTTATTGCCTTGTTTGGAGTGACATGATTAATATATATATATATATATATATATATATATATGACAAATTGGAAAAATGGCTACACATGTGCATGGACAAGAGACACTGGGAGTTTTAAAATTTAGAAAGAATTTTTTTTTTCTTTTTTTGCATGCAATCTAGCCAATTTCATCTAGATTCTTTTCTTTTTGTTTCCATCGTTTTTGTTATTAAATATACCACATTTAATAGCAAAGATCTTCTGTTATCACAGTATGGAATATTTGATAACAAAGATTACAACTTCTGTTTTCTTGAAACATAAATCAGTTACTCACTTGTTGCTGAATAGTAGAAGTTATATGTGTTCATGTTATACTGTTGCTGAAAAATGAACAAAAGACATCTGCTGCAGTGGATTAACATCAAGTCCTGTGTGAGAGGCACAGGTGGTTCAAGGAAGGGTGAGATGTCCAGGATGGCACAAGAAATTGGCAGCAAAAACACAAAAAAACATATGCAAATATGAACAGAATGTGGACTTTGGTTTGCTAAGATTAAATATACAACTGATAGTAGAAGAAGTGGACATAAATAGGGGGGACAGTGTGATAGATTCTAACAAAGGATTTAGAAATGAAAACATTTTGATTTTGATCTTAACTCTCATTATTAACAGACACTAGACAATAAATACATCTCAAGGATGATCACATTAGATATTTCAAAAGCCTTTGACAAAATCTAGCATAGAGGGCTACTGCACAATTTCTTCAGCTATAGAATCATTGGAAGACTCATTTAAATTATCAAATCCTTCCTAATGAGGTCCAAGTGATCAATTCAGGTGTCCCCCAGAGATTCACTGCTCAGTCCAACCCTCTTTCTACTTCACATAAATGATCTGCCTTTAATCATTTGTGAATATCTATGCTGATGATACAATGGTATATGGGTGAACCTCCAAAACTCTAGATGACCAGAGTAGCAGTAGATCTCTCCTCTGACCAAGATCTAAATTTTAGATGACATTAAAGAATAGAAATAAACCAAATGTTATGCCATTGTGTATTTCTTCTCCTAATTTCAGTTTCAAAACATATGTTTGAATTTTCTAACTAGATATACCTAGTAATACATTTTAAGGTGTTAATTAATGTATCATACTTTTCTGTTTGATGTGACTATTATATTTCTATATATTAATAAACTATGAAAATAAAAAAAATATTGTCTTTCATTAAGAATGAAAAGAGAAAATTTTTATAAAAACAAGAAAATCAAAATATAAACTATCTTGTGAGTAAAACTGAGTCTATTTGCAGTCTTGTTCTTTCAAATAAGAGCTGAGTAAAAATGTCTGAAAACGTGTGTACTTGTGCATAATACAATACCCACTTTTTGCCTTTAATTTTCATTCAAAATTTCTCATGTTATACACAAGAAAATAAAATAGTCTTTTTTGTTTTCAATAGTATATGACATGTGGGGAATATTCACTAATGAAATAAATCAGTTTTTTTTCTTTACACTTCACCTTGATTTTATTGTTAGAAACACACATATGGTAGCATAAGTGAACAAATGAAACCACAAGTACAGCAAATGAAGCAAGAAGAAGACTAGAATTGTTAAGAGAAAATTCTTTGTATTGTTGATACAGAGGATCAAGGTGGAATGTCTCTTTGTGAGTGAGGTGAGGTAGATGACTTAGAGGAAGAGAAGAGTTGGTAGTTCTTGGAGCTGATGTGTGCATTGGGTCAGTTGACTAAAGTCACTGGTAGTGACATTGACAGCTTGCCTGTTTGTGTTGTGAGTGGCATTCTTAAATGTCGATGAGGTAGAACATGTCTCATCCTTTTTTATCATGTTTTGCTTTTATGGCAATGTTTGTGATTGGCTCCTTTTATTCTGTATTTAATATATATATATATATATATATATATATATATATATATATATTATGGGATTTGTTTTATGCACTGGTTGTGATACTTGAAGCCTCTGCATAGAGAGTGAAATTTTTATTTTTGCTTTTTTAGTGTTCACATCCAGCTGACATCTATAGTGAATCAAAAAGGGATTTAATTTGAAGCAGAGTATAACATTATGATCACAGGTATGACAACCTGGTGCAGTTCCTTAATTCTGGTGCTTTGTTGTTAAGGGATAGTCACTTATTCTTCAGATGAATCATTTTCCAAGGAACCATCACATGGACTTGGCTCAGATCTCAAGTCATCTATATTCAAGGAGCCATCAGACACATTGAATCCAATCATCCTTGCATTTTCAGAAGGTGTACTCAATGTGCTGCTTGTGTTGTTCACAAACATAATAGAGCTCATGATGAGGTAAAGATCTTTCTGCTGACATGACACTGCATCAATCAAAATTTTATGTGAAATATTGATACAAAGGACATGCAGATATATTTGTTCCAAATGACAATTCTAATGCAAACACTCTGTTGACATAATCTATTTTATTTTTAGCTCAATTCATGAATTGGGATGTTTCAAGTTAATATGTTGACATATGTAAAAGAAGTTAATGTATAAAATTCTTATTGCAGTATTCAATATTCATTTTAACACTGACACCAATCGAAAACCAGCTGCTAAAAGAACTTCAATTGAAAATGACCAGAAGGAATTTATGGACACAGTGGAAATCACTCAGTTTTTTAGAAAGAAATTTGTTGTTATTATTAAGGTAAGTTTCATATGATGAAGTTTGTAATAAGTAAGCAAGTTTGTGAGCCTTTAGAATATTTTATATAAAATACAATGGAATTTTATAATATTTATCAGTCATGCAACCTGATCTCCTCTATTTAGTAATGGGATATGACATCACTTTCAAAGCTTTCTTTCTTCTGAGATAATGTTATTTTTTTTAGCTTAATATTCAGGAAGTATTGAAACAACATGAAGTCTTTTGGTATTTTATTAGTGCAATTCAATTTCAAAATTTCTTAAATATTGCTATCATTTTAACAGTGTAAGTAAATTATTTTGACCTTACTGTAACATGGGGAAGAAATTGGCTTGTAACTTTTAATACTTCAAAAACAAAGCTCATATTGTTTCATCATCACCAATTAGAACCTGTTTTCTACAGTCAAGATGAAAAGTTCCGCTTTCAATGAGGCTTGATGATGAAAAATGGTTGGCTTATTCTATCACTTCAGAAAAATATGACTCATTCTGCCGTGAATTCTTTACAAGAATCAGATGAGACCAAAAATGGAGTATTGCAGCCATATCTGGGTTGAAGCTGTTAAGTTCTTACTTGATATAGTTCAAAATTATTTATATGGTATTGTGGGTGATGACTTGTTTTTTACTTAGCAGCCTCTTTCCCACATGCACAACATTGCAAGTCTGTCACTACTCTATTGTTATTTCTATGGCAAATGTTCAGATGAACTCCATTCCACCAGTTCAGATCTTAACAATTAGAATTTATCTTGCCACTTCCATAAAGGTGAATCACCATCATTTGTGGAACAGATTCCCGTGTGGCTACTTTCTTGAACACTTTAGTGTTGACTACTTTAAGTCAAGGGTCAATCATCACACACCTCACCTCATCCAGAATTACCATTTTGTTTGAGTGTCTCTTAAGCTTTGTATTGGGTGAATTTTAGTATTAATATATATATATATATATATATATATATATATATATATATATATATATATATATATATATATATGTATAGTCCACTAAAAAATGTGTACACACTTCAGGAAAGGAAAAACTTGTTTTTATCAAATTGTAATGATAGTTTTATTAAATTATAATGACACTGTTTACCATGGAGGATCTTAAAGGATGTTGTATATCAGAGAAAAACTGCTACATTGGCAGCCCTTAGACAAGAAATTGAAAATACATGTGAAGCAATCCCACTGGACACTTTAGTGAATGTTACTAAGCAGTAGTTCGCCATACTTATAAATGTCTGGAAGCTAAAGGCCACCATTTTGAGCATCATGTAGATGATGTTATTATATTAGTGTTGACAACACTAATATAATAGCATCATCTACATGCAAAAAATGGCTAAACATAATGGAAGCCTTATTAATAAAAGCAAACAAACCAACACTTAATAATATTAACTTTGAACATGGACATAATATCTTGACTGTGTTTTGAAAAATTAAAACATTTTATAAAACATACATACAACAAACTATTTCTTATTTTCTTATTTTAACAGTTAAAATATAATTCTTAAAAATGACTAAATGTATAGCTGAACGCACTCAGATAAAAAAAAAACATTCGGACAGTTTTTATATAATTTATCATCCGAAAAGAAAAAGAAAATTATTAGATCGCATGAGAAATTGTATAAAAAAACTAAATAAAAGCACCTTGTCTGTCATTTTAAATGAAATGTGCATGAAAGAAGGATTACTGCCTAAATACACACATACACACACACATATGTGTGTGTTTGTATATATATATATATATATATATATATATATATATATATATATATATATATATATATATATATATATATGTATGTATATATATCTTGGATTGCTTGTACAAAAAGTCTTTGTTATAAAACACAGAGATAATAAGAACATCTAAGTGTAAAAAATATTTGATGATATTAGAAATACTTCACAACAAACTATCACTTAATAGCACAACATACAAACATGGCCAGAATATATCTTGACTGTGTTTGGAAACTAAACAAAACTTTATGAAAGAGAAAATTACTACTACAAAAAATGCTTCTTGCATAACACATAAAAAAATACATTATTAACCCTTGTTACCACAGAAAATTACCCCACCCACTCAGAAAATGGCTAAAGCATTAACCAAAAGTGCTTTGGAAAATAAATGCTATGGACAATTTTCCACACACTCTGTCCTCAAAAAAGAAATCGGGTAAAAACACAAGAAAAATTAAATAAAAACTCATAAGATATTCCTCATTCATCATATTTAACAGATATTACACTTTGATCTTAGGGAGAGGATTAATCTGAGGCAGAAGTGTTGATCCATACATAGACTTGTCAATTTTGATAGGTACTGTGCTATTAATAGAATAATTCAGGCTCCTCTCTTTTTACACTGTTGTCATTAAAGAAAATTTGACACAGAGTTTGCTCTTTGTAATTATTTAGTAAAGAAGATTTAAATATGGGATAGTACAGGCTGCAGCTCAGGGGCCTTCTAGTCTTCAGCCCCTGATAAAAGTAAAAAAAAATCAAGATATAAGAATAGAGGCGATTTGTTTATTTTCAGATTTAATAGGGCTTCTTTGAACTAATTTGAAACAATTTAGAGTATTTGGGCCCCTCTAGTGGAATCAGATCTTTTAAATTAAATGGGGCCACTTAAAGCCGCCTCATTTACATTTTAATGCATCCATTAAAAAAAGTACATTAAAAATCTATGCGTCCTGGGTAAGACGTTAAACTACATCCGCGTCCTGGGTAAGACGATAAACTACATCCAGCAGCAAGGCCTCTGATCAGGAGGTTTTGAGGAGCGTGGAACCACCTCTTAATTGCTGGTGTTCCCAGGTCCACCTTGACCCGGGGTGGTCGCACCTGTTAGGGTCCCAGCTATGGGCAAATAGTGAACTCCTAGTTTTTCCAGATCTTACCCATGTCCTGGGTATGACGATAAACTACGTCCTTCAGAAGAATAATGTTGCCAGCTATACGTTTTTTGGAAACAATGTTGCCAGCTATACCTTTTTGAAAAAATGTTGCTAGCTATACGTTTTTTTGGAAACAATGTTGCCAGGACAAAATAGGCATTTAAAATTCATATAAACTGGATTTGGCATTAAATAACCCACAGTGGTTGATATGCCATAAAACCCAAACAAACAAACAAACAAACAAACAAACATTAAAAATCTATTTGTATATAAAAAAATATAAATAGTGATTTTTGATGTAGCATTTTAGTTGAAGTGCTTCATATCTTACACCAAAAAAGCATCATCAAAAAAATATATCTAATTTTTATAGACACAGGGGACAAACATACATAATGAAGGGGCCCCCAAATTCTATTAGCCCAGGGGCTTCTTAAGGCCTAACTAAGTCCATCCCTGCATTTCTTGTTACCATTTCTTGTGTATGCATGCACATGTATACTTTAATTCAGTGACAGACCTAAAAATATTTCTACAAATTTTTAAAAAAAAAATCTCTTTATTAGCAAATAATTTCTGAAAATTTCAATAAAACCTTTTAATCATTTTTGTAGGGTTTAAAAAAAATGAATATTTTTTCTTTTTTATATCTCTATGAATTTATTGCTCAGCCTAGAGTAGGGGTTGTCCAGGCTGAGTAGCAAGTGAATGCATTATTTCAATGTCTTATTTGAAAATCAGTCAAATTGTGTATATTTGTATGTCTCCATAAATGATAAATGTAAGTCACTCATGCACAAGACAGACATACGCATATACATTACAAATAAGCACACATGCAAAGTCATATGTAAAAAGTGTGTGGCAGTCAAAGAATCCACTCTTCTTTTATAATATAGATGTAACTTTAAATTTTCTTTGAACATGTTTTTCTGGTTTTGTTTTAAAATATGTTAATCATATCATTAGTGTAAAGACATCAATTTGTTTTCTATTTCCCAGTACACAGTGGACATTTTGGAACCTATCAATTTCACATTTACTTATTATTTAAAAGACCAAGGTTATTCTCCAGTTTGCAACAGCACTTGTCCAATAGCAAAAAATGGCAGTTTTTCCACACTGGTGAGTTGTCAGTTTCTTTCAGTACTCAAGAGATATGAAAGATATTAAGGTAGTAGTTACCTGACACTATTAAAGCAAACTTATGTCTTGCAGCTTATTTGAATTTAGTTACTATTGTAATGATTGTAATGATATTCAGGAGAAAATTTTAACCTATAAAATAAATTCATTCAACATTTATTCATTTCATTTACAAAACATAAGAATGGAAATGGTTTATCATGTTAATATAACCAAAATGAGTACATGATAATAAAAGAAATTAACATTGGAATGGCATTAGATTACCAGTTTATAATATCGTTGACCAGTTTGTTAAAGAGTAACATTTTTTTTATGTGAAAGAGAAATATACCTTTGTGATAGTGTAGTGAAGGTGAATCCAGGTAAAAAAAGCCACAAGGAAAAAAAAACAGGGAAATATTAGCATTGTTTCTACATCTTTCTTTAATAGACTTTTTAAACCCTAACCTTATCCCTAAAGACAGTGTGAGTAGTGGAAATCTTCAATCTGAGTGCTTTTTGGAAATCAACAATACTTGGATTTAGTGATACTTTTAATGGCTCCTGTCATGAAAATTATTGATAGTGATAAGTGTGGTTCAAAAATGCCATGGAAATTATTGACAGTAATAAACATGGTTCAAAAATCTGCTAGAATCGGTTCATGTATGCCAAACATGTCACTTGTAAGTTGTGACTTTTTTTCTAGTCAAAATTGTGGCTTTTTTCTGTGACTATTACCAGCCATGGTGTAGGTACTGTCAAAATTCGATCTAAAAATAAAACCTTAAATATGCATTTAAAATAATTTAAATGTCACCTTTTTAGTAAAAATTTGTTTTTATTTGAAAAATAATGCCCTAACATTAATCTATAAAAAATCAAAACAGAATTTTACACATTTCAATAAGGTTTTGGAACATTTTTAAAATATTCTGATTTGTTATTGATCCATCATTTTAATCAGAAAATGATGACAAAAATTTAAGATACTTTATAATAATCTCTTAAAAATCAAATATCTGTTCTAGAGATTTGTTTCAAAGGAAATAAATAAAATTAAGTATTACTTACCAGAATTTTTGAAAAATATTACTTACCTTACACTTAAAAGATAGTGAAAAAGTATTTGAATGCAGCAATATTCCACATGTCAACAAATTTATAGATCAAACTGTAGCTGTTATTCCCATGATAACCACTTTAAAAAAAAAAGCCTTCCTCAAATTTAATTAAATATGAAAAGTCAAAAGTACTGTAATACAGAAACTGATTTCATTTATGCTTAAAAATAATCATTTTTACCCTTCTATACCCAGTAAGTTAGGAATATATTTTTTATTCTATAAAAAATATTTTCATATTCCTATTGATAAAGACAACGTGGAAAAGCTATAAAAGATGTGTTTTGCCAAGATCATCTGTTCCTTCTGGCTTCTTCAGGTTAGCACGAAAGAAAGACAAAACTGTATGTAAGGAAAAATGTGTTGGGATCTCTGAGGATAAGTGGGGTCCATAAATCAAATTACCTTATCACATCTGATACATACATACAGTTTTGTCTTTCTTTCATTTTAACCTGAAGAAGCCAGAGGGAACAGATGTTCTTGCAAAATGTGTGGTTTGCAACTTTTCCACTTCATCACTTTTGTTTCAGATGCTATTATACTTCCTACAAACACATTCATATTATTTAAATAATAAAATGAAGTGATGTTTTTATCTATTGCATTTCTTCTTCCTCTTTTTTTTTTTTTTTTTTTTAACTATTTGGCATTTATTCTATTTTTATCTATTTTTTAGGCTACTTGATCTCATAAAATATTTAATTTCACCAAATAAGGTCTTTTAAATTATTCTAAGCAATGTTATTAAACAAAAGAAAGATTTTTTAAAAAATGGGGAAAATTGATAAAGGCTTATTGAATTGATACTGTTTAATTGATTACCTTCACTGCTTTCTTTGAACTACTATCAGTTAACTTTCTTTTCCTCAATAGGAATAGATAGGTTTGTCTATCATCCAGTTCAAACTCCTCTCCAGTCTTTTGAACAGGAGTAGAGCCTTGTTTCATGTTTAGGATTGGTTTTCTGCTTCCTTCTAAAGCCTTTTCCTTCTCTTTCACTCCTTGCTTGGTCTTATGCCTCTTACTCTGTAACCTTCTACTTCAAGTGACTATTGGGCCTTGTATAGGCATGGTAGAGTAATGGATAGTGACTTGGACTGAGGAATCGGAGAGCCAAGTTTGAATTCCACTTGAATCCATTACATTCACTTACATGCTAATACCCTTGGGAAAGGTATGAATCCTCTTCTTCTCCCACCAGCTATGGGTAAATAGCAGGACAGACTGGGTTCTATAGCCTTGGATGGCAACTGGTCTACTTCAGAAAGAAATGGCAATCTACTGCGGGGAAAAAATCTGCCTCGTCAGTCACATATCAAAAGGTACATGATTGCCTAAGCATGTATCCTGCATGGTACATAACTGACTGACAGTGTACATCATTGTAAAAAAAGAGGGAAACTAATAAATCATTTAATTCTCTATAGATTCAAAACCTACAGGCTCATCTATTCAAATTTAAGCACCAGTGTCCATGCATGTTATCAGAATTATGGTTTTTGGTCTTGGACAAGATACAGGTCCTGTTTGCAGCATAATTCATAGTCCTGTTACCTTTGCTGTACTTGGTAATGTAAAACAATATCCTCAAAAACATCATAGAACCAACTAGCAAGAAGTGAAACTATTCATCTTTAAAATCTTCACCAACTGTTCAGTTGAATCTCCTGCTGCAATTGCAGAATAAAAGGATTTTATACTTGATGACAGATATCTGATTTTCAATCAAACTTCCTTTTTTATGCTACTAAGAACAGGTCATTGTTTCTTGAAAATTCCATAGCACACTGTTTTGAATTAAAAGCTTCTAAAATCCCCAATATGGCTGCAACAATTAACACCTAAAATCCTAAGATGTCATAATGGTAAGGATGAGATTAGCTGTTTCAATACAGGAAAAATTTGACATTCATTGACCAAAAAGCTAGCATTATCATCAGTTTAAATTTATAAAATCTTTCTCTTAAAACAGTTCTTCAGGGAATTAGACTTTTCAAATTCATTGTTATAGCTCTTTCTAGTATTGACAAGAGTTTCCTTCATAACTTTATGTTCAAGATAGTGTGGAAACCTAACATATTGATTAGATTATTATTTTTCCTCTAGTTATATTTCTGTTAATGTGATTTTTGTTAGGAAATGATATTTAATGCTAGATAAGTTAATGGAATTTAAAGTTGTGTGTTTGTGTGTATGATTAAAGGAGCAAAAAACTTGGGTTTCTACTATAGACCATTTATTCTTTTTTATATATAAATTGTAGAGAAACAAAATTCTCAATGTTTCCTGGATATGTCCATTTTCTTATTCTAGACCACAAATAAATTAGGGCTTGTTATGAATGGTTAAAATGGTTGAGCTCAAATCAGCTTTGCACTTAGTTGGAATGACAAAAGTATTTACTTCATGGGAGTAGCTGAAAATCACTTACAAATGCTATGTGTTGGAAAGTGGAAAGAGAGTTTCTTTTCATTGAAAAGTGTGAAGAGAATTTCTTTTTCTGGTCCAGAAGTAAGCTAGGATATGTTATGATAAGCATGGTTATATTAGTTGAGTTCAAGTCAGCCTTATGCTGACTTGGAAAAACCAAAGTACAGGTTGTGCTTACTTCATCAATCAGTTGACTGGGGAAAAGAGATGTTACCCAGAAGGGATATCTTCATCTGCATTCTGCTTCTGTAAGAGGAACAAAAGTGAGTTCAGTCATCAGTTGACCAGGGAAAAGAGACGTTCACCAGTGAGGATGTCTTCATCTATGTTCTGCTACATCATGGAGCATTGCAGAGAAAGAGGGGAAGAGGGAGTAAATGCTTGTCTTTTTATAGAACTTAAACAGCACCACAGGTGTTTGGCAAAGCTAAGTGGAGTAATAAAATTTCTGGTTCCTTTATTACTAACATCATGGGAAAATATATTTCTTCTGTTTTTAATTTATTATTATTATTTTATTTATTGATTTTCTTTCATTTTCCCCACAAGTCTTTTAAATGTCATTGTACATGCAAAGAATATTCATATTCAGTTTCTGTTTTAATGACTTGTGTATTTTTAATATTCTAATGTGTCCTTTTTTTAATATCAGGTTAAATTTGATATTGGCTGTGGAGCTGATGATACCTGTAATACTTATCTAAAAATATCAATGAAGGAAAAAGTTTCTCAATTGATTCTGGGGAGAGATCAGAAGTTTGTATTGTTGGCCCAAGTAGAAAGTATTGGCGAACATGCTTATGGTGCAAAGGCAAGGATCTTCTATTCACAATTTTTGGAGTTTGAATCCGTGAACCAAACTTCTGATTCTGATGTCCAGTGCCATCAAGAAAAAGATCAAGAACTGACTTGCTTTTTGGGCCACCGACTGAAAGGAAACAGCAGTGTGCTTTTTGAAGTTATTTTTTTTATTAATATGTAAGCAATATTGTTTTCTATATTTTATTTCTTAATTATCAAGCATGCGCACATACACAAGAAAAATCATGCATGTTTCATGAATCCGCATCAGTTAAATCAAGAATGGGCAAACCTTTTTAAGCAGTGGGTTGCATGAGATATGGTTCATCATTACTAAAAATATTATTTTTCCTTGATGGTGCCTCAGCCATTTTCACTACAGAAGTCCATATACATAAGCATCTGCTTTAGAAATAGAGAATTTTTTTTTTCACTGGAAAAATTGAAAATTTTGGTATAATAATATCACTGATGACATTGTGATTAACTAATGTCATTATGTGAGATTTGTTTTTAATTTATTCATTTGAAAATACAAAAAATAATTTTAACTAAAAAAATTTTCTTTTCTCTAGAGAAAAATTGTTATAAATGTTTCCCATTTGTAAAGCAAAAGAAGTTATGTGATCTTCCTTAGTCAATATCACCATTGGTTTAAAATAACAAAAACTTTACTTTCAATGAAAGGTTACAAAATTCAAGAAACATTGTAATTAATCATTGCTTATTCCTATGGTTATGAGAGTGTGTAAGTGAACAAGTCAGAATGAAATGAAACAAAATTTTAATAAATGTTATTTTCCTCATGTAAATATGTAAATGTTTTTTATGCATAATGATTATTGTAACCTTTACTTTTAATCATATAATTAAAATAGAGAAAATGAATAAATATAGCAAACAGTTTTAAAAAAACTAGAGAAAATGAACAAATATAGTAAATAGTTTCAAAAAACTGTTTAATTTGGATGGGAGCTATACTCTGTGTATATTACTGAAAAGTTCTGAGCCTGGCCAAGAAGCCCTTCCAAAAAAAATTAATGTTTGGTCATTTGGTAAAATTTTGAGAATTTTACAATCAAGTCTCCTGAAGAGTGGATAGAATAATAAAAAAAAAAGATAAGTGAACATTTAATTTTATTTATTATTATTAAGAACTTATATCATGATATTGAGCACTATAATTACAAAAACTGTTTGCTTTCAAAAATGTCATTTTCCAGAAATACACTGGTCAACCATTTTTTGACAAAAGACAATCTTTGTTGTTATAGATTATAGTAACAATTTTTATGTTTTCTCTCATCTTCTACTACATTATCAGTTAATACTGAATTTATGCTTATATATCCAGTACACTTGATTCTTGTTCTTTGCAGGACAACTAAAGAAAAATCAATCCATCTGATGATGAATGCTACAACAATCAGCAATGTTTCAGATGAGTATGTAAACAACACACAAAAGCTTATAGTTCCAGTATACCTTGAATCAAAACTTGAAGTCACAGGGTAAGTTTAGAAGTAAAAGTTATTCTCAGAATTCTTCTTTAACCTTTAGCACTCTGTATATAGGTGACTTTATTTGTTAAACAAAATGTTTATATAGCCACTGCATGCAACTATTATCATCAGTCAATAGTGCGAGTGAATTTTGTGCTAGTGTTGTCATATCCTACTATGGCAACAGAAAAATGACTAACTGAAAATCGACGATGGTGTTACTGCAGTTGTCTGGCCATTCATACCCAATGGATGAAATACTTATGAATATTGCAGTGCTAAAGGTTAAGAAGCAACATTTTTGGCTATTTATTTACTCTTTTTAAATTTTGTT
Organism: Acanthosepion lycidas; assembly: GCA_963932145.1. Taxonomy (NCBI): domain Eukaryota; kingdom Metazoa; phylum Mollusca; class Cephalopoda; order Sepiida; family Sepiidae; genus Acanthosepion; species Acanthosepion lycidas. The sequence continues at coordinate 55,773,253 of OZ010584.1, forward strand.
TGGAAAAGAATCTCTCCTTCATGTATTTGTAGTGTTTGTAAAGAAAAACTTTAAAAATATATATAAATTAGGATTTGGTAAAATTAACAAATTAGAGAGAAATTATATTGGAAATTTTATTAGAACATATTCTACTAATTGATAAGTTTCAGACAAAATGAAACCTCTTTTTATTGAAAATTATTAATAAGATAAAATATCCCTACTGAGTGAATAGTAAATTAAAATAAAATTTAATTAACCTAATAATATATGGAGAAAGATAAAAAACAAATTAAACAGCATTTAAAACAAATATGAAATTATTAATCTGAAAAGTTTCAACTTTTAAGTATAAATGCAATTATAAATGGACTTGAGGCCTGATCAGAGGTTGCTTCTGGCCTCCGAAACTGAATGTAAACAGACAACCTCTCAGGTTACCAGATGTGAACCATAGGGGGCAGGCATACACTGTTGTTTCTTTATGTCTGGTGTGCCTGGCAGACCAAATATGAGTATGTATCTTTGTTGGCTGTTTCGGTCCATCTCACACCATGAAACAAATGTCATTTTTCGATGGTGATTATCTAATGTTTTGTTGTCCCCCCCCCCCAGGGAGTGTGGTAATATGTTTCTCATGATCTCAAAGCTAGTCCTTGGATGTTGAAGTTAAGGAGGAAGATCACTTCAAAACAAACAACCACTTTGGAAATTTTAACAATAATTTATTAATGGGGAATATTGCATGAACATGTAGCAAAGTGGTGATTTCAAAGTATTTTGAGGCCAAACCATAGCAGTTTTTTTTCCCTTCTCCTTATGGTTACTTTAAAAATCCTAGTAGCAGCTGTCTCCTCACCTTGCAGCATGTCTGCCAGACTCCTATTTTCATTGTGTCTGTGCATCTGCTCCATTCACAGAGTACGCGTGTGCTCTTGTTGAGTGATATGAATTTTCTTAGCTCTCTGTTTCAAGGTCTCCCTGCCAAATTTCAAAGCTTTTCATGAAATTAATTTGTGTGTATATATATATATATATATATATATATATGTTTTATAGTAAAAAGAAAGAACAGTAAGATATATAATCTGGTGTTCTTCTTGATATTTTTATTTTTATGAAACAGTACTCAATGTAAATTTACAGAGCATAAATATTATAAATTAACTGATTTAAAATGTGTTTTTTCGCTACACAGTAATAACCATGTTTCAAAAACTGAAGGTAAAAACTTCAAATTTAATTACATAATTAAATTAAAAGCATTAGTTCTGTTTCTTCTTCAAGTGAATTTTGGAATAACTTATTTTTAAATTTACTGAGTTTTAAAAGCACATACATTCATAATTTTTTGTTTCCAAGGATACAGAGAAATCCAATCATTTAGATAGGGGTAGTAGCATGATCCTTTTTATCAACTATTATTGTATCAATTATGAGTTACGTTCAAAAAAGAGGTTAAGTCTTGGTAGGGTAGGGGTGCATTTTTCAACGAATTATAACATCCGTTCTACGCATGTTTTTTGGCATTTTTTTCTTTTAAATTCATACTTGTATACATAAAGATTCTTTCTAAAAGAGGTGTTTCGGTTAGAATATGTTATATTGAACTACAATTTTAAAATATTAATTTTACTTTTAATTACTAATAGACTATATTTCTTTTTAAAACAAATAAATGTAATAGAATTACTTAAATTATTTAAAAATTATTATTACATATTAAATTATTATTACATATCAAATATAAGCATGTATATTACCAGCTCCCTTTTTTTTTAATTATTTTATTTTATTTTTAAATATTATTTAAGGAAAAATTTTGACCATGTCAGTAAAGAATAGCTATTTTATTTCTTTGATTCAGTAAATTTTTATTTTTTATAAACTTAGTAATATATAGTTTCTCATGTATGCACAAAGGAAATTTAATGACCTATATATTTTAGCTTTTCTTATTAATTTACATTTTACTGTAGGTGTTTTATTGGTTTCTTTTAAGTGCCAGAAATATTTCGATAGGGACGTCTGATTTCAGTATTTATAATAGATGAGATATTGCATTGATATACTAATGATTCTGTGCAACATTTATTTTGTAGAGGACAATTATAAGGATTTCTACAGTTACATAATTTTTGTTTATCTTCATCTCTTTTTATTTTTATATTGTCTAAATTTCTTTGGTTTTGGTCTAAGTGTTTATTCAAGGTATTAGCATTATGTTTCTTAATAAGCTGTAACTTAATTTTAGTGTATTTTTATTGAAAATAGTACTGAGTTTACTATCTTTAGGAAAATGTTTGACGATTAATACAAGGAATTTTTGTCCTAATTTATTCTTTGCCATTTGGTTGTATACCAAATTATTTTTCTACTTCTGTTTTTTCTATGCTTTCCATTTTCCTTTTTTATTTAAGTTAGTTTTAGGCTTTTGTAGCCACTCCCTTTTAGAGCTTTATTATAGAAATTAATATATTCATAGAAAATCTTCTCATTTGCTGAATTTGTACTTATTCTTTTTTTGATAGATAAAGGTATATGCTCAATTATAGATGGAGGATGATTAGATTTAGGCTATATATATATAAAGTATTAGTATTGAGTATTTTTATAAGGTATGTATACATTTTTCATTAAATGTAATGTTATATCAAAGAAGTTAACTTTTTTATCTTTTTTTTAATTTAGTGCTTACTGTAATATAATTAAATAAGAAGTTTCAGCTTTAACATGGTAATTCCTGTGTAGTGAAGGAAACATATTTTTAAATCAGTTAATATATATATATAACCAAAGGATAAATATAGGTAACTATAAATTAAACTACAATTCATTTAAACTCTTAACAACAATAATAATCCACCCTAACAATAAAATATCTAGTGATATCTAGAAGTATTAAACAAATGGTGTAAACCCAAAAATTGCACCTGAAGATTGCTAATGACATGAAACTCTGAGTTGTGCAACCAATGTAAAGTATTATGTATATTTTTTAATTTATATATATGTTAGTTCTATCATGGATATTGAGCACTTTCCACTAAATACTGCACACACACACACACACATATATATATATATATATACACACACACATACATACACACAGACAATTACAGTATTTGGACTGTTGTCCACATGCTTATTGCCATATTCGCAATGTTTTGGCTGTTGTACACTCCAGACTTCTTCAGTTGATATTTGTTGAAAGTTAAAAACAAACCCTTTATATAGTCCATGGGAGTAGATTGTTCTAATTCTATGTACCATGCTCTTGGATATCTGAAGAAGGTCGGAGTGTGCAGCAGCCAAAATGTCATGAATATAGCAATAAAGATGAGAACAACAGTCCAAATAATGTAAATAGTTACAATACCTCACCTCAGACGTCTCACACAGACGTTCATTTTATATGTTTAATTTAACTGCAACTCTGAGAGTTTTTGTGATTTATTTCTAATTTTTAATCACCTCAAATCACCATTTTGGATTCTCATGCAACTAAACATCAAATCAGGGTCAGCAACCTGTTACGGAAACATGTATTGTTATTAGAAATTTTATGCTCTATGGGTGCACCTCCCAAATTCTAGATGACCAGGGATTAGCAACTGATCTCTTGTCTGACCTAGCTCTAACTGATTAGTGGTGGAAAAAACTGGTTTCATCATCACTGAACAGATTCAGAAAGGCTCCATGCCTTGAGCATTGACTGGGACAACATATCAAATACCTTTTGTAAACAAATATTATCAGCACCTGCCTATTTTGTGTTTTATTATCTATTGTACTGACGGTATATTTGCAATCTTGCTGTTTGAAATAAGAGGTTTTTAAGTAGAGTCAAAATTTCTGAAAATGTGTACTTCTTTATATGACCCCACCTTTTTCCTTTTAGTTTCTGTTCAAACTTTCTTGCATTATACAAAAGACAATACAATATATAATGGATTATGCAACAAATAAATGAAATGATGATTATTAATTAATATTTTCTTAGGTTGTATGTGTGTGTGTGTGTATGTATGTATGTATATATATATTTGTATATATATATATATATATATATATATATATATATATATACACACATACTACTAGTAAAAAATTTGAGGTAATCATGCATTTTTTTTAAAAAAACACCTTAAAATAACATATTTTTGTATATTTTTAAAGTAAAAGATAAAATTTCAGTAACTACAGTGTATTTGCTTTTGACAAAAAATACGCACTTAACTATAAAAAAATTATCAAATAACTACATCATATTTTGTTTTCATCACTAAAATCACCCCTTGCTTTAATTACTGCTTTACAAACTCTTGACATTCTTTCCAACAGTTTTGAAAAAAGTAAATTGCAGATCTTCCTAAGCATTCTTTAAGCATTGAAAAAACTCACTCTCATTATTTAAGTATTCTCTTCAAACTCTCTTATCCAATTCATTCTGTAATAATTCAATGGGAGAGAGGTCAGGAGATTGACATAGCCAAGTCATAATTTGCAAAATTTTGTGCCATTTTTTTGACTCAAAGTAATTTTGACATGATTTTGAAGTGTTTGGGATCATTGTCTTGTTGAAAGGTGAATTTTCTTCCCAATTATGCATAAACCAGATGGTATAGCATGTCTTTGCAAAAGACATGCTATACCATCACCACACTTAAAATGATTAACGCAGTTTGGGACAATATGGCCAGATATTGCTTCATTTCTTTCCATGGTTTAAATCTTGTCAGCATCTTCAGTGGCCTCCCTTATAACATTTGAAATAAAAGGTATAACTGAATTTTATTGATGATGATAATAATTAATAATATTATTATTATATGTCTTTTATGTGCTATGTCTCTTCAGGATGTTGGTGATCATAGCTCCCATCAATTTCCTGTCCTTTGTAAGCACTTAATAAATTGAGTCTGTTTGTTATCTCTCCTTAACCATGACTTGACATCTATTTACTCAAGGTTACTATGTAGGTTATGTGTTGTTTCCCTCATCCCTCTTGCCTTCAATCTGTCCTGTGAGTATCAAATTCTCCAAGTCCATAGAAACTTCAACTATCTTTTCCTGATGTTAAGTTAAAATGTCCTTTTTGTTTTCCTTTTCTCAAAAACTTTGTTGTGGCTTACATGTTCAGTCCATGGTATTCTCAGCATCCTTCGATAAAACCACATTTCTGTTCCTTCAAGTCTCTTCTTCATCTTTGAGGAGATTTTCCAACATTTACTGCCATATAGGACAGACATCACATATTTGAATAATATAGGAATTTGTAAATAGAAGAGACAGGTGTAACATTTTTCTTTTATTAAAAAAATCTATTTTGTCAAAGGGCTTCTAACATTTCTGTGCAGGTGAGTAGCAGATACATTTTTTGCTATAGACCAGATGTTCTCAACCAGGGGTAAATTTACCACTGGGAGTAAAAAATTATATAGTTGGGGGTAAATAATTGAAGTACCTGATAATTTAAAAAAACCGCTTGAAAGCCGATGATGAGATGAGAGTAGCATTATCAGAAACAGCTCCTCGCATAAACAAACTGATTGACTCAATGAATCAGCAATGTTCCCACTGATAATGCTTCTGCTGTTTCTGTTCATTATTTTTTGTAATACAAATTAACTTCATAATTTTCTATTTAGAAAAGGTTTGATTTTCTTCTTTTTTTTGATACGAATGTATAATACTATTTTTATACAAAACCTAAAGTCCTAAACAATAAAAAGATGCTTTTTGACCTTCTTGTTTTTCTGTCACTTTATGACATTGATATACAAATGAATGATGGATTACTAATTTTTTGATGAGAATACTGAATTTTTACTAATTTTTAGTATTTTTTATTTCTGTTTTGATATTTTTACTAATGACTAATTTGCACAATTTTTAGTCACAAATTAATCAGTACTAATCATAATCATTCATTCAAAAAAAAGTATTTTCCAAAAATGTTTTAAATTGCCAAAAACAAAAATACTAAAAAAAATTTTTTTTTTCAATGAATGATTATGATTAGTATTAATTTGTAGATCTACTAATACAGCGGATAAAATGAATAATTTTTTATTAATGACTATAAATGTTAATAAAAATGCTGAATTTTATACAGAGTACTAACTTATACTAAAAAATTAGTAGATTAGTACTAAATAAAAAAATCAGTATTTTGAGTGTCGCTTAGTATTTTTTTTTTAAGCACAGTATTTTGACTAAAAAAAACCCTTAGTATTTTGAATGAAAAAATCATTCATTCATTTAGTCACAAAATTGTACATCAATGCTTTATGATGGCTATGAATTTTTTGTATGGGAGTAGGGGGTAAATGGAGAAATACATAAAGTCGAGGGGGTCAGTGATGGAGGAAAGGTTGAGAATGGCTGGTATAGACACTTTTGACACTGATGTGATTGACTTGCAAGTCCTGAATGAAAAGCAAAAGTTATCCATACACTAAACACATTTGTTTCCCTTTTTATCATCTGTTTAGATTTTCCTTCCCAGAAAGCAATGTATTCAGAAGGTCCACTTCTAAAGTGATGAATATGCTGCACCAATATGAACTGAGGAATAATGGACCAAGTGATGCCTTAGCAGTGAGATTCCATGTACTAATTCCTCAAGCCATTTTCAAAGACATTTCATTACTCATCTTTCGGAAAGTTCTGGCAAGTAAAGGAGAATTTTTTATTCTTTTAAACAGTGTGAATTATGCCTATCAAGCTACATTATATATATATATATATATATATATATATATATATATATATATATATATATATATATATATTATTTAGGCAGGACAAATCAACACAATTCCAAATTATAACAGGCCATATCAGTCAATTTGCTGTATAACCCAATGTACAAAGTTCCACACTTTAAATAAAAAATTCTTAGCTGGATCAGTCTATTTCAGGCTGATGACTACCCATTCATCTCTTCCTTTTATCCTTGACTTTCCTTACCCTCTCTCTATCTTACTTTATTAAAAGAACTTGATCCTCTATCACTTTTCTTCTTCCTCTCCTTCTTTCTTCTCTTCTGCTTACCCTTCCCCCTGTCAATCTAATATGTCAGTCCTGGGGGGAATTGTCTCCATTTATTAAAAGATTTTGGTCTGAAGAGATGAATATATAGATATTTACAAAATAAATTATAATCGAAAGGAATCTTTAAGGTTTTCTTTTTGATTATTATTATTATAACGCTTTGTAGTTTACATTGAGCTCTCCCTGGATTAATATACCCACTTGGAATTATCCCTACCAGCTACAAATTGGTTATATATATATATATATATATATATATATATATATATATATATATATAAAAAGAAAGAACAGTAACATATATAATCCGGTGTTCTTATTGATATTTTTTATTTTTATTTTTACAAAATAGTGCTCAATGTAAATTTACAGAGGATAAATATTATAAATTAACTGATTTAAAATATGATTTTTCACTACACAGCAATAACCATGTTTTAAAAACTGAAGTTAAAAACTTCAAATTTAATTATATTATTAAATTAAAAGCATTAGTTCCGTTTCATCTTCAAGTGAATTTTGGAATAACTTATTTTTAAATTTATTGAGTTTTAAATGCAGATATAAATTCATAATTTCCTGTTTCCAAGGATACAGAGAAATCCAATCATTCAGACAGGGGCAGTAGCGTGTTCATTTTTATTAATTATTGTTGTATCAATTATGAGTTACATTCGAAAAAGAGGTTAAGTTTAGGGAGGGTAGGGGTGTATTTTTCAACGAATTCTGACATCTGTTAAACGCTTGTCTATTTTTTTTTGGTTTTTTTTTATCGGCAAAAAGTTTTCCGGCATTTTTTTGTACTTGTATACTTAATGATTCTCTCATGGGTTGTTTGGGTTGGAATACGTTTTATTGAACTACAATTTTAAAATATTTTTACTCTTAATTACTAATAGACTATATTTCTTTTTAAAACAAGTAAATGTAATAGAATTACTTAAATTATTTAAAATTATTTTTTCATATCAAATATGTATATTACCAGCTCCCATTTTTTATTTTTATTTTTAAATATTATTTAAGGAAAATGTTTGACAATGATGGCGAAGAATAGCTATTTCATTTCTCTGATTCAGTAAATTTTTATTTTTTATAAATTTAGTAATATATAGCTTCTCATTTATGCACAAAGGACATGGGTCATTTAATGACCTACATATTCTAGCTTTTCTTATTAATTTCCATTTTACTGTAGGTGTTTTATTGGATTCTTTTAAGTGCCAGAAATATTTTGAAAGGGATGTCTGATTTCTAATCTCCCTATACTTAACCTCTTTTTCAAACGTAACTCATAATTGATACAACAATAGTTAATAAAAATGAACATGCTACCACCCCTGCCTAAATGATGGGATTTCTCTGTACCCTTGGAAACAAAAAATTATGAATTGTATGTGTGTTTTAAACTCAGTAAATTTAAAAATAAGTTATTCCGAAATTCACTTGAAGATGAAAAAGAACTAATGCTTTTAATTTAATTATATAATTAAATTTGAAGTTTTAAGCTTCAGTTTTTGTAATATGGTTATTACTGTGTATCGAAGGAACACTATTTTAAATCAGTTAATTTATAATATATATATATATATATATATATATATATATATATATATATATATATATATGACAAACTACATTCCTTGGTACTTCCATGTCTAACCTTCACAGCTAGTACCTATTATGTCATTTACATTGTAGCAAACCACCCATATTCCCTCTGTATTCCATCGGTAAGAATTAAGTTCCACTCAAACAGCTTCTTCCCTCAAATCACTGCTGTGTGGAACAGAGTCCCAAGAGGACGTTTCCACAATCACTACAATCTTAACCTATTCAAGTCTAGATTTAACTATTATCTTCCCCACCTACCTATATAAACTACACCTTAACATAACCGTCTAGCTCGAGTGGCCTTTGAGCTTTGTACTGGGTGAGCCTTACTGTAATATATATATATATATGTGTGTGTGTGTGTGTGTGTGTGTGTATAAGGCACATTTCAGAAGCAATAATTCTTTCAAATATGTTTGGTTTAATAATATCAACAAATTGCATCAATCAAAAAAATTGGAAAGACAGAACTTATTTATATATACATATATATATATATATATATATATATATATATATATATATATATATATATGTATATTTGCGGAAAAGCCTGTCTGTTTGATATCAGCCTTGCTGGCTGCTAAAAATAAAGTACAACAATATGGAAAACTCCCCTAAATCTTTATCCTGATATAGTGATTTACTAAGCATAGCTTAGATGTGGTACAAGGCCGAAAGTATGGATCAAACTCACTATTCAGCCGAAATTGATCCAGTGAGACAAGCTTGCCAACCATTACACCACTGTGAAGTACTCAGCTTTATCCTGATGTAATTAGTGATTAATAAGTTAGTCTTTCAAAACCCTGGAAATTAATTTGTCACTTTGAATATTATTCGCTATCAGAAACAGAATTTTTGTTTATTTTTAATCTTTAAGAAATGATAAAATAAATAAAAATTAAATTATTTTTCATCTTTAATCTTTTAGTTGTGGCATTGTTATTTATTTTTCTGCCAAATTAACATGAAATATTTTCAGGTAAAGAGAGACGATGGCAAAATATTCAATAACACCTGTCATTCGAAGTCATATGCAGGAACTAATGAAGATTTTAAAGCAACCATACAGCATTTGAAGCACAATGGTAATGTTTTTGTAAGTAGAACTAATAAAACCAAATCACCCTGTGATATAATTTTAATATCACATTTTATTTTATTTTTAATCATTTCACCCCCAAGCAAGTCAATAAAGCCATTAATACACAAGGAGTTACTGAGTGTAAAATAATATTAAAAAGAAAAACATGATTAAGGAGAGAGAACAATAAAAGAACAGGAATTAAGAAGACAGAAAATAACAATTGACATTGCATTTAAATTTTTGATGATTAAAGTTAATTGGAAAGCCAGAAGAGAACTCCACAAAATAGAAGTGTGAGAGGAGAAATTATTAGAATAGAACATGGTTACATCTAGATATTTTAACTGTAAAATGACGAGAACTATCTGCCAATTTAGTACTGCACTTAAATATGTAAAGTTGATGTACCAAAGAGAAAAATATATCAGAACAATTACCAAGAAAATACTTATAGAAAAGACACAGGAAAGCTATGTTACAGCGATGCCACTAAGATGCAAGGGGTTACTATCAAATTCTTAAATTGATTTAGAAAATAGTTTTAGTTAAATGATACATGCTAGTATTTTTGAGATATCAATCAGTAACTATATTCTGTGTATGTTTTATACAAACTCTCTGTAGTTTAAAACATGTCAATTCTTTCTGAAAAAAAAAACAGTTTTGGAATCGCATATGACAGGTGCTGAAAAGTTCCCAACCTGAAAAAAATCTAATATTTATTCATTTAGTCAGATTTTGAAAACTGATTGGACTTTTAACTACCTCCTTGTATCTACTTTGTACTAAATATGTTTTTTTTTTGATGGGGAGGATTTACCTTATATGGAAAAATATCTTCTCATATGTGTTTCAAGCAAATTAGTAGTCTTTCCCCTATGGTAGTCAGGTTTGTTACATTCCCATATGTGCAAAAACCTTGGGAAAGTTAAGGACTCTATCTCCTTCCCCTAGCTATAGGCTAAATAGTAAGACATGTACCTGTGAAATCATTGTTATTTGCAAAAATTGTTAATGTGATATTTAAACAAAAAAATTTTTAAAAATGGAAAAAATTATTCTTCCAATTCAAAAAAGGTTCTGATTTTAATCAATCCTCTATAGCAAATATGCTTATGGAAGATGAATTTCTGCACTCATTTGGCAAGTCCAGGTTTTCAATTTATCTTTTCTCAGGTGATAAAGATATTACTCCAATGTAAATAAAAATGTCTCTTAGTGATATTGTTTTGTTTATACAAAAAAAAAAAGTCTAGATCTACTTCATTGATTGATTAATTTGGGTTATCAACCCATTATAGTTTATTTAAAGCCAGAAAATATTTTTTTAGATTGTAAGAATTTTTTATTTTTTGAGAGATAATAATGATTTAGAGATACAAGTCTTACTAATTAACCCATACCTAGGGAGCTAGGGAAGGAGAAGCAGCAGATTCATACCTTTCCTGAGGGTATTTGCATGTAAGTGAATATAACAAACCCAACTGAATTAGAACTTGGCTCTCCGATTAACAATTCTAAGCCATTATTAATTACATCACCAGCACATACAAGCTCACAGCACCTGGTATCCCCAAGCACTCAAGCAATGTTGAGCCTAATCAGTACCGAGATGGGTGATCATATGGGAACCAATGTTTCAACATGATATGGCTGTAAGCCTCCTAGAATTTTTGTATTCTATTTCATATATATATATATATAAATCCAACTTCTCAATCTTCTAGTTATCACTACATATATATATATATATATATATATATATATATATATATATATATATATATAGTGATAACAAGATTGAGAAGTTGGGTTTATAACTACAGTTAATAGTTACTCAAAGACATTGATGATACATTTTAAATAATTCTTCATTTGTAAATGTTGGAACATTGAATAAGGGCTTAAGTTTCTGACATTTATTAATATGAAAGAAACAGCTAAAATGTTTTATTGAAAACAAAAATTACTTGGATGACCAAATAGTAATATTAATAATAATTACATATTGTCTAGTAATATATAGAGTAATATTGCTGCATATTACATTTCATTTGAAAGATAATCAAATAAATATTTCATTTTTCAGAATTGTAGTGGATTCAAGTGCCGCAACTTGAGCTGTGAACTCGACCAGATACAAAAAAATGAGCCTGTTATTCGAATTCAGATTTACTTTGACATTCATATCGAGCTCCTCAAATTTTTCCAGGTTTGTGCTTATATATATATATATATATACATATAAAATATATACAGCCTGTCTGAAGTTATTATGCAAATCAAATAAATCTCAATAACTCAAAACATTCTGAACCCATATTTTTCAAATTAAACTCGTACATTTCCACCCTTAGTGAAATATTTAACTAAATTTTCTGCCATTTTTAATTAGTTTTTGGGAAATTTGGAATTTACAAAAATGCACTGACTGAAGTTAATATGCAGATTATACTAATATTAGCACTAATATAAGACCTCTGAAATCTAATAAAAACTATTTCTTTCTTTTTTTCATATGTTGAAACATAGGTAAAGGGATAATAACTGCTGAAAAGCAGAAAATAACAAAGTTATTGAGTGAGGGAAAGTTCACATTAGAGATCTCAAAGGAGCTTTGCAGAGATCATTGAATGATAAAGAAGGCTGGTGAAAATATAAGTTGAGAACTCGAAGCAAAGGAAAAAGCTTTAAGAACTTGCTTTCTTGAAATGAACATAAACTAAAGTGAGTGATAGAAAAACAACCACTTTTGACCAGTGCTCATTAAAAAGGCTGGAATTCAGGGAGTGAAGAAGGACAAAATGTGTAGAATACTTTATAAATTGGGATCTGTACAAAAATCTCCTAAGCAACCTCTCACTAAAGCAAATATTTTAAAGTGTCAAAATTGGGCCAAGAAATTTGATAGACCTGATGGATAGGCCAAAGGATGAATTTTACCCAATTCTGAAGTGCCTGTGGCTAAAATAAGCTGGTAGTATTAGGATATAGGCTGGAATTATCAATCAAACCATTATTGAACCATTCAAAGTCAATGAAGGAGTTAAACTGAACAGTGCTAACTATTGTGATTTTATGAACAAGATTTCCTTTCCTTGGTACAAGTCCCAGTTTTGCAGTTTAAAAGTGAAGTGTGTATTTATGCAGGACAATGCTACTTCTCATGTATCTAAGCTCACCAGTAAATTCTTTGAGTATAAAAGATTAACAGGAAAGAGGATAATGGAATGGCCACCATCAAGCCCAGATTTGAATCCTTGTTCAATTGTGAAGATGAAATAATATGGCAAACAATATAACAGCAAAGGAGACATATGGGAAGCAATTAAAATTACCATGTCAGAAATTGAAATTTCTGAAGTTAAAAAAATTAACAAAATCAATGGATAATAAATTACTGGATGTTATTGAGAAGAAGGGTAACTATATTAAAATGTAAAAGATTCAAAGACTTATCATAAGTGTTTGTTATCCATTCAAGTATAGCTGTTGATCAATTTTAGATGACTTTATTACTTTTTATTGAAGTAAAATGTAATTATTTCGATTTAATCCATGAAGCTTTAGAGTGCTTGGCCACAAAGAGTGGTCAAAAGCATTTCTGAGTTTGCAGACCAGTAAATGTAATATATACACTGTTTAAAATATGGGTATAAACTGAAATAATATTTGAAGCAATATATATATATATATATATATATAAGTAATATACATTATATATATAATATATATTTAAAATATACATTATATATATATACATTATATATATATATATATAATATACATTATATATATATATATAATATACATTATATATATATATAAAATATACATTATATATATATATACATATATAAAATATACATTATATAAA
>OZ010584.1:55790253-55937753 GCA_963932145.1 Acanthosepion lycidas
TACATTATATATATATATATATATATATAAACTATACATTATATATATATATAAACTATACATTATATATATATATATATATATAAACTATACATTATATATATATATAAACTATACATTTATATATATATATATATAAACTATACATTATATATATATATATATATAAACTATACATTATATATATATATATATATATATATAAACTATACATTATATATATATATATATAAACTATACATTATATATATATATATAAACTATACATTATATATATATATATATATATATATATAAACTATACATTATATATATATATAAACTATACATTATATATATATATATATAAACTATACATTATATATATATATATATATATATATATATAAACTATACATTATATATATATATATAAACTATACATTATATATATATATATAAACTATAGATTATATATATATATATATATATATATAAACTATACATTATATATATATATATATAAACTATACATTATATATATATATATAAACTATACATTATATATATATATATATATAAACTATACATTATACATTATACATATATATATATAAACTATACATTATATATATATATATATATATATATAAACTATACATTATATATATATATATATATATATATAAACTATACATTATATATATATATATAAACTATACATTATATATATATATAAACTATACATTATATATATATATATAAACTATACATTATATATATATATATAAACTATACTTTATATATATATATAAACTTTACATTATATATATATATATATAAACTATACATTATATATATATATATATATATATATATATAAACTATACATTATATATATATATATATATATATATATAAACTATACATTATATATATATATATAAACTATACATTATAAATATATATATATATATAAACTATACATTATATATATATATATATATATATATATATATATATAAACTATACATTATAAATTTTAGGAATAGATACCCTACCCAACCTTAGCAAAACCTCTCAGAGGATGATGAATCTACTGATAAGAATTAACTCCCTGACCACTTAAAGAAGGAAAATAGTATAGTCACTCCCACAATAACAAATTCTGTAAAAATACACGTAAACCGAGAGATAGGTAAAAATACACGTAAACCGAGAGATAGCTTATTCCTAAAATTTCGCTTGAAGATGAAACGTGACTAAACACCTCAATCCAACTTAATTTTATTAATTATTTGGATGATTTCGGCTCTCGTTTTTGAAACATGAGAACTCTTATGTAGTGAAGGAATCATATTTTTAAACAAAAAATATTATTATAATATAAGCTCTACTTCTGTATGGAGCACTGTTTTTTAAAAATAAAAACAAAAATACTAAGGAACCCCGGATTATGCACCCAACATGTTCTTTTCTATTTTCTGCATACCTGCACAAGGATACACATATATATATATATATATATGTATATATATATATATAAAATATACATTATATACATATATATATATATATATAAAATATACATTATACACACACATATATATATATATATATATATAAAATACACATTATATACATATATACATATATATATAAAATACACATTATATACATATATACATATATATATAAAATATACATTATATACATATATACATATATATATAAAATATACATTATATACATATATATATATATATATAAAATATGCATTATATACATATATACATATATATATAAAATACACATTATATACATATATACATATATATATAAAATATACATTATATACATATATATATATATATATAAAATATGCATTATATACATATATATTTATATATATATATAAAATATATATTATATATATATATATAAAATATACATTATATATATATATATAAAATATCCATTATATATATATATATATATATATATATATATAATATACATTATATATATATATATAAATAAAATATATATCATATATATATATATAATAATAATTATATGCATTATGTTTATATATAAATAAAATATGTATCATATATATATATATATAAAATATACATTATCTATATATATATAAAATATGTATTATATATATATATATATAAAATATACATTATCTATATATATATATATAAAATAAACATTATATATATATATATATAAATAAAAAATAGATTATGTATATATATATATATATATATATATATATATAAAATATACATAAACTATACATTATATATATATATATATATATAAACTTTACATTATATATATATATATATAAACTTTACATTATATATATATATATATATGTATATAAAATATACATTATATATATATATATAAAATATACATTATATATATAAAATATACCTTATATATATATATATATATATATATATATATAAATAAAATATACATTATATATATATATATGTAAATTATAAAATATATATATATATACATAAAATATACATTATATATATAAAATATACCTTATATATATATATATATATATATATATATACATAAATAAAATATACATTATATATATATATGTAAATTATAAAATATATATATATATACATAAAATATACATTATATATATAAAATATACCTTATATATATATATATATATATATATATATATATATATAAATAAAATATACATTATATATATATATGTAAATTATAAAATATATATATATATACATAAAATATATATTATATATATATATATAAAATCTATACATTATATATGTATATATATATATATATAAACTATACATTATATATATATATATATAAATATATATATATATATAAACTATACATTATTTATATATATATATACATACATATAAACTATACATTATATATATATATATATATATATATAAACTATAAATTATATATATATATATATATATATATATAAACTATAAATTATATATATATATATATATATATATAAACTATAAATTATATATATATATATATATATATATATAAACTATAAATTATATATATATATATATATATATATATATAAACTATAAATTATATATATATATATATATATAAACTATAAATTATATATATATATATATATATATATAAACTATATATATATATATATATATATATATATATATAAACTATAAATTATATATATATATATATATATAAACTATAAATTATATATATATATATATATATAAACTATAAATTATATATATATATATATATATATATATATATATAAACTATAAATTATATATATATATATATATATATAAACTATAAATTATATATATATATATAAACTATAAATTATATATATATATATATAAACTATAAATTATATATATATATATATATAAACTATAAATTATATATATATATATATATAAACTATACATTATATATATATATATATATATATTGCACTATACATTATATATATATATATATATATATATATATAAACTATACATTACATATATATATATATAAACTATACATTATATATATATATATATAAACTATACATTATATATATATATATATATATATATATATATATATATATATATAAACTATACATTGCATATATATATATATAAACTATACATTATATATATATATATATATATATATATATATATATATATAAACTATACATTGCATATATATATATATAAACTATACATTATATATATATATATATATATATAAACTATACATTACATATATATATATATATAAACTATACATTACATATATATATATATATATATAAACTATACATTACATATATATATATATATATATAAACTATACATTATATATATATATATATGAACTATACATTGTATATATATATATAAACTATACATTATATATATATATATATGAACTATACATTGTATATATATATATAAACTATACATTATATATATATATATATAAACTATACATTGTATATATATATATAAACTATACATTATATATATATATATATATATATATATATAAACTATACATTATATATATATATAAACTATACATAATATATATATATATATAAACTATACATTATATATATATATATATATATATATATATATATATATAAACTATACATTATATATATATATATAAACTATACATAATATATATATATATATAAACTATACATTATATATATATATATATATAAACTATACATTATATATATATATATATATATATATATATATATAAACTATACATAATATATACATATATATATATATATATATATAAACTATACATAATATATACATATATATATATATATATATATATAAACTATACATAATATATACATATATATATAAAACATATACATTTTATATACATATATATATATAAAATATACATTATATACATATATATATATATATATATAAAATATACATTATATATATATATATATATAAAATATACATTATATATATATATATATATATAAAATATACATTATATATATATATATATATAAAATATACTTTATATATATATATATATATAAAATATACATTATATATATATAAAATATACATTATATATATATATATATATATATATAAAATATACATTATATATATATATATATATAAAATATACATTATATATATATATATATATAAAATATACATTACATATATATATATAAAATATACATTATATATATATATATAAAATATACATTATATATATATATATATATAAAATATTCATTATATATATATATATATAAAATATACATTACATATATATATATAAAATATACATTATATATATATATATATATAAAATATACATTATATACATATATATATAAAATATACATTACATATATATATATATATATAAAATATACATTATATATATATATATATAAAATATACATTACATATATATATATAAAATATACATTATATATATATATAAATTGCTAACAAGCATTAAATTTAATTTCTTGTGGAGTTTTTAATTATTTAAATTACTATCAAACGTTAAAATCTGTTTTTATCTAAATTGCTAAATTTATACCACCTCTCTTCTTCCTTCAAAAACTCTACGTACATCTCTTATCCCTTTACTTCCCCCTTTTTCTTTTTCCCTTTTTTTCTTTTTTTCCTTTTCCCATATTTCCGTTGAGTTGACCGATTAAATAGGTCAATATCTGATCCTTACCCCCTCCTTTCTCAATATTAAGTATTATAATAGAAAGAAATATAAAAATAAATTTTAAAACTCTCCCTTCCCTCTCTAAACTCGACCATGTCTCTCATACCATTCCTCACCACCCTCTATGTCAACTTATGTAAGCTTAAAACTGCTCGTTAAAAGCGTAAATTTTAAATTCATTGTTCATTTCACTTTTTGAAAGTGAAGTCTGAAGATCCAGAGAAAAATAAAAGTCTCTGGTGAAATAAATTATTACAAATGGAACCTTAAAGTGGTCTGTCTTTCTTTAAATTAAATTATATATATATATATATAAATATATATATATATATATATAAATATATATATATATATATATATAAATATATATATGTATATATATATATATATATAAATATATATATGTATATATATATATATATATATATATATATATATATATATATATATATATATATATATATATATATATTTTGTATTTGGGCAGCAATCCCTCTTCTATACAAGTTTCATTAAAGATGACTGACAAGGTACTGCAGTTAAGATTTTATTTAATTTTTCTTATGTTTGCATAAGTTTTTCTTTTCTGGACATGCATTTGTAAAAATTTTCCAAATGTTCTGTATATAAAGGTGCATTTGGCTATTCTTTTTGCCATTATCAAGAAAGATTTTTGTTTTTAACTGAATGTGTAGATTTTTACATATTTTTATTTGTATCATAACTCTAGCTACATACATAAAAATCTACACATTCTGTTAAAAATTAAAAACAATAGACATTTTTGAAAATGGCTAAAAAAATAGCCAAAAGTGTTTGGATATACGGAACATTTGGACAATTTTTACACACTTTATATGCAGAAAATAAAAATATCTAATTTGACCACAAGTAAAATGAAATAAAAAGATTAACTGCAGTACCTTGTCAGTCATCTTTAAAGAAATTTACATATTTTTCTGCAAAAAGTCTGAAAGCTGCCACTTATAAATAAAATTTTCTTGTTAGACCAACAAAAATCTTTAGTAGCAACTAAATCTGGTGAGTATGGGGGATATGGAAGAAACTCCCATCCTAACAATGTTTTTCTTCTTTGTTTGTTGTGCAGAGTCTAACTTTGCATTGTCATATTGAAGAATGACACCTTTTCCGTTTAACAGAATTGACTCACTGCTTTAAGGTCCTAAATTCATTGTTATATACAAAACAGTTTCCTGTACTTAATAATTTAATGAGAAAAATTTTTTCAAAATTCTTACAGGGTCAGATTCGAAGCATACACATAGTTACGACCAGCACTCTAACACAGCTTCACAGTGACAGATTAAAAGTCGTGCATTCTGATCATGCTAAGGTAAGATTTGGTGGGGTCGATGAACTTTTTTGAAAACCTTGTATATGAGGCAAATAGATATTGGAAACATTTTCTAATCTAAGGAAAGTTTACGCATCATAGTTTCAGAAATTTTATCATGAAAAAATAAAAAAAAACATTTTTGTGAACCAGTGTGGAAACTAGTGTAACAGACAAACCATTTCATTTGTACATGCTGTTCAAAACTTGGGTAACCCTTTGTATATTTAAAGAGAATGTATTGATTATAATACCCAAACTTAAAGGAGAACAGTTTATTCAAAGATATTTACGAAAGCTTTTATGTAAAAGTTTATGACAAAATATATCATTTCAAATGGTTGCAATTAAGTGACAAAGAAAAATTTAAATTTAATTCTCAAATGTTTAACTCCAAATAATATTTAAAAAGAAAATCATTATACACAAATTATAAAATTATCAGAAAAATATTTATAGAAAAAAATTTAACATGAATTTGAGTTTTTGTTTTTTTTTGTAATTTTTTTCCTTAATGTTTTCTCATGAAAAAATACCAGTCTGGAAGCAGAAGGTAAAAGCATAATAATGGTTAATAAATAACTTCATATTCTAGTTATTAGCTGAATTTTGACCTCAAATTTTCAGTGTATAATGCTTAGTATGTGATTACTATTTACCAGCGTATTAAGTGCATTGGCAAGGAAACAGCTTATGCTGCAAGATCAATGTTTGTTATCTAAAATAAATGCTTTATTTTCTCCCTATGACATCATTAGGCAATGAACTTTACCTACATTATAATGAAAAATGTAAACATACTATGCACAAAATTTACCTGTGATTTTTTTCTTTTTGCTAGTTTGTTTTGATTATTATGGACAAAAACATTCAATTTTTCACTGAAGAAAATCATGCTTTTATCATGTAAAACAAAATCTTTCTTTAAATTGAAAATAAGGTAGAAAGTAATTTGGCATGATGCATATAAATATTAATTAAGAGGAGAATTAGTTATGTATTAATATTTATTGTATCCAGTTTTTGGCAAAGTTTAACATTCATACCTGAAAAAAAGATGTGTCAATAGGACATTTCACCTTGACACCATTATTACTATATATTCCGTCAGCAATTATTTTTGTTTTAGAAATCTATTTTTAGAATTTTAATAAAACCTTAACATATGAAACTGGATTTATACATTCTCTTTTTCCTCAAGAATTGACAGTAAAAGAATTAAATGCTATTTATTTTATTAGATTGTTTAGCTGATCTCTTTGACCTTTCCAGGCTTGATAGAGTGCAAAAGTGTCTACATGGCCTTGTGAGTGATAAATTGTTTTGCACTTTACAATCATTTTCTCACAGATGAAATGTTGCAAGTCTCTTTCTACTCTACCACTATTTCCCTGGAAAATGTTCAAATGTACTAAATTCATTAGTTCCCCCAACTTTAACCCTCCCAGCAATGCTGCTTACATTAGAGGCAAACCACCCTAATTCTCTTCATATTCCTTTAATAAGTAGTAAGTTCCACTCTTCTCAAGAACTACTGATTTATGGAACAGACTCCCAAGAGAATACTTTCCTAACCACTACAATCTTAATCTCTGCAATTCAAGGGTTAACCATTATCTTTCTCACATAAATTGAGCCACAAATCTTACTGGTCAGATAACAACTGCCTTCAGTAAACTCTCTACTTTGAGTGGCTCTTGTATACAGTGAACATTAGTATAAAAAATATACATTCACAAGATTATTAAATATGTCAACAAACTACAATGTATGAGGATTGGCTGAAAAGTCCATAGGTTGACCAAGATATAAATGTAGATACATATACCAGTTGGTATTTAGAGATTCTTGATAAAATCCAAAGAATCTGCAATATAATATGTACTGACCTGGCATCCCACCTTCCGTAACTTTCCCACTGTAGCTTTCCTGTGCCTTTTTTATAAATATTTTCATGGTAATTGTTCTGATGTACCTAGACTTGATAAATTTAAGTTCAGTATTAGATTGACCACAAGGTCTCATCAGAATACAACAGCTGTTGTTGTATTCTGATATATTTGGATGTCTTTTAGTCTACCAACTGGTATGCCTACTTATATTTATATCTTGGTCAGTCTCTGAACTTTTCAACCAACCCTCACAATATTATTATTATTATAATAATTATTATTATTTATTATATTAATGTCTGCAAATCAGAGAACATGAAAATTTAAATAAACACATAACTTCAAGTGTAATTATAAATTTTAAAAAAGATGACTTTTCCAGGCATTTCTTTCATTAACTCTCACCACATAAATTAATTAAAATAGTTTGCAAGAATCTGGATTAATACATTTTTTTCTCAAGAATTGTCAACAAAAATGTTAAACACTATTTATTCATTCTAAAAATAACCTTTTAAAACAAAAATTACCAAAGAAGTATATAGTGGTGTCCAAGTAGAGGTGGGGCATGTCCTTTTGACACACTTTTTTTGCTGGTATGAATGTTAAACTTTGCTTAATTTTTTTCTTTTTTAACAATCCCCATGGTCTTCAAAAAAAAAATTTCCTCACAACTATTTAATCATGGTTGACTGTATGAAAGTCTATAAATAGCTTGATACACTGAAAGATAGAGCAACATATTGTGTTATCACCACTGAAGTTACTTTTTATTTGCAGGCAAAGTCAACTATTATAATCACCCGTCTACCAGCCAAGCTCAAATGGTGGGTTGTCATCTGCAGTGTTGCAGTTGGACTGCTTACCCTCCTTATCTTCAGTATTTTACTTTGGCATGTAAGTTGAAACTTCTCCTAATAAAAATGTGTGGTTTAATTATTAGCAATATTTGTAGATGGCAAACTTAAAAGAAATAAATTATATATTTCTTTCAGTTCTAATAGTAATGGGGACATTAACCATCTCTATACAGGAAACATTTGACATTCATTGAGTGAACAGTTAGTATTACTGTCAGTTAAAATTTATAGTCTTTCTCTTAAAACAGTTTTTCAAGAAAAAAACTGTTACCACCTTTTCTAGTATTGATAGGAGTTTCCTTCTTAACCTTTCGTTTAAGTTAGTGTGGAAAGTCAGTATCTTAATTATATCATTATTTTCCTTCTAGTTACATGTGCTACTCATTTTAGTTGTTGCTGCTGTTGAAATTGTTCAAGTGATACAAGTAATATGGGGAGTTACTATAGACATAATTAGGTTATTTACTGAATGGTATTGAAATAAAACAGATCTAAGTGAAACGTTCTAAGGAGTCTTTTACAAAGGATATTAAGAGACCATTATTTATTTTTTACTAGTTTTTCATCACTGCTACTCAGGCTGTCATTCTATGGCTATCAGTAAACATTACAGATTGGAGAAGAGAATGAATAAGTTCTTAGAAAAAAAGCAATGTAGTTGCTTTTCTGCAAGAGCCAACATTTGAAAAAATCAGGTTACAGATTTTTTGCAAGGTTGATGTTTTATTTCTATACACAAGTAGCATTATTAGATTTTCTTATTAGAGGAAGTATTATCAACTATTATTCATTTTTGACTAGTATATCTTATTTGGTTAAAAATACTTAATCTAATAATACAAATTAGTAAATACTATTAATACTACTAGTGTATGTTTTTATTTTTTGAATCATTTCACTCCAAGCAAAGCAATAAAACTACTAAGATACAGTGGGTTACTGAGTGTGAAACAATAATAAAAAATAATGCATTATTAAGGAGTGAAAACAATAAAAGAAGAGGAATCAAGACAGCAGATAACAATTGTTGACTAGGAAGCAAGAAGCTGGAAGAATTCTGCAGACAAGAAAAGAAACAGAAATTATAGCTACATATAGACATTTCAAGTGTAAGATGAGACCTTGTTGCCAATCTAGTACTACTTATATTAGATTGGCAACAAGGTCTTATCATTAAATTTATAAAGTCTAGATACCATAGAGGAAAGTTCATCAAAACAATTACCATGAAAATATTTGTAGAAAAGGTGCAGGGAAGCTACATTATGGCAGTAGGAAAGTGACTGAAGCTGGGATGCCAGGTTAGTACCAGTAATATTGCAGATTCTTTGGATTTTATCAAAAATCTCTTAATATATAGCAAGAGCACCAGACCATATGTGGCAACAATATTTGAAGCATAGATGAATAGCCGACTTATGCAAGATAGATTCTGGAGAGAAAAATTGTCTAGCATGACACAGTGAATCAACTTTCCTAGCAGCAGACCTGATAATTGATTCAATAACAACCAAGCATCAAATATGACATGCCACGTGTTTGTCGGGGGGGGGGGGAGAGAAAATAAGGAATAAGCATGTTATGGTTAAATTTAACTTTACACTGCTGGTTGCTTGTAACTCAAATGGTAGAGCAGGTGCCACAAGACAAAAGAGTTTAAGTTTCATTGGGAGACTATTCTTTTAGTTCTAATTTATGCTGTTTGCTGACAACCATAAAGTAATGGTCTGAATTATGATGAAAGGAATAAGTCCCCCCACTCCAAAATAATAGTGTTTGATAATACTTCATCTAATAATAAAAATTCAAGCTAATAATATTAAGGATTAGAAAACAATATAATCATTTTGTTAAACGGGAATGTTCTTTGAGTCTTACATGTAAAATCTAATGCCAGTTGATAGGAGTTTCCTTCCTAACATTTTGTTTAAGTTAGTGTGGAAAGTCAGTATCTTAATTATATCATTATTTTCCTTCTAGTTACATTTCAGTAGTTGATATCATCAACAACTGCTACATGAAATATATTTAAATGTTGGAAAAGGAACTTGTACTGTTTACTTACTGTGTGCAATTTTTACTATTTTCCTTGTAGTGTGGCTATTTCCAACGTGTCCGAGTGAACAAAAAACAATTAAAGGAAGAAAGAGCTGCAGAAGAATGTAGCCTTTTTGAACATGAGGCAGACAGTAAGCCTCATCAAAAAATCTACACAAGACAAAAGATAAGTGAATCTGAGGGACTTCCAGAAATTGAATGATGGGGAAAAACAAACCAAAAAAAAAAAAACAAACACCGATATGGAGAAAAATATCTCTTTTTTTTTTTACTCAAACATTTTTACTAATTAAAAACAAATAGAGTTCAGATTTCTACTGAGTCTCTGAGATTTAATGTGCAATTGCTGTTATACTAAATATTAAAAAAAGAAGAGTTTATATTTTGATTTTTATCACTACAAATGAAATGGATGAACAATTTAAAGTGAATAATCTACC
The DNA here is from genome assembly GCA_963932145.1 of Acanthosepion lycidas. NCBI lineage: Eukaryota > Metazoa > Mollusca > Cephalopoda > Sepiida > Sepiidae > Acanthosepion > Acanthosepion lycidas. The sequence goes on from OZ010584.1 coordinate 55,802,153, forward strand.
ACTAATAAGTGATTGTTGCACTTGCTTCTATTAATATTGAGAAAATCAGGCCATAAAAGTGAACATAGATTTTACCAAATTACTAAATGCTGAAAGTGGTGTATTTATATACTCAGGGGTGTGTGTATGTGCATGTGTATGTCTCTTTCTTTTTTTGTTTTCTTTCATATATATATATATATATATATATAATTATTTATTTAAAAATATGATTCCAACTCGCTACATAAGAGGTCTCATGTTTCAAAACAAGAGCCGAAAACTTCAAAATAATATTTGAATTAACTTGAGTTAAAGTAGGCTCTGTTCCATCTTCAAGCGAAATTTTTCGCTTGAAGATGGAACAGAGCCTACTTTAACTCAAGTTAATTCAAATATTATTTTGAAGTTTTCGGCTCTTGTTTTGAAACATGAGACCTCTTATGTAGCGAGTTGGAATCATATTTTTAAATAAATAATTATATTTATGCTCTACTTTCGTATCGAGCACTATTTTTTAAAAAATAATAAAAATACTAAGGAACTTTGGATTATTTACCAAACCAGTTTCTTTCCTATTTTCTATAATATTTTCATATATATATATATATATATATATATATATATATATATATATATGGGAAAAGTTTGAAAAATTTTGACAAATGGAAAGTTGTTTTATTGACTTGATTATGTGTTTCACTATCTTTAGATAGGCTTCCTCAGATCAGAACAAAAAATGTGTATGTGTGCTTCAATATTAAGTTGTTAATACTTTTTTGCTAAGCTGGCATCCGTCATTCAGGATGAAAAGAAAACTGTGAATTTTGTAGAAAAGCCATTATTTTAACTTATGCTGTTTCCTTTTCAATTTTCTTGTTTTAGCAAAATTTGTTTATACTCAGGAGTATCCAGGTTTTTGTCTTTCTGAAGGAAGCCAACAATAATAATAATTATTATTATTATTATTTATATTATCAACAATTGGACTAATGGCCTGATATTTGTTGTTATCATAACATTTCAGCTATTGTACCTTCTGGCCTTTTTCACGTGCCCATATATCTGAGTAATCTTCTGGAAATTTCAACCTGAACCCTTTATTTAATCTACAGAGGTAGATTGTTGTCTCTGTTTAGAGATATCTCATCTTGATCTTGCAATAACTAAGCAGTACTAAAAAAAGCACAAGATATTCCTAGACATGGATGACAGAATGAGAAGAATCTACCCCAAAGACTAATGAGAACTTATCTACTCCAGCTTTCTCTAATATTTTTTTATTTTTATTTTTAAAATCATTTTATCCCAAGCAATAAAGAATATGTAACTTAACTGGAAAGCAAGAAACCAGAAGGGAGTTCCACAAGTGAGAGAAGAAACTGTTAGCATAGAACATTCAGTTGAAATGGCTAGATGCAACCATAAGATGATGAGACCTTGGTGTCAATCTAGTATTAAGCTTAAATTCATAAAGTTCAGTTCAAAATTCCCTGAAGAAGGTCAGAGGACACAATGGCTGAAACATTGTGATAACAAAGATGAGGATATTAGTTCAGCTGTAAATAATGATAACTCCCCATTCCAGAAATAATAATAATGATGATGATTAAGTAAAATACATTTGTCAAATTTAACAGATATAACACATACCACTTTTAGAACATTATATATTATTTTCCTCTTCTAGCTGGGTGATCATAGCTCTCCACAACTTCCTATGCTTTGTAACTCTTAGCAATATTTATCTTTTTATTATCTTTCCCATTCCCTGTTTTGCTATCCATTTACACAAGCTCATTAAGTAGGTTATTACTCTTTCTTTCAATGTCCTCTGAATATCAAAATTTCTAATTTCCTCATTATATAAGCCCATAAATTTCAACTGTCCCTTTTGTTTCCATTTTCATTAAAACTTCCTCATTACTTACATTGTCTGTCCATGGTATTCTCAGCATCCTTCTGTAGAACCATATCTGTTACCTCAAGTTGCCTCTTCATCTGTGATATTGGAAGATAGATATTTCATAGCGGATCAGCTCTCTTTCCTTTGTTTCTAATGACATTTTCCTGTTTCTTAATACTTACCCGAGGTTTTGGAAAGCATATTTTGCCTTTTCAAATGTGCCTTCTTATGTCAATGTCACATTTTTCTTCTTCTGTTAAAACATTATCTAAACTTTAGTTTTTTGATGTTGACACCACCAATTTGTAGCTAATATTTTTGTTTCTCTTGTTGATAGCCATACACTCTGTCTTCTTACAATTGATGGTTTGTCGTTTTTTTCTTGCTTCTCTTTACTACCTTGTCTTAAAGAGTTTTGGCAGTTTCCTTTTTGTGTCTGCCATCAACATGGTGTCATCTGCAGACAGATTATGCCCACTGATACTAAATCCTGGTAGCACTTCTATTTCTGTTGTGACTGCTCTGCTGTAAAGATTAAATAAATTCAGTGAGAAAACATCTGTTTGTCTTAGATAACTTAATTAATTTTTTAGCCATATGCAGGTGGTTTTCTCCCAGTATAGATTCTGGATTATTATCTTTTTGTCATACCTTATCAAATGCTTTTGAGTAATCTATGAAACAATTTACATTCTTCTGTATTTGTACCGCTCTAATATTTTTTAAAAATCATTTTATCCCAAGCAATAAAGAATATGTAACTTAACTGGAAAGCAAGAAGCTGGAAGGGAGTTCCACAAGTGAGAGGAGAAACTGTTAGCATAGAACATTCAGTTGAAATGGCTAGATGCAACCGTAAGATGAGACCTTGGTGTCAATCTAGTATTAAGCTTAAATTCATAAAGTCTAGGTACCAAAGAGGAAAGCTCATCAGATCAATTACCATGAAAAAATATTTATATAAAAGGCACAGGGAAGATAAATTATTGCAGTGGGAAATTGACTGAAGCTGAGATGCCAGATCAGGATCAATAACATTGCATATTTTTCTTTAGGATTTATCAAGAATCTCTAAATATATAGAAGTATGGTAGCAATATACAAAGCATGGACAAATGATAGACTTATAAATGTGCAAAAGAGATTCTGACATGAAAAATTGTCTAGCATAACACAGTGAACTAGCTATTGATTCAATGTAATCTTTCTATGTCATCAGAAAATGTTAACCTGAGAAGTTTCCTTGTTCCAATGTTTTTAATGAAACCAGTGTTCTTGTCCTATTTCCTGTCTACTTCTGCTATGAACTCTATATTCATCAGAATTCAAATAAGCCTGGTTATATGGTTTGCTAAGCCAAGTGTCTGATGGAGCTTGCATTCATTTGCACCTGGCTTTTTAGGTAATGCTATGAAGATGGATCTACTAAGATCTTCCAGTATGATTTTGTTTATTATTTGTGTATTTTGAATGCAGGGTGTGAATTGTGGTGTAGTGGATGTTGGCTCAGATGAGAAATGAGAGAGACAAATTTCAATTCCAGTTGGGTTCATTATATTCACCCCTCTTCCAGCTATGGGTTGAAAAGGAGAAAAAGAGTGGATCCTATAGCTTTGGTTGGCAACCAGTCTACTGTAGAAACAAATGGTAACCTATTGTGAGAAAAATCTTCTGCATGGTCAGTCATGAATCAAGTGTGTATCATGTATGGCACTTAACTGATTCTTATCGGAATTGACACTGGTTGATAACAAGACCAGATGGGATAATCAAAATGCTATTTTGTTCATCTTGGCCATTGATGATCTTACTTCAGATTTTATTTCAGTTTCTCTCTTTGCTTGTGAAAAGTGTTTTGCATTGTATTCATTCCATCTCTGAAGCATTTTATTTTTGTGAGTGCTCGTTCTTCATTTTGTGCTCATCAACAGAATTTCATATCTTTTCTGTTCTTTTATGCATACTTACCTTATCTATAACACTCATTTTACAATCTCTGCACACTTTCTGTAAAGACATTCATCTTGGATTTGTTTCTATGTTTAATGCCCTATAATCTGTACTTTTCCTTGATGTTTGCTGTTTTTTTATTTTTTTCATCATATTGAGAATTGTCATCCATTCCCTTTAGGATGATCTTGTTCACCAGTGTCACTGGAGCTTCTCTTAATGTGTTCCATTCTCATTCAAGTTATTATATTTGCTATGAACTGTCAGCATACTTCTCTTCACAATTTAGGTTGTTCAGAAGTTTGTCAGTTTAGACATCACTTTAGTTTTCTTTAATTTTATTAAAACTTTACATATGATGAAGGTGGTTACTCTCACAATTAGTACTTGGATAGGTATTACATAGTAAAACTTAATTTCTGAATCTTTTATTGATTGATATGTAGTCAACTTTGAGTCTCCTCACATGTCTATAAGGGTTTTGGGTGATCTTGAAGCCAGGTGTTGTTTACTGTCTGGTTATTTACTGTGCACCATTAGACCTACCTTTCTCCTCATTTATTTTGGGTTCTTAATCTGGACTTGCCAAATATTTTGCTGTCTAGTTCTTTTTCAATCTTGGCATTCAGGTCACCAATGATGGTTATTCTTGAGATTTGCATTTAGTCTTGGTGTTATCCAATGTGCCATAAGACTCATCAATATCTTCCTCTGTATTTAGTCCTGTCTTAAACAAATTCCCTAAAATTCTGTCAGGCAGTTGACACTATTCCAGACGGCCTTTCTTCATGTCTTGGTATAGTATTATTTCTACTCCTTTTACTCTCTGCCTACATATCTGAATGTGTGTTGATGACAAACTCCCCATTTTTCATATACTTCCAGAATGAAAATATTTAACCGATTCCTTTCCTACTTGATATTTTCAAGCTGGCCACATTGATATTGAGTTCTTATATTTTGTCTATGGTAAACAGACTGAATAGTTCGGTTCTAAGGAGCCTGTTGTCTTCCTTCATACCATTTATCTTTTATATTTATAGTGTGTCCCTTGATTTTTCTTGGGATTGATAGTGGAGTGATTTCCTGTTGCCTTCTCCACATTGATTTTATTGACACACTAACTAGTTGGCTATTAACTTATCAAGAGTTCTTTCACCTTTTGATAGTAACCTTGTAAAAAAAAAAAAAAAAATGACCTAACCACCAACCATGTACCCAATATATTAAGGTGGTGGAGCCAGTTTAGTCACCAACCATCAGACAAAAACAAAAGGTTTTTAACTTTAAAAACAAAATGTTTTAAGTTACATTTTTTTGAGAGTGAACTGTGTCCAGTGTACATACACAGACCTTTCTCTTAACAAAAGAACTGCTAAAAAAAAAAAAAAAAAAAAAAAAAAAAAAAAAAAGGTTAGTAATTATAATTTTTGAAAGGGAGGTCTTGTTCATATAAATTCAAATTCCTGATTTATTTTTCTTTATTATTTTTCTTACCCAATTTCATTTACAAATGTCAAATTTGAATCTGTGCCCACATCATTGATAACTATGTACTGCTGATACTTTTAAGTAAATTCAAGTTTTGTGAAACATATATTTTCCTTTGGATTTATTATGGAAGCATTTTTACAAAGGGAAATAATAAGTATTCATCTTTAAAATGAATCCTTGCATTTTCTTCCTCCAGTTCTTAATGAATGTTTCACCAGAGCATTTTTTTTTTTAAATTTTAAAAGAATTTATGTGTATTGAAAGTTATGGTGGTGTTGGTACAGTTTGGCATTTAAGATAGATAACTTATCTCCCTTCGTTTGTGCATGAAAATAAATTTTTGCAAAACAGATTATGAGGAAAATCTTTAATTGGAAAAAAGTACATCAGTAGTATGCAGTTATCAATGAGTTTTAAATTTCATATTTGTAAATAAAAACAAGGTAAAGATAAAAAAAAACTTTATTCTGACTAATGTTATGGATAGAGGAAGGTTTAATGAATGCTAATCAACAAAATTTAGTCAAAAAGAATTTTAAATGTAAAAATTTTTTTTTTATCAGCATACTTTTTTTTTTTTTTTTTTTTTTTTTTTTACACATTCTGTACAGACTGAATAAAAAAAATGGCAAGAGTTAATTTTTAAAACTTTAAAGTCATATGTTAAGGCAATTGCATTTAAATGGACAATCAAACTATAATAAAAATAAAAATTATATTTAATCTTTGTATTGTTTTTGCTTGCACTGAGTAAGTATTGGAGGTGGGGATTACCTTTACAAACAATATTCTGAAAATAATATAAATAAAGATAGCCATTTTGTATGCAACACTGTTAAAATTAAAAAGAAACACAAACAAAAATCAATTTTCAAAGGAATTTTTACTTTCAGATTTCAATTTGGCTTTTGAGATCTTTTCCTTTTTTTATTTTACAAATTTATCTTATTTTTCCTTCTTCATTCTCTCTTTCTTATATCCCTTTCCCCCCTCCCCCACATTTTTCCTCAGTACAGTTAAAATGCTGCAATTGGAACAGAACTAGAATTTTTACAGGATTCAGTATCAGACAGCATTAAGAAAGAAGTCTTGACTGCAGCCCAGCAGAGCCCAAGCACATGTACTGGTGCATGTAAGTGAATATCTTAGGTTATTGATTTGGATACTTGTATTTATCAGTTAAGCAGGGGTTTAAAAGACAAAAGGGCTAAAAAATAGAAGGATAAAGTGGGGCCCAGAGTTTCCTCTAGTCTTCCAAGACTGAGCTGAAACAACATCTATAGCAGATTTAAAGCAAGATGGTTAGTTGCCAGTGTTAGAGGCTTATAAAGCAATAAATATACCTATTTCCATCCAATATATAAAAAGGGAAGGAATCATGGGAGTTAAGAGATAGGGTTGGGTAAGACAGAATAAATTTTTGTACATTTTTGCCTGATACTAAGAATTTTAATAAGTATATATGAATTTAGATAGAATTAGAAGCTCATAGAAGCAGACAATATATCATTTCTAAGAAGGAATGAAGATGTGAAGCCTGGGTATTGAGATAAGTTATTTTTCTTTTTTGTATGTAAATAGACTGAAAAGGTTTAGCAATCATACAAAGAAATTGGAAAGAAGACTAAAGAAAAAATAGGTTACAGAATTCAAAGGCAAAAACAGTTATGTTGGTAACAAGTTCCAAGAATTTTATTGGGAGTTAATGAGAAAAAAAATGAATTGAAAGATATGAAAAGGACAAGCTGGTAAAGTTTTTTTTTTTTTTTTAGGTATTCAACTTTGCAATATATATATATATATATATATATATATATATATATAAAGTTAGAAATTCTAATCTGGAATTTCATGAATAATAAGAATGTGTCAATAGGTAAGAAACTTAAAGAATAAATATAATCAAAACAAATAAGAGGATGTAACTAAAGCACAAGAGAGTTGATTTTAGTCTAGGTATTATAATATTTAGCAAAGTTAAACTAGGATAACATTTTATTAAAACCTAATTGTTTCAGAATATGTGCATCTGCAGAGACATCCAGTATGCAAAGCAATATACAGGTTTGAATTTTTAGAGATGCCTTAAAGTTACCTATACCTGATTAGCATCTCTTATTGGATGCCAGTATAAATTAGCTTCAGTTTTTCCCAGAAGCCTATTTATCCAGAAATGTAATGCAGAATAAAGCATCATAATAATAGCAATAACCAAACTAAAAGTAGGCAGATCATGAGGCATGAAAATGTTCGCCCGAATGCTCTCAATTCGATATAGAGATTACTCAATAGGCCAGAGATAAATTAGAACCATCTGTAGTGAATCATTTTCAATTTATTAATGTCTGTCTTGGAGGAGTGTAATAAATTTCTCTAGTCCATCTTGTAGCTGATTTTGATAATCACCAGTTAAGCATGAATCAGCAAGATAGAGAAAAGGCCAGCAGACCAAACAACTGAGAGTCATCAATGGTTGAATTGGCTTAAAGGAAATAGAAAGACATTCTATGTACTTAAAGAGTAGAAAAGAGAAATTTACCTTTCATTTTCTTTATAAACAAAAAAAATGTTAATTGAGAAATTATTTCGTTTTATTATTAGAATATTATCTTTGAAAAAGAAAATGCTAGTGGTTTTATATATATATATATATATATATATATATATATATATATATATATATATATATATATATATATATAAAACATTCACACAACACACTTTTGTTTTTTGTTTTTTTATAATACAGAGTAAATAAGCTAAATTGACTCCAAAGCTATCAAAGTGTCAGTTTACAGTTTTTATTAACATCTACTTAAATCTTTAGTGAATGCATTACATGTAAAGAGTTTGAAACAATTAGACTGAAAGAAAATAACTCCTTTTTGTGCTTCTTGTCAAATGGATGAAGAAATATCAAACTTTTAGGAAAGAGCTAATTTTATTTGCAATAAAACTATTTTTATTATCTTAGTATTTTAAATTGTAAATCTTATCTTTAGCAAATATGAGAGTTAATATTATGAAATTAAATATTTTCATAATGACTTGAGTTTTAATCCTTTTTACTAGAATTGCTTAAAATTATGATCATTTGAATTATTAAAGGGTTGTGTATGCACAAATACCTGCTAATTTAAATTTTTCTATACATATAAAGATATTGAAGTCATGTTGTAAGATGTCTACTGATTTCTTCAAGAATATGCATTTATTTATATTTCAAGATAAATTAAAAGGTTTTTTTAGACACTACTGGATTACAGTACACTTGATACTATATGACAATAAAAAAAATAAAGAAAAGAGAAGTAAAACATGAGAGGTTCAGGCATAGATTTGGGGAAATAAAAAAATTAATTAAAATTTTAGAAATAAGATCTCAAATGTTGCCAGCTGGCATCTAATGTAAAACAGTAAAAATACACTTTGTAAGTTCATGATTTAAAAACAAAAAAAACAGGCTAATGACCATTTTGTGGGGGAGGGGGGGTAAAAGGAAATAAAGTGTGAAGTGCAAAGAACAAATGAAAATCAAATAAACATCCTTTTTTCCACCCAGTTGAAAAGTGTGTAAGACAAATCAAGCCAAAATTTCAGTGGAATTGCAAAAGTTACTGGTCAGTCTATGTATCAATATTATTTAAATATAAATGCTGTGAAAGTAAAAGATTAAATTATTATAAATATATTGTATATAATTGCATATTATAAAACTGACTGCTAAACCAACTTGTATATACATCAACAAAATTGCATGTGTACTGTAATATAGTTTAATTAGAACAAGGGTTTTTTTTTAAGTTGACATATTTATCTACTAAAGCTGTAAAATTTTAACAGTATTAGATGCAATTCCTTCAATCATTTACCTCTTTGATTGAAACCATGAACAGATTTTTTAGAGCAAGGTAACTCCATTTACATAGATATTGATATTTATTCTATGTAAAAGAAATATGATATAAATAACAAAAATCTTTTACATAGAATTTTGGTTTCTGGAAACATTTCTCCTTTCACTGCACTACTTATGAAAAGAGAACTATTGCTTCTTTCAAGATACATTTGCAAGAATTTGATCCCAGCTTATAGCTTGTTGATATATTGTAAATGGTTGATTGAGAGGAACTGCCTTTTGAGAAACTATTTGTTATGAAGAGAATTGAAAACTATCAAAATTATTATTAAATATATATATATATATATATATATATAAAAAAAACCAAAAAACAAAAAAAAAACTAATACAAAATTATTTTTTAAAAAATGGTGGAGATTAAATTGTTCAGTTAGAAATAAGTTTATATAAATTTGGTTGATTGAAACAGAGGGAATTCAAAGCAGATAGTCAATCAACAACAAAGAGAATTAATTAGAATTAGAGTTAATTATACAATAATTCTTAATGGAAAAAAAAGTCCTAAATATTCTAACTGCATTGTCCTTAGTCTAAAAATATAACAAATCTGTCAATTCTTTGAAATGTTTTAGCAGCAACATTTTTAATATACAAATTTATTCTATATGTTGAAGATATTAGGTGTGTGCAAATGTTTCCTGCAATAAACTAGTTCTCAGATGTATTCAGCCTAGTTTTCAATTAAGTGCATTGAAAACTTTGGCAAACACCTAATAAATATTTTAGAAGAAAATAAATTTAACTTGAAAGAGAAGTTGATGAAAGTTTACAATATTTATAAAGAGAATTACAATATACTTAAAAAATATATTTAAAATTGCATTGATATCAGGATTACATAGTTGAAGGATTATGATGTGTATGGGTGGAGGTGGTGGGAGAGGAGGCATTTCCTTTCTATCAGCTCTACCTATATTTGTTACTAAAACTGATGATAGCAAGGGACTATTTTCTCTTAATGCTTCTTAACAATTCCTGCATTTCAGTGATAGGTTAAGATTAGGTAAAACAGTTTTACTTTGTTAGTGTGCATTTCAAGCAGTTTAATGGAAAAGTGTACTATTCATTTGTATAGCTGTGTGTGTAGCTAAGGTTATATAGATATATAATCTTTTCAGAAGCAATATGGGAAAGGAGGTAAAGAGAAAAGAGAGTACACATAATCTCTCCTATTGCAGTGGAGGTTTTTGTTATGTTTTTTTTTTGTATTTTTCATTTTTCTTAAAAAAAAAAAAAAAAAAAAAAAAAAAAAGAGACAGAAGAAAAAAGTCCGTTTTTCTTCCGAAGTTTGCTTTCTTAATACATATTAATTTGTGGTTTATTTGTAAAGCCCCAGTTCATGTGCTTTTTTTTCCTATGTTTTTAATATGTTTTTGCATTTATAGGGCAGCCACACTACTAATATCACCACTGTGATTATAGGTGATGGACATGACACTGATCAATGCTATTACCACTTCTGCTCATAGCACTCTTGGTACTATCATGAGCTATTGTTGCCAATGGTCAAGGATTAAGGGAGTTGTGGTCAAACCCATAACTAGTCTCACTAAAGACTGCTTGCTGCTGTATTTTTCTTTTTTGAAACTTAATCATCTTATCACAGAGTTTCTAGACAAGGAGCCAGGGTTAGAGATTGGTGTTGGTACTTTCATTTATTGTCAGCTGAGCAAAGCCAATCAAAGTTTTGTCATCAGGAGCTTCATTCGGTCCAAATCCAGAATTCTGTCAAATCAAAATAGATAAAAATATGGATAAATTTTTGTATAGAGTGAACCATAGACAGTTTTGGTTTCTTTAAGTTATGAAAGCTTACTTCATGGTAATCAATGATAATTACAAATAAACATAAAAGTAGTAGAATATATAAATTTATGAATCAATATTCCTAGTAAAAAAAATATATATTTATATCAATACATTTATATCATCTGAGAATAATCTCTCATCCCAAATTCTGAAAACTACAAGTTTTTCCATGGTAGTCATCTGTATGTCATAGTTCCTCCTTGACTAGATGTCATTCATACTTAATCTACTCAGTCACTTATATCCCATTGCTCCTACCAGTCATACTTACGTTGTTGACTAATTTTTTTTTATTGATCTGCAAAATACTTCTGAGGATAAGTTGCATGACAATGTTTCCCTTAATACACTAGTAATTTTATAATCTACCTTCATTTACCACTTTATTACAATACAAATAAACTGTGATATTATTTACTAGCTGGAAATATTGAAATTTAATGGTATTTGAACCTTTGAGCTGCAAAGAGGCAAGCAAATGACATCAAGCTACCATTTTACCACTTAAATATATTGTGAAGTTATCTTGGAAATTTCAAAACATTTTGAATTAGTTACATAAATATAATTTGAAAAATATAGGTATTAAATTCCTAAAAGAAAAAAAATTAGAAAAGTGAAAACTAAATTTAAGATTGTGTTTAAACTTTTATTATAGTGACTAATTCAAATAATTAAAAATTAAAAAAAGAAAGAAGTTATTTTTATATTTCTAAGATAAATTCAGTGTATATTTAAGCAGCTGAATGCTGGTCTAATGAATATATCATTTGCATACTTACCACAGGTCAGCAGTTCAAATCTCAGTTGAGTTCACTTATTTTCCCTTGTTATTATTGACAAGGTAACATTCAAATGCAAGAAAAACAGGCAGAATAATATTATAGAAATAGTTTTTATTTATCACACCCAATGTCAATATTTATATGGTTCACTGTAGAAATATTAATGTGTATTGCTTCAATCATCCATCAATAAAGTAATGTACTTGGCCTCATGAAAACTTAGCCTAGTTCTAGGCTGTATGATATGTCAGTCATACCATTCAGAAATTTTAAGATTTTAAAGTTTTAAATGAAAATATCTTTTAGACCATATTTCTAAGAAATAAACAAAAAAAAAAATTATGCTTGTGTTAATAATGAACAGAATTTCTAAATAAACTCACCAAAGCAAATGTAATGTTCTTATTTTCAACCGGATTGTCCAATACCTTCTGTAAATTAGCTGCAACTAAAATAAAGAAAAGAACAAGATATAATATGACTCAACAACATTTGCAATTAGAAGACATCATACAGAAGTTAATGTAGTAGATTGGTAAATAGGATTGTACTATTTGTATATGTTAAGTAGAAGAGACATAAAGTGTATAGTAAACTAAGAGACAGGGAAGAAGTTGACTACTGATCCTGTGTCATAGGACAACACAATGCAACAATTAATAAATTCAGTAACAATATAGAAATATAGATAAACAATGCTTAAAGAATAAACAGTTTGGAAAATGTTAACTAAATACTTGTAACAGATTCAAATCTGATGTTTAATGTGATTAATATACTAAACTTAAAATCATTGACAGGATAAAGTTTGTATTTATCTGTAAATGCTATAAAGAAAAGAAAAAAAGAACCCTATTTACCGACTATCAAATCCCTTCCATCTACAAGACCAGCTTCCACAAGTTCTCGAGAGACACTATCGGAGGTATCTGCAAAAGAAAATAATGCTTCATACTTTCCAAATCATTTATTATAAAAACTTATTTGATAATTCTATTCTAAATTAAATATAAGTTGCTGAATTAATATTGCTAATAATTTTAAAAAAATTAACCAGGAATGGTTATCATTTGCTACAAAGTGGAAACTTTGAGAAGGAAAAACCTTTTTTTAGAAAATTGTTCTTTAAATGTAATTTTTGAAAATTAATTCAAACATAATTATTACTTGTATGAAATTTACACTGTTTAAGGACTCTTGTTTTTAGTGATACCTTTGTTACTATTCAAAATTGTTATACCAAAAAAGTGAGTTGTTCAATGTTTAAGCTAAGTAATAGTGATCTTTTTATTTTTATTTTTTTAAGTAAATTAACTGAAAAGTTATCAAAAAGCTAAATACACTTGATTGTAAACAAAATTTTTACTAAATAAGGAAGACTAGGAAGTATTGGTAAATTTACCTTGTCCAGGTGTAAAATCAAACTTTATATCATTTAATACCCTTTTTTCATTCCTAGAAAATAAGAGCAATTAATACAGAATGGTTGTAATTATGAATATAAAAATACATGAAGTATAACAAAATTCATACACACAGCATATTTACCAAATAGTGATGCAGCTTTGCAGGTAAATTATTTGGATATTAAATTTGTTAGAGTTTTCTACTTAATGTTAGTAACTTAAGCTCTTTTCTGATAACATTTATTACTCATCATTTAATTGTATTTTCAAACTTTTGGGAAATTGTATTCTTTTCTAATCTTTCCTTGAAAAAGATGTGTGTGCATGTGTGTATCTGCAATTTCTATGAAAGAAAAATCAGTTTAAGAAAATCATTAAAACAAATGTTGGAGCCAAACAGATTTTGTTAGCGATAACATTCATGTTTATAGCAGTATAGCAAATTAATGCCAGTGAACATTTTAGTAAGCTTTTGTTATTTTTATATATATATATATATATATATATATATATATAAAACCAGGCCTGGTGTAAGGGTTGTGTGTCCCAACCTCCACCAATCTATGATCACCCCCTCACTCTACTACATAAGGTAGTATATTCATATAAAATGCAAATTTTATTGTAACCTAATTATGTACAATAATGAATCATATGCAATACAGGTGAACAATTCAACTAGAAAAAATTGAAAATCAACAATATTTTACAGCAAGTTTTACATCAAACCGAGATTTTTCTTGTTAAAAGTTGAATAATTTTAGCACATTCAACATTATGGATAAAAAGTGGTGAATTTTATATAGCATTTTATTTTTTGAGACTTAGCATGAACAAAACATATTCATGGATTTGGATAAGTAAAAAAAATAAAAGAATCCAGAATGACACCAAAATCTGAAAATTTTTCATCCTTTAATAATCAGTTGTGCTTAGTTTAATTTGTAATATGTATAAAGGTAGAGAAAAGTGAATGTTGATAAGATACCAAGGGTCACAAAGTATTACCCAGGGCTCCTAATTAAGCCTACTCTCCAACCGCCAGTCAGTGGGTTCAGAGGTAGTCCTGTATATAACAAGCCTTACAAATATATTATATATTTTCAACATAGAGGCTAGATTCTTATACACAAATTTGCATACATGTTATCAATTTCGATTTTGAGATCCATGTGAAATCTATGATTACATACAATCACGTTGATATTACAATACCCTTATTTACTGAATTTAAATCTAAAACGCACAAATTTACATCTGGGATGAATTCATATAAAGAACTGATAATCTTTTTCAGCTTAACAGGTTTAGTGAATATCTTTGTTGCATTTTGTTCAGATGGAATATATACCAGTTGAATAACACCTTTCTGTACTTTTTATACCTAATGTAGTCGTATTTTATGTTCTGATCCTTGATTTTGTACAAAGATTTTATGCAAGAGTAAAGTATCCTAATTGTCACAATGCATTGTGATGGTTGAACAAATAATTCATCATACATTTTAGTAATTATGTTGCAGATCCTAAAGCTACATATTCTGTCTTGTAAGTGGACAGTGTGACAGTCTGCAGTTTTCCATTTTTCCTAGATATTAATTATTTGGCAATAGCTAAAATCATGACCAGTAATACTATATTTTTTAGAATTAGTCCTGTTTGCATTAGAGAAAACAATTCAGCTCAAGGATTGAAATGATAAATTTTGGTTCTTTGCAAATTTCAGATATTAAAATATCATTATAGATATAAACAAGTAATGGTAGGCATTGCCAGGTTTTATAAGAATAAACATTAAAAAGAAGCAAAAAATATTACAATTACATATTTAAAAATGATTAAAATAAAAGTAATCCTTTCAAAAAAGTTTTTATATAAAATTCATACAATATTAAGTTAGTTTTAATTTATGCAAATATCATTATGATATTTATATAATTGGCTATTTATCTAAAGGGAAGGAGTTAATTTCAAAATCATACATACACATAATATTTCAAGATTAATTTAAATATGCTTTAGAGACAAATGGATTGATCAAAGAAACAAAGCACATTAAACTTAAAAAAAAAAAAAAAAAAAAGCTCAACATTAGCCACTAATTTAAAAAAAATAAAATTAATCCTAGAAAAAGACAACATTCATTATGTATTCATATAAGCACAGAAAAGAGACAAAGGTATATATTTATAGTTCCCTGTAGTGCCAACAAAAACAAAAACTGAAGATAGGTATAAGTCATGATAATAACCTTTATATTGAAACAAAAAAAAAAAAAATCAAAATCAAAATTCCCAGCTGTTTTTAAGCAGTGAGCTGAAAACAATATCAATTTTACATTACCTTAAACGCAATACCAATCCTATAGGAGACCCGCCAGTTTTCTGTAGCAACAAAGGGGACAAAATGATCAGAAAGGTTAAAAAAAGAAAAAAAAAAAAAAAAAAAAGAAAAGAAAAGAAAAAAAAGTTTCTAAGCATTCACTCTATATATATATATATATATATATATATATATATATATATATATATATATATATATAATGCACACATATACATCTAGACACAAATATAATTGTGTCTGTGTGTATATATATATATATATATATATATATATATATATATACACACATACACACACACAGTAATTGATTGATATTTATATAATCAATAGTTATACATAAATATTACATAAATACACACACATAAACAGACACATGCACATAAACATGTATACACACATGCACATAAACATGTATACATATCTATAGTATATATATATACACACATGTACAAACACACACACACATATCAGGTGGCCTGATGATTGCATTTAGCATGAAACAGACTGTTGCCTCTGTGTTTTGACTTCAATGTTCACTTCTATATTTATATATACACACACACACACACGTGTGTGTGTGTATATATATATATATATATATATATATATATATATATGAAGATGATCTGCTGCATCTTCACAGATGATCACTGCCTAATCATCCTAGCTCCCTACCTCACAGCTCTCTCATGCCTGATCCAGAAGGTGACTTGCCATGGGCGTGTTGCTGAGAGGTTAGAATGTTTGCTTTTTGATCATGAGACCCGGGTTCAAATCTCACCAGGGTCAATTTGTCAGGAAGGAGACTTCCTGATGATATCGGACTGGATCAGGGTCAATCCCATCTTGCCGCAACTTTTGAAAGTGCCTGAAAACCATACCATGGGTTGACCCAAGCCTTGTTAGTAAAATTGGGTAGATGGAACTCTTGAGGGCCGTTGATGGCTGTGCTGGCATGAAGCCACAAGTCATCGTGCCTTCGGGCTTGAGCATGCTGGCCTTGTTCAAATTAATGATCACACACTCTCTTCCAAAAACTGTAACTAAGATCTGCTCAGCATAGTTGCAGTATAAACCACAGGTGGGCTCTGTGGGTGTTGAATAAACACAAATGTACCTGAGCGAGCGTCTGCAATATGAGAGGTCAGCTATCATATATACAAGTGTGTGTGTATGTATGTGAATATATATATATATATATATATATATATATATATATATATATACACACACACACACAGCAATCCTTCATTCACCTTAATTCATACATTAAAGCCAACACTTAGTAATATTAACTATGAACACAGACACAATGTGCTGTATTCAGAAAATAAAACATCTCAGTCTAAAAACATATGCACAATCCATATACCAATTTAAAAAGCAAAAATAAAATCATCCTTGATAATGGCTGAAAGTGCTCAGAATTATAGAACATCTAGACAGATTCTACACACACTGTGGCCAAAAAAAGAAAACATTTGTTTGAACACAAAAAATTAAATATAATGCTTAATCATCTTATGTTGTAGGTCGTCTTATATATATATATATATATATATATATATATATATACATACATATATATATATATATATATATATATATGTATGTATGTATGTCTCGTTGGTATATATATGTGTGTGTGTGTGTGTGTGTGTGTGTAAGCATATATACATCCATACACACAAATTTACAGTATTAAAAAATGCAAGGAAACACAATAGATGATTAAATAAAACCATTTGCTGCCATTTTTTATGTTTTTGAAATGAGGTATCATTATATCCAAATTTTGAGGAATAAATCACTCAACTAACATAATATTGTTTGTTATTGTTGCACAGATAATAAGTAAACTTGTAAAATGCTTAAATTTCTTAATTCCAAAGGATGAAAAGTGGTGATGGGATGATTAATTGGAATTGAGAAATGGAAATATTGTATCTTTTAGGGGTATCATAATGGGAAATGGAGAATTTTTAACCTAATTTTCAATTCCAAAATGATTTTTTTAATTTTTTTTTTTGTTTTGTTTAAAACTTAATTTTGCATTACTGGTACTAATGATAAAAAGACATAAATATTTATTGATTTTAAACTATTAGTAAAACTGAAATCTATTGATTACTTGTGTAAAAACAAAAAAAGAAAAAAAAGAAAAGAAAAAAAGTCTAAGTTTGTAATCAGGTATCAAACTTTCCATAAAGTTTGTTAGTTTAGATTTTATCTTTAATTTCTTTTTAAACATTGTTAATTCACCCATTTAATATTATAAATTATTAATTTAATAATTATAATCAAAATTATGTACTATAAACAAAAATGAATTTTAAGACAATTTTTTAATTTATAAAAAAATAAAAAGCATTGTTTGCATTTAAAAAACTAGAAAAAAAAAAATTAGAATCTTATATAAAATTTTATTTTAAAATTTAAATTTTCAATTATTCTTAAGTAGAAATTAAAAATAAAATTCCATATAAAGGCGTTTCAATCAGCACTTAATCCAAAGGGTTTGTTATAAGGGTGGTGGTAGGTGTTTATGTTTCCTTTGGTAAGAATTACATAAAATAGGGAGTTACTTTTCAATCACCCTGTATATTGCATTAAAAATATAAAAAACGATCCTGTTTTTCAGTGGTGGATTTCAGATAAAAAGAAATTTTTCATCATGGCGCTTTTAGCCAGGAAATATTGATCAGCACCTCCCTCTTTTGCTGAAAGTGAATGGTTATTTAGTATTGGAGGTAACACTAACCAAAAAGAAATCGACTGAAGAGATGATAATGTTCTTACATTATAATATAAGAATTTTAGGACTTAAATATGAGTAGCTAGGTACTTAAGTGATTTACTTAAAGAAATTGTTCTCTTTATTGTTTAAACTCTTATGCAATTTTTTAAATAAAAAGGATATTTAACTTTATTTCAGAAGCTTTTGTATTCATTTTCCTACTAAAATGTTTTATCAATAAATGTACTTTGTTCATTAAGTTTCTTCATACCAACTGTAGTGTCTGAAAATAATGAATTTTAATCATTGTAGGTATCGGAATTGTATCAGAATTGGAAATTTTGAACAGTATTGGGAATTGTATTGGAATTGGTAAAAATATTGTATCATTCCATCACTAATAAAAAGCAAATTTTTAAATCATGCATATCACAAATAATTTTTTCTTAAGATGTATGAGGCATATCCCTAGCAAATCGAATGTGAACACTCCCTTAGCATTGAATTCTAAGGCAAGTTGATAGGTTAAAAATATGTGATAAGATTTTGAAATAGGCATTAAAAAGACAGATTGTCAAAAAAGGATGGCTTAACACATTGTTATAAATAGTTATATTAATTGCTAGTCTTGTTACATTAATGAAAAATAAAACTGCAACATCTTGAAAAATGATGTCAATTTTGATCTGGGTACAGTAATATGAGGTATAGTAGATATTCTGATATTGTCTGTGATCTGGTAACATTATACCATCTATGTCCAAGCTTTAGGTGATGACACATACTGCCGAATGGTTCAAACAGGTGTCATGTCATTTAGATACTCTTTTTGCTCAATTAGAACAGCTGGATGGTCATTTCAGAGAATTACTGTATATGTTGGAAGTAACATGTTGGCAGTGCTTTGATTTTGGCATGAATAATCAAATGAATATTTTCCACATCCGTAGAACAGGTACTGGATAGCCACTTAGTACAGATGCTCATCAAGATCAATATAGAAAGGCAACAGAGGTAGGATGGACATCCAAGGTTATATACAGTGTATTAATAAGGAGTCTGAGAACTGTTGATACATTCCTTATTTTGGAAACTGTGCACATATTGGTCTGTATATGTGATCATTTACTGTAATTTAGCTATATTACCTGTATGTTTAACTCTTTAGCATTCAACACACATTCTGTTTGTATGACTTCCTGCATTATTTGTGATGATGTCAGTACATTATGCCATAGTAAACATGGGGCAGATTTATTTACACGGTTGGTCGAATGCTAAAGGGTTAATCTTGACTAAATTAAAACACATTCAGCATATTACAATTTTAGTTCCCAATTGTTGAAAAATTTGCTTTTTTTAACATTTATAATTGATATACTAACATTGTGTGGTTGCTAAAATTGTATCTGAAGTGATTAAAAAAAAAGCCTAATAGTGACTATACAAATGTGTTTAAGTTGAAATATTACAATAAATGCAATCTTCAAGTAAGATAGTCATACAAGTCATTTATCTGAAAAATAAGTTTTTTTTAAAGATACATAAAAAATAAAACTTTTGCTACAAATAAAGCTGTCTTTTTAATGACTACAGTAATCTTGTGGAGAAGGTATAAATGTTCATATTCAGTTATTTTTAATGATAAATGTAATTACCAAAGCATCATTATCAATTTGAAAAATTTACTCATGAATGAGTGCTAACTACAAATATTAAAAAAATATGCTAGACAGCATAAGAATAATGATACCTCATATTATAACAGGTAAGATATCAAGAGGTAATTGGATTAAAAACAATGTTATATGTAAATGAAAAACAACACAGACAAGAAATCATTTCTTGATGCCTACTCATATCTTTTAGTTATATGACAATTTCAATAGAAACTAAATGTTTAATGAAGATCCATTTTTTTTAATGATGGCATTAAAAAGTAATTTAAATTTTAATAAGAATTACCCTTTTATATTTTATTCATATTTTACTCTTCCTACTTAATCAAGTTTTACATTTCTAAAATGTACAATAATGTCTAAATTCGTTGTTAAAAAATCTGTTTCAAAAATCCACTTCATTAAGTTTTGAGAGTTACATAGCATTTCCATTGTGATTTTGAGTATTGAATGCAATTAAAGATAGGAATGTAGCATCAAGAAAAGACAATATTAGAAACACAGTTATTGGATTTCAAGTTAGTTTTCAAGACAGTTATATTAAACTTTTTAGTCGTATAAGGTTTTAGGTAAGCCAAAAAATAGAACCAGTGACTTGTGTCAATCAAAAAGGTCAGCTATCTTCACTGTAATTTTTTTCGAATTATTTATTCGAAGGCTTTTTGTCAGAGATAGCAAATAATCAAAATATAACTAATCACACCTGAGTGTGTTTTAAAGATTTTAATTTCTGATTATATCTAGTGGTACAACTATAATCAAAAGAATTAACATAAAAAATTATTAAACCAAAAACTCACAGCAAACTACATCCACATTAATTTTTTTTTAACAATTTCAAATTGTGGAACTAAATGAATTAACTTTGCTTTATTAGAAATTAATTTAAAAACACAGTATCAAGTTTCACAGAATTTTACAACAAAGAATATTTTTACAGTGGGATTTTGTAATTTATTTGAAATTTTCTAGTTGTGTCAACTATGAGATTGATTCAGTAGTGTATAATTACTAGCCCACTGTTATAAACTGTGTGTGCATAATTTTAAGTCTTTATGGATATTCTAACTTTAAATTTCTGGAATTCAGAGTATAGTTAATTTATATATACCACACACACATTATATATATATATATATATATATATATATATTCTATGAGAATAGAAAAAAAATTTAGGCACAATGTCATCTACTGTTATTAAACTGTTTATGTAATAGAATTTTTGTAATCTTAAACAAATTTGATACAAGCAGTAATTTAATTTTTCTTATGTTAGTGAATGTTTGAAAAATCAATAGCTGGATAAGTAATTATTACCATTCTCTTGTTAGATTATGTTTGTTTTTTGTGACTAACACTTATCTGGTAGTGCACTAGAGTAAACTAGTATTGCTTTTATGACAAAACAGTCTTATGCTGTTGTTTTATGAAATTGCAAACACAGGGATCAAAATGACAAAACGCCTCAAGATCATATAAACAATCTCAAGTGTAATCTAAAGATCATAATTATCTTCAGGTACAACTAGTTTGAATTAATAAAAAGTTACAAAATGTTAATTTTAAAAAGAAAATGTTAATTCTGAATAAATATAATATGCTCAAAAAAATAAGGTATTTTTCTTTTAGTAGTGTAACTGTTGGGAAATTCTCCTTAAACATGAAAAAATATAATTTCACTTCTTATCTTTGAATATAATGTTAATATTTTCACAAGTCACCAGCTGTAGTAAGAATTTCATATTCAAGAAATGTTCAAGATTATGACAATTGTGATGATATATACATTATGTGAAATCCAATTAAAAAAAAATTAAAAAGTGCAAAAAATAAAAACATTTTCATATTAAAAAAAGAATACCAAAAATTAAATGAGTAGATAACTACCCAACAGAGAAATGATAAAAAAAATGTTAAAAAAAAAATCTATTACAAAATGAAAAGTTATGTGAATATATAATAAATACATACATACAAGAATAGAATGATTAAAATTAAAAGGCAGCTGGAAAAAAACTGCCAGGAGATATAAGAATTGCAGTGTTGTTACAAGTGCAAGCAATTAAGCATTAGGGTGAGGAATAAATAGAGACTTATTATTTTAATCATTGTTATTGTTACTTGCAGAGCCCTACAATAGCAGCAGGTGTATAGGCAAGCTAACAGTGATATCAACTGTGAGGGTGATTTATGATGGGAGCATGAATGATGATGATATAAGCATGTTAAAACGATGACTGGTGAGAGTGAAGATAGAAAACACACACACACACACACACCTCTACATATATCCATCTATAATTGCAAAACGTGCAGGCTCTTAAAAATAAATATATAAAAACGAATAGTGAATAATTTGGCAACAAAGGTTTTAATTGGTGATTTTTTTTAAAGAAATATTAAATAAAAATCTACACTAAAAATATGAATAAAAAAAAAAAGAAAGAAAAGGAAAAATATTTGAAGGAAAAATCCTAAACAGATAAACCTGATTGAAGAAATATTATGACTTCCCATTTTTCTAAAATAATTCTTTAAAAAAAAAAAAAATAAATTCTTGAGAAAAATAAGCAAAAATAAAAGGAAATTAAAAAACAAACATGGCATTTGTCATTGATTATGCTTTGTGCAAAGGGAAAAGCAAATAGCCCAAAATAATGAAACAAAATGACTAATTCAGCAAGTTGGTTCATTTAGAAATATATAAAAATTAGAAATATTACATAAAAACTATAAAAATCAATAGATATTAATGCTAAAATAATTTAAACTTGTACTTGAAATTTAAATTAAAGAATCAAACAAATTCTCTATCAACTTTTCCAAGCTCAATTTAAAATTTGTAGTAATAAAAAAGGAGAATTGAAAGTTTTTTTTGGTTCTTAAAAGATTAAAAAGAATTATTTTTATTTGTTATTCATTTGTTTTTGTATTAAAGTTTATTACTTGTCTAATTTTAGAATTGGCCAACCCAAAATGTGAGAAAAATTCCTACTAAATAACAGACTGCAGGCTATCTATGAGAAATAAATTGAGAGCTTACAAAATTACAGAAAACAATTACATAAACACTCTTAAACAGCTAATCCTTGGCTAAACATCTGTTAAAGAATTCTGAAAGCCACCAAAAGTAGAAAATTGTAATAGAAAAATTGCTTTGAATATGACTTTAAATTATAAAATTTCAATTGGCCTTTTCATGTGCTGTGCTTACAAATCTTTCTGATAATGTTTGAATAGTAAAAAGCAAATTAAAATTTTCATGGGATTTTTAAAAAATCTATTTTACTGTTCAATTTCATAGAGCCAATGGGAAAAGTTCTTTGGACATGTCAAAATGGGGACTGTTAAACAAGATTTTGAACTGTATTATTTACAATGGCACTAAACAGTAAAAAAGCAAGCAAAACAGTTAAATCAAAGACATGTTGAAAGTTTCATGAACAGACAAATCCATTTAAACCAATGAGTCTATCTTATTTAATTTTGTCCAACAAAAAGTTATCAGCATTCTACAAAAATTAACAGTAACAATTTGAAAGTCAAATTTAAAATCTCAGCATCTAAACTGAATCTGATGAATTATGAAAACTTGAGATCCATTTATAAAAATGGAAACAAAAGAGCATTTGGTGATAAAAATAAAATAAAAATATCTGTACCTTAATGTTACTAGTACAAAAATTAAAACTTGTAGCAGATTTGAAAATATATTTATTTTGTTTTTTTTGATTGATTTGTTTTTTTGTTTTTTTTTTACAGCTTGTCAACCTTTTGTAGGTTATTTAAAGCCAGAAAATATTTTTACATTGTAAGATTTTTTTGAGATAATAATGATTTACCAATACATGTCCTAGTTGGGAGGAGATGAGGTGGATACCTTTCCAAAGGGTATTTGTGCATAATGGAATATCGGAAACCCAATTGGAATTGGAAGTTGGCTCTCCGATTTCCAATTCCAAGACATTATTCATACAGCACATCAAACGGTCACCCATTTAGGTACTGACCAGGCTTGAAATTGTTTAGATGGTGATCATATGAGAATTGGTCTCAACATGATATGGCTGTAAACCTTTTGTAATTGATTGATGATTACATAATGTTTTGTTAAAGGAACATTTTGGGAATTTCTTTTAACAGAGTAAAGTTTGAAATTTTAGGAATGGAACATGTATACATGATATCAATTTTTGCATAAATAAATGGCAGATGAAAATGATGGAAAAGCAAAGTATAATGCGACAAATTGCTTGGAAAATGTAACTCAATTTTATAAAAAATTGAAAGTCTAAAAGTTTTTTTTAAAATTGATTTTGGTAACTAAACAATTTAAGAATTTTTTTTTATATATAGAGTTTGTTGTAGATTCAAAGAAAACTGATTTTTCACATAAGAGAGGGTATCAGTTTGTTAATTATGAATGAATTTGGTAAAATGCAAAATTAATTTTAAAGAAAAAAAAAAAAGAAAAAAAAAGAAAGGTAAATATATTCGTGAAAAATTGTTCTACCAACAGAATAAAGTTTATATTTTTTACTTTTGTAACAATATTCAAAAAGTTTGATTTATTAAATCAGTTTACACACAAAAGAAAAATGGTAAGTCATAGCTTTATGTACATCCACACACATACTTATATTAAACAATACAGAAACAATATAAAAACTATCTATATACAACACATTGATAAATGCTTTTATCATCATCATAATCACCACTATCATCAAATATTTTATATTGTTAATATAGGTATATATATTTTGGTTATTTTAGTATTTCTCACCTGCAACGGGCTCTCACCCACAGGTTTGTCTGTGGTGGCCCCAGAGGAGGTTTGTGTAGCACCTGCCGAAGAAGTAGTTCCTGTTGAAGTGGAAGAAGGCATTTTTTGGTTGGTTGCTGCAGGAGGCACTGCTGTGCTGTTACCGTCATTGGTGGTGCTATTAGCATCAGCTGGTGTTGCCTGGAGGCGAGTTATACCCAAGAGTTGATTATCTGTGGGTGGCGTATCATCTGTTAATTTCATCATAGGACCAATGGCAGCAGAAGGTATCTTTGGTAGTTGGCCGGATGAAGAAAGTGATATGGGAGTGGGTGTATTGGAGTGTTGGGTAGTACTAGGTACAGGTGAGGAGCCATCAGCCTTTTGTGCTGAAGATGCAGACAAAGAAGATGGGGACACTGCTGCTGGTTGATTGGAAGGGACAGTTGTAGCCGGTAAAGGCTGTGATGAGGGGTGTGCAGGAGAGGAAAGTACACCAGTGGTAGAGGAGGGAGAAGAAGGTACTTTCTGTGAGGAAGTGAGATCCAATGTGGTGGTAGTGGTAGTGGTGGTGGTGGTGGTTGCAGCGGCGACGGCAGAAGAGGTGTTGATAATGGTATCAGACTTGTTGCTGTTGGAAGCTGATGTGGTGGGTATGGCTGGTATATTGGATCCTCCTGTCACCAAGGCTTCTGTTGGTGCGGACAACTGGGGAGGAGGGTTGCTGTTCTCCTTTGATGAGGAGGACAAAACCCTTGTCCTTTGTTTCTGGATCATAATGTAAGATTACCAATGACAAGAAGATATTCCTCACTAACTGAAGAAAACTAAATCCTATGGTCTCATATTTTAGATATTACTAAAGGTTATGGATAACAAATATAAAAATTACAAAAATAATTATAAAATTAATTAATTTTTACATTTTTTTTGTAAATAAAAAGAAAAAAAAAAGAAAAAGTAAATCCTGTGGTTAAAACTAATGTAAACATAAAAAAAAATGATCTGTCTGAGATACCTGCATATGAAGTTGTTGCCAACTAACATTTTTATATGAAAGAAAGTAAATAAAATTTAACAAATCTGAAAAAATTCAATAATTTTTCATGCATGATCATTTCTAAAATAATCATTTTTATAGTTGTTTTCTGCCAACAACACCTGCTAATAACTAATATTCCAAATACTGTCTAATGAGAAAAATATAAAAACATCGGTTGAGTTCTAATCTAAAATTAATAGTTAATTTTAATTATTTACACTTTTAATAAAAATGTTCAAAGAAAAAAAAAACTAAAAAACAAAAAGAAACTGAATTTGTATTTTTGAAAATAAATAATTATTTTTTCATAAAACTTTGATTTTGCTCCACCCCACAAAAATAAAAATAAAAAACAATCAAGCTAATAACTTTTACATCACACCTCAAAAAAAGGCAGGTAAATTTCACTGTCACACACCTCAAAAATTTACTTCATTAGATTATTAATGATTTGATTCTTTCTTCAAATAAAAAAACTTAAACATTTAAGCAGCAGATTCATCTATCTACTGGCATTTCATATAAAAATCTATGACTTATATGCAATGCACCTTTATTTTCACCTAACTTTGTTACAACTTCAGATACATATGAAATTTATTGGTAATCATCCAATCTGGAAGATAATCAGAATTAATGTAACCCTGTTAGATGCTAATTTCTGAAAATAAACACTGTGGCTCCATGATACATATTTGCATTAATGGAACAAGGTTCATTGATGTTAGTAAATTGAAAATCAATGAAAACATCTTCAACAGAATCACTGAATAAGTAAAAATACCAACTCTTCTGATTGTAATTTAGTTATGTATACAAAATTAGAAAAAAAAAAGTAAAATTTGTGAAATATAAAAGACAATTGAAACTTGTTTTTGACTCTTCTAAATTACCCATGATTGTTAAAATCGATTCATTTGTTAGTACAGGGAGACTGACTGCAGTGAGCATAGTATTATGAAGCAGTACTAAAAAGTTCTTTCTCCAATTTGCTTTTTAAAATCAGTAATGACCAAACATTAGAATAATTATTTGGGGAAACAGGGTGGATAAAGAACTTTTCAGCTCCCTCTTCCCTTGCAAAATATTTGCTCAAAAATATTAGGTTAAATTCAAAGCAACTGATTAAAGGATTAATACAAACAACAGATGAATCATGATAGTTTAATCCAGATAAATTAGAATTTAGCAAGAATTTTCACTATGTTCTTTTGTCCTTTGGCAAGCTCAAAAGAAATTAAAAGAAAAAAAAAAAGATTCCAGCTTTGGAAATACGACTGGAAACAAACATGGTAAATATGAACTGATAAAGGTTTGAGAATTAGAGGTAATTCCACAAGTAGCACAAAATGTGCCTCCTTATATGAATTAAATGTATATTCCCTTTTTTTTCAGGGAAACTATTTAAGCCAAGTGTGCCTTACAATGGGAAAATCATGAACTTATTTTTGCAAAGTACAATTACCCATTTAAAAAAATGCACACTTCTCATTGGGACTTTTCAAAGTCTACATCTGCTAGCTTTATTTTCATATCGGAGTCAGGTCAGCCTTTTTAAAAATCCATTAATAGCTTAAAAATTACTTTAACATTTCAGCTATGCAGGAGAGGTGTGCATTTCTTGAATAAGGTAAGTGAGTCTGGCTTTACTATTTTAGCTTCCTGTGGCCCATTAGTTAGGTACATTTAGCTTAAGAATGGTTATTCTAACAGGGAAGGCACATTTTCTTTAGTAAGACTTTTCAATTTCTAGGCCAGTTGACATTAAATCCACTGTTTAAAATAACAGGGATGTCTATTCAAACATGTGTACCTAAGAAATATAATGTTTATAAGAAATAATGCCAGACTAAAAAAAAAAAATCATTAACAGCTTAAAGTCTATATTATTATCAATAAAATGTTGTTCACATTGACATACATTAATTATTTATATATATATATATATATATATATATATATATATGTGTGTGTGTGGACATTGAGGTCAACACCCATCAGTGACATTCTGTATCATGCTTAAACATTATCTTCATGTCTGATGATTTAAGCCTGAAAGATTGTTGCTGCTGGGTGTTGACTTCAATGTCCACTTCTATATTTTTATATGCTCTATCACTGATATTGAGCACTTTATCACACACACACACATATATATATATATATATATATATATATATATATATATATATAATTATTCTGACAGATTCTTCAATATTTATTGCCAAAATTCTGCTTATGAGGGTGAGCAGAATTTTGGCAATAAAAATTGAATAAATCTATCAGAATAATTTTATATATATATATATATATATATATATATGTGTGTGTGTGTGTGTGAAAATATTGTAGAAAATAGGAAAGAAACTGGTTTGGTAAATAATCCAAAGTTCCTTAGTATTTTTGTAATTATTTTTAAAAAATAGTGCTTGATACGAAAGTAGAGCATAAATATAATTATTTATTTATAAATATGATTCCAACTCGCTACATAAGAAGTCTCATGTTTCAAAACAAGAGCTGAAAACTTCAAAATAATATTTGAATTAACTTGAGTTAAAGTAGGCTCTGTTCCATCTTCAAGCGAAATTTTTTGGGAATGACTTATTTCTGAAATTTACGAGTTTTAATAGTATGGTCAGAATTGAAATCAAAAATTTCCATGGTAACATCAAGGGCGGATTGTTTAGAATCGGCAAGGGTGGGGTGTTAATAATTTGTATCTGTATAGAGTTATTTTCATAGATGCCGAGTCACGGTAAGGTGGGGGTGGCTAAATTTACGACGGAGGAAGTTTTCGCATAGTCTGGCTTGAGCGTCTACGGAGATTTATTTATTTATTTTTATTTTATTCTTTTATTATATCTCTATATGAAAGGGATTTGTGTATATGAAAAGGCCGTAACGTTTGTTATTTGACGACTTCATAAAGGGTTATCAATTTTTGTAGGTTATTAAAACTATGTATATGGGCTATGGATTTTAAAATTTATTTTTTTGTATGCGTGTTTTTAGCTAGTTATTCAGCGCGTAAGTTCGGTTGTGTCGGCAGAAAACCGTTAATTCTTGCCGGTTGTTTAATAGGTTTTTATTGTTTAGAAGCTTAATAATGTGTAGTTTCTCATGGAGGCACAAAGGGCATCGGTCATCCCAAGTTTTGCAAGTTCTAGTCCTGTTAATGATTTTCCATTTTACTTTAGGTGTCCTATTTTTTTCTTTCAGGTGCCAAAAATATTTAGATAGAGAGGTCTGGTGTCTAAAGTTTATGTTGTTGAAGGAGCATTTATGCTGCCTCCATCTGGTTTTAAAGGCATTTTTCGTGGACCCAATGTATATCATATTATTGTTAGGGTTCTCCGTGGATGATATAGTGCATTGGTATACCACAGATTTGATGCAGCACTTATTTTCTAATGGGCAGTCTACCGGGTTTCTACAATCGCATAATTTTTCCCTATCATTATCTGATTTAAGTGTAGAGTTATTGAAACTATTCAGGTAAGGGGGTTTGTTCAGGATATTATTATTGTGTCTTCTTATTATACCTTCTAGATTTTCAGTGCAGCAATAACTCAATTTTAGTGTGTTCTTATTGAATATATTACTAAGCCTACTTTTGGTGGGAAAGTGTTTATCGATTAGAGCTAAGAACTTCTGTCCTAGTTTAATACTAACCATTTGGTTGAACGGAGGTGTATACCAAATGATGTTTCTTTTCCTGTTTTTTTTCTTTTGGTTATTGCAATTGTCCCTATATTTAATGTTAGCATTTTTATAACCACTACTTTTTAGGGCAGTGTTGTAGAAGTCATTATGTTGGTGGAATATTACTTTGTTAGCGGAGTTACTGCTAATTCTATTTTCTATTGATGAGGGTATATGTTTAATTGTGGATGGAGGGTGGTTTGACTTCAGGTGTATATATAAGGGGTTAGCATTTGGTTTTCGCTTGAAAAATTTCGCTTGAAGATGGAACAGAGCCTACTTTAACTCAAGTTAATTCAAATATTATTTTGAAGTTTTCAGCTCTTGTTTTGAATTATGAGACCTCTTATGTAACGAGTTGGAATCATATTTTTAAATAAATAATTTATATTTATATATATATATATATATATATATATATATATATATATAAAATTATTTATCTACACAAGTCATGCATTAAAAACAAAACAAGATTTAAATTGATACCCACTCCAACAGCATGGCATCCAAGGGAAGAACATTGTTTTGTTGTTACATAATTATTATAATAAATTTAAAGTTAATTTCTGTATCTATGTTAAGTCATGATATAATTAGTATTCCAAAATTCTTGATTGCAATTATTGTTTTTCTCATAACTGGATACAAATGATTTTCGGAAACATCAAATATTTTGTTTGAAATTTTTTTTTTTTTAAGGATTTCATTGTAAGAAATTATGTTTGTGTATTGCATTCAACAAAGCCACAGACTATAGAGGAGATATATCTTACCATTTCTAAATAAGTAAGATGAAAAGTTATTACTAAATTAATTATATTCTAAACATTGTCTTTCAAAAGACAGTTTTACACTGTTAAAAAAATGAAATAAAAAAAATGCAAAGTATTTCAAAAAGAGATAATGAATTCTAAAGATCATCATTGAGTCATCACAGATAACTCAGTTTTCAATAGATGTTGATGGAAGTATGGCTATCACAATAATTATTGAATTTGTTATTTCTTCAGCTTATATTAAGACTTTAGTGAAATATTGCCTTATCAAGAAGAATCATTGAAATGATGACCAATGATATGCTAATGTTAGGATACTATTAAATTGGAATGAATCAGGAATTTAAAAATATTTGAGTCCTCAACCTCCACTAGAAAATTTGCAATATTTTTTTTAAACATCAATTATATATATATATATATATATATATATATATATATGTATGTATAATTATTTATATATTATATGCGCGGTACTTATTAGAAAGCGCTCAATATCAGAGATAGAGCTAACATATATGGTTGGATAGATAACCATATATATATATATATATATATATATATATATATATTACTCAAACCTAGTAGTAGAAAACCATTGGAAATAGG
This sequence comes from Acanthosepion lycidas, assembly GCA_963932145.1. Lineage (NCBI taxonomy): Eukaryota > Metazoa > Mollusca > Cephalopoda > Sepiida > Sepiidae > Acanthosepion > Acanthosepion lycidas. The sequence goes on from OZ010584.1 coordinate 55,833,065, forward strand.
TTGCTTTACAAAATTATTACTATTGACTTTTCTTTATTTATAATAAAAAAAGAAATATATTGAAAATTATGCAATTTCCAAGAAATGCAGTAAGTTAAAAAAAAATTGTGGTTTGTTTGACTGCCATCTTCCAAATATTTTACTACTTAATGCCACTTTTAGAAATTAAATGCATATTTCAATGAATAAAAATAACTGAAATATCTAACATATAAAAACCCTGAGCAATTTAACTAAGACATACAATTTAATTGGATCATAAATCTAAACTATCTTGTAAGAAAGATGCCGATTTAACAATCTACCAACAATAAATTTTATTTTTGTTGTATCCTGTAAAAATGTTATTTTGCCTCAATTTAATATAAAGAAAACTGAAAATCAAATTAAAAAAATGACTGTACTGCCTTGAAGTTCTCCTCCACCTCAACTTAATGTAACATATTAGACATAGGATATCTTATGAATTTTAGATGAAAGGATTTAAAAAGAAATATATATTAAATTCATGAAATATTTCTCAAACAAACAATTTTTTTGTTTTGTTTCAAATGTTAAAACTTTCTCTCCTGTAAGTTCATTCTTACATTTAAAACTTCCAAACAAATCAGTAAAAATATATAATTGAATTAATAGAACTATCAACTGAAAGTGATTAATGATGATTTGCTTGTATAAAATTGTTTTTGAAAAAAAAAAAAAAATAAAGTGTTTATCTTCAATATTTATTATGAGTTTTCATAGACCACTGAATCAAAAGAAAAAAATAAAAAGGTTATTTTTTAAAACTGATACAAAAAGAGAATTCAAGAAATTTCAATTATTGCATCATAAACATTAATAAAAAACACTAATATAAAAAAAGAAATATCAGGTAAGTGAATGAGTCAATAAGTAAAATTTCTAATTCCTGAGATAATTAAAATAAACCAAACCAAAACTTAAATTAATTTAATAAAACAAATTAAAAACACTAAAATCAAATTTTTATTCTTGCCACCCCCCCAAATACTATTGACAACATTTTTATTTATTTTTTTTTTAATAGTTAAGTATCAAATAATTAGAACAGTGTTTCTCAACCTTTTTATTTTAGAGCACACTTGTAGAATAACTAAAAATCTGTGCGACACTTTAAATTTTAATAGGGAAAAAAGTATTCATGAAATTTGAAAATATGAAATTTTAGCATTCCCAAAGAAGATTAGTAGATTAGGGATTCATGAAGAATCTTTTTTTTTTTTAAATTTTATTTTGAGCAGCCAATGATGGATTTAAATCCCTTGATAAAGGGAAAAGAATTATCCACCTCTTCTTAAAGATTAAGGAATTTAGCATCCAGTTTAAAATATCAAATGTCAAAGACACGGAAGTCATATACTCTTAACTTGGGATGCACCTGGCTACCTTTCAGGATGCATTATTAGTGTGCTTAGGTGCACCTGTTGAGAAACACTGAGATGGAAGAAACTCATTAACAGAGAAAACTGAAACTTATATTTATTGAAAAAAAAAAGAGTAAATATGCGAATGCTTTAAGAAAAGAATCAGATTATATGATCAAATATATTTTTTACTTTTAAGATTATTTGGTATTTATTTCTTATAAATGGAAAAAAGGCTAAAAATGTTGTCAGAGAATTTAAGCAAATATATCTTACAGAATAAAAAAAGAGAATACTTTGATATCAATTATAATAAAAGATAAGGAAATTGCTTACCTAGAAGATAATGGTAGTAAAATAAAAATTCTATGGAAAAATGGTGACCAATGCAAAATAAAATGAATAAAGGATATGATTAAGGTTAAGAAGGATTATAGTAAATCCAATATGAAAATTGTTTTTGTTTATTTCCATGTATACTAAAATTTCAATTGAGTTTTTGAAAAATTACCAGTCTTTATGATAGAACAATAAGGAAAAATATTTGAAAAAGGGATGGCTAATTTCTATGATAAAAATTAAAACTGTTCTTGAATGTTAACTAAAACTGATACATACACTTGGCAAAGACAATTACTAAATGTTGATGCACGATAAATAAAGAAAACAGAATGCTAAATAAAAAAAAAAAAAAAAAAAAAAAAAAAAAAAGCATCATTTCGAATTCAAATGATTTTTTTTTTTTTATTTCTCTTTATGTGAAGAATGAAAAGCTATATTAAGATGTTATTCAGTGAGGCTAAATAAAAAAATAAAATTGCAAGACAAAATCAACTAGTAAAATGACAAACTTTGAAATAAAGAGATAGTAAAATTAAGATTTATCAAGCTAAAGATAATTCACTGAACTGAGATTTCAAAGAAAAAAAAAAAAAAAAAAAAGGTATGGAGTTTCACATATTGTTTAATATCATTTTGATTGTAATTTTGATTTTCTTCACAAAATTGTTCCTAGCATTTACAGAAGATTATATATATATATATATATATATATATATATATATATATAAAAACTTCAAATGTTATTTTCAGTGGATACCTGTATTTGTGGTAAATGCCCATTTTTATTTTAAATGGTATTTATTTTGTTTACCAGCCTGCACACTTGAGAAAACTTATTAAAGAAAATATGCCCTCCATTAGGATTTGTTCCTGCATCCTTCTTTTCAGGAGAAACCACTGTCTGATATGGCATGCTTTAACTGCTCAGCTACAAAAACTGTCACAATCAAGCAACGTTCTAATAATGTTTGAAGTAATATAAATGTCAGATTAAAAATAAAATCCATAATTTCTTTAGAAATTGCTTTATGTCTCATATATGAAACTGAGCAGATATGCCATTTCAAGAAAATCTGAACGTGTGAGTGTGCTTTAAAGGTAAATAGAAATATGCTTGATTGTGAAGCTCTTTGTAGCCAGGCTGTTAAAGCATGCTGGATCAAATGGAGGTACATCCTACAAAGGGAGGCACAGGTTTGAAAACTGCCAGAGGGTACATTATGCTCTGAATTTCTTCAGGAATCTGTTGTACTAATTAACCTTCTTGAAATTTAGAATCAAACCCTTTATTCCATCTACAGGGATAGATGGTTCTCATTCTGCTTTATCCAAAAGGCACATAACCTAGTGGATTAAAGTGTTGGTTAAAACATCTGGTTTGGATAGTGCTGGAAGTCATATACATTTACTCAAAGGAAGAGATGGACAAGTGAATATTAACTGAAATGAGATATCCCCTGAGCATAGAAAGTGGAATGAGAATCATCTCCTTACAGAAGAGGATCACTTCAAAATTGCAAGAAATTACTGAGGCTGGAAGAAACCTGATTGAGTGATTTGTTCTCTATAGCTTATCAGCCCATTGCAGGTTATTTAAGAGCTGGAAAATATTTTTATATTGTAATAATTTTTTTTTGAGATAATGATTTCATGACAAAAGCATTGCTAATTAACCCATAGCTGAAGAAGAGGTGGATTAATACTTTTCCCAAGGGTATTTGGATACAAATGAATAACAATATTAATCTCGTAAATATAAAAACAAGAAAAAGGCTATAAAAAAAACAAAAAAAAAAACAAATATTGCCTATACCAAAATTGCAGGGTATTGAGGAGAAAAAAAAATATAAAAAGATACAATCAAGAATAGTATGAATAAAACAAATACATTTTTTTCTATTAATTATATGGTGGTCTGAAATAAGGCTTTTGACAGACTATACCTAGAAGTATTATGCAGCAAAAAGATTTCAATTTTATTGTGGTGAGAGAAAAACTACTTTATAAACTAATAAAGAAATTTAAAAAAACTATAGACATGTAGCAAACATAACTGTCATCTTTTATTATTTGCTAGTATATCACATTGAAAACGTATATTCACTGATTAACCATTAAGAGTTCTAGTAAAATATACATATATATTACCTAATATTTTTAAAATTAGAAATTTGTTTTTTAAAGGTTATTCTATTTGTAGATATTAATTTCAAGTATTAGATGTAATTAGATGGTCTGTAAAGTAGCCTTTAAGAATTATATATCTTCTCATTACTCCTTCCTTAATATTATTAGGTTGGTGCAAAAATAATTTCGTTTTCTCACATAGTAACATATGTTAAAAAACGAAATTATTTTTGCACCAACCTAATACTAAATAACAATAACATTTATATGAGCCATCAAAGGTCAAGCATAATTTCTTAGGAAGCTTTATATTATGAATATGAAGATAATAGTAGCAGTAATAATAATGCATACCATTAAATCAAACCCTATACCATCCAATTAAGGCTTTATAATAAAACAATTACCTAGTTATAAATTCTTAACTTCATAGAAGTTTTCCAAGCATTTTGTAAATTTGATTATCAAGATAAAATTTTGGTTTAATTTTGCATGTTTCTTTAAAAACAAATTACATAAAAATAAGTTACTTTTCTTGAAACAAGGAAATGATTGGACAGGAGCATAAAAATATGAATATACATTGAAATGCATATCTATGTAAAAATATTCTTAGGAGCAACTCATGTAATGCATTAAAATATATCTACATTAGTTTCTTCTGCCATCAAAAGCACAAGAATGAAAAATACCTGAAAATTAACCAATGTAAACTAATATCAGCATCTAATCAAACTGCAATGTGTAGAGAAATCTTAAAATTAAATATCTTAAAGTTGTGAAATAAAAACCTGTCAAAAATAAATGCCTTGATGCCATATCAGGCATAACTGTTATTGCTTCTGATATTAATTGATGAGCATTATTTAGATGGGCTACAGTAAATATCCAGTTCAGTACTACAGATTTGTTTGCCAGTTGCCTGAACTTAAGATGTCCCCTAGGACTGATGCAATGTTCATGAGATGTAGTAGTTAGGGAGCATCATGGTTGGGTTTTGTTTGAAAAATGAAGCACCTAAGATAACTTAAGATTTAGATTTATATATTTAGTAACAGAGACTGAGTGAACTGGATTTCTAACTGGGTCCTCACCTGTAATGTTATGCACTGCTCTTACCTATCCCCATATCATGCACAATTTGGCAGGGATGTATGTGCTTAGTATACACTTATCAGACTGGGTGCTATAAAGGATATATCAAGCTTTGTATATTTGTACCCCAGCATCAGTTTGTTTGTATGCTGCTCTCTTACTCAATAAATGAATAGAATGTAATAAAATTCAATTTTCTTATACAGGAAAAAAAATGATATGAAATTTAGTAAATTTAAATGATACAGTTTTAGTATTTAAAATTTTCTTTTGACATAATTAAAATGTCATGGATAAAGTAAGCATATTTAAAAAAAACACAAGAAAAAAACTAAGTATCATAGGTTTTGAAATTAGAAGGTCTATGTTTCTAGAACATGTGAAAAACAACAGGGCTAAGTTTTATGCTAAGATGAAGGAATAGCAAAGTTAAAAGCAAAATAAATCATACTATCATCACCAATTCTAATAAAAAGTAAAGTGCAATCTAAAAATTGTTTTAAAAAATTGCAGTTCAGTTAGATTTCACCATAAGAGCATGTATTTAGAAGATGAATGAATTCCCTATCATAATAGGTTATTAAAAATTAGATTGAAATAAGAGAAAAAAAAACAGTAATAACATTTGCATTACTAATTTACAAGATGTATTATTTCTAACTAACCTAGAAGCCACCCTTTGGGCAGACTTTAGGCTAGCTCCTGCTGAGGGATTTTAGGCCTTCAGCCTTTTACTTTCAGCATCCTATGTACATAAAGGTTATAAGAATTTAGAAATAATAAAATTATTTTATCTTTATTAGACACCTTAATAAAGCATAATCTTTCTTCGTATACACAACCAATCTCCATAGTTTGTTTACATTTATTTTGCATGCAATTTTTATCTTCTTTTAAAATCACCATTCTTTATTGATCCCTTCATATAAAGGGACTCTTAAGAGACAGTAGGGAACCCAAGTTATTTAATATTTTGAATACACCACAGTATGCATACTAGAAAAAAAATAAAATAAAAAAAATGAAAACATAAGCAGGGCACAGGATGTTGCTTAAGTTTTAATTATGGTTTAATTAGACTATATCAATTGCGGTTGCAACAAAAAGTGAAATTAAAGTCAAACCTTTTGTAAAGAGTTGTTTTTTAAACTTTTTCACTGCTTGATATTTAAATTTAATTTTAAATGAGTTATTTAATTTTTAATTGTGTGTGACTATAGTTAAATGTTACTTCAGGTTGTTTATGATTTGCCAAGATTGAAAAACAAAAGGACGGACAGACACTTTGCTTTATCATTATAGGTAATATACTTTTTAATGGTCAACAATCTTATGAATGGACTTTATTTTATTACACACACATGATGAACACTCCTGTCAATTTCAATGTATGAGAATTCAACAACCTCAGTTCTAATGTTTGTGTCATATGTGATACTTTAGTCCCACCAGTGAACTGCATACAAGTCAACATATTGTGCAACAACAAGAATCTCAGGACATAGCAACTGGAATATTTGCTGTTGCTTTTCATCATTATCTTTGATCTCGTAGCTGGTCAATATGATGGATTTCAAAATTTATGATAAAACTCTGGCAAATATATCTACAGTGATATCTATCCAGAGCAACTTGCTCAAACTTAGTGTGTGTGTGTATTTGAAATATTTGATTCGTTTTCTACACCTTGTCAACCATTTACAAGCCAGAAAATATTTTTAGAGTGTAAAAAATTTTTGTTTGGGGGGTGGGGAGATAATGATTTAGTGATACAAATCTAACTAATTAACCCATAGCTGGGCCGAAAAGAGGTGGATTCATATCTTTCACCAGGGTTTTTGTGCGAAAGTGAATATAATGGAACTTGGCTCTCCAATTAACAATTTTGAGCCATTATTCATCATACTACCTGCACATCTAAGCTTACAGCACCTGGTATTCCCAAGTCATCATCCTTCTGTATGGGAACTAGTGTTTCAATGTTTTTATATATATATATATATATATATATATATATAAAAACATTTTAATGTTATTTTTAGTGGATACTTGTATTTGAGTAGGTGGTCCGTTTATTTATTAATTTCAGATTTATCCTTTTACAGATATATTCTATCAGAAATTTTTACACATTGTCTACATGGAAACAAAAACATACACTTGGAAAATACAAAGCATTATTAATATCTGCACTTTTTTACAGAAACAGAAAGAACTTTCTTAAAATTGCATTGAAGAAAAAGTTTTTCCTCAATGTTCACAAATTAATAAAAAACTCACACCATACTATGTACATGAATTCCTAAAGTCCTCAGCACATGAATTAGAAGAAAAAGAAGCAACACTTTTTGATAAGGTGAAATAAGAAATGATCTTCATAAACATGAACAGTGTAAATTAAAAGAATTGATCAGTTACAATAACAATAAGCAAATCTGTAACTTACAAAATAAACTAAATATGTTGATTTCTAAAAGTAAATGGTCTAAAGTTGGCAGAAAGGACTTAATTACAAATTCATCCAAATTCAAACCATCAGGGATATTAAATATTCTCTTTTTTCTTTATGATATAAAATTAATCATATCAATTCATTATGCCTAACTGTAATAAATAAACAAATTTAATTTTACATTTTTGTAAATTAAAGAGAATACTTGATAAAAATGAACTATATTCCTATATTCACTTCTATTGTTTTGATAAAGAAAGTAATGAAAGTTAACTATTAGGAAAGCATTTGAAAAGGATCTGATGCTCAAAATGACCAAGCTTGTGAAAAGAAAAAATATCTCTGTGGCCAGTGACAGAGGAAAAAGCTTCAGGCACATGAAAAGATCCCTGTTAACTGTCTTGCATGCAAGAAAAATGTCAAGAGTGTTGTCTTAATGATTTGAAGCCATGGGAATTGCATTGTCATTTTCTCAGATGGGAAGACCTTCAGGGTGGCTTCAGTCATGAACAAGCAGAACGATCACATTGTTAGTTTTGTCCAGGACATCTCTGATGTCTGCTACATGTCTACAACCAAGCACCCAGCCTCTATGATGATGGTTGGTGTCATATAGCCTCAGATGGGGAGAAGATGCTATATGTGTAGTTTGAAACTGGCTACAGGTTACCTGCAGCTGACTACAGTGTTATCTTGGCCATGAGAGTCCTGTCATGGGCGAGAAAAAAAACCAAGAATGCCGACTATGTTTTTCAGCAGAACAATGCCTTAACACACACAGCAAATTGTACAAGATTGGTTGGGGTCAAACATGAATTTCTGCTCAAAGGACTTCTCACTGCCTGACCGTAACCCTCTGGATTACAGAGTGTGAGCGCATATTGAGAACAAGGTTCGCAAAGTTTGTCATAGCAATATTGAAGAGCTGAAGCCCTCCGTTAACCACGCATGGTCCTGGATGAAGAAAGACTATGTCCATAAAGTGTGTGCGGCCTTTCAACCACGAGGGTGGGAATATCAATTAATAGTATTGTGTAAGCACATAATAAATTATTCGAATAACAATATTTGTCTTATTGCACCCAGGACATCATCTATTCAGGCTTTGAAACTAAAATAACAGAAAGTAACAGAACTTTTGCAAAGCCTAATATTTAGAAAAAGAATATTTATAAAAACTTTTTATTGCATTTGTACACCCATGCATCTTTATATGATTAGGCTTATAAAATAGCAAGTCACTGATATGACTCCTAACTCATTATATATATATATATATATATATATATATATATATATATTCCAAAGCTTAGAGAAAAAAAAGTCTATTGTAATCTATCTATCTTCAAAGATAATTAACATTAGGTTATATATGCACTTTTCTCTATCAGTGAACAAAAAAAAAAAAAAAAAAAAAAAAGAAAAAAAAAAAAAAGATTTATCCTTTTATCTTCAAGAAGCAAAAATAGAAACATTGACCACAAATTATATTAGAAAATTCTGCTTGAGAAAATATCACAATAGTAATAAAAAATAAATTTAAAATTAAGTTTTTAAGATGTATATACAACTAATTCAGTCTGAAAATAAAATTCCAGAAACTAAGAATATTCCAAAGTGGTAAAAATATTGGAAATTTTATTTTTCAATTTACAATTAAAGAACTGACAAAATCAGAGATAATAAATCCTAGTTAAACAAGTTAGTTTATGATAGTATTTAATGTCTTCAATATTGTTGCCTGGAGACAAAAATCTGTGCAAGTCGAATTTAGAGAACCACTGATGACCTTGTCTGTCCTCAATATTTCTATTAAGGTAAATCAATAAAAATTAAAGACAATGTACAGATCCCTTCTCAAACCTTACCTTGAAAAGAAGAAAAATGCATATAATATTAAAAAAAATATGTAGAAATAGTTTTACAGTTTGTATTTTTTTTAAACACTGACTTGAAAATACATTAAATAGAAAAAGAGCTATGAAATTTAATACTTGTTAAACTATCATACCTTGAAATCTACTTTTATCATGCCATCAAACTTGATAAACTTTGTTTACTAGTTTAAATATGTTTATATAAATAGCTATCTCAACTTTTTTTTTTTTTACTTTCATTAACATTTTAAATAATGTTTTAGGTCTTCAAGCCAGTTACTTAATATCTTAAACATTTGATAAAGACCAGAGAATTTGAAGGATGGGGAGCTGAAAATACCAGTTTGAATAAAAACCATGCCATTCTCTGGTTATATTAAAATTAGTTTTTGATTTCACTTAATCATATGGTTTTTATATAAACAAATGGTATATTAAAAAGTACTTAAATGATAAAAGCCCACTCTAAACTCAAAACAAAATTACAAACATTAAATACACTTAGAGAAATAAACTAACATCTATTTTCAATTATGTAACAGAAGCATGCTTTATTCTACAGCAGTATTGACACGTATACAAATTGTATTATTTTGTAAGAGGTAAAAGTAGAAACAATTACTAACTATACAATACAGGAAAAAGTCATTTTTGTTGCTTTACTACAGGACTGTAAATTAATTTGGATCATGCAAAGGTGACTGTGATTGTAAACTGGTGAATATAGATATATGTGATGGGGTGATCCATGAAATAAAGAACTGAAAAGACATTCCTTGTGAAAATAAAACAAAAAAAAAAAAATTTCTATAAACAAATGATTAGTAGGCATGTGACAAGAAACTAAAAATGAAAAAAAAAAATGCTGAAATGTTTTTCAGCTAATTAGCAAAATGACAATGTAGCAGTAGCAATGACAGCAGTAGTTGAATAACTGAGTACAGAAAAAATGATATTCAAGTATGTATGTATATATATATTTGTATGTGTGATAATTATCAGAAACTGAATTTCAAGTACATATCTAGATCATATATATATATATATATATATATATATATATATAAAATAAAATAAACTAAAATAGTTTTTGTTCTCCTTTTTGAAACCAAATGATATCACACGATATACTCAACAACAATAACAACAACAACAACAACAACAGACGAAGAAGAGAGAGAGAGCATCCTCAAAAGAGTCTGTGTTTGCATTGAGGATCCAAGCAAGTTTGATTTGAGAAAGAGGGGCTAGTTTTTGTTTTTTTTTTCTTTTCGTTTGCTGGGTCAAGTCACTGTTCACTTACCTCAACACTAGGCTTCACTCGAGGGGACTGAAAAATGAGCCATAATGGAAAAACAGGTCAGTAAAACAAGCAGTAGAGGGAAGGAAAGTAGGAGGGAAGTATGTATGGAAGAACATAAGGGATAAATACTTATGTTCAATAATTCATGTACATGTATTTATTAATTTGTATGCTTGTGTGTGTGAGTGAGGTGTCAAGCAGATAATGTTGCTTTAAAGTGCACCAATCTTTCTAAGTTGATGTAATCTGTGACTAGGTTGTGTTTATTCACAAATTAAAAAGAACAATATATAGGTAACTGAAAGTAGAGTCTTTTTTTGATCAATTTGCTTTTTTATGGCTTGTCAAATCTTTGCAGGTTATTTAAAGCCAGTAAGAATTTTTTTTAGAGCTAATAATGATTTACTGATACAAGTCCTACTAATTAACTCATAAATGGGGGAGAAGAGATGGATTCATACCTTTCCCAAGGGTATTTGTGCATAAGTGAATATAACGAACCCAATTGGAATTGGAACTCGGCTCTCCGATTTCCATTTCTGAGCTGTTATCCATTACACCATCTGCACATCCAAGCTTACAGCACCTGGTATTCCCAAGCGGTTATCCATCCAGGTACTGACCAGGCTCGATGTTTCTTAACTTCGGTGATCTTATGAGAACCGGTGTTTCAAAATGTTATGCCTGTAAGCCTAACTGAAAGTAGAGTAAGGAGATGTAGAATGGCATGTGAGCTTGTTTACTGAATTTTGCAATTTCAGTGACAAAGGGGATATAACTATGGTAGTCTTTATCTTTTACACTTGCAGAGAAAAGCCTCCAGAGGAAAAAAAAATAGACATTAAAAATAGATATAGTTTAGAAAGAGTGTAAGCTTTTAAAAGGTATAGAAGATTTTGTCTTGCATTGCTAATAGGCCAACAGAATTATTTTCTAAAATCTTTTGTGATTTCCCTACTGTTTCAGGTACAAAAACAGTAAAGTACATGAATATTTAATTACCTAAAAAAATTTAAGTAATAATCAGTGAAAAGTGCAGAAGTTTCTCAATTAAAAGAACAAAATATTTGCCTTAAACAGTCTAATACAGAATGAATATAAATTAGAAACATATTGTGCAATTGTGCTATCACTAAAACAGCTCATACATTTTTAATGTTTCATAAATTTATAAAAAGGTACAGGTATATTCACATGAATTAATATGCAAAACTTTATTTTAATAATTTTATACATTATTGAGAACTAATTTTTAACATAGACACTACAAAATATTAAAAGTAGGAGCTGCTTAAAAGGAAAACAAGTTATGTTACAAAATTTACCATGTGCAAAGTGATGTTTTTGCCAAAGAGCAGTTTAAGATAGCTAATTTAAAATAAGCCACATTAATCAACAGTAATATTAAAAAATAAACCTGTTGTGATAAATATGGAACATATTTTCCTTTTAACCAGGAAAAAAAAGCACAAAGAGAGACTGAAGCCAAGCTGAAATGACACACATCAGAAAAATAAAAATGACTTTAAAAAATAGTATAAATAAAAAAAATAGATATACAAAAATAAAAATCATCCATTAAGCGAAATCTTACAAAGTAAATTCCTTCAGGAGGTTTGACTTTTAGTCACAAGTTATATTCCATGCTTTTGTATACAGCACTTTTTGTGCAAGGTGAATTCAAGGTGCATCTGTGCTTATTTTCAGTTACATACAACTAGATCTCTATTGGAAATAATCATTTGAATATTTGTTGATTGTACATGCTTAATTAAACTTTACATAATCAACAAATACAAAAATAAGTTGTATTGAGAGGAACAAAAACAAAGTTTCTTTAATCAAAATTCTAAACTAGATAAATTCAATCCCATCAAGAATAAAAAAGCTCCTAAAGCATAGTAATGAAATACAGCCTTTATGCTTTTTGTTAAGCGATACTTAAACACTAAATATATCCTGTAAGCTTTTACAAAAAGATCTACAATGCTAGGAAATTCATCAAATAAGAGCCTTTTTTTCAATTTGAAACAAGTAGAAAAATAAAAAGAGAAATGAAAACAAGTGTCATTTAAAGATGATAAAAACTCTTTAAAAGTTTTCAAATATATATGGCTTGTAGAGTGACACTGACTTGCTAACATAACTTCAGATATTTTCATTCCAATTACAGAGAAAACAACAACAATCTGCATGCTCAACAGAAAAGTTCAAATATATTTAAAGCATAAGTATAATGAGGCAAATGCCTCATTATACTTCTACTGAATTGCTATGATGTACACACAGCCAGCATTACATTTTATTAAATAGCAAAGTGACACTACTCTCCTTAAATAAATTCTTCAAATAATTTACATAAAGTTATTTTAATTCAACAAATCTCTGCAATACATGTAGTAGTTTAAATTTGTTTTCTTTTCTACTTCCACTTAAAAAGTTATGATTTCCTTTACAAAAAGGATATCAGTGGATTTGAACTTTCAACACCAAATGAGTAGGACATTCTGTTATGAACAATTCATAACAAAGGTTAAAAATATATTTATTTTTTTGATTATATATATTTGTTTTATCACATTAAACTAAACATAGTAGACTATAATCATAATTTAAAAATATTCTTCATTTCTTGAGGGAAAAAAATAAAAAAAATTACATTTACACAAAACATAGTTGACATAACAGATTTCAAATTAAAAAGTAATTATTCTTGATGACTGTTTCATTGAACAAACAAATTAGCATGATCCGTTAAATAATAATCATAAATCAAGAGAACATCATATAATAAATGCAAAATTCAAATACAATACACACACAAAATCTACCAATATTGAAACATATTATATATCTTGCTATATCAGTAAATCTGTATACTACTAATAAAAATGTATTTATGTTAAACAATGTAATCTCCTTCCATGTAAATGCACTTAATTCAGTGAAAATTTCATATAAAAATTAAGCTTGTGTCAGACTATGGATTTGTTGCAATATATATATACATATACACAGACAAGCTGTGGTGTAGATAGTGTTTTTGCCGTCCCTCCACCAGAAGGAAGATAATATTACAAAGCACCTTAAACATTTAAAGATTTCATAAATTATATATATATATATATATATATATATATATATATATATATATCTCAAGTATGTGGTGCAGTTCAATTTAGATTACATGAATTATTCATACAAAAAACAGATATAGAAGTAAATGATATAAATGGCGAGAATACATCTTCGCAAACAAATTTAATAAAGTACATTAACCCCGAACATGTAGATGAATGTTATGATCCCTGTTTATAAATTCCAGTTGCATACAGACATCATCAGGTATGGAAATAGATTGGTTTTTGTTTTTTACTTCCTGGTAATAACAGGACAATGAAAAAATAGATGTAATCCGAAAAATGTTTTTAGAAATATGTTATTGTTAATTGTAAGAAATTTTTTTGGAGCATGTGGTCACAATGCTGAAGTTAAATTTTAAAATTTTAAGATTGTGTGTTTTTGTACTAATATGGTACATTTTTCATATATATATATATATATATACACATGTACACACACACGTATACATGTCTATATACTTCAACATGGTAATTTTCTTTCTGTTTTTAATAAGGATACTAAGAAACTTGTCCGTAAGTACAAAAGGATCCTATTAAAAATAAGTAGACAAAACTTATCTAAATTATTTAATGAGACATGTGTTAATGAAAATATGCTGCCTATATATATATATATATATATATAATGCTTTAGTCAGTAGCTTTTCTGCACAATTTTCTACATTGTAATGGAACAATTGTACTGTTGATTAGTTAACTGCATAGACAATGGTACATTTTCAAGACATCCTCCATAAAATGAAATCATTTGAATTTGTTTTAGATATAGCTTAAAGCAGCCATTCTCATGACACAGAAATAGAAAAAGAATCACTTTGAATAGAGGAAATCTAAACAACACACTGATGTTAACAGTGCCATAAGGGTGTGCTGAAAAGATCTCTACCTTAAAAAAAAAAAAAAAAAATTCTAATATTTGATAAATAGGTCAAGCCAAAATCTTTTCAGTATTCTTTCATCATATTCAGTTAAATCATTTAACTTTCAAATTTTGGTAAACTAATGAATTTGAAAAAGTTATCGTACAGGACACAAGTCAGATAGTGATAAATTATATTTGTATAAATAACCGATATAATTTTATATGCCTTACTATTCAAACCAGCATGTTCATCTTGATTGTCATGTTCACAACATTTCAGCTGTTGTACTCTCTAGCCTTCTGTAACTGTCAATTCACTAGATAGAATGTGTGAAAACACATTCAATACATTGACTTCATCAGCCACCAACTAGGGGAGGTAACACAGTTTCAGTGGTTAAGACAGTACTGCCACCCCTGGTGCCATCAGCAGCTTTTGCCACTGGACAGAGTGTTGTTTTTGTATACATGTCAGTCTCTTGTGATTTCTTTTTACAACTGCAACTGAAATTTTCTATGTTGTGTTAAAATACACAATGCACTTATAGCAACCATTATCAATGACATAGAATGGAAGGTAAACAGATGTGTTTCACATCGGAAGTATTGCGTTACAAGCATGATTTTATTTGACTTTATTTTAGATCATGACCAAATCCAACTCGATGCCTGTTGAGCTGTGATCTGGAGATGATGTGAAGCACGCTTCAAGTTCCAACTATTGAT
Organism: Acanthosepion lycidas; assembly: GCA_963932145.1. Classification (NCBI taxonomy): domain Eukaryota; kingdom Metazoa; phylum Mollusca; class Cephalopoda; order Sepiida; family Sepiidae; genus Acanthosepion; species Acanthosepion lycidas. Next base: position 55,848,377 of record OZ010584.1, read on the forward strand.
ACCCCCCTTCAAAAGGAAGGAAACGATTGACCGTCCAAGGAATCCACAGTACCTGACCCCAATAGGTAGCACATGACATATCCATCCCTTTTCCACACAGATGGTTTGTAGCAGTTATTCTTTCATTTGAATGTCTACTCCCTGTTCTCCCACAGTAATGATAATTCTACAAGGACACATTTCTTTGAATCAGACCATGCTACAATGTGTCTGTCTAAATCATGTGTATCAGAAATTACAGAGGTGTTCTAAGATCAACTAACTCCCTCCAATCACAGGCTCCACTCAGTAGTGTCATGTCGGGAGTTATTTGGGTCTTTTGCACAGGGCATTCACTTTCCTTGTGAAAATGGATCTTAGGTTCTCTGGCCGTTACAGGTTGTTTGCTTCACACTGTGTACTGACTAAGTTCATGACCACTTCCAGTACTTTGTTATGCTGCCACATATATATCTGCAGTGACTATGGGCATGCAGAAAGCACATGATGTAAAGTGCATTGATCACTTTGACGGAATGTACATAAATCAGTGTCAGTGTACTCCCACAGCTTGAGGTTGGTTGCATTTGGTAGATCATAGGATGATCCATAGCAATCAGGGTATTTCATGATATCTTCATTGGATCAATATCAATGTCATCCAAGTACATTGTTTGGACTGAGAAACAGCAGTAGCTGTTCGCTGCTCTTCCTTGAAATTCCCGACTTCATCAATCACCATGTCTTGTTTACCCTTTGGACCCTGTTTGGAGAAAATCTTGTTGCTCGTGCTGACCAGGCCAGCTCAATTGGTTTGGTTCACCTCCATAATCTCCTTGGTTTGCAGGCTGGATTCTGCTTTTTGGTGACTTCTACTGTCGACCATTTGGTGCCAGTTTTTATATCTGGCCATAACCTGAGGACGAACTCATTGGCCGAGTCCCTCATCATATGAAGGTGCACCTTCTTGAACTCCTCCACCAATGAGGAGATGGGAAGTTGTAGGTTTCCAGCATTGCTATAGATTCCCACCATGGAGAAGCAGGTGGGGAGGAAACTCCAAGCCACTTACGTAGATAATTGTTGATACACTGCTGCATCTGCTGAATGTGAGAGAGTAATATCATATATCTGCAAAGGCCACAGAAACTGGGGCAGCAAAACATGTTGGTAGCACCAAGCCTTCATTTTGCCAGAGAGATGGGTTCTGTCAATGGATTCAAGTCCATCTAGTGCCACTTTCTGCACCTCTTTTCCTTGGTGCTGATCAGTTAGTTGAATTTCATACAGCCATCCAAAGTGCTTCACTGGCTTCTCTATGATTGTCGGGATCATGTCACTCACAATACAGAAGTAAATCTCCCTGACAGAACCTCTGACTAATAAGAAGCTCTAGCTTTTCTTGGGCTTAGCCTTTATTCTTAAACACATGAAGAGCTTATGGTAGCACTTTTGCAGTTCATCAGTTCATGGGGAAATCATACACACCATGATGCTAACTTGAGGGCTTACCACTTGGTGTAGTTACCAACAGTGAAATGCATAAATGTTGCTCTGAAATATTTCATTATTACTTCCCCTAACTTACTAGGGAAATTGAAAAGGACATTCGAATTAACATGAGGAACTGATCTATATGCATTTGCAAGATCAAACCAAATCACATGAAGTTCAGTTTTATTTTGTTTGGCTGATAGTTCCAAAGCATGTGTGAATGCTCCAGACATCTGTGGAAGCCAGTTATGCCAGCCTTCTGGACAGTTGTGTTTATGTCATGGTTACCTAGTAGGATGTCTGTCATACAATGAGGAAGGACCCCAAAAAACATTTTCCCCTCTACATTCAAGAGAGTGGGGCAGAAATCTGCAATGTCTTTTGCATTCTTTTCCTGAGGTATCTAAATGCCATCTGCCAGGCACCATTCTTGTGATACAATACTGCTGGAGGAGGATGGTGAGTTGCTTGAGGATGTTTAGACAATTCTTATGTAAGATGTAGGATATTTCAGGTGCACAATAGACATGGGAATTGTGAACTAATTCCTGAATTTCCCTCAGCTTTAGTCTGCTGTCATTAAACATGACCTTTGGATCTTGGGGCCTAGGAAGGTCATTCATAGGAGGGATTGGAATATCTTTCCAAGCATCAGAATACATTATTCTCATGTGGGTCTCGAGTTCCTCCTGTGGCATGTTGAGTTTGCCACTCAGTCTTGGTGAACAGCTTTTTAAGAAAAGTGTAAGGATTTTTGTAAAACGATCCCCAAGACTGTCACTTTTTCTTCCGGTGTTTTCTTTGGTTCTCAGCTCTAGAAATCACTAAGATCCTTTCTTTAATATGCTTAAGCATGTCTTTAAGGCTTGCCCTCTCATGAAATAAAGCTTCTTTGAGTTGGCCCTTCACAACTCTCTGCTCTTAGTTTACCCTTCTGAATCTGTCGTCTATTTGGTCACTTCTCTTCTTTCCCATCTCCTCTTGTAGTTGCCACACCAAACCATACATGACAAACTGTGCACAACTCTGCAGAAAGTCTGATGGCTAATGAGTCCCTTTAGATGTTTGGTAAGTCCTAATGAGAGTTCCTGATCAAGATTCAACCAAGTAAGCTCTCCGATTGCTTTGGGCCACTGGATTCTTGGCTTGCTTGGAATTTCTCTTGAGTGTTGATGTTCAGCAATGAGATCCTAAGTTTGATTCAAAATCCTGAAAAGGTTACCGAATACAACAGATACCTAATGAAAGCCAGAGGTTACAATACTTGTAATGTTGTAAGTATATTAACTAAGATGCACAAGTTGGTCCAATTAGTAAACTATATATGTATGATAATTCATAATCTAAAAAAATCTGATAAGGTGATAACAATTAACACCTGATTGCATTTGCTTGCTTGGTAAGGATTACATTGATGCTACAATTACCAGTAAGTAAATAAAAATTTAATTTAACATCCCATATATCATCAAATATAGGTTTTTGTTTCATGAACAGTACAAGTGTTTTTTTGTCATTCAATAGTAGTAGTTGCTCAATATAAGTCACATTCAATAATAATTTACATATAGAGAGATTACACTGGCAAACTTTTGATAGGTTGAACTGATCAAAATAGAAATCTACTAAGCTTATCAGTACAAACAAAGAATAATCAACTGTAGATAAATTGTCACTGAGACAATAACAAATAGCATCAGTGTATGATCAATAATTTATATCAGATCAAATTAAAAGATTAGAAGTTAGTGTTTTAAAGAACAAATTTAGTAAATATATTAATGAACATGAATAGAATAAAAAGTCCTCTATTGTATAAATTATATAGCAGTTAAACATTTTATTTGCTTTAGACAAATTTATGCTGTTGCAAAAAATATACCAGGTGGACATGACAAAATATTTATTTTAGGTACCTCCACTAATTTGGTATACATAAGGTTTAAAATGAATTTTTAAAAATGAAAAAAAAAAAAACAAAAACAAAACAAACTTTAAGCTTTCATGTTTGCTTTAATTGAAAGCTACAAGATTTAAAATTTACTATTTCCAGTAAGCAAAATACTGTGGTGTATTTCACACAGAAATGATATTGATCAGAGTCGATTTCTTTTTCCAGTAAAATCGATCAAAACAGCCATTTTTGTCACATCTATAAACAAAAGTTAATTCTCAGTTTTAAAATTCTTGCAAAAATAAAATATATATTTCTGAAATGTTATTGGAGGAAAATTAGCAAATCTGATCTGAAACATATTACTTATCGCATAAAAATGTTGTATACAAACATTTCTTATCTTCTTTTTCTGACATATTAATTGATTTATGGATAGCCGAATGACAGCTGACGGTGTTTGTAGTTAAGTATGGTGAAGCAGATGATAAAGTTTGAGGGTTTTTTTATTTTTTCGCCATAAAGGGGGGGGGTGGCAACCCTTAAAACACATTATCTTTTTTAAAAAATTGATAAATGATTTCTTCATTTTTGAAGAAGTCCTGAAAATTTCATTAAAATCCAACAATCATATGAAAACTGTTTTCATCATGGTATGCTAACTTTTTTTTTAGCGTTTTTCATTTAGATAAACCACTGTATAAAATGCAAAAATAAATATTTAAATAAAAAATTCTCAAAAGAAGTGCAGAGGTAGTCCACAAGTTGATCGATTATTGTACAGTTTTATTTTTCTAACTGTATTATTGAAAGACAGCAACAATTATTTTATGGAACATATGAGTGGCTTACAAAAACAAAATGAAGCAGTAAGAATGGCTTTAAAATAGTCCTAAGCAACCATGAAACAAAAACTCAAACATAGAAGCCATGAATAAAATTAGTTAATTCAAGAAAATACCAAGATTACAAAACTCTTTTATAGAATCTTTTAAATGCTAAAGTAATCATCTAAATACTTAAATCATCATAGTTCCATCAATAACAAATTAACAGTGATAAAAAATCTGCTGTTATTTTTCATATAATATTAATATATGTAAGAGTAAACAAGAAATAATTTTCAACTGGTTAAATACTTATTTTAATTACAAATAAAATATTCCTATAATAATCAGTTATTTTTAGTAAAAGAAATAATTTAAAAAATGCTGTATCAGCATTTTTTAAATAAATTAAACTTTTGTTTGAAAGCTGGTCAAATTTTGTTATTTGCACAAAAATGCACCCATCTGAAAAGAATTTACACTAACCTGATTAACAGTCAAAGTATATAAATTTCAAACTGTTTATCAAAATATTAGATAAGTTTCTATAAAACTTGAAACAAAAATTTGTCAAAAGTAATCCTTGCCACCCCATCTTTTTAGAACATACTGACAAAGTGATACATAATACTTGAAAATACTTTTTATGATTGATTTAGCAGTTTGTAATTGGAAAGAAAGCACATCACATTTAATTCTATAACAAATAATTGTGTTTCTTACAAGAAAAAAAAATGGCAGTGCATGATCTAAAATTCAGTAGAAATAAGTTTCAGTAAAATTATTATGGTAAATGGTTATGTGATTTTAAAACAGGTCAGTTATTTGCTGTTATCAGTTAATTCCTGCTAATTTCCCTCTGAAAGTTCTCCACTGCTTTAACTAGGTATTGAACTCATACTCTTTGGGTCCTGTTACTGAATCTAACCAACACCTTTATCCACTGTGCCATGTGTCCTTGAGGACATCTGTGTATGAATTTCTGGGTATTATAAACCTAATGTCTTCAGCAACCATTTTCACCAGTGCTCATATGCAATTTTGCTGTTATCATTGCATGATTTTACCAGAGCTCATATTGCAACTTTGTTGTTATCATTGCTTTTCTCTGGCACTCCTTATTACTGGTTCCCATATTGTATTTATTTCTATGCTTGGTTGGCTCAGGAGATTTTTGTGGCCTAGCAAATGTGCTGATTCCTTAAGTTTACGAATTTAAAAAATTCGTAAATTTAAGGAATCAGCAGAAATTCATTTACATATAGAGAGATTACACTGGCAAACTTTTGATAGGTTGAACTGATCAAAATAGAAATCTACTAAGCTTATCAGTACAAACAAAGAATAATCAACTGTAGATAAAACAGTGAGGGAAATAAAGGTTCAAAATTCCAACCACTTGAAGAAGGCCAGAGCGTACAACGGCTGAAACGTTGTGATAAATATGGCAACAAAGATGAGGACAATAGTCCGAATAATGTAAATATGGTCAACCCCTATTGATTTACTTAATGTTATGTTTTGCATGTGGCACTACTTAGTAATAGTTGTCAACCATAGAAGTATAACAACCAAGATGTGCAAGTTGGTCCAAATAGTAAGACAATATGATAATAAATTCTGATTAAGTGATAACAATTCAAACAATTGTTAACATCTGACTACAATCTTCATTTTCTTGTTTAGTAAGGATTACATTACTGCTACAATTATCAGTAAGTAAATAAAATTTAATTTAACATCCCATATATCAGCAGTTATAATAGTTTTTGTTTCATGAACAGTACAAGTGGTTCATTGTCATTCTACAGAGCCAGTTACTCCATGCTGAGGCACCAAGAAGTAAATTGCTTACTTTACATTTTGAATTTTTTTCAATAAAAAAAAGAAATCATCACCCAAAATTAACTCTGATGATTTAAAAAAAAAAAAAATTCAAATATTCAAATTTAATATTATTCAGCAAATTTTTAGTTTTAATTTTCAACAAATGCTTCTTTTTTTTTGACATAAAAATGTATGAAGATCCTAATAAATATCAACACCTTAAATTGAAATTCTATCAAAGATAGAAACCCCCACCCCCAACTAAATGCAACCCTAAAATAAAAAGAAAATGTTTTCTGATCTTGTACTTGGTTGATAACTAGATTTAATAAGATTAATTCAATATTAGTTCAGTTGCTGGGTTATCAATTACGATAAAATTACTGGTAGATATATATGTAGACCCATGCCTTGTGAACTGGGGAAACAGGAAGCAGCACTCTAGTCGCTGCAGCTGAAACAACATACAAGGCACAACTCAATCTCCAGAGACTAATGGCTGCCTTATTCAAATCCAGTTAATCAATATTTGCTGTTGATAGTTAGAAAGAGACCCAAAAGATGATAAATAAAACTTTACAGAAAATATGAAATTTTAGCAATAGCTCATCTCATAAATGCATATAGAAACATGTTAGAGAAATCAAAGCAAGAACCCATAAAACTTAGTTGATAGGAATATTCTGAATTTAGCATAGACATAATAAAATATCAGAAACTGTATCTTTGCTTTCTTCAGAATTATTGAAATTTTAGTTTTATCTAGTAATGACCAGATAAATCCTATAAGATAATGTCAGACATTAAAATAATTTACCATGTTTTAAATTGATTATTATTATATTAGCATATGAATAGTTCTGAGACTAGTTTTGTTCTTGATGTATATCTAAGTTAACTCCAGCTATGGGCCAAGTAGGGAAAACTGGGTTCTCTAGCTTTGGTTGGCAGACAACCAGTCTAAGAGAAAGACAACTTCAAATTCAAAATTGGAGAAGGCAAAGGAAAATCATTCCATTATGTTAAGAAGCCACGTTAATTCAATGATAATAAAGAAATGATCTGTGGTGAGTCATGATCACCTACATTCAGAAGGGGCACAGCATAACAAAAAAATTCTTCTAAGTAAAAATAAATATTGAAAACTGAACTATCAGTTATTATTATATAATCTAAAAAGATACTGGACTGGATCATGAATATGTATTTCATTTTTTTTATTAATAAAAGAATGAGATATATATTATAAAATTCATATTAAATATTGAATGAAAATAAATGCAAAATTTGTTTACAAAAAAAAAAACAAGTGACATTATTTTCTTGAAATAGAAGATATTCCATCAAACTTTTTCCTCGCAGTTCAGAAAATACAGAAAAATAGATAAAAACAGTTACAATCCAAATAATTTCTATATCTAAACTAAACGAGTTGGTGAAGACCATGTAATAATTGAGAAAAAATAAAATATTCAAAAACAAAAATATTTTGTAATTTCACTAAAAATGTACTTAAAAAACAAAGCTTGAATCAGAAAAAGTGTTGGTTGTTGTAGTAGTAATAATAATAAAATGTTATAGCTGTTTGATGGCAAAAATTCTTAAGATTAAGGCTTGAAATTTTTTTTATTGGGTTGTTTCTCTACTATTAAGGTATTCTGTGATAAGTAGAAAGAAAAGGCATAATTAGAAGTTAGATAGGAATACTACACGAGACCATGTATTATACAATTTTATAACAGAAAAATAAAGGTTAAGATTTATATATACTATTTGTATGTAAATAACTATTTTTCTCTTTAAATAAAATTTTAAGACACAAAAACATATTACAATAGACAAACCACTTCAATTAAAAATTTAAACAAAGCTAATAAAAGAAATTAATAATAGACAAAGTTGATCAATCTTCACTTGTCTCAGCTCCTATTTAATATAGAAATTCTATTGCTAATATCAGCCCATGTATTGAAATCTAACAAATTTAACTTGCTAGTATAGTGTTTATGATCAGTTTATTAATACTTAGTGTGTAAACGTTATAAAAAGGTAGAAAATTATAAAATATCTTTTACAATAAATTGTTAGTGAAATTTTAAGCAAAAAATATTTTACAAAAGGTTTTCATGGTACACAACTAGAAACTTAAAACACTGTACAAAAACCATATTGCAATTAGATTTTGACATGATTTTTAGTATAATTTATGAGGTGTGTATAAAAAGTTCTCTACAGCCTTTTTGAAAACTAGAGATTGAATATCTATTAGACATCTAACAATTTAAAACAAATTCTAATATACAAATAAATACATATCAATGACATCTATTATTACTTTTTCCCAATATCTATTGGTATTATAATGCTGTGTATAACAATAATTATAAACAACAAAGTATCATCATTATCCTAAAGCAACAGACAACTTTATACCTTATGTGATCAATATGGCAGCCATGCTTTTATTATCCTTTTTTTAATATAGATCTGAATTGCTAAATTTGATCAAGTTTGACCAGATTTCAAGCTTTGAAACTGTTTGAAGATTAGTTATTTGTTGTGTAAGTAAAAAAAAAATCAAAAATAAAGAGACAAAATGCTGATCTGTGTATAAAAAATAAAATGTATACAATTAAAAACAAAAAAAAAATTACAGTTAAATATTTGTTTCTTGCCTAATAAATGGTTATAAAAATAAGATACATTTTTATATTTAACAAATTGTTTGTGAAGGCAACAGGATAAAAGAGTGTTTACTGCATTCTCAACATTATCACAGCCAAAAGCAATCAGGGTGAATAATTTGTAAGCAATTATTTAGGAAACACTCTCCATGGCAGTTGTATTTTGTTTGAAAAATAGTTAAAAAAAAAAAAATAAATAAATAAAATAAAAATAATATATATATATATAATTCTTTTGTTTTTGTTTTAATAAGAAATATTTTACTGACAAGCCAATTTTTACTTTCAAAGTGTATTTTCTTGAAATTGTATTTTTAGGAAAAAATAGACATTTATCAAGAAACACATGAAGTAATTCTATATTAAAATATCAGTTAAGAAAATTATGAACAAACCCTAGATCATATATATATATATATATATATATATATATAAAAATGAAAAATATGGCCCATCAGGATGTATCTTAATAAAGCAAAAATGTTTTTAATTTTTTAATTCAATAATATATTGAATTAAAGCAAAGTACTGAAAAAAAAATTAAATGTTTTACAGTTAAAGAAACATTCCAAAGAAATGCTAATAAAAAATAAATAGACCTTTATCAAGTCAATAAAGGCTACCCAAAATTTTGATTAATTGGGTAAAACTGTACATAAAAAAAAACAAATAAAGTTTTAAAGTTTTTTCAAGTGAAAAAAATTATAAAAATGATAAATGGAATATAAGGAAAAATTATCAAAAAATTTCTAAAGTGAATCTTTCGTTGATTAATAATTTAAAAATAGAAAGTCAAATTGGCTATGAAATAAGCAAAATATATACAAGTACATCTATGTTCATACATATCCCTGATGATTATATCTTTCTAAAAAGACAACTACTATCCTTTCATCTTTTATATGGTGTAGAGGCAAAAATCAAGTTGCAGGTATCTCAAAAGCGAACCTATTTTCAAGAACAAATTAATCAACATATAAGATAAAAAACAAGTATTCACATTGTATCATAATTTACAGAAACAAATAAAATTAAAAAAAAAAACACTATCTTATATATCTAGTGTCTTTTAATCTGCTTTTACATATTTAATATACATGCAAAATATATAATAAAATAAGCTTATATATATATATATATATATTTTTAAAAAAATGAAAAATATTAATATTTTAATATAAATCACATAATTCAATTAGTCTAATTATAACAATTTATAATGGATTTTCTCAATGTCCTTTCAAATATTTTGAATGTAAAGGTTTTGACAGTAGTGGAAACAAATCAAATTGTAAATTTATTTTAAATAATCAAAACTAAAAGCTGTTTTGTAATATTTAAAGAAATATTAAACATAATTGAATGCTACTTACTGTAAAAGCTAAAACTATTAATGAATTCTGAGTAAGACCTTGTAAACAAACTGAATGGTAAGAAAGTTTATTTTGATCATAGGATAATACTGATTTTGACATTTTTATCAATAAAAATTATTAATAACAATTAAGAACTGAATTTTACAAAATCTGTATTAAAAACAGGAGATATGGAATTAGTGATTTACCAAGTAGATATTTAATACAGATATTCTAATTTTAATGCATACAAATATTCATTTGTTATAATTTAAAGAACAAATAAGAACTATTTCAAAACTGATTTAAACACTAAAAACTTGTAAGAACTTTAATTTTTCCAAAATATTTTAGTAACTCATGTTATACATAAATATAATTTATATAAAAATATATTCCATTTCATACTTTTAACACTTGAATATATTCATATTTCAAGATAAAAAGAAAATGCTAAATGAAATATCAATTTTAAACAAAGCATCAATCTACTTAGTATGCCATTTTTCATCAGCAGTTTTTCCATAACAATTACACAGATATGATTAAATCTTTTTACACTACTACTACTACTATTATTATTATTATTATTATTATCATCCTACATTAGTCATACTTTGTATTTATAAATTACAATCACATTCATTTATACTGTTAAAGTATTTGGTTGAAAGGAAAACTCTTGCAGTTTCTAAATAAATTTAATGTTCTACAAACTGCAAGAAATTTCCTTCCAATCAGATACATTTCTAAAAAAAAAAAATTGAATATTTAAATTAAATTTTAAAAATTAGGTACAGAAGTAGATGTGCTTGTATTATAATATCAAGCATAAATGCAGAGATGAAGGTTTTATTAACTAAAAGTTATTTATGAAAAGTTTCTGATTTTAAAAAAATGACTAGTAAGAAATAGTATATACAAAACAGAATACAGTACTAAATTGCAATTTATATTGTTGCCAGGAGAGGACCATGTGTTGGAATTTGACCAAATGCCTCCTCCTAGGTTTGCATAAAAAATTATAGGAAAATCTTTACAATGACTCCAATCACAGATTATGAGATTATAAAAGTAATTTTCTTAAGATTAATAAAAGAAGATACTGTAAATCATTCTGAAAAGACAGTAATAGGATGTTTCACTTTCAGTAACATCTTTTCTTTTGAACATTATAATAAAAATAATAGAAAGAGTCCTTCAGTAATTGATTCAAGTCATATTATAATAATGAAGACAGTCTACCAAATATTGGCTTTGAAACAGTTTTAGAAATTTTATATACCTTTGTCCAATAGAATCAACAAAGTATATTCAAGTGTAATAAAAAGTATGTTATTGAAATATGAAAATTTAAGATGATTAGTAATAAACAAATGACAATTTTGTGGATGTAACTAAAAGGAAATTCTTATTTTCTTTTAAGTTAATTTTTATCTTTAGCAAGAAAATTGCTAATAAATTTTTACAGTTTGTTTTATTTAAATTATTTCCAAGTTTTAGATCCATTTGTTTGATAAATATATAAGCATAAGTATTTAAAGTAGACTTCTTTATCATATGCAAAAATTGTTTTATGTTTTGAAGAATATAATTTTGTAAATAAAATGTGTAGAATAAAGCAGTACTTACTAATATTTTTTTCAAAATTTCTATAGTGGACTTGTTAGATATTTTAAAATATAACCATGTACCAGTTTTAGTTTAAGCTAAGTAAATCAAATAAAAAATAATTTGAAATGTTTTAGTTTATGAATGTAACAGGCTTTATACCAGGAAACCCGATACTGACCAAAGAATGTATCATTTTAAATTTGTTCTGCAAACTAAAATGAAGTTTACATTTTTATGAGTTTTCCTTCTTCATAAATTTTTTAGAACAGCTTTTTGATCATTTCCAGTCAACATTTTCTTGCAGAATATTTGGTGATAGAATAGGATAACAGTGGCAATTATTGGGTAGTGAAAGAGGAATGAAAAACATTAAAAAGTGATCAATGACAACATTCTAGAAGGAACATGTCCAAAAAAACATCTCTTTACTTAGAAGTCAATCAGAGAATGTATGGATAAAGTCAAATCTGATGATATTATCCAATACAATATATAAATAACAAAAAAAAAATAAAAAGATTTTTTTAAAAGTTGTTTATAGTAGCTTATAAAGTAGAATTACAAAAAGAAAAATAAATTTTAAAAAGGTAAATGCATTTAACAATAAACAAAATAAACAAAAACAAAATACTGCTCATTAGAGTAATTTGATTAATTATGCACATAATTATTTGTAATTATAACTTATCCTAACTTTTTTAAATTAAAGCATTTATAAATTAATTCAGAATCTATTACATGACAAAATAATCTCTAAAATTTCAGGTGAAATAGTGGAGTTAATGTATTAAAAAAAGAGGGGTGGAATGGTCTGAAGTTGAAATTTCAAATTTTAGTGTGTGTATATATATATATATATATATATATATATATATATATATAAACAAACCTCAGAAACTGATAATAAAAAATTACATAACAATTTAATTTTTAAATTCTTGATTTTAAATGGATAAATTAATTTTTAGTCTACAACCATGATAATGCTTTGGAACCGAATTAAATAATATTTAAATAAATTAAGTCTGATATTTTATATATATCTCATTTATCCTTTGAATTATCCCCCAGGATGGTTACATTTTCATTTTATCTATCTTTTACCAAGAATAATAAAAAGGTAGTAACCTTCCAGAAATAGAAATAATACAAAGAGAAAATATAACTTTTTTTTACAAATTTTAGTTTTGTTCGCAATAAGCTATATTAAAAAGCAGCTTCTTAATATTCAATAAATTAACAAGGGAGAATAATGAAAAAAAGAATATAATAGAAATATATTTTTTTAAATTTTCTAGTACTATTGAATGTAATATAATGAAGTAGACAGTCAAGAAAATTTAACTGATATATCAGTTTTGCATACAATTTGAGATAGTATTAAATATGAATAAATTCAAATTCTTAAGAGAATGTACGATTTTCTGGAATACTGACACCTATAGAGCATTCGAATAATTATATTCATTAAGCTAATGAGATAAATAAAATTATCAATCATCTTTAATAAACCTACAGATAACAGAGAGTGATAAAAAGCAAAGAAATTTACATCATGAGGTTGAGGAAAAATTATATAACAGATTTAAAAACCATGTTATAAAACAAATAAATGCTATTATACACTGTCAGATATTATTAAGCAAGTCAATGTTTTCATAAAAAGCTGGATTAACCAACTGATTTTGGTAAAAATTTCCAGGTTCTATTTATGATAAATATACCATGTGAATTTCTGTTCAAAATATCCTTTTATTAAAAATATTTACAATCACTTATTTGGTGGTATGGGTTTTTATTATTCAAACTGAAAGTATTCATTATATTGCAAATAAACATATATCATAATATAATTACTTAGTATTTATCTTAATTTCAGATATATTAAGATTGCTCTGGGTTGTAAGAAAGATATGTCAAAAGAGAAACAAGATATTGTAAAATTGAGTGATGGGAACATAACTTTGAAAATCACAAAAAAGTTGATCAAAGAATGGTCAAAGGAGAAATTGAAAAAACTGGTAAGATAAAAACAAGAAAATATCTGACTTAAAGAATGTTGTGAAAGGATATTTGAGAGTAATTATTAAAAAGGCAAGAAAAGTGGATTGACTAGTAAGAAAATATTGGTACTGTTTATATAAACAAAGAGAAAAAAATGAAGAACATTAGAAAATGGGATAAAGGCATGAAAACAACCAAAAGAAATATTCTCCAGTTTCTTCAGATATTAATCAAAGAGAAAACTTATGGACCATCATTAAGTGATGATGTATAAGAACATAGAAATATTCAAGCAAATAAAATCTCTGCGAAGCAATAAAAACTACTGCAAGTAATATTAAAGTCAAAAGTGTGGAAAAGTTAAAATCAACAAATAAAAGATTGATGCAGGTTACAGAATGTGAAGAAGCCAAGATTAACATGTAAAAATAATAAAATTTATCAATCAAATAGATTTTCATGCCCTATATCTTTGACCCCCAACACCTTAAGAAGAAAAAAAAAAAAAAAAAAAATTTTTTTTTTTTTTTTTGCTTATCTGAGCAATATTGAGTTTAAGCTTATTAGCTTAAACTAAATATATTGCTCAAATAAATATAATCTGAAAAGTTAAACGATGTTGGATAATTAATACCAATTTTGACTTGCATAATAAAATCTGGTATAGTGTACCAATTATGTGATAGTTATTTTTCTCATTTTATAACAGGATCAAAGGGGAGCAACTAGGTCTATACTATTTGTGAAAAGATTAAAAGAAAAAGTACTTGTGTTATATATTTATTTACTGACCAAGCATAGTTTTCTCAATATAAAAATCACTATAGAAGAACATGCTTTCTGATGCTCTAAGGTATAACATGGTAATTGAATTCATATTTTAAACGACTTGAGTACAATAGTACAAGATTAGAATATACTAGACATTTAAATCTGAAAGTGCTGTGAACAGTCAAATCTCTTTTAATGTTTACTTTATAAAAAGTTTTTAAATTAACAGAATATATAGATTGCAAACTAGCAGAAAGAAATAACAATGGAGATTTCACTGCTATTTTTCTTATGTAAATGAAATTGTAGGTGATTGCTGGAAATAAATATGGCAATAAAATAAATGTGAAAATCGTGAATTATCTGAAGTGTATGAAGAGGGTGTAATTTCAGTAAGAGAAAATACATTCCTAAAATTAGTTCTTATAATAAAATTACATGTTCACTATAAAGACATGTCTTATGAATGCCTTTTTTTTTTTTTTTTTTTTTTTTGAATGATCGAAAATTAACATGCTCATAAGAATTCATATACTTTTTGTTACTTGGGTAAAAGTAAAACCATAAATTCATTAACAAAAAAATCTGTTTAACTCTTCTTTTGAAGGTTGGCTTTGGTAAGATGATATCTGAGTACAAATTTAATTTTATTAATAATTATTGTGAGGATTTCATATTTCTTTTTCTAAACTGGTTCTATATTCCTTGTTAAGTTACAACCAGAGAAAATTCTTGCTTGCAATTTATTTCTTTAAAGAGAAAACTAAATTTTTTATGATTAATAATCTGTTCACAAAGCATGGTAAAATGCAATTTGGAGGTTAATTAATCTTTGATAAATAACTGTAAAAAATATTTTCATATCAGAAAGCTTTAATAACACAGAAAATGAGTAATTTAATCATGCAGATGAGAATTAAAATTAACCTTGAAAATAATGCTTAGAAATAGTTATTTTGTTTTGTATTAATACAAAAGAATATGGATTATTATCAATAATTATATTTACAATTTTTTCTTTTTTCACAATCTTGCTCATTATAGTATAACCTTGATTAATCTCCAGAGTATTTAAAAAAAAAAAAAAATAATACACAAATAAATGTAAATACAGTAAAGTTATACAGGTTTAGTAATTCATATTTGGAAAGAATCTTCATTAATACATATATAGTTATAGCATGACATGTGCTGGTGATCAGATCCAGAGTAATCATAAGGGTGTACTAAAAAGTTCTAAGCATACAGTTTTCAGCATCATGTTGGAAATTTATCAATAGAAATAGACTTCATTTTTCTCTTTAGAAAGACAGAATCCAAAATACTTTCTAATAAGCCATATTTTATGTTTTTAATAAAATTGATGACAAGATTTGAAATACTTTTCCAGCATTTACTTGTGAAAATGTTTAAGAAAAAATACATGATGTAAAGTTTTTAATAACATTTTGTGAATTAAGGAGTTTAGTCAATTATTAAATTCATAATCAAAAGCAGATTAAAATGAAAAATAGAAAGCAGTAATTAAATATCTGGAAAATATATTTTTTTCTTTTATAAAGGTTAAGATGAATACCAAAAAATTAGTGAGTTATCATTCTTTAATATAAATATATAAACTAAAAAAAAAAACAAAACATTTTTTGCATGATGTTTTACAGAAAATTAAGAGATTAAAATTTTCCATATTATTCACTCAAACATTTTAAATTTCTTAGTTTTAGTATTGTTCTTGGGAAAAAAATTCTTGTAATCTGACAGAAAACAAAAAAAAATTAAAATTAAAAAAAATATAATTTTGTGTTGACTTATTCATTCATGATAGATATACCTAAACACATAACTTATATAAATATTTATTTAGATTTATTACAGAAATATATTTATAGTAGATTTATTAATATTTTGAGTATATTCTTAACTGTCAATATTATGATTATAATGTTACAAATATGATATACTAAAACACATTAACTCAACAAATTTCACCTGATATAAAGTTTTACAGAAAATTAATGTACTATTACCTAGCTTTTATTTTTTTTTAATCATTTCACCCCAAGCAAGGCAATAAAGCCACTAAGACACAAGGGGTTACTGAGTGTGAGAGAATATGAGAAAAAACAAAAGAACACTATTAAAGAGAGAGAACAATAAAAGAACAGGAATTAAGACAGAAGGTAATGATTGACATTGAATTTAAATTTTTGTAGACAAAATAATCTGAAAAGTTTAATTACTGTGTAATCTAGTATTCCAGTATTTCTAATTAGATGAATAAATGTGAAAAAATATAATGTAAAATGAATCTTGATTTATTTTAAAATCCCATATATATATATATATATATATATATATATATATATATATGTGTGTGTGTGTGTATATATAAAGATTCTACTTTTTATCAATACTGTTAATGATAAATCACTTTTAAGAAAGATTTTTATAATACAAAACAAAAAATTGATATTTGGTTTTAATGTGAAATATTTTGTTCCTAATAAAGAAATAAATACCTTAATTCTTTTAGTGTCATGAATTTTAACAAGAATCAAGTTCAAACTTATGAGCAGTAATCTAAATATTGAAAAAAATCTTTCATACTATTTTGCTCATTGTAGCCAACCTTATTAACAAGCTTTAAGGAATTCTATACTTTTCCTATATGAAATGGAAAATGTACCTTAAAATTCATCAAATTATGATACCTACATTTGGATTTAAAGGATCTGTTAAAGTTTTCCAATTATTTTAAGTTGAAATTGTCAATTATTAAAAAAAATAAATTATTAAAACTTAATTTCTATCATAAAACATATATAAAGTAAGAAGAAAAGCGGAGTATGTATTTTTTTTCATATATTAAAAAAAAGAAAAAAAGTAAATTCTATGATTCTTTTCTAAAAAAAGAAAAGAAAAAAATCCTATAAATAACTTAATATTTCTTCTTTAAAAAAAAAAAAAAAAAAAGCAGTAAGTGGAAATAATGAAAACTTGGATTTAAAAAATTTTTTTTAAAGATTAAATAGTAAATAAATAAGCTTAAACATTCGAACTTCCTAAATCGAGCTCTATTTACCCTCTCGGATGCAAATGCTGCCTGACCCTCCTCAGAGTTCACGTCCATTTCATCATCAGACCATTCCCAAGCGCCATCCTCAGTCTTGTGTAAACGACCGCTAGAGCCAGGAACACGCTTCACCTGAGAATTAGCGTGGATAACACGTAAGTGAAAAATTCAATCTAACATTTATCATACAAAAATAAAATAAAAAACACTCAGCAGGGCAACATCTGAAAACCTAAAAATTAAATAATTAAATTCTGTAAAGAAAAAAAAAATTAAAATAAGTAAATAAAAAAAAAATGTTATTAAAAATATTACATTCTGGTTTCATGTTTTTCAAAAATAAATTTTGATCTTAAGAAAATTATTTTAAAAAAAATTATTTTTAAAATTAATTTTTAGACTTAAAATAATTCAAATTGTATTTATTAACAATAAATTTCTATAAAATACTAGGAGTCATTTGATAGAAATATTAAAATCTAAGTAAAAGCATATTTGAAGAAACAATTATTTTTTTTTTTTTTTTAATAATCAGAATCAGCCCAAGCAAGGTAGTAAAGCCCCTAAAACACAAGGGGTTACAGGGTGTGGAAGAATTAGGAACAGGAACATCAATGAGCAGAAAGAGAAGAGAGCAATCATGTGGGTAGTAGATAGCATTGCATTTAAATTTTTGCACATTAAAGTTGGCTGGAAAGCATGGAGCCAGAAGGCTATTCCACAAGTGAGAAGTGAGAGAAGCCATCGTTAGCATAGAACTTATGGCTACATCTAGTCAGCTCAACTGTAAATTGATAAGATCTCCATGCCAGTTGAATACTGTGCTTAAATTCATAAAGTCTAGGTACCATAGTGAAGAGCTCATTCGAACAATTACCATGAAAGTATTTATAGAAAAGACAGAGAGGCAACCTTACGGCAGTGGGAAAGTGACAGGAGCTGAGCTGCCAGATCAAAACCAATAATATTGTAGATTTTTCTTTGGATCATATCAAAGAGCTCAAAGCAAATAGCAGGGGCACCAAACCATATGTGGCAGCAATATTCTAAGCATGGATGAATGGTAGACATAGATATATAAGATAGATTCTGGAGAGAAAAATTGTTTCGCTCAACATAGTGAACAGACTTTCTTAGCTGCTGACCTAGCAGTGGATTAAACATAGTCTTTTTACATCATATCAGCAGAGAACATGAGCCTGAGAAGGCCCAATGAGTCACTTTCCTGGAGGTTAGCATCAGCCACGCTGATGGTGGAAGGCAGCAAGGGGTCTCTCAGATGATTAATGGATAGAAGTTTAGTTTTTGGAGGGTTAGGGTTATACACTATAGTTACTGAAATTTTATGTTTTACTAACAAAAAAAAAAAAGTTTTAATAGAATATAGAAATCATATGGAAAATTCTACAAAATTAAAAATTGAAAGTTTATAAAGTGTACTTTTAAAATAATTTTGATTACAATTAGTATTGTAGTATTTTTTAATTTTGATATCTAATTTACTTTACAGGTAAAAAAATGGATTATGGAAAGAAACATTTTTTGTCCTTTTTAACAGCCATGTTTAATTTAGAAAAATTGATAAGAGGTTTTTCACATAAACATAAAAGGAACAATAAATGAAAATATAAACTTGGAAAATACATAATATATTGCAGTTTCTTCCTTCTTCACAGACTGAAACAAATTCAGTTTTCAAAATATATTTATTGTTGCTATTTAAATAGTTTTTTTTCCCCATAATGCAAAAAAAGTTTCTTCACTCAAGAATGCTAAAATATAATACAATACACAATACATAAATAATCACTTTAAAAAAAAAAGTAATAAAATAAGCTATGAAAATATAAAATAAAAACAAAAATGAAATACTTTTGGAATAGTTCTAATAAAAAACCAATAGGCATAATCATATATGATTTTGAATAAGGGATAGCTACAGTGTCTTACAAAAGTCTATGCCCCTTTGAAAATTTATATTTTGTATAATTTAACAGGGAACAACACATTTTTTCAATTCTAATGATTGTTAAATAATAAGCAGATCCATCACACTTTCCTTTGATATAAAAATTACATTTTAAAAATTTCACACTGATTCTTAAAATCATATAACTTAGAAAAATGTCTTTGCAAAAGTCTACGTCCACCCCAGATATTATACTGTGTTATCACGTAGTTTATCATTGATGCATACAATCCAGAACAATCAAAATGACATGTGTATTCTACCATAGCAAACAAACTTGGCCAGTCTATTATTTTGCTATATAAGGTGATTTAACTGCCTACAAAGTCATCCACCACATGGTTTCTTGGTATGTTGGTCTGACTGTAAACACAAGGTGTCCAACTTGGGAAAGAAAATGGGCAAGCCTCTGTCTCAGGAATTTAAAAACCTTATTATTCAAAAGTACAATGAAAATAATGGCTATAAAAAGATTGCAAAAACTATAGAATTACCCCTAAGCACTGTTAAAACTGTAGTTAAGAAGTGGTTAGTGCATAAAACCACTGCTATCCTACCAAGATCTGGGAGACTGAGCAAACTTAGCAGAAGAGCAAAATCAAAACTGGTCTGGGAGGCAACCTCCAACTCTAGTGCAACACTGGAAGATTTGAAAGCTTCAGTTTCCAGTACTGGGACTGATGTCCATGCATCTACAATTTCCAGAGTATTGCACCAGTCTGGCCTGCAAGGGAGGGCAGCTAGAAAAAAGCCCCTTCTGAAGCCTATGCACAAGCAAGCTAGGCTAAAAGTCACATCAATGATTCCATGACAGAAGATTTTATGGTCAGTTGAGTTGAAAGTTGATTTATTCGGAAAAAATACGAAACGCTATGTTTGGCGAAAAAAAGGCATCACTCGCCAACCTCATTACACAGTCCCTACTGTAAAGCATGGTGGTAGCTTGATCATGCTTTGGGGTCGTTTTTCAGCTACAGGGCTGGAGAGCTGGTAACCATCCAATGTGTTATGGACAGTGTCAAGTACCAAGAAATATTGGAGGCAAACCTTCTGAAGTCTGCTAGAGCTCTGCACTTGGGTTGAAATTTCAAGTTTCAACAAGATAACGACCCCAAGCATGTGTCAAAAAGCACTAAAGCTTGCTTTACTAGCAAGAAAATCAGTTTTGGACTGGCCCAGCCAATCTCCAGACCTCAATCCTATAGAAATTCTATGGCAAGATCTAAAGCTGGCTGTGCACCGACATTCCCCATCCAATCTAACACAGCTTGGGAAGTTCTACCATGAAGAATGGAAAAAAAAAAAAAAAAAAAAAAAGTCAGCAGATCACTGCAGCAAGCTTATGGAAGGCTACCCGAGGCGTCTGCTGGCTGTAATTGACGCAGCAGGATTATCCACAAAGTAATAACTGAAGACATTCCAAAGGGAGTGTAGACTTTTGCAAAGACTTTTTTTCAAAATTATCTTCATTTAAGAATCAGTTTTAAATTTTTCAAATATATTTTGCGTATTAAATAAAAGTGTGATAGATCTGCTTATTAAAACAAATTATTGGAGTTTAAAATATTAATTCTTCCTATCAAAATAAACAAAATATATCCAGTTTTCAAGGCGGTGTAGACTTTTGCAATGCACTGTATGTCACTAAATTCATACATACAAATTGTTTTACAAAATCAAATCAGAAAGTCATAGTAATTATATATTTTCAACATTAATTTATTAAACAATAAAGAACTAAAGTAAATATTCTAAAGTAGTTAAGTACAGATTATGGAAAATTCCATATATTATGTTATTATGCTGAAAATAACTTTAATTCATTATAATATATTTTGCTTGTAAAGATTTACATTGGAATAAATCTTAGAAAATGCCTTGACTTATGCATTTAGATACAATTATATAGCAGAAAAAATTCAAATATTTTCAAGTTGAATTTGTTTCACGTGAGATAGTTTTGAAAGCTTTATCAAAATTCTGAAAAAAAAAAAAAAAAAAAAAAAATTGTGTAATTTATGCAATGTAAGTGTAATTCACTAATATTTTAAGCAACACTATATTTTGTTAAAGAATTTTGTATATGTTTGCCATAAGAATTTTTGTTATTAAACCCACTAAAAGAGAAATTTTCTTTTCTATATTATAATAATAATTAAAATTGTTACTAAAATGACACTTAGGTAATATTTATTGGTGGTGGACTGTTAAATGTATTGAAAATAAAATGTATCAGTTTTTATTCTATAGATAGAAAGCACTGACAAAGGACACTTTCTTGAGATAAAAAGGAAAAAAAAAAAACTTTTATAATGCTTGCTTCCAAATACTGATATTAATGTCCTCTCTTAGCTCAAATTAAAATATTGACTGGTTATTATAAAAAAATAATAATACAAACATGCTAGGGATTGACTGTCAAACAAAGTTCCATGATTAAGTAGATGAGTTGAGACTGATTTTGATCAAATAAAGACATTACTTGAGAATAATCAACACTACATGATGCATGACAAAGCCAATATGCTCAAAATATCCAAATCAAATGTTCATTATGATAATCATTTTGATGTGTAGCTTCCTTATAAGCAAATGAAACTACTGGACAATCATTGTGTGTGAGATTTGCTACTTACAAATACTAGAAATTTTGTTTCTGAATAAATTATGATGATTGATGAAAAGTGGATACTTGACAACAACATGAAACATGATCATAGGGTAAGCAAAATAAACTACTGTTCACTGTACTAAAGTTTGGTCTTCCAAAAGGTGATGCTCACTTATATATATATATATATATATATATATATTTTCAAAATGGTAGATAAAATAAATACTGTTTAAAATAAAATGGAGAATCTAATCAAATAAGAGCATCCACTAAAAATAACGTGTGTGTGTGTGTGTGTGTGTTCCTTCATCAAACCAGATAACTGATTCAAACAAATATTGCTCTCAATTAGAGCAACTGAGGACACCAAATGACAAAAGCATTTGTCCAGAATTACTTAAGACAAAGAGTATCTTTTCATCAGTATAATTCTAGATTGCATGTTTTTTTGTGAGTTTTCTAATTTTACTGAGAAATTCTATCATATTTGGCATATATAGCACCTTTGGATGACCGTTTTTTATAGTTTTTTTACAGAATTGTTTTTATAAAAATGATTCTTTAGAGAACTGTAAAAGAACTTATTAAGAAGGATAACTGTTGCAAAGATGGAATTTGAAGTTACTTGGAAGATGAGAGAAGATAGTGGAAAAAATAGTACATATATTATTGAATAAAGTTTACATAAAAAAAAAAAAATTAATCTTCTATTTTTACTTAAGAAACCAAACAAACTTTTTTGATACTGAATATGTTTTTTTTTTTTTTAGATGATAGGACTTAAAATACTAAGTTTTCTTGAATGCAAATTGAAATTATTTTAAAATTATTTAGATCTGTGAAGGTCCCACCACCACGACACTAGAATCCTTTTGTTTCTTCTTTTATGTGCAGTGTCCCTTCAGGACGTAGGCGATCATGGCTCTCCACTTCTCCATATCCATTGTAGCTCTCAATAAGTTTTGTCCCTTTGTTACTTCTCCAAGACCCTGTTCTGTTATCCACTTGCTTAAGCCTGCTAAGTATGTCACATGTTGCTTTCCCTTGTTTCTCTAGCCCTTTATTCACCCTGTGAGTATCAGATTCTCTAAGCTCTTCTTTCTCATTACATGTTCAAGAAATTTCAGCTGCCTCTTCTTGATATTATTAAGTATAAGCTTCCTACTTGTTTGCAACCTCTCCAAAACCTCATTGTTGCTCACATGCTCAGTCCATGATATCCTTAGTATCCTTCTGTAGAACCATATCTCTGTTGCCTGGAGTCTCTTTGTCATCTTTGAGGAGACTGTCCAATAGTTGCTGCAGTAAAGGTGGACAAATATCACGTAGCAGTTCAGTACTCTTTTCTTTGTTACCAACAAAATCCTCTTGTCTTGTAATACTCTGCCTAGCTTTTGGAATATGTCTTTGGCCATACCAATACATTGTTTAATGAGCTAATAAAATTTGCTAGAGTTAATTAACAGATTCATGATACCCAGAACATAGAAATACAAGAACTTTATAATTGTAACATGAAAGAATATTTGTTAAGCAATTTTGAATGAACAAATTTATTATTAAATTCATTTAACAGGTCTTGTAAAAAAGAAAGAGGCTACCCCTTTGCTGATTTTATATTGACTGGAGGCCAAAGAGGTCCAATATAGAAATTTGAATTTTGATCAATGCCACCTTATACAGGTTAAAAAAAAAATTAACAGTTTATTCTGTCTAATATGAAATTTGAAGCATTTATAAATATAAGTGTATTATTACGCATACTGAATTGACTCCTAACAGTATTTATATGCATTATGTATACTGAAGTGAATCTTTATCAAGTTTATCTGCTGATAACATTTGGAAATGTAATACTGTTGGGAGAAAAGTTGCATCTTTAAATTACTGAGCACATTTAAACAAATTAATTTTCAGTTTTATCTTATTTGTTGTTTTTGGGTTAGATTATAAAAATAACACATTAAATGGCTGTATTCAAGCATTTTGAACAAAAATTAATCATTACAATAATTAATTTATTTTTATGATAATTGTTAATAAAAATTTAAATAACCTTGAAGAATGTCTCTTTCTTGGACCTCCCTGAATAGATCAAGGCCAACTGGGTATAAGAGCAAGAGGAAGCATTTTTTATGACATTTTCTTTTATCAAATGAAATTTGATTTTCTTATACAGTATAGTTCACATTGACAATATTAAGAGCAATGAGTAAACCAAAGAAAGTGCCTAATATAGTGTCAGTCACCTACAATCATAAATTATCTGATACTTTTTAAACATCAATGAAGGAAAAAAAACGAGGTTAATAGTAGAGTGATGTAAAATATAAATATTAGTGAACACTTTAATTTTTGCAATTCTTATAATAGTGTAAAGAAAAAAATAATTGTGTGTGTGAGAGAGAGAGAATAGATACTCCACCAAAAACAAAATTAGGATATAGCATGGAGTGAATGCAATTGCATATTGTGCTAGTGTCAGACATCAAGACTATTATGAAAGTCAGCTATGTAGCATGATTATGGATTGATTGATTTCTTTCTTTGTATGTGTGTGCATGTTCTGTTTTTGCAATGGCTGATAATAAAAAAAATTAAAAAACAAACAAATGTACAATTTATTTTTTGTGGAGGGAATACTGCTAAAACTGTGGCGATGTTTGAGAAGCTTTTAAGAAGCTTTAAATAAAACAAGTTCATAAGTAGTATTTAGATTTTAAATGTGTTAAAATGTCACTTTTGTTAAAATGTCACTTGGACACCAACCACAATCTGACCAAACAAACAAAAGTGAAAATCTTGAAATCACTACACAATGTAAAATGTCAGTGGACAATTGATGATATATCTCAAGTGACTGGTTTGTCTTGCAGTTCATGACTGAATTTTAACATAACATTCAAAAATATATTTTTGGAAAATTTGAAATAGATGATATACACAAGTCATTTAAAAGTGCCAGGATTTAAGAGAACAAGTTCAAAATGATCCACAGTTTCTTTACAAAATTGTGACCTTGTTATTGACCATAAATTAAATCATTATCAAACCAATGGAAACTACTAAATTCACCAAGATCCATAAAGGTGTGACTAACCAGATTGTTAACAATAAAACCATGTTGATTTATTTCTTTGATATGAATGGGATCCTGAACAAGCAATTCGTTTCTCCAGGACAGGTGATGAATCAGCACTTTTATTTGGAATTGCTGAGTAAACTGTGAACATGCAGAGAAGATAACCAAAAATGTGGTGTAGCAGTGAAGGGATTCTTCATGACAATGCTTCTGCTCATGTGCTATCCAAACATCCAACAGTTTTTGGCCAAAAACAACCTGATAAATGTTTCCCATGCACCTGACCCTCATGCCATGTGACATTTTTGTTTTTTCATATGATCTTAAATGGGAATGTTTTGCTAACATCAACCAGGTAAAACAAAAAAAAACACTGGAGGCCTTGAACAAAATACACACTGAAGAGTTTCAGAAATATTTCGAATAGAAAAAGAAACAAAAAACAACAAAAAAACATTGGAAAAGTGCATTCAGTCAAGATGTACTTTGAAGAAGGTTAGAGTTTCAAGTTGTAAAACATTTTTAACAGTAATTTTTTTAGGTACTTTTTTGTATGTAAATATATGTAATAAATAAAAATTATAATAAAGGCCATTGTGAATTTTCTGTCATGCTTTACAACTGGAACTTGGTGATATTTCAGTCACTAAAACAAATTTTATTTTGATACCAACTATCAACCCATTTTGGTGTGAAATTACCTTTTATGTATATTTAAAAAGAAAATTCAATTGAAGTCAGCACTCAGAGCCTTTGAGTGTTGACTTCAGTGTTCACTTTTATATTTACATGTGCTCTATCTCTGATATTGAGCACTTTACCCCATATATATATATATATATATATATATATATACACACACACACACAAAAAAAAAATGACTGTCTAAAAGTATTTTTATATATCAAATACCTGAAACACCAGCTTATCAAAATTGTTTTTCAAAAGAGAAATTAAAGTTTGAATATAGATCAAACATGATATAAATAATCTTAATATGAGTTGAATGAAAAGGTTCTCATCTCTTTAGATAACAGAGTTAAGAAAAATAAAATAACTAATTAATCTAGTTATCATGGAATTCCTGATAGCTTTATTTTCAACAATTTATTATATCAAATAATCTCAACAATTTATTATATCAAATAATCTCAACAATTTATTATATCAAATAATCTCAACAATTTATTATATCAAATAATCTCAACAATTTATTATATCAAAGAATCTCAACAATTTATTATATCAAAGAATCTCAACAATTTATTATATCAAAGAATCTCAACAATTTATTATATCAAAGAATCTCAACAATTTATTATATCAAAGAATCTCAACAATTTATTATATCAAAGAATCTCAACAGATTTCCAGATGCTCGCCATGAAAATATTTACTAGTATCAATTAAATATAACTAATATCTTTATCAATTTTATCTAAAAAACTAAAATTTTCTGATATTTTTAAAACTGAGAATAATGAAGATCAATCTTCAGAGTTGACTTAACCATTTAAAGCAAATTGGGATTAACAAGAAAAGTTATTTTGTGAATTTCCAGTGAAGCCATATGAATGAAAATGGAAATTATTTTCAGAAAAGAAAAATGGCCACCATATGAAAGTACAGTAAAAACTATCAAAGGATAGGTAAAAAATAGTGATACAGATTTTTAAAAATTGACTGAAATGCAAAAGGAAATATTTTTTTTGCTTTAACAATAAGTAAAAAACAAAACAACCAAATAAAACAACCAAATAACAAATGAAAATTATAATACAAATTGTTTCTTATTAACTAAACAAAATTTTACAAAAATGGTGTGAGCAAACAAAAAGTTGCCATCTCATGCTGAGGTTATTTCAAATAAACAAATAAATGATTGATTAGAATTAGAACATTTCCCCAAAAACCTCTTCCCCTTCCTTTTCCTTTGGAAATTGCAAAAAGAAAAAATTTCTAAGAGAGTTGTTTTTTCTTCTATTTAAATAGAGATTTATCGCAGGAATTTTGAAGCATAGATTTTTACAATTGGATATATTTTGAAATCAGTTTTGGGCAAATGTAACAATGCTTGTTTTAAAACTTAAAAAAAAATAAGCATATACTTTTTTCTTAACTAAATTAAAATATTCAGTATTTTTAAAAAGTAAATATTTGAAATAAATGGTAGAGAAATTAAAAGATAACTTTTTCTGTGCCATTTTTTAATTAAAATGATTTGATAAATCTTGCATTTTCTTAAATCATAGTTTAACTAATGAAAATTCAAATTTAACTACCTTATTTTAGAAATAAGTTTACTTGCAAAAGTTAATATTTTTTAAAGAAAGTCATAATCAGATCAACATCTGACCATTATACCTTATTCTCTCTCTCTTCTCTCACTCACTTAAAGAAAAAAAAGAAAAAAAAAGTCATATAGTTATTTACATTATTCAGACTATTGTCCTCATCTTTGTCGCCATATTACAACATTTCGGCCGTTGTACGCTCCGCCCTTCTTCAGGGTCCTGTCACCTAAAGGCGTTGGTTAGATCTAGTGACAGGACCCAAAGAATGTGAGTTCAATACCTGGTTAAGGCAGTGGAGAACTTTCAGAGGGAAATTAACAGGAGATAACTGATAACTGACATCCATTAAACATGGCACGTGGAACTAGAACAGTCTACCCCAGTGAGTGAAATAAAGGGTTAAGTTCGACATTCCAACCACCTGAAGAAGGCCAGAGCGTACAATAGCAGAAACGTAATAAATATGGCGACAAAGATGAGGACAATAGTCCGAATAATGTAAATAATGTACATAATACCTCATCTCAGAAACAGACAGATACAGAGATAAAACTATTGTTTTATCTCTGTATGACTTTTTAGGA
This sequence comes from Acanthosepion lycidas, assembly GCA_963932145.1. Lineage (NCBI taxonomy): Eukaryota > Metazoa > Mollusca > Cephalopoda > Sepiida > Sepiidae > Acanthosepion > Acanthosepion lycidas. The sequence goes on from OZ010584.1 coordinate 55,876,442, forward strand.
CTTGTAAAATTTAGAAGAAAGTAAAATTATAATTTTTATTTTTTAAATAATGTTTTCATGAAAAAGATATTTAAAAAAAAAAATAAGAGAATGGGGATGGGGAATGTAGAAATCAGAATTTTTAATTGTAGTATTAGGTTACTATGCGAGAAAACATTATTTTTGCACCAACCTATGTGAGAAAACGACATTTTTTTTGCACCAACCTAATATTTTATGTGAGAAGTTGTAAGAGTTGGTATAAAGTGTAATCTGGTGAAACGACAATAGGTATTTAAAAATTATTGGAAGGTGATATTGCATTTGCTCTTAGAGATACAAAGAGACACGAGTATATACTATTGGAGAAATATAAATACATCCAAAAATCACAAATACATAAATATACATGTCTCTGCATATACATATACAGCCATGTCAATTTAGTCAATGAAGCAACATCAGGCAAAATCAATTTATAACCGTTTCTCAAATGACCTATTTTTTCCCAATAAACACATAATTCCTAATTTAAAATTGATGAGTTAAGGAAAGTTAAAACTTAGAAAATACACAATTAAAAGAAGTTGTTATCTGCCCACTAAACTATAACACTTTTTGTTTTTATCTAAATTCCCTCTCATAAAATAAAATCAACACAATAGCAAACTGACAATATTATTTGAGATCTGAGTAATTGTTTTAGCAATTTCAGTGTAAAACAGATTATAACACTTACAGAAAACAAAATCAAATTTAAATGTCTAAATTTATATAACAAAAATACCACATTAGATTTCTGGAGGTTTTTTTCAGGCTTCTATAATGTGTCTGAAAATTATCCAGCCAGTTTGCTTACCTTGAGAATTGCTAATGGCCTTGATGTAACTTGTTAATCAAAGGGGACCTTACTATGAATGTATAAACCAACATTCTTTCACAGGGTTATTCTATTGGCAGTAAGACAGTACTGATTGAGCTTGTCTATTATATTAACATTCTATTCCAATGAAGAGACATCAAGTTTTGCTTGAAACTTGGACATTTGTTTGTGGAACTATTTGGATGAATAAAAAGACTTAAGAATGATTCAATGAGTATAGTCCAGATAAAATTTGTGCTGCTGACATTTCCAACTTAGCTAAGAATCTACAAAAAATAATCCACATTCTGGAAAGCCATTTACAAGTATAAAAACTGAAAATTTTGAACACATTATGATTGCAGTTAAAGAAAATCATCAACTGACAGTGTTAAAATTAGAATATCCATTCATTGTGACTATCTTCACTAACCATTTTTTCATGTTTTGTCTTCTGCAGGGTTTTTGTGAAAATATAAAATCACTAAAAGTCATGTAGGCCATTCCACTTGGCTTCCTGTGACTTATAGCTTTTCCACAAACTAAAACTGCTCTTGAAAGGGGGGGGTGATTTCAGACCGTGGATGAGAGTAAAGAGAATGCGATAAAGAAGTTGATAACCATCCCAGACCATTTTACAAACTGGAAAGGATCCTGAGGTAAGTATATGAGGTCACAAAACAAGTATTTCAAAAGAGATTCAAATGTTTATTTTCTTAGTTTAGTGCAGAAGGGCTATTAAAATATTGATAATAATATTTTCAAGGTATGTTTACGTGGAATATGGTGATAACTATAAAGTAGTAAAATTATTTTGGTCATTATAAAAGGCAAGTTAGCCCTGACACTAAATAAAATGAAAAGGTTCATGCTCATATTTAGAAATTGGACAAGTAATTTAATATTTCTCATCACTAACAAATGAAAAATTTTTTGTTTACAATATGATCTTCCCTTTTACACTTTTGTTAGAAAAACATCAATTTACATGAAGGCACTTAGCAACCATAATTCTCAGCCAAAGAGTGGCAGAGGTGTACAAATAGTTCATCAAATCACTCAAAAAGTTACACACTTCAAAATATTAAAGTTGATATTGATAGATAAGTAGATTTTCTGAAGAGCTGAATTGTTGACTCAAATATTTATTTCCAGTTTACACAGTAAGTGTGTGTATATATATATATATATATATATATATATATATATATATATATATATAAAACAGTTATGTCTCAAATTGTAAATAAGCCTTATTAAATGTTTTTGACAGCATTAATAGACTAAGGTGTTCTAGCAATATATCTTTTTAAAAGTGAAGAAATTTTAATAACAAAAAACAAATATACACAGATACTGACATCTATACAAGACCAACTTCAGTTGGAAAAAAAAACCTTAGCATTGATTCTGGCCGCATGACTATTTCTTTATCAGTCATGCTGTAGTGAAGTTGGGAAAACAGACACATGAAATGGCTGCTTTTATTTTTAATGGAATTCATTAATGTAGTATTTTTATATATTTTACTTCTTTTTATAACCTTAAAAGACTTAATGCTGGCAAAAATTTTCAATAAGTCATGCATGTAATATGAGACCAAGTTGAATGAGAAAAATGACCAAGCCATACACTGAAATATCCTAATCTTTTCATTCTCAGTTGTATTACCAGAACAATCAATCTTTGAAATGCAGGGACAAAATAATTGTTAATTCAGATTATTCTTTTTTTCTGAGTGTATAAAAGAATTACAAGAGCCAGACTACCTGGGCACTGATAGCAGTTAAAAACATTTCATGAATCAATAACAATGTCAGTATTTTCACGCAGAACATTTCTTTTGAAGTTATAGCCATTGAGAAATTTGAGGAGAAGGGCATTGCCCATAACCTGATTACAGGCCTCCAGGATTTGGTAGTAGAAAAGTTGAAGAATGGTACAAGTGTTGAACATGGATCAGAACTCCTGGAAGTTGACTGTACTGATGAAAGCAGATGTTCATAGCTGGTTTCACATCAAGTAGCCTCTCACAAATTTTTAGTATAATAGAATAAAAATTGTAATTTACATGTAACAGTGTAAAAAATATATCTTTCTCCACAGCATTTGGAAACAAAATAACAATATTTCCACTCTTTTAGTGATTTTTGAAACAAAATTCTCTAAAATGAAGTTATTTGACGAAGGAAACATCAGATACACATAACAAGCACTAGAAGAAATGCTATTATATACTGTAGCTACAACTGTAGCAATGAGAACATTTTGTTTCATACCAACAAATAAAGATTTTACTTTTAATTTAGTAAAGTCATTGTTTTTTTTTTGTTTTTTTTTTTTTTTTAAATAAATAACTACACTGATGAAATATTTTAATTTTAAATCCAGTGCTTCAAAAAGAAAAAGAACACAATGGAGTATTGGATCTTTTTTTATTTTGGTTTATTCAGTTTTTGACAATTTTATAAGGTCCTAATAAAAAATTTGAGAAAAAAAATATCACAATACAGCAAAGGTTTTATTGGCATCACAGGATCACCTAGGTTTTATATTCATATTTTTCCAGAAAGAGGAAGCACAGAGACAGTCTAATAACTCATCACAATTTTTTTAGAATGCACATAATATATCAAGTAATTGCTCAGAATAGAGTATTAACAGCACCTTCCATTTTAATATGAACAAAATTATCGTCCACCAGAGATGGCAAAAATGAAGATTTTTAATGAGAGAAAAAAATAAATAAGGGTAAGAGGCTGAAGGGAAACATCAGATTTTGTGCACAAGAAAAAAGGGAAAGATATAAAAAGATGTAAATAATTAGAAAAGCAAAAAGAAGAATCAATAACATGAAAAGAAACAACTAATTAAAATGAAAAAATATGGTTAAATAAATTATAACTATGAGATTTTGATCCAATGATGTTAGAAAAGCTTGGAAATTATTTCACAAGCATTTGTTTCAATGATGTACAACTGTATATCCCTATAAATAAATAGAAAGTGGATAGGATATGAAGCAAATTGGTTTGTTTGGCTCAGAATTTACCTTATTTACACATTTTATGCTTGCATGAATGTACATCAATAAAACAAGTTTTAGCTAATTATCTTATTTCCATGTGATTTTTTATAATAATGTCCATTAAATACTTGCAGAAGCAACAAAACATACAGTGAAAGCATTTACAGTTGCAAAAGTGGTTTTCAAAAATTCTAAGAAGCATGATAAAACATTTAGTGAGATGATTGTAAAGACTAAATTCAAGTATTTCTCTGCCAAACAGTTTTGGTAAATTTACTTATAGAGGAATGTATCATCTGCTTTTATTTAGTTTTGGGAGGTATTTTCTTTTTTAAGGATATTTTAATACAGGCTTATGAAATTCAAGTTTGCTTTAGGATCAGTGTATAGTCATAATAATCATCTTAAGAAATGTTTAATAGTATTCCACTTAATAAATACAAGAAAATTATATTTTCTGTAAATTAATAAATTTCTGCCAAATAAGACAAAAAGCTGACAAAAAAATAAAAATAATTTTTTAAAAAAAATAAACTTTTTGTTTGAATAGTTTGAGCAATTTAAAGAAAAAACTTATGCTAAAACACATGAGCACATCACAGGTAATGAGTAAAATGGAACAATAATTAAATAAGTCTTACCTTTTGTGATTTCACATTGCAAGATTCAGCTAATTTGGCCAAATAAGCCTTGTCCTGCAAATGAAGGTAATAAAAAACAAAATGTCTTAGTAAGGAATAATTTATAATTTAATAAATAATTCATATTCACAAAAAAAAAAAAAAAAAAAAAAAAATAGCTTATCCAGATATTTATATTAATCAGTACACTATTATTTACATTGTTTTTAAAATACAAAGTTTTTAAAATTTCCTCAACTTCTCAAATATTAGATTCAAAATCTTATTTATCTAATTTTGTTTATCCACAAAATTGCATGTATGCATGTAGACTGCATCTATGTAAATTGTGGTTTCTCACTTGGTTAACTCCTTGCTAGAGGGGTGCTCTCTGTAAGATGAAATTTTAAAATATCAAAATTGTTAATTGTAAATCTTCAGTCTGGAAAATGAACTTATACCTATGATTTTCAAGAGCAGGAGGAAAGATTTCCAGTTATTCTTTCACGGAACTTATTTGTTCTTAAGCATCACTATGAAATTTCAGAAAAAACTTTTTACCTTAGCTTTTTTGAAGAACTCATGTTTCAAGAGCTGCTTTGCTGTAGGCCTAAAAAAAAAAAAAAAAAAATGAATTAACAAAATTAAGAGAAAATAAAAACAGATGAAACATTGATTCCTCCCTAGAAACCAATGCTTAAATTCATTGTCTGCAATTTCTGTGGATTAGCTATATGTAAAATGTGCATGCATTTGCTGTGGAAAAAAACAAAAAAAAAACAGAGTTAAACATCATAGGCTGTTTATTTTGATGTCCTTTATGTACTATATTGTATTAAAATACTTTAAGAAACAAAAAACATCAACATTATGTTATGTAGCAGTTACAAAATTTCCAGTTAGAAATTGTTAATGAGTAAAATAACATTTATAAAAATAAACTCCTGATATTTTTAATATGGTTAAAACAATTTTTACTTTTTCTTTGCAATGTTTGTTTATATTGTGAAGTACCAGAGCACCCCCAACAAGATAGACTGATCTAAAACAATAAATAGTATGCTCTCTTATTGAACGAGTGGAAGTTGAACAGATCTGAAGTGAAGTTCATGATTAACTGTTATTCCAGTAGACTGTGTTCTTGACTGTTAGTACCATATTATTCTTTGGAATAAATTACTACTACTTTTTATATGTGCATCAACTTATCCATTTCATGATACATTTGGCGATGAGGGATTCAAAATTTATAGCAGATACCAACATTTGATAATGAAAACTTTGAATGTTAATACCAACACAAACAGAGGATTTGAGTGTAAAAATTTATAGTCATAAGCCAAGAAATTATTTGGCGAGTAATCAACTTTGAATTAATTCCAAGTCAGATGTATAAAAACAAGTAAGATTTTTGTCTCTATAAAGTAATATAGAAGATTTTAAAAGAAGCAATGTTGGAATTCATGAGAATCCAGCAGAAACAAAACGAATGGTTGGAGGACCAACGATGTTTGGACCAGGAACAGTTTGAAAAAAAATGTTCAAATTTTTATGGTTAAAAAAGGAAAAAAAGCAAAGCAATGCAAATTCTTTTTCTCAGGATTCAGTAATAAATTCAATTGGTGAATTTAAGTACAGTTCTGAGGAGGAGGTAACTTTTGCGGCATATTTTCACCATTATCAAGAGCTCTTTCAAAAAGACTGTGCTACGTAGTTGGATGAAAAGAAAATACATCTGTTGCTCAGAGAATTTGGTCCAATTGAACAAGAAAAGTATGTGAATTACATACTTCCAAAAAAGCCTGGGGAAGTTTCTTTTGAGGAAATTGTTGTTATTCTGAAAAAAATTGGGGTGGGAGGAGAAAAGTTCTCTTTTCAACCCAAGATGCCAATGTTTAAACTTTAAAAAAGAAAAGTGGGGCAGATTACTCAACTTTGCTGGGATTGTCAATAGAAAGTGTGAGAAGTTTAAGCTGAAAGAACTTACTCCTGATATGTTTAAATGCTTGATTTTTGTACAAGGACTGATGGCTCCAGAGGATGCAGAGATCAGAATGAGAATTTTGTCTAAATTAGAACAAAATCCAAACTCAGTCTGCAAGTAGCACAATAGAGGAATGCAATGTATCAAATATTCAGAGAGTTAAGCAAAGATAACAAAGAAAATGTTGCCCATAAAATAAATCCTTATTATGGCTGTGGACCAATTCATTATCACAAGGAATGTCCATTTAGAAAAAAAGAAAAAAGAAAAGGATGCTTTAAATGTGACAAAAAAAGGACACAAGCATATGCATTGCAGAAAACCTAAAAGTAAAAAGGGATCAAAAATGGGAAAGTTAACTTCAATGGAAAACAAATGAATAAAAATGATAAGAAAGTTTATGAATGTACAGATGAACAAGGAAAATGTTAAATTCCAAATGGATATCGATTCAGACCTGACATTGATAAATGAACAAAACTGGAAAAAAAAATTGGCAGACCAACTTTATTGATCATGAAAAGAATTGCTCATAGTATTACAGGAAATAAACTAAAATTTTGAATGAAGGATTTTACACAAATGTGACATTTATGGGCAAAACTATAAAATTAAAAGGATTTGTTATGAAACAAACACAGAACCTGTTTAGCATGGATTGGATGCCAACCAACCAATTAATTTGTTCTACTTTAGTGTCAATGTTAATTCAAACAAAGTGGAAAAATTAAAAAATGAATTAATGATAAAATTTCCTGAAATTTTTTCTGACAGTCTTGGCAGGGGCCCCAGAGCTAAAGTGACATTTAAACTGAAAGATAATGTGACACCTATCTTTAGACCAAAAAGAAAAGTACCCTCTGTAGTGGAAGCTTCCATTAGCAAGGAGTTTGACTGTTTAGAAGAAATTGGCACATTAAGCAAAACGGACTGCAGTGAGTGGGCAAGCCCTACCATTTATGTGAAAAAGAAAAATAATAAAATTAGTCTGAACAGATTTTTCTACAGGACTGTTTGGAAATATACAATTACCCTCTACTGAGTCTGGAATACATATTCAGAACTTGAATGGTGAATTGGATTTGTCTTAGGTGCATCTCCAGTTTCCTTTTGATGAAGAATACATGAAGTATTTAACTATAAATACACATAAGGGTCTATATAGATTCAACAGACTGCCATTTGGGATAAAAGTCGCACCAGGCATTTTCCAACAAATCACGGGTACATTATTGAATGACGTGGACTTCATAATAGTCTACCTTGGCATCACCTTAGTTAAGAGTGAAAGCCGAGAACAACATGCCGAGCATGTTAAAGAAGTTTTTGAAAGAATAAAACAATACGGCTTAAAACTTAGTTTAGATAAATGTGAATTTTTTTTATCCAACAAGTATTTGGGACAAGTTATAGATGCAAAAGGCAGAAAACCAGACCCATCAAGATTGAGTGTGATAAGAAATATGCCGCCCACAACAAATGTGTCAGCACTATAAGCATTGTTGAGCCTAGCAAATTACTACAGTAATTTTATCCCAAATACGCATGTATTGAGAGCTCCTCTAAACAAATTGTTAAAAAAAGATTCCAAATGATACTGGAGTATGGAATGTAAGAGTGCTTTTGAAGAAATTAAAACAATATTAACATCAGACTTAAGTCCAAATAAGGACATTATTGCTATAAGTGACACTAGTATTTTAGGCTTAGCAGCTCTAATATTACACAAAGAAAGCAATGGCCAAGTAAAAGTGATTGCACATGCATCAAGGACCCTATTGCCGGCTAAAAAAAGGATACAGCTAAATTGAAAAAGAGGCTTTAGGGATAATTTTTGCAGTAAAAAAAGTTCCATATATGCTTCAAACGGACCATCGACTGTTAGTGTCTATTTTTGGTTCCAAAAGAGTTTGACACATATGGAAAAATAGACTTCAATAATTTTAAGATGGAGTTCCTTCCGTCAAAGAGGTCAGGTCATGTAGATGAGTTATCTGGACTAATCTCCAAACTATGTGATCCATTAGAGGAAACTGTGATAGCAACGTCAAGAGTAGAAATGAAATAAAAAAATGTGCTATGCAACACCATATGGGAATTACCTGTGATGCTTGAGGAAATCAGGATCAAAGAAACAATGGATAAGTATATCACAGAGAAAAAGAAGCAAATTAGTAGCCAACATTATAAAAAGAATGATGGTGAAAAAAATATGGTGAATGTGTGGTAATACCAGAAGTGCTATAAAAAAAAAAAAAATTTACTTAAAATATTTTCATACAAGACACCCTGGTATATCAAGGATGAAAGCTTTAATCAGAAGCCATGTTTTTTGACTGAATATGGACAAAGATATAGAGAAAAATGTAAAACTTGCAGAGATTGCGCAATGCCAGCAAAGTCACCACTGGTGAAATTTAACCCTTGGCCAAAGACAGACAGACCTTGGCAAAGGCTACATATTGATTTTGCAGGTCCAATAAATGGGCAATACTATTTTATTGTGGTTGACAGTTTTTTGAAATGGCTAGGATTTTAAAATCCTACATGTAGTGGTACGATGAACATTTTGCAAGATTCAGTGCTCTGGATACGATTGTGTCAGACAATGGCATGCAATTCACGACAAAAGAGTTCAAAGATTTTTGTAATCTTTTTTCAATTGTACATCTGACTACCACACCATATTATCCATGATCTAATGGCCAAGCAGAGAGATTTGTTGATACTTGCAAGTGAGCATTGAAAAAGTCAGACGGAAACAAATCTGTTGATGAGATACTACAATTCTTAAGAGTATATTGAGTGACACCAAACCCAAGTACAAATTCAGGGTTATCACCGGCAGAATTAAAGTTTGTGAGGAAAATAAAATTGGTACTCAACAAGCTGTTACCAAAGGAAAATAAAAAATAAATAAGAAAAAACACAATTACAAAATCCTATACACACCAGGAGAAAAGATCTTTTTTTTTTTTTTTTTAAAAGAACATAGATACGGTAAAGAGTTCTGGAATACTGGTGTCATAAAATGCATTGGGAGATTGATGTACATGATTAAAGACTCCAAAAAAAAGACAGGTAAGAGACATCACAACCAGATAAGAAAAAGGTACTTGGACAATATGAATAACCAAAAAGAAATGCCAATAAAGGTTATTTACAATGTATTTGAGGTACCTTTAGTAGCCCCGGAGGAGAGTAAACAAAAAAAGGAAATTGTCAGGGATTATACAGATAAACCCAAAAATATAACTTCCAGGAGAAGTAGTAAATTCAAATGTTGTGGAATACCAGAGCACCCACAAAAGATAGACATATTTGAAAAAACAAAAAACAAAAAAAAACATTCATTTGCTGAGAGAGCATACTATTTATCTTTTTATTTATCTTACTGAGAGAGTGGAAGTTTAACAAAACTGAGATGAAGGTCACAATTAACTGTTATTCCAGTAGTCTTTGTTCTTCATTGTTAGTAACATTATTCTTCAGAATAAATTACTATTACTTTTTATGTGCATCCATTTCACAATACAACAGTTTATTAAAAAAAATATAGCTTGTATATTATAGATCAATTACATCGAACATTATTTACTGTTGTTCACACCAACTTAAAGAAGGATATATAATTAGCAAGCAACACTAACTTAACTTATAGATGAGATATAATGACATATTTCTTCATTATATGTTCACTAAGTGAGTGAAGTGGATTAAACAAAAAACAAACAAACAAAAACAAAAAACAAACAAACAAAAACAAAACAATGTAATTATTAAAATATAAAATAATGAACCTTGAATTTGAGGAATATATGCAAACAGTCAATAAATAAAATATACTTTTAAATACTTTTATTATAAAGTATAACATTGTTTTGTTTTGTTTGTTTTTTGTTTTATTTTTTTCCATTGATGTTTAATCAATTTCAGGTTACTTACCTTTTTTCAGGCTCTTTTCTTAAACATTCAGTTATCATTTTACGGAACACTTTACTGTAGGATTTATACTGGTCTTTCTCTTGTGCTCCAGTGTCTAGGGTTGGGGAGTCATTTTGGAGAGTCAGCATCAAAACCTTTACAGGATTAAAAAGAAAAAACAAGAGTTTCAGGTATCCTGCATGAAGTATTTATCAACACCATTATTTTCATTTTTGGGATAGCTCAATTTCTTTTTTTTATTCATTTAAAGTTTTACTGCCTTTTTCCTCTGTGTTAATCTTAACATTTTAATTTTGAAGAAATATTATATTTAAGTAAGTTAGTGCAAAATATATCTTTGGTAACAAATATAGTATTAATAGTACAAATCAGTAAAACTTAAAATAAAAATCATTTCACTTCAAGCAAGGCAATAAAAGCCACCAAGATACAAGGGGAGATACTGAGAGTGAAAGTAGAGAGGACAATAAAAGAACACGATTCAAGGTGACAGAAGATAAAACCACAAACATAAAGGAAAATATTACCAAAATTTTAATGATACTGGTTTCAATAACTATGATATCTAATCTTCTCCCTTTATAAATTTCTAAATCACCTTGGTTTTATTTTCTGTAGCATCTCACTATATTCATTTTCTTTATGCATTCAAGAGCATTCTAACACTATCTCCATGCCATTTAAGAATATTAATTAGTTTCAAACACAATATCATTAATATTACTGACATTAAAATGTATCAGGTTTCAATCATTATTCATTCATTTATTCAGTTAGCACATTTTGTGCCATTGTGGTCACCACTCCCCTATTTCTGTTGTAATTATTGTTCATGGTGATATTCAAAGCAGAACAGTGCAATGGCTTGCTGGTTCCTTTTGCACAGGGGATGTTGAAGTTATCCATACTTCCTTTCAAAAGTTCCACCACGCACTGGTAAAGTAGTTGAGGCACAGCTCCTACATCCAGGCTGGCATTTGGCAGATACAATCATTATTATACAGATGTAATTATGAACAGAAGATTGTAATTTTCAACAAATAGTACAAATATTCCAAAGTACAAATATAAATAAAACATACTTTTATAAATACCATTAAAAATAAAAAAAAAACCTTAATGCACTGACCTGCCAAAAGTGAAGATATAGCAGTGTGTGTATATATATATATATATATATATATATATATATATATATATATAGATATGTATTAGGTTGGTGCAAAAATAATTTCGTTTTCTCACATAGTAACATCTGTTAGAAAACGAAATTATTTTTGCACCAACCTAATAGTATCTTGACATTGTGAAAATGTTCAGACCTATATCAGCTGTATTCTGGTGAATCAGTATGAATAATGGCTAGGCTGCTTATAGCCAAGTAACATTATTGGAGTGTAAGTCGGTGTCAGAGGGATGGGATATTCAGTCAGTTATGTGCCATGCGTGATACATGCTTACATGATCATGTATCTTTCAATACATGACTGACGGGGCAGATTTTATCCTGCAGTAGGTTGCCATTTCTTTCTGTGGTAGACCAGTTGCCATCCAAGGCTATAGAACCCAGTCTGTCCTGCTATTTACTCATAGCTAGTGGGAGAACATGATTCATACCTTTCCCAAGAGTATTAGCACATAAGTGAATGTCATGGATTCAATTGGAATTCAAACTCTCCACTCCAATTCCTCAATTCAAGCCACTATTCATTCCTCCACTGTGGGATATTACAATTCCGAAATTGTTGGGATATCCATTAATCTACATGTATACAGGGAATACTTGATTACTGTCAACTCTGGACAGCATAGTAGCAGGTCTTTAATGATCATTACCAGAGACATCTAGCTAGAATTGTCTTGTGAGGATTCCATAATAATGTGAAATAAGGAGTTATTCTAACAGAATACTACACTGTTTTATTGGGCCCATGTTCAGAATTGTCTGAAGAGCATTATGAAAACTTTCAATGAATGGTGTGGCCACTATGTTTGCTCAACGTGAGCTTAATCAAGCATATATAGGACATGGTAGAAAGGTCTATTTCACATCCAAGATAAAAATGATATGGCTCAACATCTTTAGAGATATCTTCAAACCATTTGTGAAATCAATGACACACAGAATTGTGGTACTTCACTGGGCTATAAGGGTTCTTACATGACACTAAACACCTATTCTAACTTTTGGCATGTCAGTGTATATGACTTTGAAAACAATTACCTGAATTAGATTAAATTTGGAACAAAATATTTATATCTAAAATAAAATTATTTTATAGAATCTAAGAAAAAATGATGTTTTATTTATAGATTGTTCTACTTTGGTCTTAAGCTAATTTATTTCTCAGATGAAAACCAAACCTTTTAATGACAAACTTTTAGCAAAACTGCTTCTAGAAACATTGGGTGTAAGATGAAATAGTATGTTTTAAATATTCTAGTAGTTTGTAAGTCAATAATAACAATTCATTAATACCTCACTTCAAAATTAAGTGAGAAATTGGATTTACCTTCATTGGTGGAAATTTATGATAAGGTGCTGTACCCGTTGCTAATTCAATTGCTGTGATTCCAAAGCTCCAAATATCTGCTTTGAAGTCATATCCTGTCACCTGGAACAAAACAACCATATATATATATATATATATATATATATATATATATATATATATATATATATGTATGTAATTATATATATATATATATATATATATATATATATATATATATATAAAGATACCAACTTGCAGATTCAAAATACATTTGTCAACATAAGCTTTAATAAAACAATGTAAGTTTGAATTTTGGTTTGAAATTACAACATATATCCCCAGAAGAAGACTGGAGTGTACAACAGATGAAACATTGTGAATATAACAATAGAGATTAGGACAACAGATAGAACAATGTAAATAGTGTAAATAATAACAATGTCAGATATACAGATGATACTGTGTTGACATTGGACACAGAAAAAAAACTGCAGGAACCTTGAAATGAGGTAGTAAAGTTAAGAAAAAAGAACTAATCAACTAAATGAAGAGAGAATGTCTGAGTGTTAGTAGAAAGAACAGATCAAGATGTGAGCTACAAAATTGAAAACATTAGAATCAAGCAAGTACAGAAAGTTAACTATCTGGGAAGTGTTCTAACAGACAATGGAAAATATAACACAGAAATCTGAAGGTGCATTGGAAGAACAAAAGATGACTTCCAAAAGTTAAAATATTAAGAGACAGGAAAATTTCATTAGAAACAAATAAAAGAGTGCTAAACTGATATCAGTACTCATATATGGCAGTAAATGCTGGAAATTTCTTCACAGATGAAGAGGAGACTTGAGACGACAGACATGTGGTTCTACAGAATGGTAAACAGTAGCAGTTTCCTTATAAAGAATCATTCAGCATTCACTGGCAGAGCAGGTTGTACAATTGTCAGTCGAAATTTATAGAATCTTTCTTTTAAAATAATTTTTCTGGTAAATAGGTTTCTCAAGTCCAGTAGCGGCTATTAAACATCCTAACCTTTTATTTGAAATATTGGGGAACATCAACATTTTGATTATGCCATAATTTCCTATTCGAGTTACATGTGATATTCATTTTAGTTGTTGAAAGTCCTTAAGTGATGGGGGTTTCTATTATTTGGTACAGTTCTTGGTTTGTGATTCTGTAGCCCACAAGGTTCAAAGAAAAGTGGTCTTCAGCAAAATCCATAGGCTTCATTTACACAAAGCTATTTTTAGCCATTGATCTTAGAAAGTGGTTGTATACAGCAGACAGTTTAGATATTTCTGAATGACATTGATGTGAAAGTCTCAATCTGACGAGGTTATTTAAGAACTTGACTTGAATTTTCAGGTTAATGTCTTGGTCTTGTATCAATTTGCACTATTAGGCAAAACTACCTCCAGTGTAGCAAATTCTATGTTCAATTTCCTTATCTCCTATACTAAATTTGTTATTAAAGGTTGCTGGAAATACCATGGACTGAGCATATGAGCAACAAGGAAATTTTAACGAAAATGGAAACAGAGACAACTGAAATTTTGGGGATACATAATAAAGACATTAAAAACAAGAAAAGCAGAGGGAAACATCGAATCATGAACCTGTGTAAATGGATGGCAGAACCGAAAGTAGGAAAGACAATCAAGAGATCAATATTGCTAAGAGCTATGAAGAATAGGAATTTATGGAGAGCCATGATCACCTATGTCCTGAAAGGATATGGCACAAAAAAGAAGAATGTACTAATATAGAAAAATACATTGCACATACAAAATTTCATTACATATTTACAGGTCAATGGTCTCTTGTTAGTAATGAATTATTTTATTAAAAGTAAATAATGATAAATACTTTCATTAAAAATTCTTTAAGCGCCACGTTTTCTTAGGATGTAGGCAATCATGAATCACCACAATTTTCTGTCCTTTGTAGTTCTTAATAAATTTTGTCTTTTTGTTATTTGTTGTAAACCCTGTTCTGCCATTCATTTACTCAAGCTCCTCCATTATATTATGTGCTGTTTTCCTCTCCTCCCTTGAGCATAAAATTTTTCAAGCCATTCGTCCTCATTACATTCCCCAGAAATTTCAAATGACGCTTTCTGATGTTAATTATAAGTTTCCTTTGTTTTCATTTTCTCTAAAACTCTGTCATTGCTTACATGTTTAGTACATGGTATCCTTAGCATTTTTCCGTAAAACCACATTTTTGTTGCTTCAAGTCTCTTTGTCATTAGATAATTGTCCAGCATTCACTATCATATAAGAGGACAGATATCATGTAACAGTTCAGTACTCATCTTTGTTTCTAAAGAAATTTTTCTGTCTCTTAATACTCTGCTTAGCTTTTGGAATGCATCTTTTGGCTATCCCAACGAGTCTTCAAATTTCAGTGTAGCACTTTCCATCCTCTGTTAGAATACTTAACAGGTAATTAAATTTTTGTGCTTGTCTGATTTTGGTATCTCTGATTTGTAATTTGCATTTTGAGCTCATCCTTTTGCTGACAATCATGCATTCTGTCTTCTTGCAGTTGATGTTTAATCCTTTTTTCTCACTTTCCTTTACTACTTTCAGTAAGAGCTTTGTAGTTGTTTTCCATGTCTGCTATTAACACTTAACAAATGTTAGAACAGTCTAATTTGAATTTAAACAGTTTAAATATCTTCTAAAAATATTTTAATATATCTGTCTAATCATTTAACTAACCATTTCTTCAATATAGTAAAAGAAATTTATTAGGTAAAATGAGCAAGGTTAAAAGCTAAAATATAGTCACAAATTGATCAATAACAATTCTATGAATGATAAGAAGGTCAATATAAGATTAATAAAATTATTTGAAAGGAAACACCATCGAACCTGCTCCATTACTTCAGGTGCCATCCAACATGGTGTCCCAACAAATGTATGCCTCACAGAGTCTCTGGAGAGATCTTTGCCTGTGGCCAACCAAGCACTTACACCAAAATCTGAAAAATTAACAAAATTTTAGCCAGCTGGTCTGTATAAATTACATAATGCAGTGTTTTACATTAACATTCTTAACAACAAATATTGCTTTAATAATGATTAATATATATGCTTAATAATACAATAAAAACTATCAAATTATTTGATAGACAAGCATCTTATCTTTTTAGCCTTTATTCATCTCTTAGCTTTTAACATGCCCTACTTGAATATAGTGTGATCACCTGCCTACCCTCTAATTTCTTCAGTTATCTGACTTTTTAAACAAGTGTATTATGTTAATCCATTTACTACTTCACTCTTCTGCATCTAAAATGCTAGAATATTTTGGTATTATAACATTAATACTGAATACCTCAAATAGATTTGAAATATATGCAGAAAAGTATGAATATACATACAGATACAAAAAGACTAAAAATGCTTTTCTGTTTATTTTCCTTCAAAGTGAATGGAAGAGAAAAAAAAATGAATTCCAATAGCAACTCACCTGCAATATATACAGATCCATCAGTTCCTAGCAATACATTGCCAGCTTTTATATCCCTACAAATAGCAAATTGATACACTTATCAAAATGGTACACCTGAAATGATTAATACTTCAAAAGTAAAATATGAATAGAATTTTTTATTATCTAACCATCCACATGCCCAATTAATATTGGACATAATTCTTTTTGCATGAAAAAAAATACATTTTTTATGCTTTACAAGTAAAAATAATAACAGAGTCATTTATGGCAGATATATTATACATCATAGATATTTTTTAACCTAAAGTTGGTACTACATAAAAATACTTAGTAAACATTAGTTCATAATGGGAGTAGGTTGTCTTTTATTAACATAACGAAAGAAAAAATATGCCAAATCAATTAAAAGAATCTAAAAGACAATGAGCAGACAGAAGTGGTATTAGTTATTATAGATTTATAATCAGTATAAAAATTACTAACCAAGATTAATCAAGGATTATAAAGAACTATGGTGAAACTATGAATAAAATTTGGCTTTAAACAGGTTAATTGTGTTGTTTTGCTTAAAATGGTCAATTTTCACCATGTTTTTTTCTATTAAAAAAATTAATTGCAAATGACTTATTTATTGACAGAAAACCAGTTATTACAGATAAGTCAACAAACATTTAAGCTTACTGCTTATTAAGAGATACTTGTATATTTTCTTATGATGCCAAATTATTAAATGAATGATTATCATTATATATATATATATATATATATATGTGTATCCATCTTCTGATGGACTTTATCAAGGCAAAGGTAAAGATTTATTTTGCAACAAGTATTTATAAACTACATTATTTAATTTCAGGCAAGTAGAAAAATGTGTTTTAGAAGTTATATTTGGACTTGCATTGTGTGTATATACACACACACACACACACACACACACACACACACAGGAGCATTGAAAAGCTTCTTGAAAAAAGGAATTCCCCCTAAAAATTCTAATGCTAGGTGATTTGGTCAGATTTTGAGAAGTGGGTCTGGCGGTGGTAAATAATCTTCATAACCAAACTCACTATCCACATAAGCACAACATATGTATGTGTATACAGCCTGATAAATATATATATATATATATATATATAGCAACACTAAGAATTTACAATATTTTGCAGACTGTTCAGAAGAGTGTAAATATTAATTAAGTATAAGGCTTAGAATTTTGTCATGTTACATTGGAGAAAAGCTTAGTTGGGAATAGGGCAATTTAGGCAAGCTAAAAACAGTCATGATGAAATTATCTTAAACTATTATGGAAAACTTAAATTCTTAATATATCATTTGATTTACTAAAAATAACTATTGCTTAAAAAGTAATTCCTTAAAATAGAGATTTGAAAATTAAGGAAATTTAATTGTCAGTTTAGCTGACAATCAAATTTTAAAATTTTTACTTAAAAAGCAAGAATAGGATTTTTGGCACACAAAAATATACAAGTTAGAAGATATACGAGTTAGAATAAAGATAAATCTTGTTAGCTTAATTACACTTTGGTCGGTGTCAAGTGTGTTTTTTTGGTCTGTCATGTAAATTAAGAAACAATGACAGAGTCCCCAAAACTGAGAGCACACTTTTACCAGACAGCAATGCTCATAAAATAACTTTATGGATTTGGGTGACCATTATCATTCCTATCTAACAGATTGCAGAGAGAAAGGAAAATAGAGAAAAATAGCCAAAAGGCTTCATGTGTGCCTGGCTCTGTAGTAATATCCAAAGAGAGACTCATCTTTTTTTCTCTCAGCTAAAGTGAATTTATAAAAATAAATGTCTCAAATATATTGTTGGCTTAAAAAGTATTACTTTTTTTCTTCAGGCTTACATTTTAAATGAGTTTGCATTCTTCTCTTTCATGTGTGCAAATATAAGGACGCACACACAAAACAACCTCCAAAGGTTTTCTACACTGTATTTGCCATATTTGATATGGAGGCAACAGGTAAAAAAAAATAAAATAAAATAATGGTACATAAGATTACTTTCATTCAATGTCATGTACTACAAAACTGATGTTTTCAAAAATACCCTGGAGATGTGATCATCAACTCTAATATCTACATAATAATCTTACATTCTAACTTTGGTTAGTCAAAATAAATCTTTACATAGAGAATATTAGACATGCTCACACAGGAAAGAGTATTAGAGATAGGCAAATTTTACCGATGAATTTGTCCATTATTATGGAAATAATCCAATCCTTTCAATACTTCTTTCATGACAGTGGCAATTGACACTTCATCAAGGACGCCATGTTTGCAACAGACAGTTTTCATACGGTGTTTGATGATATCAAGCATTGAACCTGAAAAAAAAAAAAAAAAAAAGCGGCAATATATATTTGATTTTCTCAATTGCAATCAAATCAGAAATTTTTTGAAAAAAGTCTGAATCTTTTATAATAAAGAACTGATTGAAATTTTCATAGAAGAAGCACTAACAGTTTTTTTTGAAGTAGAGGAATATGAAGAGAGGGAAGGAAAAGTTTATAGAAAAAATATCAAGGTAAAGGTGTGAGAGAGAAAGAAAATAGTTATGAACAGAATGGAAAGAGTATCATAGAGGAAAGAGTGGCAGAGAGAACAGACTGTTAGAAAGAGAGAATATGTGTATTATGGAAAAAGATATTTTTACAAAGAGAAAACAGAGGGTTTGAAGAGTTTCATAAGGGTTTTGAGAAAAAGGAGAAATAGTTTTACACTGAAACTAAGCTTATGCAAAGAAAGTTTAACATTGAAAGATTTAGCAAGACATACAAAACTATAGAAAGAATAACAAAAGGTTTTAATGGGAGAATAAAGAGTTTGATAAAGTGAAAGAGAGCAAGCAAGAAGAAACAATGACATAAGTTTCAGATTTAATCCACAGGAATACATATTAAATGTTAAAACAAGAATGTTTCAAATCAATAACTCCAATAATTTTTTGATATTTAGTAAAGCACACCTGTCTTGCAAAGAATTTGTTAAAAAAAAAAAAAAAAAAAAAAAAAAATTATTAAAATCTCTAAGTTTACAGACAGAAAAACTCTGTGAACTTTAAATCATAATGAAGAATAATATTTATATAATAAAACAGACAAAACCAAAGAGTAAAGAAAATCTAATTTGCAATGTGAAAGGTGCTGAAAAGTCTTTGGCTCAACCCACTTCCCAAAATCTAACAAAATACCCAAGTATTAGAATTTTTTAATCTTTTTTTAGTCAAGCAGAGAATTTATAGGTATCCATTTGTGCATATACACAGGTAAAGGCATAATTGTTGATAAATAAACATTCCCTAACAAGTATCTATAATCACATGTACAGGGTGGCTCAGAAATCAGTTTAGCATGTATAAACTAAGGTTTTGTTTTACTAACCTATTAGCCTCCTCAAAATAATTTATCAAAATGAAAGGGAAGCAGATAATTGAAAGTCCAAATCCCATTCTTTCAAAACCTTGAAAACTCAAAGATCCTCTTTCATAAAAGGAAATATTCTGGCAGATCCTTATTTTTTGTATTTTGTTTTTATACAGTAATTAATGAAGTACAATAATAAAGAGCTTTTGATATTGAAACAATATTTATTTTTAAAATTATTTAAAACCTTAATAATGTTTTTTAGCTGACAGATGAGGTTTCTCTACAAGATTTACAATGTTGTATCTGATATTTAACGTTAATTCTCAACTAGAAAGATGCATGAACATTTTATGGTTTTCCTATTTGAATTTTTTAATGAATCTTAATTCTTAAGTTAATGATTGTACAAGCTCAGAGAAAGTTTTACAAAATTAAAATATCTGTAGAAATTCCCCTATCACATTATTAAATATTTGAGATTAATGACTTTAATAAAATATTGCAATAACAATCATAAATATGAATGCTAGTCATTATTTTAAGAAGTGGGTACAAAAGAAAACATTTGAAATTGATAACTTTTTCCATTTCATAGAAAGATTTTAAACTTGTCTATCTTCCCTCCTTTCTTTCATTCACCAAGTAGTGTATATCTTGTTTTTCTATGCAATGAAAATGGAATAGTCCATTATTTAGGAGGTACTGCTATTATTTGAGAGTTATTCCCTTCTTTCTAGCCAAATCCCCATCTTGCAAACATTTCTCTTAATAATAATTTTAAAATAATTCAGCAGATGATATTTTATTTATGGTAACTAGTTTTTAGGTGATTACCTTATTCAATTTCTATCATTTGATACTCTGCAGTGAAAATTTTTACATTTATCGCATTTGTCATCACCTCTCAGCCTTTTAGCTGAGACTAAAATGTAGTATCTGTTCTTATCAGCTTAATCTGATTCTCTCTCCACTTCTCTCTTCTCTTCTTTCTTTCATTTTCTCACTGAAACCATGTCTTTTTCCTGTGATCAAAACATGCAATAGTCCATTATTTATGCAGTATTGGAAGGGTGTAAAGGCATGTGAACTAACAAAGGAGAGACAAGCACAATTATAATAGGATTCTAACCAATGTTAGTTAATTAATTAATGTTAATTACTATAAGTTTTTTTTTTTTTTTTTTTTTTTTTTAAATCATTTCACTCCAAGCAAGGCAGAAATACCACTAGTATGCAGGAGGTTACAGAGAGTGAAAGTGAGAGAAAAAACTGGGTATAGTGGGGATTGAGAAAAAGATAAATGAACAGGATTCAAGATAGATGGCGATTGATGCTGAATTTAAATTTTTGAAGATTGTAGTCATCAGGGAAACAAGGAAACAGAACAGAATTCCAGGCAGGAAGTGCAAGAAAAGAAACTGTTGAAGTAGAAGAGCCAGTGATATTTAACTATTCCAACAATAAAAGGGTAGGACCTAGATGCCAATCGAGTAGCACAATTTATGTAGTCAGGGTACCAGGGGAAAAAAAGCAGTTGCCATGAAAATATTTGTAGAAAAGATAGAGAGAAGCCACATCATGTCAGTGAGAACGTGAGTGAAGTCAAGATGCCAAGTCAGGATTGATTACATTGCAGATCCTTCTTTGGATTTTGTCAAAAACCTAGAGATGAATGGTAGAAGCACAAGATCAGATATGGCAACAGTATTCAATGCATGGATGAAAGGTAAATTTGTAAATGTGAAAGATGAACCTTCTGGCACAACACAGTGACTGAACTTTCTTTGCAGTAGATGCAGCTATTGATTCAATGTAGTCATTCCACTTCAAGAAGTAACAAATGAAACAATGAAATTTATCTCGGTTTTTCAACACAATTTTCTCAGTTTAAGGACCTTGTTTGTTTTGACATAAAAATGGATTCATCTGGGTATTAAGGATCTGTATTTCAGACAGCACCTCTCATTACTCTTACAAAATAAACTATCTGTGGCTAATACAAAGGTAGTAGTTTCTTTTTTTTATGAGTTTCTATTTTACATGGAAACATGAATAAATAACTGCAGAAGTTTGCACAAATATTTGCTTTGATTTTGATCCCAAAATGATTTTTAGTTCTTTTATATGTTATAATTGATTGATAATAGTGAAATAGATAAAAATGAATCAGAAAGCTGATCATTATTAGCATTAATGTATTGTAAAAATATATTAGAGAATTAAGTTTAGTCTTGGAGAATAGAGTTGTAAAAAGGAAAAATGGGATGATTAAGATTTTATAGGAAAAAAATGTAATTAGTCTAAATGTTAGTGTTCCACTTACTAAATGCTGTACAATAGAATTTGAGAACTGTTACAACAGTTAAATGTAATGGCAAAGAGCAGAGACAATTTTTTTTTCTTTTATTGTCAAGTACTTACAGGAATAATAATTTTGAACCTCACAGGCATTGAAACGGAATTAAATGTCTAATTTTCCATTACTAGTGCAATGTCATTGAGGCTGATTACCACAAAAAATCTCTAACTTAAGCTGTGTTTATAAAATTTCATATAGAATTTCTTTATGTCAATAAGTCTGGAAGTAACATGCTTGACTTTGCTAGCAGATAAACAATCATTACCAACATGATAAATAAATGATGCAGTTAATATATGATAGAAAATGCTTTAATGATACCCTAAGGATGAAAATGGAATGGAATTGTAAGTTTGGTGGACAATAAAACACTAGAAAGAGATTATAAACCAAAGATAAACAAATAGCAATGGAGTAGTATGTATTTTAGCAAATTATCTATAAATATGAACTTTGCTTAATGTAATTACAGAAAATAGGCACCATTCTGTATTTTATATAGAAAAATGTTTTTTTCTGCTATAATTTTCATTGATTTTCCTATTATAGGTTACCTACCAGTCACATGAGATTATATTGAAACAATGTAACGTGTAAAAGAATGAAATACTAGACTAGACTAGAAAGGCCATTAATAACTCACTAGGGAAAGAAATATTACTGCAAATCAAAGCCTTCAGTCTTTCACAAGTTTATAGTTCAAATATATGCTGCTTTTATTTCTTATAAAAGTAATCATTTTAAAACTTGGTGATTGTAACAAAAAAAATTATTAAAAATCAGATAAAGCACTTCAGAGAATAAGCACATACATATTCATTTTTAAAAATTCACATCTTAAAGTTAGTTTTATTTTTTAGCTTTAAAACAAAAAAATTAAGGTTAAAAATTGAACCAAATCTGTTTCAACAGAAATATTTCACTAGTCAACAAATCTATTGATTTTCTTAAATTTCCTAATAAAATTGTTTCTTGAGATCACTAAAGTGCATATATTGTTTTTTTTTTCTGAAATTTTTTCTAAGAGATAATTTAAAAATTTATTACAAAAAATTTAAAACAGCTAACCTTATCAAAAATAACAACACACCTGCAAAATCAAAACTACAAAGGACCAACTTTATTTACAAGTTCAAATGCCCCTTAAGGAACAGTGTTTCTGATCAAACCAAACTCATAAATAATTACATCAGTCACATACCTAACCAGAAGACTTACATTACACCAATCTGACCACAGCTCCATTAGGACTCATTTAAAAAACACACAAAAACCTACCAGACACCATATGAAATATACTAGTAGAAAATACAAGCATAATAGCCGCAACCACAAAAAAAAAAAATAAAAAAATAAAAATAAAAATAATGGAAGCCCTAATAATAAAAAAAAAAGCCAACACTCAATAACATTAACTATAAACACAGCCACAATGTGCTGACTGTGTTTGGAAAATAAAACATCCCTATAACTCTAGATACATACATAACACAACCCATACATTCAGTTAAAAGTAAAATCAAATCATACTTGATAATGGCTAAAATTATAGCTGAAAGCTCTTGGAAATGCAGAACTTTTGAACAGTTTTTACACACTCTGTTTTCCAGAAATTAAAACACTTGTACAAAAACAAGAAAAATTAAATAAAAAGCTTAATCACTGTACCTTGTCAGTTGTCTTTAACAAGACATGTATAAAAGAGGGATTGCTATGCATATATATTTTACACATAAATGCTATTTTTAGTGGATATTTGTATTTGAGTTGATGCTCTGTTTATTTATAAAAGAGTTTATTTAGTTTAGTATATATTTGAGAAATCTTATTAGAGAGAAAAATACGTCCTCTCTGTCAGGACTCAAACATTTATTGCTCTAGGGGGAACTGTCATTAGATTTGATGTGCTTTGATCTTTATAGCTACAGAGTGTGTTGATAACCAAGCAAAGCTGAATAATGTCTTTAAACACAGATTTTTCTCTGACTCTTGAAATAGGATGTGAAACTGAGCAGATATGTCCAAATGTTATACTGTACATATGGACAATAATGGGTATATCCCAATCCTTATAAATACAGTGGAATATACTGTGTGTTGGATTCACTTGCAATTCACTTGAGCTCACCACTAGCAGTCGATTACTTACTACATGCTGCTGGCAAATCTTGTATGTTGTTTCCGTTATCTTCGTTTTGGTTATTCTTATTCAGTAAATTTTCCCTAGGTTACAACATTTTGGCGACGAGGATTGGACAAAATACAACATTTTGGCAACAAGGATTTACCGTTATCAAGTAAATGTCACTACTACAACATTTTAGAGACAAGGATTTGGCCCAATCAAGTAAACGACACTAGTACAACATTTTAGTGTTGAGGATTTGGTTGGAACTCACAGAAACATTCACCAGTACAACATTTGGTGAACAAAGATATCGGCAAAATCTCTTGATAACAATTCACCAAGGCTTCATTGGTGAAATAAAAAAGAAAAGAAAAAAAGAAGTTTTTCTTACAACTATGTGGATTTGTACTAAGTTGTGCAAAATACAACAGTCAGCAAAACAGTATTTTATTCCAACAACAAAAACGTCATAAAAGGTATGTGAAATTCAAGTTTACAAAATTCATGTATTGTTGAGCGTGTTTCTCGCTGTAAAAGTGTTACATAGGAATACTTAAAGTGTTTTGACAAACAGTTGTGTAAAAAAAAAAAGAAAGAAAAAAGAAACTTTTGTATTTCAGATAAAATTAAAAAATAGAGAATTTTAAAATGATACTACTAGAAATAGTCAAACGGCAAGATGAACAGCAAAAACGGTACAAACAAAAAAAAAATAAAAATAAAAATAAAAAATAAAAAACTTGTTGAAATGTTGATAGAACAACAGAAAATGTCCATGAGTAATAAGAACGGATATTCAGAAGACACTATCGTAAATGTAATTGCTGAATTTCACTACATGCCAGAAGAGGAGGTAACTTTTTTGTCGTATTTCCGTAAATACGAAAACTTGTGCAAGACAGACTGTGCTAACAGGTCTGACAACAAAAAGGTCAGACTTTTGCTAAGGAAACTAGGCACTGATGAACACACTAAGTTTGTAAATTACATATTACGGAAAAAAAACTAGTGACCCAACATTTAAACAAACGGTTACTTTACTTTTGGAAGCTTTCAGCCCGAAGACGTCTTTGTTCCGTGAAAGATGGAAATGTATGAACTTAGTTAAAAAGGAAGATGATGATTTCACAATGTTTGCAAGCATTGTGAATGAAAATTGTGAGAAGTTGAAACTGGCAGAATTAAGCGCTGAAAATTTTAAATGCCTGATATTTGTTCAAGGGTCGGTGTCAACAAAAGATGCTGAAAGAAGGATTTTAAATAAACTGAAAAACAAACCTAATCTAACTTTGTAAAACCTAGCAGAAGATTGTCAGACATTTATAAATGTTCATAAAGATGGCAAAGATATTGGAAATAAGTGGAGTGTCGTATATTAAAAAAGTGAAACAAAGTCAAGG
The DNA here is from genome assembly GCA_963932145.1 of Acanthosepion lycidas. Lineage (NCBI taxonomy): Eukaryota > Metazoa > Mollusca > Cephalopoda > Sepiida > Sepiidae > Acanthosepion > Acanthosepion lycidas. The sequence continues at coordinate 55,902,111 of OZ010584.1, forward strand.
AGGAACAAAACATTAGTCCTATCCTCTGTTGCACATGTGGAGAATTACATTGGTATAAAGACTGTCCTTACAAAAAGAAAGGTTTTTGGTGTGGAAAAAAGGACATAAAAAAAAAAAAACAAAAAAAAAAAACAAAAAAAAACACTAAGATAAAATTTAAAAAACAAGTGAGGAATTACATTAAAATTACTAATATAGATAAATCTGATATAAGAAAATTTGTGCAGGTAAAAATCCTGAACAAAAATGTCAAATTGCAGTTGGAGAGTGAATCTGATTTAAGTATAATAAATGTTTATACATGGAGAAAATTGAATAAAACAACATTATGGGTTACAAGAGCACAAAAATGCTCATAGTGTTACAGGACAGAAAATAAAATTTAAAGGGGAATTTATGACAAATGTAACGTTAAATGATAAAACTTTGAAGTTAAGAGTTTTTGTCATGAAAAATACGAATAACTTTTTTTTGGAACAGACTGGATGGAGCAGTTTAAATTATGGAACAGTTTGATCAATTCGTTCTGCCAAAAAGTAAAAGGTCTTACTAACAAAGCAGAAAATTTAAAGGAAGAATTAAAAACTAAATTCCTAGAGGTATTTTCTGGTGAGTTAGGCAGGTGCAAGAAAATGAAAGCTAAATTGAAGCTAAAAGAAAATGTACACTGGTTTTCAAAAAGAAAAGCAATATACTATTTGCATTATTAAAACAAATTGCTAACGAGTTTGATAGACTTGAAAAAAATGGGTGTTTTATCGAAGGTGGAATATAGTGATTCGGCTTCACCAACTGTATATATAAAGAAAAAGTTGAAAGAGATGTGTCTATGTGGATTTTTCCATGGGCTTAAATGATGCCCTCTATAATTGTCATCCACTTCCGAGGCTGGAAGAGGTTCTTGAGGAACTTTTTCCAAAATCGACCTAAGTGACATGTATCTTCAGATTCAAGTAGACAACGAATATTCAAGTTTATTGACCATAAATACACATTGAGGGATGTATAAATTTAATCATTTGCCTTTCGGCATAAAGGTTGCTCCAGCTATTTTTCAGCAAGTAATGGACATGATGCTGAGTGGACTTGACTTTGCAGTGTCGCTTATCTTATTTTGCTGAAAAGGGGAAATCCAGAAGAACAGAAGAGAAATGTTTTGGCAGTTTTCAGAAGAATTCGGGACTATGGATTCAAGCTGAAGGATGAAAAATGTGAATTCTTTATGGACAAAATATTTAGGTCAAGTAATTGACAAGGGTAGGAGACCAGATCCAGCACAATCCAGTGCTATAAAAGACATGCCTGCTCCAGAAAATGTCAGTTCCCTACAAAGTTTCCTGGGGTTAGCAAATTATTCTAATGTATTTGTGCCAAATATGCATGGTTTGTGAGCTCCGTTAAATGTGCTATTGAAAAAAGACTCTAAATGGGTTTGGATGATGGAGTGCCAGGAAACATTTGAGAAAATTAAAGAAATGCTAACGTCAGACTTGTTTTTGACACACTACGATCCAAAAAAAGAAATAATTGTAGCAAGCAATGCTAGAGGGTATGCTATAGGAGTCTGTATTATGCATAAACTTGATAACTGCTCAGATAAACTGATTGCACACACATCCAGGATGCTTCTTCCAGCTGAAAAAATTACTCCATGATAGAAAAGGAAAGTTTAGAGATTGTCTTTGCCCTGAAAAAAAATTCAGATTCATTCATGGGAGAAGTTTTACTTTACAAACACATCACAGGCCATTGCTAGCTATTTATGGGTTCAAAAAAGGACTACTGACTCACAGCTAGTAGGTTACAATGATGGGGAACCATTTTACTAAATTATGACTTTAGAATGGAATTCTGCCATTGTGTAAATTAAGTCATGTGGATGGGTTGTCCAGACTTATCCCAAGAAATAATGAACCTTTAGAAAACACGGTTATTGCTTCTCTACAATTGGAAGTAGAGATAACAAAATGTACTTATGCAATACTGTGCGGAAACTACCTGTGATGGAAGAAATAAAAAGTAAAGCATTGGATGACAAGTTTATTATTGAAATGAAGAAAAAACTTAAAGATGGAAGTAAAACAGAATCTGAGATATATTCTCATGTGCAGAGAAAGAGTAGCGGTATCTTTAGCACTACAAAAACGAATCCTGAAAGAATTCCATGCAGGACACCCTGGTATATCCAGAATGAATAGTTTAATGAGAATAATGGCATAGCATAGATAGAGATATTGAATATTTGGTAAATTTATGCAAAGGCTGTGCTTTGGCAGCTAAAGAACCACTGATTAAATTCAACCCATGGCCAGAAACTGACTGCCCATGGTCACGTCTGCATAATGACTTTGCTGGTCCACTTAATAGATCATTATTTGATCGTCAGCCAGTTTTCCAAGTGACCAGAGATATTCAGATGTAAGAAACCAACCACACAAGTAGTAATTCAGTTTCTACACAAACCATTTGCAAGGTTCAGAGTACCAGATTCTATTGTTTTGGATAACAGCACTGAATTTACATTGAAAGAATTTAAGGAATATTGCAAAATGTTTGTGGTAGAACACATAAAAATTGCCACTTACTATCCTAGAAACAATGGCCAGGCAGAGCATTTTGCTGATACCTTTAAAATGGTGGATCCACAGATGCAGCATCACAACAATTTTTATAGGTGTATAGGCTTACATCAAACAGAAATGTGTCTTCAGCTAAGAGTCTAGCAGAAATTATGTTTGTGTGGAAAATATGATCAGTTTTTGACAAACTGATACCCAATAAGAAAAAAACATGATCATACGTTACAAAAAGCTGGAAAGAAATTTTACAAAATTGGTCAAAAGGTTTTTTACCAAATGTATCAGACAAATAAAACATATTGGGAAGGTGGAACTATCATCCGAAGTGTGGTGCAGGACGGTGTATCTAGTCAAATGACTGGAAATGGTGGATAAAAGGCACTATAATCAAATAAAAGGTAGGTATTCAACTGAAGAGAACAATACTTCAGACAAGGTTGAACCCATGGAGGTTCTTTTTGATACATTCGATGTACCCAACCCAAAAAAGAAAAAAATATTGACTTTGTACAGAGTAAATCCAAAAAGTGGGGGTGTTATACCATACCTATGTACTATAATGGAATATGTCCCAATCTTTATAATACAGTATGTTGGATTCACTGGGATTCACCTTGATTCACTTCTAGCAGTCGATTACTTACTACACGCTGCTGTCGAATCTTGTATATTGCGTCTGTTATAAATATTATAGTTTCATTTCAAACCTTTGTTTCGGTTATTCTTATTCTGTAACCTTTCCCTAAGTTACAACACTAATGCAAACAAAGCAATTTGTAAGGAAAGGGATTGCTTTTTAAATTATTAATCCGACAGATTTTTTATTACTTAAATATTTTTAGTGGCACTATTCAGCTTTTTATTTTTCTCTAACAAGATTTCTCAGATTGGTAGACAAAAATAAATATACTGTCTAATAAATAAACAGAGTGTCTACTAAAATACTGGTATCCACTAAAAATAACATTTAAGTAATAAAAAGATCTATCCTTTTCCACACACACACATTGCAAGATTCATGATATTGGATGCTGTCAAGTTGCAGGTATTACATTAAAATTTTCCTCCTGCTAGTTGGATACTTTAACAAAGGCAAAGGCGTTCAATATTCCTAGTGGGCTTAGCATATACTTAGGCACTAACCCAGGTATTTCTACATCCCTGTGGCTACATTAGATGGCTGTTGATCCCATGAATCATGAATGGATTTACCCACCATTAAACAAGACATGTCAAAGGGCATATATAAAGAATTGATGGATTTGTTTTTAATCCAACATTTTTATTACTTCAAATGTGGATACTCATATTTGAAAGAGATTCCTCATATTTTTTTTTAAACAATGTCTATTACATGTGCACTCAAGAAATCTTAAGAAAAATATTTCTTGAATGTGCCAGCCAATAGATGTAATACACAGCTTAAAAAAAGAAAAAAAAAAAAAAAAGAAAAAAGAAAAGAAAAGAAAAGGTGTTTATTTCAAATATGGGTATCCACTAAAAATAACCCTCTTTTGAAATCTCTCTCTATAAAATATTAAAACTGATCCACAAATTTAATATTTTATATTATTAGGATTCACTTTGATTATTTACCTACAGATTTATTTATATAAATACACACACACACACACACATATATATATATCTCATTTTATTTGTGAGCATACTAAGAAGTAATTGCATATATCAGGAAAATATAGTTGTCTTCCCCTTAATTCATGCACAACTAAAAGAAAAAAAAATTTATTTGTGACAGGATTTCTTTATCAGGTTATGTCTGTCATTCATCTTTGTTACATACAAAAACTATTGTCAAAGATATATGCAGGTCAATAAGAACATGTGGACAGCATGAAAAAGAAAAAACAGATAGAATATTTAAACTATTCAGTTTTGAATCATTAAATCAGATACAGTTTCCTCTTAACACTAGCATAAATTAATAAATATTTTACATTTGTAATCCTAGAATATGATAATTCAATGATTATGTTAGTCATATTTTTTTTTTTGCAAGCCATGTCTAGACATACTGTCATGTTTGTCTGGAATTATATTAAATCAAATAAATACACAAAAAAAAAAATTCTTTTCATGTCAAGTTTGCCTTTTCTACTAAATATCATATAACAAAAAACAGTATCAGTAGCACAGAAAAAATATCTTGGAAAAATGCTGTAAATCTTTGAGAGTTGAGATCAAAAAAGATTGCAAAAAGATTATATAATTAAATGTATGGCTCAGATATTTTATAGAAACTTTACTTCATATAGAGATGTTCCCATGATATATTGTATATTCTAATGAAAATTTGGGAAATTTTTTTATTTGCATTATAGTATTAAAACTTTCTAAAGTTCTAAAGGTATAATTTACAATGCATAAAAAGAGTGGTGGATAAATATAAATAATAAGAATTAAAACTAACTAAAGCACATTCCAAGGACAAAAATCTGAGATAAACATCTAAGAGTAAACATTTTAGCAATGAGTCAATACTTTAGTTATTTCGCATACATATTTGACATAAAAAAAAATATTTGCATATAAAATAGTAGTGAACAAACAAAATACTGCTAGAAAATCATTATTGATAAAAGATGATGAAAAGAAAACCTTCAGTTAAGATTACTAAAATTACTAGACTCGTACGTTATTCAGTTATCACGTATGAAATTTTAAAAGAAATTATGTGAGCAAACAAAAATGCCAATAAACTTTACTGGATTCTCCTCATTGAAATAAACAAGAGCTTTACATATAGTGTCTTTCTAAGAAAAAGAAAAAAGATTTTGATAGAAGTCACTTTGGATAATAATAATAATAATAATAATAATAATAATAATAATAATAGTTATAAAACATCAAGGTCAAAATGGCAGCTGTTGTCCAAAACGACCAAGTCCATTATTAACTGGGGCAAAAGATGGCTTGTTAATTTTAACTCTTGCAAAACTGAACTTCTCTCCATTAACTATTTGATAGGCCCCTTGCTGTCTTCCATCAGCATGGCTGATGCTAACTTTCAGGAAAGTGACCCATTGTGCCTTCTTGGGCTCACGTTCTCACTTGTGGAATTCCCCTCAGGCTCTATGCTTTCCAGTCAACTTTAATTTGCAAAAATTTAAATGCAATCTCAATCGCTATCTACTGTCCTCCTGATTACTCTCTTCTCTTTCTGCTCCTCATTATTACTTCTGTTTCTAATTCTTCCACAACCTTTAACTCTGTTTTATTGGCATTATTACCTTGCTTGGAGTGATACTGACAAAAAAAAAAAAAAGTCTCAATATTCAACACAATTCTCATGCTCTTCTTTCTACTGATTCAGCTATTCAAACATCGTTTTTAGTGGATACCCATGTTTGAAATAGACATGTAGTGTTTGTTTTTTTTTAATTTTAAATAGTGTGTATTATGTCTACTCTACCAGCCTGTGCAGTCAAGAAACATTAATAAAAAAAAAAAAAAAGTTCTCTCTGGCAGGCTTCAAAGATGCATCCACCTTTGTAGAAGAAACCACCATCTGATCCAGTGGGCTTTAGAGTGCTTGTCTACAGATAGCATAACAGTCCTTCAAGCTTGTATTTTTCCTTTTCAGGAATGCACATTGTTCAGATTTTCTTGAAAGCCCATATCTACTCAATATCATAGCCGAAACATAAACAGTAATTTCTAAAGAATTAAGGAATTTATTTTTAATCTAACATTTTTATTACTTGAAATGTTATTTTTAGTGCATACTCATGTGTGAAATAGATGCCCCAGTTTTTTTATTTTAAACAATGTGTATTATATTTGGTCTATCAGTCTGCACACTTGAGAAAAATTAATAAAGAAAATGTGTGTGTGTGTGTGTGTACACACACACAATATACTTTTGATAAATTAGAAGCATATATTAATATATTGTTTAAAAGTTACAGGAATTAAGTTTTCAATATCAGGATATTGGAAAAGTGCATTCAATATCCAGATAGAGTATTTGTAGATATAAACAGTGTGGATATAGAAATCAACATTGCAGGGTCTGATCACTTAAGGTGTGAAACTGCCAACCACTATGCAGTGTTGATCCATGTGGGATTATGTTCCACAAATTAGCAGTTGCTTACTATAGTATTGGTTGTAATCTGACTACCTGAACACTAACAATTTAATCTACTTGAAATGTACAATAGTTTTGCGTAGACTTTTTATTGCTTCTATAAATGTGTAATAATAAAGGTGGTCTCCTGCATGGCTATCACTAAAAGACCAGAAATTTTAATTATTTTTCAATATACATGATGCCTGGATAAAAATATATTGACAGAATAAATAGTGAACATATGTTTTTTAAAGATGAAGAATATGAAAAAGTTAGTAATTCTGATAAAAAACAAATCTATACAGATGTTGTGCACAATTTAACTAGATGGTCAATTTGGTTAAATTATATAGATATATAAAAAATTAGCTTCTTTGTTTTACAACTGGAATCGCTATTGAAAACCATAGCACATCAGATAAGGGGTATGCCTTATAGCTCTTCACTGGAGGCAAATTGGTTCAAATTCTTAGCAACATATATATATATACTTTGCATATTGTAATATAAAGGCATTTTGTCTAACACTTGATTGTTTTTTTGTTTTTTATTTCTTGTTCTATTTTCTTACTCATTTAATACATTGCATGTTTATGAATGCTATAAATTTAATAAATGTCATTATTGAATTAATTCTTTTCTAGTATTGTCTGCTTTAAATACTTAATGTTTTAGTTGTAGTCAAATAATCTTCATTCATGAAGTATCTGTTATAAAATAAAATAAGACATATCTCGGCTGATTTACAGGCAAATACTCAAGAGCGAGAGCCGGATGTGAACGGGATAAAGCCCCGTCACAAAATGACCATTATCTTCGTTTACCATTGTTCCCGACACATGAGTTCTGGTCAAAAAATAAAATAATATTTAAAGTGTTCTATTTTTCGTCCAATAAAAATGCTTCCCTCCTAATTATACTTGCTTTGTTTTTCGAGCCTGTTAAGCCATAAAAAAATGCTATAAAAGGGATCACACGGAAGTTCAACAGGCAGTCACAGGTGGCCAGGGAACAGACCTATCACGGTCAGCCCGAGCGGTCACAGCGTCAACACGTGTGAACTACTATGAGAGATCGACCTAGATCCAAAGCCGGCTTATGAACTATACCACAAGGTAGCTGTCCCAAACCCTCACGTTCCTGTTGAAATAAACCACGTAAATCTATTTCTGCTGTTGTCGTATTTCTTTCTTGCAACCATACGCTTGTCTATAACACTATCCCACTTCTGACACCAGTGTTATAGACAAGCGTATGGTTGCAAGAAAGAAATACGACAACAGCAGAAATAGATTTACATGGTTTATTTCAACAGGAACGTGAGGGTTTGGGACAGCTACCTTGTGGTATAGTTCATAAGCCGGCTTCGGATCTAAGTCAATCTCTCATAGTAGTTCACACGTGTTGACGCTGGCGTTCCCTTGCTGATAGCTACTGACCGCTCGGGCTGACCGTGATAGGTCTGTTCCTTGGCCACCTGTGACTGCCTGTTGAACTTCCGTGTGATCCCTTTTATAGCGTTTTTTTATGGCTTAACAGGCTCAAAAAACGAAGCAAGTATAATTAAGAGGGAAGCATTTTTATTGGATGAAAAATAGAACACTTTAAATATTATTTTATTTTTCGACCAGAACTCGTGTGTCGGGAACATTTGTAAACGAAGATAATGGTCATTTTGTGACGGGGCTTTGTCCCGTTCACATCCGGCTCTCGCTCTTGAGTATTTGCCTGTAAATCAGCCGAGATATGTCTTATTTTATTTTATAACATATCTGATAATCTTATTTATCATATAAAAGCTAATAATAATAATAATAATAATAATAAATCAAACCAAATTTTTAAATAATAACATTAATCTTGTCAAGCATGACATTATTATTAATAAAGTAAAATAAAATACTAGAGAAAATGAATCTCAAAAAGTATTTTGTTCAAAAACACACTGATACGTTGCGACAGAGAAATATATATCTGAGAACAAAGTTCACATGTAACAGATACATGTTTTTTTTTCTGGCTAATAAGATATAGATATTTTAAGCTGAAAGGAAATAGAGTACATTTAATAGCAATGTCTATAGTAATCTCTTTTTTATCTTATCTCCAGTTACCCAGATTTTTGTTCATAAAATTGTCTCAACCTTTTGCATAAGGTAAAAAAACAACAGGTCAGAGTAAGCTGGTATTCCTCCAGATTTATACTCTTAAAGATTTTGGCTTATTTACAATTATAAAATACTTAAAAAGGAGTTTATAACCAGAAATAAAGAAAGGAAAAACAAAAGATCCTAACTTTGCATAAATAATTTTGACAGAAAATATTTCAAAATTTACTAATCATATTTGTTTATGCATAAATAAAAAAATATATATCAGTATCAAAAGAGCTGTGCTTACAATCAACACTATGTATAAGCGACTAATAGTAATAGTACTGATCTATGATGACTTGGTCCACAGGATTTGGTTAACATGACAGCAAAAAGATTCCTTTATACTGATGGTAAATTGGTAAATACTGTTTCTGTCAAAGGTATATCTCATTCTGAAATGTAAGTCCTACATTTTAGACTAAAGGGAAAAAATGAAATTTATAAGAAATATCTATTTTACAATCATGGCTCTCAGTTAAAATTTGTTATGTTTGATATATAAATATCAGTTGAGGTATTTTAAATATTGAAATATGAAATATCAACTGTTCAGAGCAGTATTTTAAGAGAAAATAGTATTAAATTATATTTCAAATATAGATAAAAATTTAGTTAGCTATGTAACAAATGAAAATATAGTGAAATATTTTTTTACAAAGATTTAGAGTACTTTTTATTAGAAATATGTTGACTAATAGTTAATTTGGGGGAATAGAAAAAAAATCTTAGTCTTTATTGATCAGGAATTTTGAGTTATTGGAAAAATTCAACTTTACTTATCAATTGTCAAGTTGTTCAGGGTTCATAAATGACCATTGATAGATGAAAGAATCTGAGCAGGTGCTAACTGTGATTGAATAGAACAGACATTAAAGATGACTGATTTTTTTTTCAAAAAAGGTTAAATCAAAACCTGTTTGCTTATAAAGTTGATAATTTGGTTAATTTTTACCAAATAAGACAGCATGTCAATTGATAGTGAAAACAGTATAACAATTGATGAAAAAGCAAAATGCAAGTAGTAGTTTAGTAAAAGAATTAAATAAAATCACTAATATTAATTATGCCCAAATTCTAAAACACAAATCATAACTTCCAAGAGAATTACACTATCTATTTTACCAGCCCAGAAACTGATTTATTTTACTATTAAATACATGTATTTAGATGTTGACAGAATTTAAATTTACAGTGAGTGTTCTGATTAGTTGACATAATCCCTGGTGCTGAATGGACAGTGCTAAATCTAGACACAGGTCATATCAATTGCTAGTAACAAGGTGACAAAAATTAGGTTAATTTCTACTGAGTTCATTCAAGGTTTCTAAAGATGGAACAGAAACCTGAGAGAGCTTAATGACAGAAATACAGGTTTTAAATCCATTTGTCATCCCCTGCTGAGACATTTTTAAAAAAGTTGGGGATAGCAATTTGTATTAAGAAATAAAGTAAAACAAAAAAACAAAAAAAGCAACTCATTGACCAAATTCTAAAATGAGGTATATAATTTAAGCTTTGATTAATTCATTTTTTTCATGTTGTTAAATTAGGTATTGAAGTTTTATCTATCAATCTGTACATAAATGTGTGTTACCACACAAATTTAATATGTAACAGCCTTCTAAGTAATTACAGGTGATTTTCCAAATTCCAAGCATATTAAAATCTTGTTTGTATACTCAGAGAATTTTTGTGAACGTATATCTATAATGCTCATTTCAATGTAACTGTTCAGTTTACATCATACTGAAAGCTAAGTGATATTATTTAAATAGTTTTGTCAGTGAAGAAAAGAAATGAAAAAAATGAATTTTTGTTTTAGTTATAAAATACCAGATTACCTGTTTGAAAATTAGAAGAGAAAAAAAATTATTTTTGTCAAAATCAATAAAAATAGGATGTTTTTTCAGTTCATTTAAAAATATCTGTTAAATTATATATTTTTTCAATTAAAATTCCAATGTGCATGTATTATTGAAAATTGAGATCTAAAGAGAAAAGAAATAAAATCAATACTATTGTCAATCTCCTTCACTTCTCCATCATTTTAGCCAGAATTGATAGTCTAACAAAATTGCCATTCCTCCATACAGTCTATAATGGGTGTTAATGTTGGTAATTATTTTGTGTGCTTGTTATGGGCCTTTTAGGCAAGTCTTTTCTGTTTCTCATATTAGCAGTTCATGGATTTGATAGTTACTCAGATGAATTGTCTGGCTTAGAAATTTAGAAATGAAGAGAGTAGGCCAACTGACAGAAAGTTAAAAAATAAAAAAAATGAGTCTAATTTCTGACACAAAGTGCTTTAGATTTAGGAATCAGTGAAAGAACTATTTGTATTGCTTGGTTATTAAAGATATCAAAAATACAAAATATACTAGGAGATTTTTTTTTTTTTTTTAATGGTATAACAACAGGGTCTACATTTAGCAAGTGTTATGCTAATGAGCTTAAATTACAGTATTTCATTATGAAGACACACATGAAATTAGATTAAAAAAGTAACACTGCTAATTTTATCAAGAGTGATCTAAGGTCAGATCAAATCAATTTATTTAATTAGAAAAAGGTCCTCAAAGGGTATTCCAAACAGATAAAATCCTAGTAACTACATTGTGTATCAAAATTGTAGGTATGTAATAGACTGATTCATTTTCTACAGCTTATCAGGTTTAAATAACCTGATAAGCTGTAGAAAACGAATAGAAAACATTTAGATTGTAAGAATTTTTGTTTTTGGAGATAATAATTTAGTGATATCAATCTTACTAAGTAACTCATAGCTGAGTGGTGGGGAGAAAAGGCTGATTCATATCTTTCCCAAGGTTATTTGCATACAAGTGAATATAATGAGCTATTATCAATTACACCACCTGCACATCCAAGCTTGCAGCACCTGATATTCCCAAGCAGTCACCCATCTAGGTACTGATCAGGAGTCGGCTTTGCTTAATTTTGGTAATCATATGAGAACCAGTGTTTCAACGTGATGTAGCAGTAAGCCAAATGTAGGTATACATTCATATATACATATCAAGTTCACTAAGTGACATTAAACACTTTTTTAAAACAACTGCAAAGAATGATGACTAAGTTGATAATCAAGCTATAGAATTTGTTCCTCACTAAGCGTTACATAAAAATAACTTTATAACAAAGTTGGCCAAGTTCAACAAATATCTATTTATACTTCATTTTCTGAAGGTTTCTACTCTATCAGTCTCATTTATTCAGTATTTTGTTAAATTCTCAGTATTCAGCTTTTCATTTCAATTCCTCTCTCCCTCCAGTATTATCTTTATTAATTGAAACATTGTCAACCATTATTATTATTAGTTTTGATTAGCAGTTACTGTCATCTTAATTTTTAAGTTGCTTTTGATTACAACTTACACTCAGACCATCCATCTACAGAAATAAAGACAGAGCATTGGTGAGATTCAAACTAATTTTCCCCCCAGGAAAGCCTGGTTGAATGCTCCAGCCACTTGAATTGCTAAGATATGAGAACTTATCCTATGAATTCATCACAATTTGTTTCACCCAATTTCTTTCAGCAAACTGACTATAGTGTGAAACAAGATTTCAAAAAATGAGAATTCCAACATGATATTGTTATCAATCATCCCACAAAAAAGAAAACTCAATTTCTGAATGTATTGTAATAGGAAGGAAGGGACCATCGTTAAGAGGAAGATTTTTTTTTTTTTTAAAGTAAAATTTACTAAATCTTGAATTACATCAAGAGAAAAGGCTTTATGTTTGCATATTAATTACATTACAATTAAATAATTGAAAAAAACAAAATATTTTAACTTAAAGCAAAGTGAAAAATCAACTAATGAAAATCCATTAATATTTAGAGGATTGCAATGAAACTCAATGGGAGAAGTTAAAAGAAAAAAAAATCCTTTCATACACACATTGCAATATATATAGATATATATATATATACACACACACACACACACACACAGGGTGTGATATAAATACTGTTACAAAAGAAAAAGATAATAACTACTGAAAAAATTATTATATCAGCATACAATTTTAAAACAAAGTTAGTATTAATCTACTAAATAATACTAGAAAAATCTCATTCAATATGGTTCCCTTTGGTCTTCACCACACGTCAAAATCTTTTGAGAAAATCATTGATGGTGGCATGCACAGTTTCAATGAGTATTTTGTCCTATACTTTCTTCAATTTTGTCTTCAGAATTTCAATATTGTGGTGTGGAGTAGACAAAGCCTCACTCTCAACAACTACCTATAAACAATAGTCAAGAGCATTGATATCTAGTGATGAGAGAAGTCATTTGTTTTTGGTGATGAAGCTAGAAGAACTGTCTCTGCACCACTGTTGTATTACAGAAGCAGTATGGCATGTTGCTCAGTCTTCCCTCATTCTGTAACTGATGTTGGTTTCTGAGGCATTTTCCTGAAGCAACAGGAACTGATGACTTGTTGAAAGAAAACAATCATTTTAATAATTAAAAGGCTGCTCAACAGTGAACAGTTTCTCATCAGTGAAGATGATGTTTTGCAGTGTGTCATTACAAATCCCTCTCAGCAACTGCTTACTTCTTTGAAGCCTCTTTTTCATTGTGGCTGCTTAAAGTTATCTCTTGTTTACCTTGTAGGGTGACATCCCTAGATCATTTTAACACAGATCCCTCTCTGATGTTCCAGCCACCTTAGCCAATTTTCTCATTGACCTTCTTGGATTACACCTGATTTTTTCACATACATGTTTAATGAATTTTGGTGGAGGTGTGAGGACATTCTGATCTCGGTCTATCTTTGATGGAGGAAGTTTTGTTGTATCGATCAATTGTCCTTTTGATAAACATTCTATTGATTTCAAATTGTTTTCCAGCTTTAGAAATCTCAAGTGGAGTCAGTCTGTTTTCATGTTGCTCAATTATATAATTTCTTTTAATTTCTATAGACATTGTTGCCAGTAAATACTAAAACAATTTGAAAACAAAAAAACAAAAACAACTAGTATATGCTGTTGGGCAAGTATCAAAACATAAATAACAATGTAAGGACCAAAAACTTAAAGTAGTATTCATTTGAAATTGTGTGACAGCATTGATGCTGCACTCATATATATGTATTTAGGCAGCAAATTTTCTTTTAGGCATGCCTGATTGAATAAATTAGAAACATTATGTCTGCTTATTTTTATTATAATCCTTTCATATTCATGAATATTTTCCCTATATTACAATTGAATAAGGCAAGAAATGCACTGTAACAGTGAGAATCATGTGTAGCTATCTATTACTGAATTTTTTTCTTTTGCATTTAAATGCTACTGCTGGCAATTATGCTTTAGCGTTCATTAAAATGTGAAAAGTTATTCATTATGGAATTTTTTTCTTTCATTTTGGAATGTCATAGTTGAGTATCCATTAAAGCGTGAAATCTGTTTATTTGATAGGCATTTTAGAACATTATTACAATATTCGTTGATTCTATTCAGTGTTGGCTTCAAATTTTAAATGAAAATTTCTTCGAGGATCTGTAGTTTTAATTTGTTATTTTCTTGGTGTAGGATAGTTGTGTTATCAATCAGTATTTTCCTATGTGAATGTGGACAGGAATGTTGGTGTAAATGTCTTACAATGGACGAATGGTTAGATATGTGTAGAGTAAGACATCTTGATAATGTAGTTGTCATATATCCAATTCAGTAATGGATAGCTACACATAATTTTTGATTTACCATTTGCACCTCTTATGATGATCTCTGAAAGAGATGGAAAGTACCTAGGAAACAAAAGTGATTCTCACTGTTACATTTCTTATTGAATTGTAATATATGGAAAAATATTTGTGAATATGAAAGGATTATAATAAAAATAAGCAGAAATAATGTTTTCTATATATATATATATATATATATATATAATGTGAAAGTTAGAATCTTAAAAAAAATCTTTTACTCATCAGTTCATAGCGTAATTATTCAGTCAAAGCATTTTTCCTGACCTCCTTTGAACTTTCAAGTAAATTGTGCATGCCATTACAAAATATGATTTTGGTTTCAATTCAAAGTATTATTCAATATTCTGAAGTTTTTGACACTATTGACTGGACAAGGGATGTTGCACAGAGCCATGCAAGAAATAATCTGATAATGGGTTTGAAAAATACATTGCAGGTGGAAGAAATTGTGTTTTAGTTTCATGAACATTTATGGATCACATTTGCAACATGAGGAAAGGGTTGCCATACAGTAAAACTACTAGTCAACTTACTTGTCAAGTAAAAACTTTTTTTTGTTTTTAATGTGATTCAAACAAGTCAATTGCTCACTGTAGTAAAAATCTGTCCAAGTTTTGTAATAAAAAATTCCTTTTGAATCCTGTCAAACACAGACAAGAGCTTTTTTTCTCTCACAGTAGGTTTTATTTAGAGTAAGATATTTAACTATCTGGGCCTGAGCTACATTTTTTTTATACTGGATTCTCATAATCCATTTTTCATTATGTAGTGATTATTTTATCCAAAAATTATTTTTCTATGTCAAGTTAGAAGCAAAGGACAAGTATTTAAACACTGACTAATACTCCATTTCATTCTACTTGAGGCTTGTAAATGCTGACATATGCGTAAGCAATAAAGAGCTGGGTAAATTTCAAAGACACTTCTAAAAATTTCACTAACATTATGCAAAAGATGGCATTGAGAACTTTTGTATCAACCTTATATATATATATATATATATATATATATATATATGTGAAAATATTGTAGAAAATAGGAAAGAAACTAGTTTGGTAAATAATCCAAAGTTCCTTTGTATTTTTGTAATTATTTTTAAAAAATAGTGCTCGATACGAAAGTAGAGAATAAATATAAAACGTAGGCTCTGTTCCATCTTCAAGCCCTTTGTGCCTCCATGAGAAACTACACATTATTAAGCTTCTAAACAATAAAAACCTATTAAACAACAGGCAAGAATTAACGGTTTTCTGCTGGCAGAACCGAACTTACGCTCTGAATAACTAGCTAAAAACACGCATACAATAAAATAAATTTTAAAATCCATAGCCCATATACATAGTTTTAATACCCTACAAAAATTGATAACCCTTTATGAAGTCGTCAAATAACAAACGTTACGGCCTTTTCATATACACAAATCCCTTTCATAAAGAGATATAATAAAAGAATAAAATAAATAAGTAAATCTCCGTAGACGCTCAAGCCAGACTATGCGAAAACTTCCTCCGTCGAAAGTTTAGCCACCCTCACCTTACCGTGACCCGGCATCTATGAAAGTAACTCTATACTGATACAAATTATTACACCCCACCCCTGCCGATTCTAAACAATCCGCCCTTGATGTTACCATGGAAATTTTTGATTTCAATTCTGACCATACTATTAAAACTCGTAAATTTCAGAAATAAGTCATTCCCCAAAAAATTTCGCTTGAAGATGGAACAGAGCCTACTTTAACTCAACTTAATTCAAATATTATTTTGAAGTTTTCGGCTCTTGTTTTGAAACATGAGACCTCTTATGTAGCGAGTTGGAATCATATTTTTAAATAAATAATTATATATATATATATATATATATATATATATATATGACAGCAAAAATATATCATATAGCAACTAATACTGGGAGCTGCTTTCATCAACAGCAATAAGTGACTTCAGCCAACACTGATTTATGTATTCATTTGTATATAAAAACTAAATGGTAAAAGATTTT
The DNA here is from genome assembly GCA_963932145.1 of Acanthosepion lycidas. Taxonomy (NCBI): domain Eukaryota; kingdom Metazoa; phylum Mollusca; class Cephalopoda; order Sepiida; family Sepiidae; genus Acanthosepion; species Acanthosepion lycidas. Next base: position 55,918,676 of record OZ010584.1, read on the forward strand.
AATTATTAATTCATGAAAAGTTGCTTACTATAAGTTATTGCATTCACATATTCCCTTCATTTCTGGTTAGAAATTTACCATTTTTAGCCATTTAAAAATATATATCTTTTGTACTACTTATTGATTGAAACTTGAGTAATACAAGGCAAAGTTTAGCTAAAATCAGTGTAAACACAGATTTTGCAGTTTCTATGTAAATTCAAAGTATATTTACTCATATTGGCTTCATAAATTAGGTAAAATTTACATTCTTTGCAGTTCTGAGTTTTTAAACCTCATCTCTCAAGTTTTAACTGGGATTTCATGAGAATTGAATTAATAGATTTTTTTTTAAGTAAGAGTCCTTTAGAGCATTTTTTTTATAAGGAACTTAGGATTTTGACCAGTACTTGGGTTGATCAATTTTTGCACAGGAATTAGATGATTTAACACTTTCATTGCTACATGGTTGTAACATTGTTGTCTGGTTGTGCTGGCCTCTTTTGGGAAAAATTGTCATTTATTAGAAATAAATGACTATAAGGACAGAGTGATTTATCATGGGCACTGCCATTTTGGTTTTGAACATATAGCCTTCAATACAAACTAAGCTAAAGAATATTCCCAAAACAATAAAAATACATAACAAAACATGTCATATTGTAAGCTAATGTAGGTCTACATTGGTTTGGAAATAGCAGTAGTGCTAGTTAGTTTATAAACAGTGTCTTTTATATATATATATATATATATATATATATAAACAATAGGGAATATAAGTTTCACAAGGACATCTTGAAAATGTGTGTGTATATATTAACAGTAGGGAATATATGATTCATGAGGAAAGTGTATATATGTTAACAGTAGGCAATATAAGTTTTAAAAGGATGTATATCTTCAAAATGTGTGTGTTAGCAGTAGGCAGTATAAGTTTAATAAGGACATGTTTTGAAAGTGTATATGTTAACAATAGGCATTATAAGTTTCAAAATCTATGTCTAAAATGTATATATTCATTGACAGTTCATTTAAGTAACATCTGTAATGGATTTGGTTAAGATTTAACCAAATTTGAGTACAGTTGCTTATAAATGAGTTGCTTAAATCATTTACATGTCTTTCCTAAAGTACTTACACGAGATAGCACTGATAGTTGGCAACTTAAAACTAATAGTTGCCAAGTTTTATTCCCTAACACATTAGACCATATCACAGTCCAGAAAATATGGCATAGTACAAAAATCTATTATATATTGGCATCATGTAATTCCTATTTGTCATGGCATTTACAAACATATACAGACACGCATAAATTTAAAAAATGACCTGTTATGTCCTTGTAGTTGTTTTTGTAGTACAACCCGTGTGGATTTTAGGACAAAGGCAAATATGCCAAACCTTTATGGAGCTAACTGTATAATTTGGAATATGACCTAATGAATATTTTTCTGTTGAAAATATCACTAGTAATAGACGAAAAAAAAAAAAAAAGTTGGAAAGCAGTGTACCAAATAGTTTAGTCAATTCTATTTTTCTCAATTGTCATCTAGGTGAAAAGTTACTCAAAATACCACCTGGTAATTTGTCTGTGACTAATTAAGATTTGCTTGTAATTTCATTTATTAAATGTTACAGTTACTTCTTAATTAGGAATAGCTTACTCACCTCCACAGAGTTTCATGACAACCCACAGTTCTTCTTTCACAACAAATGATGTGTAATAAGCAACAACATTTTCATGTTTGCAATGACTCATTGCCTGAATTTCTTTCTGTGAAAAAAAAAAAAAAAAAAAAAAAAAAAAAAAGGAGATCAAATATAAGATTTTTTTTTTTTTAAAGAGTACAATAAAAAGTCACAAAATAATTTTTTTTAATACTAAAGTAAAAATGTTTGTCCTTCTAGACTTCAGATTATTAATGCACCATAATTACAGCTTACTACATCCTACAAAAGTGTTTAAATCAGTTTAAACCTACAACTTGGCTGCATTTATCTTTTCTCCATCTGTGTGGGTAGAAATTATAAGATTTCTAACTTTCTAAAGGCACCAGTGTTTAACAACAGTAAGCAAGTATATTTGTTGTGTGTAAAAGTTCTCTGCACTCTTTTTCAGAAATTAGAGACTTGTAGTAGATGTTAAAGTAGTCACATGCATTGATAACCCTATCAACAGCAGCAACCCCTTTTCAGCTTTTAGGCATGCATAAAAAGAAAAAACTGTGGGCATATGTGCTATGCATCTCAAGAAGGTAGCTCTCTTTTTCTTTGGGCTGAGGCTGAGATAAGATGCTAAAATCGGCACTCCTTTACTAGCCGCACATGGCTTAGACTATACACATCACTCACATTTCAACTCACCAACAGAGTAAATTCAACTTTTTCTTCATCCTTTTTACAGAGACTCCCTTAATAACTTGAATTTGCATCTTCTTTCAGGAATTATCCTCAGAATTTTCTCTACACAAAAATGTTCCTGATAGAATAAAAAATTATTTCTCATTTAGTTTTGCTGCTTTGTCTGTTTTCCCAACAAATTTAACACTTAGTTTTTGTTTGTCAGCACACAATGCCTTCTCAACTTCAAATGGCAACCCCTAATCTAAGTTTGATGACTGACAGGATTTCTGTAGTTAATGTTAAACATTTTTCTTTTTACATAGGCTCAAAAGCTGAAAAGTGGTTGCTAAGGCTGATAGGGGGTTATCAATGCATACATGTCTAGCAAAAAGATTAGACATCTGCTATTGACTAAATAAACAGTTAAAAACATTCCAATAAATGACTATACAGCATCTGCATGCCATATATAATTCTGTTTATTTGGAATATTATACAGCTAGTCTTCAGTGAGCAAAAAGTAGGATAATATATAAAATGTTTAGCAATCAACCTTTTACTTTGGTTACTCCTTATAAATTGGCACAGTAACAGTTTTGAAAACCTCAATCACTTATGCGCCGTGTGTGATACACACTTAAGTGATCATGTATCTTTCGATACATGAGTGACAAGGCAGATTTTTTTTACCCACAGCAGGTTGCCACTCCTTTGTGTGGTAGACCAGTTGCCATCCAAAGCTATAGAACCTGGTCTGTCCTGCTATTTACCCATAGCTGGGGGGGAGAAGAAGAGGATTCATACCTTTCCCAAGATTATTAGCACAGATTCCTCAATCCAAGCCGCTATCCATTACTCTACCAAAATGTCAATGACACAGCCACTACAGAATTTTACCTCCCTGTATGAATTGCAATATATTTGAAATAAAACTGAAAAGAGTATATAGAGACACTATAGATAAGAAATGGAACACTAAATATATCACATCTGTATTACTTCATAGCTAATCAATTCTTCTCATTTTATTAGAAACCTTGTAGTTATATCTCAAAATATATTAATTTTAAAAATAGTGATAACTATAAAAGACTCAAAATAGCATTTTCAAATAAAATACATTATTATACACGTAGTGATTCAGAAACTACATATTGAGAATAAAACAAATATTTAAGCAATATTGTTATTTATTCAAATTGTTTTTTTATTTATTAGCAGTAAGATCTAACAAAATACTCTGAACATCAATTTCATTTTTATCTAATTATGACCTGTTTTTTTGATGACAAACAATTTTTCTTGACACTTTCTTTGAATCTTACAAAAGAATTGTACTTTTGATAGACCTAATTACCACTGACTATAACCAGAGTTTGAAGTTTTTCTTTTCATATACTTGTATATCCTAATACACAGCAGTTAACCATTGCCAATGAAGGTTACTGAGGCAAGGTTATCATTCATTCTGTAAGTGGAACTATGATTCTCCTCATTCTAGATTGAAGTTTCTCAGCCACAGGGATTCCAAACTTGTGGTAGCACCTTCATCAATGCACTAAAGAGGTTGGGTCAGTGTAATACTGATGGCATTTCTCACATTAAAATGACCTTGTGTCACATCCAGCCTTGGTGCTTGGTGGGGAGGCTGGGTAAATATACCTGATACTAGAAATGGAATCTCAAATATAGCAACTACCAGCTTTGTTCTTAGCTACTTCTTGAGAGATAAGTTTGATTCTCTGGTTAAAAAAAAAAAAAAAAAAAAAAAAAAAAAAAGGAAAAAAAAAAAGAAAGATACTTTTATAAAATAGTTGACAGCAAAATGGCCAGGTCTCATTCAAGCTCTGAGGTAGCCATTCAGAATTTTGTATTTCACATGATCATAAAGAAGATTAAAAACAAAAAAAACATCAATACATTTTAATTATTTCTATTTTGGTGTTAATTTAATAAAGTTAACAATTTTGAAACTGGAATGTCATGTCAGAGTCATATGGATTTACAAATACATACAAATATTATCTTCAGACAAGTTTTGAACATGCACTTTTTAATATATCAACTTTGGCATTGTGGTGTATCATCCTTATGTGTTATTTCATCCTGAATTATGTTTTTATATAGGAAATTGATAAGAAAATAAGATTATTTTTGTTTTGTTTACTGATTCCTTAAAAATCCTTTTGAAGGAATGTATTCTTTTCATAAATATATAGAAACATAATATAAAAAATAATTGCAGTTAAATATTTTTGTTTCTTTAGTGCAAATCAGTAAAAGTTTAGTCAATAACTGACATGATCAACTAAGTTTTTTACGAAATGGATATAAAAGTAATAAATATTAAAATCCAATCTGAGTAATTTTTATATCCCTATCCCAACACATCTAATGGGTCTGCATAAGTAGTATTAGCAAGAACACATTCCAGTGACTCTTGGCCAGTGTGTAAACAAAGGGGGAAGGGTGCATGTACAGTGCCTTGTGACCCTCACTATCTTACCAACATTTGCTTTTTTCTACCTACATTTATATACATTACAATTTAAAGCACAACTACTACCTTATGAAAATTGAGATATAGTAGAGTGGAGGGCCCCGCATTATCGGCCATGTAGTGATTTATCAAGGCAAATCATAATGAGAAAAGAAACTAAAAAGTATAAGTTTTTGTTTTATGTTTTAACAAATATTCATCAACTGCTATTATTTATTTCCCTTATAGACCATGAATATCCTCAGCATCCTTCTGCAGAACCACATCTCTGCCACCTCAAGTCTCTTCTTCATCCTTGAGGATACCGTCCAGCATTCACTGCCATATAGGAGGACAAATGTCACGTAGCAGCTCAGTACTCTTTTCTTTGTCACCATAGAAATCCTCCTGTTTTGCAGTACTTTGCCCAGCTTCTGGGCTATCCCAATCAGTCTTCGGATCTCAGCATCACACCTACAATCCTCCGTCAGAACACTTCCCAGATACTTAAATTTCTGCATCTGCTTGATTTTAGTGTCTCCAACCTGCAAATTGCATTTTGGGCTCAAAATCCTTTTACTGATGACCATGTATTCTGTCTTCTTGTAGTTTATGGTTAGTCCTTTCTTCTCACTCTCCCTCACTACCTTCTGGAGGAGGTTTTGTAGTTTTATTTTGGTCTCTGCTATCAGTACCATGTTATCTATGTATCTTATGTTGGTAAGGTTGTGGCTGCCAATGATGAATCCCGGTAGGATCTCCAGTTCCCTCAGAATTGCCTCACTGTATAGGTTGAATAAGTCTGGTGAGAAGACACATTCTTGCCTTACGCCTCTTTCTATTTTTGTATATTCGCTGAGCTCATTCTCAATGCAAATGCATGCAGTTTGCTGCCAGTATATGTTCCTTATTATTCTGATATCTCTCCCAAGGTTGCTGAGCAGTTCTAGCAGGTCCTTGTGGCATACTTTGTCAAATGTCTATAAAACATAGATACACATCCTTCTGCATCTGTATTGCTCTTTCCAATAACATCCTAAGCATGAATATCGCATTCCTCATTCCAGTGTATTTGACGAACACACACTGTTTTTATCCTATCTCTGGTCCGATTCTGCTGTGTGTTCTATTCGTCAGAATACGGATGAGTTTTGTGACATGGCTCATTAGGCTGATTGTTCGGTGGAGTGTGTATTTGTTTGTGCCTGGTTTCTTAGGTAGTGCTATGAAAATAGATCTGCTGAGATCCTCTGGTAGGTCCCCACTGTTGTAGATTTCATTTATTATTTCTCTGATCTTGTCTATGCCAAATTCATCTAAGGCTGTCAGCATTTCCGTTACGATTCCATCTGTTCAATTGGCCAGTGCTACTTTGGTTTTTTGGAATTTCAGATCCGTCGGTAGTTCTGTGTATTGCTGGTTGTTCTCTTTCGTCATGGAAGAGTTCTCCAATATACTCATCCCAGCATTGGAGAATTTTTTTCTTTCTATAATACGAGTGTTCCGTCCTTTGATTTTAAGCAGCCTGTTGATAAGCATGTCTTCTGTCCTGTTAGTTGCCTTATTTGTTTGCACATATCTCCTTTGTTGATGGAACTCAACCTCTGTACTTCTGCACATTTTTTATTTAGTCACTCTTCTTTAGCCTGTCTGTATTTGTTCTTTGTGTAATTTCCTGTATTCTGTTCTGTATTGTGGCAAAGTTTTCTGTCTCCTTTGCATCACATAGAGAATCTCCTGTTATCCATTCGTTTTTTTTTTCTTTTTCATCTGTACTCCTTTGGGATGACCTCATTTGCACTAATGCATCTCTTAGTGATTCCCATTTTGAGTTTCCATTGTGTCCCACATATATTCTTTTAGCATTTTCCATATATTTTTCTGTCAGGTTTGGGTTGCTCCAGGAGTGTTGTACTGCAGCTTGGGTACTGCGTTAGGCTTCTTCTGTTTCCGCAGTTTCACTCTTAGCTTGCATATAACAGGGTGATGATCACTCTCGCAGTCGGCACTTGGATAGGTTTTGCAGTGAATGATTGCATTCCTGAATGTTTTGTTGTTAGTTATGTAGTCTATTTGGTTTTTAGTGTGTCCTTCTGGGCTCTTCTATGTCCATAATCATCTCGGTTGATCTTGGAACCATGTGTTGGCTATTACTTGGTCATTGGCCATGCACCATTGGATCCATTTTTCTGTTGCAGGTACCTAGTCCAAATTTTCTGGCTCATATTCCCTGCTTTCTCACTGCCTACTTTGGCATCTAGGTCTCTCATGGTAATGAGGACTTTCTATGATTTGCAGAGAGCCTTGGCATTGTCCAGCATTGAGTAGAAATTTTTGATTTCTTCATTACTTTGCACTGTCAGTGCATACACTATTATGATAGATATGTTGAAGGGCTTTTCTTTTATCTTGACTACCAGAATTCTTCTGGATAGTCGGCAGCAATGCAATTCTTAAGTGTTTTATCCAATATCAGTTATATATCCTTTGTTGTTTTTCTCTCCATCAGTGTGAATAATCCTGTGCTTATCACTGACAAAATCTCCGTTGTTTAGCCATATAAATAAAAAGTTTTGTACACTACAAAAGATATTAGTCAATGGATAAGATATTTTAAGTTAGAAAATTTAAACATTGAATATGTTTGAAAATAATATTTTTGTAACAAATGCAAACCTAAAAAACAAGAAAACAACTTTTAAAATGTTTTTATGTGTATTTTATACAAAAATTTAGGTTTATTTTTATTATTTTAGAAATATATTCACTGTTCTGGTTATGATACTGTTTATTTGTTGTGTATGTCATGTAATTAGCAGCTGTTAATAACATAATTAGGGTCTTCATTTATTCAGCTTTTCAGTAGGTGATAATTTTATAATTTGATAAATCAAGCGTATTTTAGTGAACACACATACAAATACAAAAGAGAAAGTAAATTGGTTCAAATTAATATTCAATTTTAACTTAAAAATATAAATAAAGATTAAATAAATTTTAAATTAACAACTGTTGAGATTGGGACAAGCTTAAAAATCTCCAAGAAAAGCATATAAATTATGCCTACTGTAAAAAATAAAATAAAAAATACAAATGTACATACAGGTTATCAACTTCAATATTCTTTTAACCCCTATAATTAGCCATTTTATGATTTAATTCAATCTGACTAAAAGGGTTATTTTCAAAAAGACAAAGCTGCAAAACTTTGGACATAATGGTTAATTGATTTTGTCAGGTGGTGTCCTTGACATTCTTTTCTGACAGAAGCACTACTGGAAACAGAATTTTGTCCTTTTCATGATTGATAAGAGTAACCTACTTGTGTAAAATATTCAAAACACTAAATAATCAATTTCCTATGACTGGGGCACATGAGGAAGTGCTAGAAAGAACTTTTCAGCACCTCCTTATATCTATATGACTTATCTGTTTACAAAGATTGTGATTGAGAAGAAAAAAAAAAAAAAATCAGCCAGCATATTTCTGGAAGATAATATTTTTAGGACAAGCAGTCTAATTATAGTGCTTAATATCAACAGGAGGAGGAGGGGGAGATGATGACGATAACAAACAACTATTCTCTACATTGAGATTTATGGAATTACATCCACTCTTCAGGAGACTTAATTTCAAATTTTTACAATCAAGACTCCTGAATCCTGAATGTAATTCTATGAAAATTAGAGTAGAGACAAGATAAGTGAACATTTAATTTTATTTATTACTAACTTATAAACTTGAAATGTGAAATACTTTAGAGAATCAAATGAAATTTCCTGGAATAAGGACAGTTTTAGGTCATTCTTGAGTTAGAACACCTGTAATCTTCATTCAGCATAAAACTGGTTTATCCTCAAACCTCATAGTGCCAAAGGTATTCTAATAAGAAACCTACACACTTAAAAATCTATTAATGAAATTTAAAATATGTGTAAAACATCTAATCAGTATGTAGTAAAGTTTAATACAATTTGGAAGCCGAATTTAAGTTCAAATGTATTTGCATATTAGAATGAGATTTTTTTTTTTTTTGTAAAGCATGAACAGAAAAATTTTAAACTTTAAATTTAACAATATGATACATTTTCATACATACATACATATTAGTTATTTTAATTTGTATTTAGAGTTTAAGGGCATATAATTATATAAATCAATATCTTCATATTAAAAAGTAATGTCTTCTGTAGCATAATTATAGTTTGTACTTCCTAATATCAGTAGAGAGTAAATAAACATACATGGTTTGCAGTTGCACTATAGTTCTTGCATATGAGCAACAGATGACACATGCTAGGTGTCTATTCAGCAGCTGGGACCCTTGTCATTTTCTATAGCCATTGTGACATGGATAGAGTCAGGTGACTTCACTTGGTAAATAAGTAGTATTAGGCAAATCCAAAGAAAATGACAAAGGACAGAAAAAAATTTCATGAGACAATAAAAGATAGCAGAAAATAGGAATACGAGTAAAAAACACAAGTATACATGAATTGGATACAGGTAGGCCCTATGTACATATGTATGCCTCCACACATATGGTGGTAGTTGATTATTTATTAGTGGTTAAAAACCAGGTTAAAAAAAAAAAAAAAAAAAAAAAAAAATTAAATGCCAATTTTTAAGACCAGCAGTGTCTTCTCACTCAGAAGAATAGGGTAACACAATCTTCCTTTGTTCAAGTGGCCTGACAAAAGACTAAACTAAACTTACAGTGATGAGCCAAAACATTATGAATACCTGCCTAATAATGTGTTGGTCCACCATGTGCCCAAAATAGTTCTTGTCTAATCAAGTATGGACACTAAAAAACTTCTGAATGTTTTGCTATCATGACAGGATATTAACAGCATGTCGTTTTGCTGCAAGTTACATGACAGTGATGGTTCTACAGAGCAAACTTGTTGATCCAGTGCATCCACTAAGAGCTCAATAGAGGGTTTGGTAGCCTTTCATATTCCTGTAAGATGTCACTAACATCATAGAAGACTGTTCAAATGAAGGAGTGTATCTGGATGTTCAGGTGGGTGATATGCAATAAAGTAAATTCCACCTGATAAGACCCAGTGTTTCTCAGTAGAATGTACAAAACATCACACTGCTTCTTACCCTGCTGTCCACCTTATTCAAAAAAAGGTGAAACATTGGATAAGATGATGATCATTCATGTATATAAGACTTAGTTCTGATGCTTGTATGCTCATTGCAGATGTTTTTTTGGTTAGCATGGGCAGGCTGATTGGACTTTTGGTATATATCACAATATACAACAAGGAGGATCAATGTACTGTATGTTGTGACACATTCATTACTTCACAATGATTATCACAGTGGACTTTGTCAAACTGTATTTGCAGGGAAAATAAATACTGAATGTAAGCATCTAACATTTCAGAAATGCTCTGGTCTACTCTTATGGTTATAATAATTTGGGCTTTATCAAAGTCATTCAAATCTTTCTTGCCCATGACTGGTATTCAACACAGCAAAGTGAAGTACTAGAGGTACTATATGCCTCTGATCTTGACATGTGCAGTTATTATAAAACAGTACTGTGTTTTATTGTGTATAATATGAGAAATTTTGAATGAAAAGATAAAAAAGGTTCTGATATTATACACAAGTACATGTTTACAGAAATTTTCACTCAGTTCAAAATACCTCTTATTTGAAAGATCAAGATTGCAAATACACTCAACACAATAGATAATAAAGCACAAAGTAGGCAGATGTTGATAACAATTGTTTACAAAAGTTACTCGATATGTTGGTAACATCAATGTTACAACAAAAGCATAACTATTGTATAAATTATGTACATTTTTGTAGGTTTTCTGCTTGAAAAATAGGGCAATAATTCCCATGATGTAAGGTTGTTGCTTCATATTCCTCTGTTGACACAAAGTATCCAGTTTGAAAACTTCAAACAATTCTATTAGATAACATATAAACAGAAAATATATTAAATAATTGTTGGACTTAATCCATTTCATAATTTGTTGTCAATTTTTACGTTAAGGTACGTTTTGTGAGTAGATATGATCGTTTGGGAAAAATCATTGAAAATTTGTTGTTTATAAACAGTAATTTGAACTTTGCTCACCAGACGCTTTTCTGTAGCCGAATGATATAGCACATCAGATCAACTGATGGTTCCAAATAGTACACAGGTTTGATTCCTGTCAGAGAACGCATATTTTCTACAAAATTTCTTGAATATTCAGTCTGGTAAATGTAATTAATACTGTTTATTTAAAAAACAGCATTTACTTAAATTGTATGTATTAAATAACGTATAAACAGAAAATATATGAAATAATTATATCGCTATATACATAACATACATGGTAGTTGTAATTTTAAATCACAAAGTATTACAATAATTTATGTTGATACAACATTGAGATTATAATATTGGTACAACTTTTAAGAAATACATAGGAATGGCCATAGTATGGGGGTCATATTATACTCAAGGAGGTAATTTATTCCCCGTTTTTAACTTCAGAAACATGGGGTCAAATTGTACTAAAGTCATATACAAGAAAAGACAGTAAATATCATTTTTAACATACAACACTGGTCATAATGATCTGAATCATAAGTGTTTATATGTCCAATAGCTTAGGTGTAGGATCTCTGACAGATGCCAAATCGGTCGAGTTTCGATCACAGCTTGAAGCAATCAGATGTCTAGCCATACTGAAGAGCTGCAATACAGTGAAACTGTCTGTGGATGACACAATATATATCTCAATATTTAGTATCAGTTGGCTTAATTTGAAATTAACCGACACTTTAGTCATTTTTTTTTTTTTTATCTTATTTAAATTTCTTATTTAAAACTGAACTTTTGTTTTTTAAATAATATTCTATTAAACTTATATAGCCTTTTAAGGACAGTACCAATATATTTTAATCTTGATTATTAAAAGTAGATTTTTTGTATAAAGTTAAATGAAAACAAGGGAAAATCTAAAGATCTTTCCATGAAATAACAATTGAGAGAAAGAGGATTAACAATATTAAGAGAGAAATAATATGAGGGTTTAAAAAACAAAAAAGAAAACAAAAAACATTCAATCATAGAAACAGGAAAGTGATAAAAATTATGATTATAGAAGATTGGCCTGACTTAAACTTGCACATTAATAATTCAGATTTATTTGTGGGTAACACCTAGTCCTCTAGAATAAACTATAAAACCTTGGATGAAATCAATTCAAACTGGAAAACTTCACTGCTTACAATAAAGTGAATTTCATACATTATTATAAAGGTGACTATTTTATTGGAAACATCTCTACAATTGGGCTTAATTACAGATAAGAATGATTGTGTGAACTGACAGCTTAAATTTTATCTAGTATCCTTAATACCCTAAAATATTATTCTTTTCTACTTTGTACACCAATGTTACTTTTGAAAGCAAAATATTATAACCAGAGAGTGTATATGTATGTCAGCAATTTAAGAACAATTTGATAGCTTTTGACACCATTTTGTTGATACATTCATAGTGTAAATATTTAGAAATTTTTTTTTTTCTATTTTGGATAGATTGAGAAGTGTCTGTACTGGATAAACAAGATTTGCATTTCTTGATCATGAGAACGTAAATATTAAAGAGAAAAGTGCATGACATCTACTTCCTGTTATTAAATGCTTTGTTTTTATTTTTAGATATTAATATCAATAAAAAAATGTCAAAAGATTAACTGAAATATTAAAAGAGAAACAAAGAGGGGACATCATAATATTGAGATATTTTATTTATTGTTAACAGGATTGTCCAGCTTTGCCTTGTACAAAAAGGGTTTTAATGCTTATTATTCCAAGTTAAACACAGCTTACGCACACATTCTTCTAATAAAATGTTTGCATATGTATGTACATACATAAATCTTAATTTGATGTAATGTAACCCCTAAGACTGATTATTGGGATACACTGATATTGCAATTGTAAAGTGGAGCAAGTATGTTTAGTGGCTCATTATAGTCTTCTATCTTCCAAGTCTATGGCTACAGTTGATAGCAAAAGCAAAAAAAAAAAAAAAAAAAAAAAAAAATCTGAACAAGTTTTGGAATCATAAATTGTCTTTGTTGTTAATAAGAGTTTTTAGTTGGGGGGGGGGAAGGAGAGAGGGAGAAAGAGAGACTTGCCAACAATTCTTCAAGAGATGTGTTGCATTTTTCTAAATTGATGCGTTTGATAGCAATCTTTTCATTCCTTGGCTTGCAGTATGCTGCCTGCACAACAGCAGTGGCCCCAGCCCCTGTAAAAAGAAAGATAAAGAAAGGATTTTAATGACAATACACAATGAATAATTAAGATGAAAACCTAATAAAAAATTGCTATGAAAATATGTCAAAAGAGCAACTTTAGTTTTTATTATAAACTAATTTAATTTTTGATAACAAAAAAATTCATTGTCTCTAATAGAAAGGAACTACTCAAAAGAATTTCTGTCTTACTACACAATTTTATTAAGTACAGAGGGCCTTACATTAACTTTTATTGAAATCCAAATTAATCAAAATGTGCATAATATTTTTAAGGTAAAGAATTATGTGTATAACTGAATGCATCTTACAATGTAATTAAGTAATAAGCTAACATCTCATAAAAAAGTTAATAATAAAGCAAAATCAAAGACAATTATGTGCAAATTTTGTGGCACTTTTCATACACATCCACATTAGAAAAAAGAAAAGAAAAAGAAACACAACCTTTGCCTGTTATGCATTTATGTAGGTTAGTATAGAAGATTATTTTTCTTTAATATTTTTTTTTTATTTACTTATACAGTGTAACCCGGATATAAGAGAGATTTTCTCTGGTCCCAAATTAGAGCCATACTTACCTAAACAAAATAGACCAAACCCGGATATAAGAGACTTCTTCTCCGGTCCCAACAACTCTCTTATATCCGGGTTACACTGTATTACAATGGAGGTGGCACACTCTTATCAAGTTTTATCTTGGTTTAGGTTTGAATGTTCTAAGAAGGTGCAAAATATTTTCTAACATTCTTACACATCCAATCACTTCAGGTTTCTCAGTAATGATTTAAAAATGATAGGGAAAGAATTCTAATTTGATTTGATAAAAAGGGGATCAAAATACAAATTCTTATCTTTTCATTTTATTATTATTATATACACAGTGTAGCATCCAGCAATTTTTGAAAATATTAGACAAAATATAGTGTAAAAAATTAAGCCTAAAATTATGAATCAACATTATATTTATCCTTTCACTCACATGAAAGTAAATGATAAAAAAAAGGTTAAGTTCTTCAGACATAGGAAAATGGAAAAAAAAGAAAGAATTCTCTAGATGAGTAATCATAACTCATGACTTGCAAAATTTAAATTTTTACTTCTGAAATTAACAACTTCTGTATTAACAACATAAACAGATTAACAAATCATACAAAATCCTCTTTCATTCTTCAACATGAATGAAAGCATTCTTTTATACTTGTCAAACAAATTGCATAATAAAAGGAATGTGGATAAAAAGGAATCACATGGTGTTGCTCCCTGCTTCAAAATAAAAATTATAGTCTTACTTTTATGTAGGTACCTCCACTAATTTAGTATATGTAAGGTTTAAAATGAATTTTTAAAAATAAAAAAGCTTTCTTGAAGCTTTCATTGAAAGCTAAAGGATTTAAAATGTACTATTTCCAGTAAGCAAAATAGTCTGTGGTGTATTACAAACAGAAATTATATTGATTGTATTTGATTTTTTTTTTTCAGTAAACTCAATGAAATCAGCCATTTTGACACATTTGTAAACAAAAGTTAATTTTCAGTTTTAAAAATATTCAAGGAAAATTAACCAATTTAAACTTAAATTAATCTTATTTGAAACAAATATCACTTATAGCGTAAAATGTTGTATACAAGCATTTCTTAACCTTGGGGGTCTTGTTTTTTTGACTTAATAGATTTATTGACAGCTGAATGACTACACCCTTTAAAAATTAGATTTGTCACAAAGACAGTTATGCCGGACCCGAGAGGTGGGCAGAGTTAGAATACCAAGAAGGAAGGAGGAAGAGGCAGAATTTAGCCCCACCTGTGTGGAGTGGTGATGCGAGATGTGAAGTGAAGCAGGTTGGAGCTAAGAGAAGAGCGATCCCTTTGACTATTCCCAAAATGGTGGATAATTATCCAAATTTGGCAAGTTGATTAAGAAAGCTGAAATAGGGAACAAAGAAAACCTTTATTGAGATTAATGTGAAAATTGGGGAATCACCAAATCCCTAGAGCCCTTCGGCCTCATGACAGTTTTGGGCCATAAGCAGATGACTTTGGGAGCTCAGAAACTTGGGCTAAAGAAGCCACATCAATAGCCTCTGAAATCCATGTCAGCTGCCACCACATTTTGTGATTCCAAGAATTTTGAAACCAGCTCCTCCAGAGGTTTAGACGAAGCTCAGTGTCACTATAGAGATTGATGCAGGAAGGATTAATTTTTGTTGTACCAAGAGCTATATAAACCAATTGAAGATTGACCCCATGAATCTCTCATATTTTTCATTATGAAAGTATTTTCCTTCCTTAATATAGCACCTGCCACAGCTTGAACCAGTGCTGCAATACTATGACCTTCAAACTTCCATTGCTCAGAGGTCAAGAACACAGCATGGGCAATAGTCTTTAACATGTATATCATTCATAAAAGCAATTAATAACTTCTAAAATTAAATGTCTTAATTTTATTGCATTTTTATTTTTTGATTCAGAACAGATTTTCAGTAAGTTGGGGTCCGATTTTGAGAAAGAAAAAATTCTGCTTTTAACTAATGTAGTCACTAAAAATTATTATGTTGAATTTCTAAAGTTTTCATAAAATTAAGTAAGAGTATGAAATGCATGAACCAACATTTTCTAATAAAAAAAATTTGAAAAAAATTTTATTTGTGAATAAGTCCTGAAAATTCCATTAAAATCCAATTATTTGATTTTTGCAAGAATTTCCAAATTAATGTGTTTGCCACCACAAAAAAAAAAAAAAAAAAAAAAAAAGAAAAAGAGAGAGAGAGAGAGAGAGAGAGAGAGAAAAAAGAAGCATGCTAATTTTTTAGCGATTTCCTGGAGGTACCTATTCTTATCATATACTATTAAATTTAGCCTTTTATTTTGAAAATCTATTCTTGTATGTGAAGTGGAAAGATTATATTGAATCAATTGCTAGGTCAGATGCTAAGAGAGTTGTTTACTGTTTTATACTAAACATTTTTTCTTACACATTTATAAGTCTACTATTCATCCATGCATTAAAGATTGCTACCACATCTGGTCTGGTGCTTCTGCTACTTAAAGATTCTTGATAAAAACCAAAAAGGAATTTGAAATGTTATTGGTCGGGACCAAGCACCTTGGATTCAGTCACTTTCCCACCTCATAATGTAGCTTCCTTGTGCCTTTTCTATAAATACTTTCATGATAATTATTCTAATGAACTTTTCTCTTTTGTACCTTGACTTTATCACTTCAAACTGTACTATTAGGTTGGTGCAAAAATAATGTCGTTTTCTCACACATGTTACTATGTGAGAAAACGACATTATTTTTGCACCAACCTAATACTAGATTGGTAGCAAGGTTTCATTATTTTACATTTGAAATGGCTAGATGTAACCATAAGTTCAATGGTGTAATGGCTATCTAGCTTTTCTTGCTAGATAAATTATGACTGAATTGTGAGTTTGATCCTCAATGGATGCTCCATACTTTTGGCCTTGTGCCACATGTAAGATTCGTTTAGTAAATCACTATAACAGAAGAGTTAGGTAGTTTTGTTCTCAGAAAAAAATATTAAAATTATTAAATTCATTACATTTAACTTCACAATAATTGTGTGATCTAGTATTGCTTACAACAAAGAGCTACCTGGATCAATCCTTTCCAATTAAACTTTCCCCCTGCATGCAATTTCACTCCTCTTTTAAAATGTTTGTATTTGTACATTGGTGAAGTTTTTAAAAAAATTAACTTAATAATTTAAGTCCCACAGCTTTCAGTACAAGAGAGAGAGAATGAAAAATATTACTGTTAAGCATTGATATTTACAGAAATTATACTCATTGAATAACTGTTTAGAGAAAGAGACTAAAATGTTGGTTTGAACAAAAGTGTGTAGTGTTTTTTGATTGAATTTCAAATACAATATTTAAATATTCATATATAGACTTATTCAACCAAATATCTATCATTTTATTCCACTACTTTTCACCATCTTTGGTGCAGCTTCATGATTCCGTTCCCCAATATCTGGTATCTTTCTGGGTAATGAGCTAGTCTAAATGGTTTTTACAAGCTTCCAGAGAATAGAGTTTCTTCTCATCAAGAGAATTTTGTAGGGATCAAAATAAGTGTTAATTTGAATTTGCAATGTCAGGTGAGTACAGCAGATACAGTAGGACATCCTAGTCAAAATGGATCAAGTTCTGCTGGGTTTGCAAAAAGATGGGAGGTCTGTTGTCCTGATGGGAGACAACACCATTTAGATTGAAAAAACATCTAAAGTGGCTATTGATTGTTGCCTTTAGGAACAGTACTTGCCTTAATTCAAGGTGATTTTGCAGAAAGAGCTCATAATACATAATGCCCTTCCAATCCCTCCAGATAGACCAAGTTTTGAAGTGGTTAATGGTAGCTCATTTAATTTTTTCTTCAGGAACTTTTTCACTCCACAGTGTTGTAAATAATCCATTTTTCATCATTTTTTTTTTTTTTTAAATGGATCATTTTTGTTGTATTTGACAGAATTGCAGATGGAAATGCAGTCCATTAAATTGTGTGGCATCCAAACATTGTCACAATTCACATACCCAATGCCTTATAACACTTATGAGATATATAGAATATCTCCGCAATGTCCTATGACCTGGATTATTTTTAATCAGTATTTTGATTTGGTCATCATCTATGACTGAAGGCCTGTCAAGATGTTCTTGGTTTACAGGTAAAAATCTCCAATTCTGAACCTAGTGAATAGTACTCTCAGCTATGGCACTATCTCTATAAATCAAACATCTTTTTTACTGTTTACACAGTGCTTTTTCATTTCCAGGAATAAAAGAGTATCTAATGACAAAAATTCACAATCTACAATGTAACCCGGATATAAGAGAGTTGCCGGGACAGGAGAAGTCTCTTATATCCGGGTTTCTCTTATATCCGAGTTTGGTCTATTTTGTTTAGGTAAGTATGGCTATAATTTGGGACCAGATAAAATCTCTCTTATATCCGGGTTACACTGTACATATAAATAGAAAGAGACATTGAAATGTTACCTTTCAGAATATGTACATATCATAAATTTCATGAAATCATATGTTCAAATGTCACCTATTGAAAAGCTCTAGTACTTTTCTTCCAACCCAATAATTAGATTGATTATAGAAGAAACATTTGAAATTTGTTTGGAACCATAGTATAAAATTTACCAGTTAAATAATAATGAAAAAAAAAAAATTATGTATAGAACAAATTTCAAAATTGCTTTTAAAGTCTTAATTAAAAAAAAAAAATCACATGAACATTCTCAGGTGCCCATAAACTTATAAAAGTTTACCTTTTTTGAATCTTCAGCTTAAGTGATATCTTTTGTGGATTGACATTATATCATATATGCTTAGAATGTGCTACATTTATAGAAGAGTGCTCAAGATTGGAAACTGAGCATTTATTGTTATAGACACTGTGGACAGTCACCATGCTGTCAGTTTCAACTCTTCAATGCAATATTGAGACCAATTTGTCCACAATATCTATAGTTATCTCTCGCATATAACACTATCAAACATTCTTTAATTTAAAACTAAAAGCTGAGAATATACAGTCAATAGCTATCAGTTTGAAGTTCTGAAAAGGAGAAAAATTATTCCATTAATTATTTGGATTACTATTTTCATTTTTGCAATAGAATTGCCAGAAGAGCAGTAAATTTATCAAAACATAATAAATAAAGATTTGTGAGCAAGATAAAGTATTTTTGTTAAAAACTTTTTGAAAATTATACTTACTAGCTTAGAGTGAAACCTCCAAAATTTTGATACTAGATTCATTAATATTTTGCTTTTCTGTTTCAAGACCTCTTTAATGGAAATATCATAGTAGTAATAGTGATAATAATGACAGAAATATTATACATTTGTTTTTAAGCAATTATTAATCATAGGAACCCCCCCCCCAAAAAAAAAACAGGTAACTATTAATAGAATTTTTTGGCACACAAGCATTTTAAGTTTTG
>OZ010584.1:55950253-56090253 GCA_963932145.1 Acanthosepion lycidas
CACACATATATATATATATATATGTGTGTGTGGGTGTATGTGTGTATATCTTTGTATATGTATATATATATATATATATATATATATATATATATTTGTATATCTTAGTGTTTTGGAATATATTATCTATGCTAACTATAATCTACTTTTGTTTGATAGAGATTTTAAAATTGCTTGTAGACTTAACAGTTGTGTTTTGTTACATTTTAATCTTGTATGGACTTTACAGTCCTTTGTCATTTGGATAATATTGTTAGTGTGTGTGTGTGTGTGTGTGTGTGTGTGTGTATATATATGTTGCTGTGTAGGTTGATATTTATTTCTATGTGTGCGTATATATGCAAATGTGTACATTTGTGTGCGTATATATGCAAATGTGTACATTTGTGTG
Organism: Acanthosepion lycidas; assembly: GCA_963932145.1. Lineage (NCBI taxonomy): Eukaryota > Metazoa > Mollusca > Cephalopoda > Sepiida > Sepiidae > Acanthosepion > Acanthosepion lycidas. The sequence continues at coordinate 55,950,645 of OZ010584.1, forward strand.
CGTATATATGCAAATGTGTACATTTGTGTGCGTATATATGCAAATGTGTACATTTGTGTGCGTATATATGCAAATGTGTACATTTGTGTGCGTATATATGCAAATGTGTACATTTGTGTGCGTATATATGCAAATGTGTACATTTGTGTGCGTATATATGCAAATGTGTACATTTGTGTGCGTATATATGCAAATGTGTACATTTGTGTGCGTATATATGCAAATGTGTACATTTGTGTGCGTATATATGCAAACGTGTACATTTGTGTATGTATATATGCAAACGTGTACATTTGTGTATGTATATATATCACCATAGATATACTTTTGTATATTTCTATTTGTAGTGATGAATATGTGTACACGTATGTATGTATGTATGTATGTATGTATTTTTTCTTCAGTTTCTTCTTTAAATAATTTTATAAATTTTTTAAACTTAATGCAGATGAAATTTAAAATTGGTAATTTTTAATTTTCAATCTTATAGTAAAATTTAATATTAATTAGAAATGATTTCTACTTTAGTCTAACTCTAACATTAAAGCATTATTATAAACAAAGTTTGTTGTCAAGTTTTTTGAATTCTCATATACTTGTATTTTGATTGGTCATTGCAGCTTATGTAACAGGGTTTCCTCTAGTGAAGGGTGTTTGACTGATTTGAACCTTTTAAAACACTTTATTCTACATTCAACACCATCACTTGATAAGACACAAAATGGCTATTTTCGTAGTGATTTTATAACATGGTATAATTTTCGAATAAATTATATATTAGTAAAAAAAAAAAAGAAAAATAAAAAAAGAAAAAAAGAAAGAACAGCAAGTTATATATAATTCAGTGTTCTTATTGACATTTTTATAAAACAGTGCTCAATGGAAATTTACAGAACATAAATATAAATTAACTGATTTAAAAATATGGTTCCTTCACTACACAGGATTACCATACTTCAAAAAACAAAGCTAAAAACTTCAAATTTAATTATATGATTAAATCAAAATGATTAATTGTTTCATCTTCAAGCAAATTTTGGAATAACTTATTTTTAAATTTACTGAGTTTTAAAAGCACATACATTCATAATTTTGTTTCCAAGGACACAGAGAAATCCAATCTATTGGTGTGTTCATTTTTATTGACTATTATTGTATCAATTATGAGTTACATTCGAAAAAGAGGTTAAGTCTAGGTAGGGTAGGGGTGCATTTTTCAATGAATTCTGACATCAACGGCAAAAAATTTTTGGCATTTTTTTTGTTAAATTCATACTTGTATACATAAAGATTCTTTCTAAAAGGGGTGTTTGGATTAGAATGTTATATTGAACTACAATTTTAAAATATTAATTTTACTTTTAATTACTAATAGACTATATTTCTTTTTAAAACAAATAAATGTAATAGAATTACTTAAATTATTTAGAAATTATTACATATCAAATATAAGTATGTATATTACCAGCTCCAGTTTTTTATTTTTAAATATTATTTAAGGAAAATTTTTGACAATGTTGGCAAAGGATAGCTATTTCATTTCTTTGATTCAATAAATTTTTATAAGCTTAGTAATATATAGTTTCTCATGTATGTGTAAAGGACATGGGTCATTTAATGACCTACATATTCTAGCTTTTCTTATTAATTTACATTTTACTGTAGGTGTTTTATTGGTTTCTTTTAAGTGCCAGAAATATTTCGATAGGGACATCTGATTTCGGTATTTAATTATCCTAAATGAATTTTGATGTTGATTGAATCTTTTTTTGAACTCATGGCTTGTGCAACCTACATAGATTTTTGTGTTTTTGGGATTCTCAATAGATGTGATATTGCATTGGTATACTAATGATTCTGTGCAACATTTATTTTGTAGAGGACATTTATGAGGATTTCTACAGTTACATAATTTTTGTTTATCTTCATCTCTTTATTTTTACATTGTCTAAATTTCTTTGGTTTTGGTCTAAGTGTTTATTCAAGATATTAGCATTATGTTTCTTAATAATTTTCTCTAAGTTTTTAGTACAGCTGTAACTTAATTTTAGTGTATTTTTACTGAAAATAGTACTGAGTTTACTATCTTTAGGAAAATGTTTGACGATTAATACAAGGAATTTTTGTCCTAATTTATTCTTTGCCATTTGGTTGTATGGGGGTGTATACCAAATTATTTTTCTACTTCTGTTTTTTCTATGCTTTCCATTTTCCTTTTTTATATAAGTTAATTTTGGGCTTTTGTATCCACTATCTTTTAGAGCTTTATTATAGAAATTAATATGTTCATAGAAAATTTTCTCATTTGCTGAATTTGTACTTATTCTTTTTTTTTTTGATAGATAAAGGTATATGCTTAATTATAGATGGAAGATGATTAGATTTAGGGTGTGTATATATAAAGGATTAGTATTTTTTTTTTTTTTATAAGATACGTATACATTTTTCATTAAATCTAATATTATAACAAGGAAGATAACTTTTTATTAATTTAGTGCTTACCATAATTTTTAAGTTTAGGCATTTAAATTCTTTATATAATATGTTTCAAATTTTATCAATTTTAAAGTTAGTAGAGTTCTTTATCACCATAAGTCCATCGTCACTAAATAAACCAATGTCAGTTATATTAATTTCACGGTACGCTGTGAGATTGTATAATATAAAAAGACTAATAAGGTCAGAAGACTCAGCTGAGTCTAGTGATCCTATTGTAATGTCAAAGTGGTCATAAGAATATTATATATATATATATATATATATATATATATATATACACACATACACGCACATATATATATATATATATATATACACACACATACACAGGGCACCTTGAGGTGGTGTAATGCTTGTCTTGCTAGAACAATTACAACTGAGTAGTGAGTTCGATCTTCAATGGGTGACCCTACTTTTGGCCTTCTATCACATCTAAGCTACGCTTGGAAAACCACACACACACACACACACATATATATATATATATTAAAAAATGTGTCAGCATGTGTTTTATACCAGGTATCATTTGTATATTACCTTCCCATTAATCTGAAATGTCTACTCATTGACGATATGGTAAATAGAATTAAATAATTCTTCTATTTTAATTCTCTCTAGTAAATACGTATAAAATCTGCATATAGCTAATTTAACTGTTTTCAGTATTTTTGGAAACATTAATTTAACTTAAACTTATATTGTTTTCTCTCTACAAAATTTAACCCTTTTATAACATATATTCTGAAAAAAGATTTTTTTATCTATGAATATCTGTTTTGTTTCTTTCATTGAAACCAAATGCAATAAAACTGCTGAAAAATACAAGATAAATTGTAAATATAGCTGTCAGCAGCAGCACATTCTGTCTCTCATATTTGGCCTACTGTCAGCATCTGGGTTATCATTGAAACTAAATTCATCTAGTTCACTACTACTTCAAACTCATGTCACCAGAGTTGAGAATGGCCCGCAAGGCCTCCTGGGTATATATCCATCTATGCCTGGTTATTAAGGCTGTAAATTTTGACCAGCTATTAATGAAAAGAATATCACAAAATAAACTGTCACTTTTGATTTATTTTACTACATATTGCTTGGACTTATTCAATGGTGTATACCCCCTCTATGGCCAATTGATATTATCAGACATGGTTGTACATGTAGTGTCCAGAGCTGTCTGGTTTGGGTGGGGGAAAAAAAAAAAAAAAAAAAAAATTTGAAATTTGATTTATTTTTTTTTCAGAGATGAGTTTTGACAATCTTTATTTAAATGCTCTATCACAAAACCACCAAATTGGGCATAACCACTTATTTGTACGAAGAAGAAAAAAAATGTAAGTAAAAGCTTTTAATAATGCACTTGTGTTAGATAAATAATTCCTAACCAATGATATATTTCAGTGACCACCTTGTAATATAGGTCTAAAACCTATGGGTAGTGCCACAATTCAATAGCAAATTAGTTAATCTGTAAAACTGAAAGGCTTTACAAATACATTAACTCCAGTTCCAAGCAAATGTGATGTGAATATTTAACATACAAAATGTTTTACTTTTAAAAACAGATAAGGAGTTACAAACTTAGGTTTCAAATGTACAAACAGTCCAAATAATATAATGTATAATCCATAAATACAGCTACTATATACACCAATTCTGAATAAATAAAATCAGTAAATAAAAAATAAAGTTATTTTTCAATTCAATAGTGTTAGTTTCTGTTGATATCTACTAACATATCCCAAAGTATAGCATTATCATGTAGCCTATTCACATTACTTAGAAAAGCTTTTGATAAAAATCATAAAAATATACTATGATCAGCTATAAAGGAGTAAAAAATAAATAAATAAAAAACAAAATGGTCATTCATAAAATCAACTTAAGTGTGTCAATGGAAAACATAAAAATGAAGATGAAACAATATGATCTTTTCTTCTGAAAAAAAAAAAGAAGGCTGTTTTTTCAGCTACTATATGAATAGGAGAAGGATAGAGTTTGTATTTAAATTCAAAAGTTAACATCTATTAGGTTACCATTCTTCAAAATGTAGGGATAGCCCCGACTTGGTCTGCCAAAACATTGTTTAACCCATAAAAATGGTTGAGCATATTTTTCTCTTTCCATATTTCAACCAAGCATGCAGTAGGTAGCAACATCAACACAAAACTTGTCCCCATTGGGGACAATATCCTCCCTATCTAGTGACATATATATATCACATACACAAGTTTAATGTCTTTCCTACTTTTTTCAGCTGTATACCCATTAGTGTATTTTCTCTTTTTGTTAATCGTTTATTAGTTTTTATAAAAATGCAAGAAAATATCCCCATGTTGAAATTCCTTCCTTCCACTCATTTCACATTCATTCTATTTCCTTTTACCTCTGCAAATAATGACAAACTGTCATTTATATGTGAACATTTTGGGTAGTGACTGCTTTCATTTAAGCTAGAAGCAGTATCTATAACAAAAGTATTTTCCCCCCCTTAAATTCCATGTACCTGAAAAATCATGAATCGATAAATAATTAAGGATTACAAAATTATATTAATCAGTTTACATGCTGTCAGAAGAAAAAGAAAAAAGAGAATGCAAAATTTTGGTAGTTTGCAATTGCATTTCTGAATGAGTAATCTTGGATATTGCATGTAAGAAAGAATTCTACTTAAAAAGTCAAAGCATCCCAAGAAAGCTAACACCAAACAAAAGAAATAAAAAAAAAAAAAAAAATCCCTATGTATTAGCTACTTGATCTCTCCTACTTACAAGATTTTGTTGTCACACTAACAAAAGGCATATCTGTTTAATGGCATAGAGTAATGAAACCTATTACCATAATAATGGAGTATTTCATTAGTAAGAAGGGAGAGAGATCAGGCTTACATGACCAATAAATATATTGTCACATTGTTTTATATTACAGAATAGATAATGATGTTGAATGCCTTGATGCTACATCAGGAATGACTATCATGGCTTATGATCTTAACTGATTGGAGGTGTTAACAGGTACATGTTTTGTGTTGGGCTACAGTAAATATTCTGTCCAGTAACACATATTTGCTTGTCATTGCCTGACCTAACTCGTTAGGCATGACTCCTAGATGCTGATGCAATATATATATATATATATATATATATATATATATCTCCACAAGTGGGTGTAGTGGGGGATTATAGAGGGTGTGTTATTTTTTGTTTTTTAATTTTGAAGATTTAGGAATTCAAAGTGACTTGGGAGTCACATCTAGATACTCATGATTTATTGATCTGTTTCTTTTTTTTTTTTTATGGCTTATCAACCCTTTGTGGGTTATTTAAACAGAAACATTTTGGATGGCAATAAATTTTATAATTAGCTTTTAAAAAGAAAATGCATAATATTTTATATTCATGTTTTTATTAAACTACAATAGCATTTACTAGCAGAATCCACAGAAATTCCATAGGTCTTGAGGACTAAGATTATCCATTATTGTAGGCTTCTGCTTTTCTCTCACTTTGTATCCCCCGCTCCTTATCCTGTTCAATCTCTATTGCCTGTACATGTTTTTATCTATGTGTTATACAAAACATGCAAAAATGAATAAGAAATACAAATATTTTCTACCTAATCCTCTTTCATTTGCAATATTTCTCCACAAATAATTTTAATGCACTGCAATACCTATCTTTTTTATTTCCAAAGTTTGACTTATTGTCTCTTGATATCCAGCTGTCTTTCATTTCCATATTTTTTTTTCACCTAGCTTTCTTACACCCAACTTCTCCTTCAAACCTCTTTTCCCTCTAACTCATCACATAGCTTTTCCTAATTCCATGCATTTTTTAATCATTTCACTCCAAGCAAGGCAATAAAATCACTAAGACACAAGGTGATGCTGAGTGTAAGAGAAGACGAGGAAAAAAAAGCAAAGAAAAAAAATCAACAACAACATTAAGAAGCGAGATCAATAAACCAACAGGAACTAAGAAAACAATAGATAATGATTGACATTACAATTGAATTTTTGGAGATCAAAGTTGACTGGAAAACAAGAGAGTTCCACAAGTGACAAGCATGATAGAAGAAAACTGTTAGTATAGAACTTATGATTACATGTAGACATTTCAACTGTAAAATAGTTGAGACCTTGCCGCCAATCTAGTAATATGCTTAAATTTATGAAGTCTGGGTACCATAGCGGGGAAAGAACATCAGAACAATTACTATGAAAGTATTTATAGAAAAGGCACGGAATCTACGTGGGAAAGTGACTTAAGCAGACATGCCAGATCAGGACCAATAACATTGCTGATTCTTTTTATTTCATCTAAAATCTCTAAATACACAGAAGTGCCAGACCCTATGAAGCAGCAATATTTAATGTATGGATGAATGATAGACTTATAAATGTGTAAGATTCTAGTGAGAAAATTAACTAGCATGACTCCATGAACCAAATTTCCTAACTTAATATTATGTAGAGTTTTCAGTTCAAAAATTGATTCTAGCTCAGAAATGTTGGAGATGGTTGGGCAGAAATTATTCCCAGACCCTATGTATAAATATATAATGGTTGTAAATATATACAGGCAGAATAATAATATAGATAATTAGTTTCAGAAAGTTTTATTCTTTACATCCAACATGGTTAAGTTACTCAATATATAAAAGAGATACTAAAACAAATTAGTGCTTGGGCCACTTGATACACATGAAACAATAAAAAATAGATAAAAATTGAGAAAAAAAAAAAAAAAAAAAAAATTTTTGTGCTATAACAAATAAGTTTATTGCCAATTTCATGACCATTATCAGTACATTAAAAATACTTAAAGACTTTGTTGGCAATGAAGAAAAATAAGTACAAAGTTGGTACTTAAAGAAAAGGGAAAATGATTTGTGCCAGATGAGTAATTATAATGAAGCAAAAGGTAAACTACTCTTAAAGGCTGATAGTGAAGTTTACATGTTCTTTAAAAATTTAACACCTTTTCAGACAGATTTGCTTTTGGTTGAGATAAAACAGTATTTAAGAAATACTGTTGAAGCTAAAGTATACATTTTCAAGTCTTCTAATAATGAGACTAGCTAGTTAGCCATAGTTTTTAATAACCCACCTATATTTCCTAACCAGTGATATACAGCAATGAGTGCCTAAAAATAATATATATAGGGTAGCTTCCTTCATGGTAAATCATTTAATCTATGTTGAAAAATAGAATTCAATTAAATTCTGAGCAAATACCAAAATAATGATTTTAAATATAATAATATGCAGTTAAATCCATGGTAATATAGAGGTAAGTATCTATGTGTCATATGATGTTAGGGATGTTTCCACATTGAGAAGATGCAAACAGTTTTAGACTCATTCCTGTGAATGTATAAAACAATATATTTTCAAAATCTTAGAACCTACTCTTGAACAGTTATGAATGTCAATCATCAACAGCAGTTAGGTAAATCCATGACACTGAAAAGTTAATGTTCAATGAGTATCTGTCAACTAAAAAGGCAAACTTTTAAAATTTGATATTCAGGTTCGAAATGTTTGTGGATATTGGTGATCATTACCTCAAATAATGTTGTGAGTGTAGTGAATGAATTTGCCTCAGATAAACATATATATACATCATCAATGATTAATTCATTGAGATAATTCCAAGAAAGTATATAGATAATTATAATTAAACAGCATCAATTACTGTTCATTAGGGGTTTTCAGTCAAAATGGTTAATTGCACTGGGACTAGATAAAAAAATAAAGAAAAAAATTATGGTCACTGTTCTTTTATTTTAATCTATAGTATTTCTGCCCAAAACCTGAAGCAACTTCAAGCATACTTTCACATATACACACCAACACCACATTAGTATTCAGAATGTGTCCATTTCTGCCAGATTAACTTTGAAACAAAGAGAAAAATTGAATTTTAACCATGTTTTTTTTTGGTTTGTATCCATGTGTGTCTCATCTTTTGATTGCCACACTGATGGTAGACTTGTACAATGGAAGAGATAGGTTAGATAACTGGAAAATTATTTTGTTTTCCGTGCAACTGAAGATGATCAGTGACAAAGTACTAATGACACTCAGAGAAGACAATTTGTACATCATTGACTCATTACTATCTAAACAGCTACAACCAAGAACAGGCAATACCCACATCTGCAAATTTGTGATTGCAGTGGACAATTACTTCAATCACAGTACAATAGTGAGTAGCACAAGTTTATCTTCTGTCAGCTGAAAGAAATGACAGATGATATGACTTTTGCAATGATCTAAGGCAGTTAGCTTCAACTTGTAAATGAGAAGGTAAGTAGACTAACCCTATGGATGCCTCCAATTATTGTAGTACCAAGTAAATCACCAGGTTACAGTTTGTGTAGACATGCACTCAACAAATAAAATTATAAAGTGAACACATAATTTTATACCAACCAGATCAAGTTGGCCAAAAAAACAAAAAACAAAAAAAACACACATCATAACTTTGCAAAACAACTGTATTTGTAAGCATCTGTTTTTCAAAGTCACTTCAGCATGTGAGATATTCAAATTCATATATTGGTTTCATATATGGGGTTTATTTTAGGAGTAGTGTTATTATTGGCAATAATATTCAGTATTTTTAATTTTTTATAATAGATAATGATATATGTTTGTTAGAGAGATATGTTTCAATATATGAAATCAATGAAAGAACTCTTATTCCCATTACAAAAATTCAACTAAAAACAAAATTCTGTTTATGCTGGTCATGTCATTACAAAAAACTCAATAATTTACCATTTATATGTAAATACAATCACATCTTAACCATAAAATTCCTACTGATATAAGATCCATAATACTTGTATCTTATACAACATTAATTCTAAACAAAAACTAAAAATTCTTGAAGCACTTTTAATAAAAATTTTTAAAAAATACTGCAAATATTTTCAGTCTGAGAAAAATGGGGTTTTCAATATTAAAAAAAAATATCTAAGAATTTTTTTTAAAAATTCATTTAGGGTTAAATTAGGTACCTCCACAAGATCGCTAAAAAAAGAGTATAGCATGATGAAAAAGATGCCAAACTTGACGAAAACAAAATTTTGTCATCTAAATGTTTGTTATTAATAAGAGGAAAGATCAAAGTATTTTTGGGGTATTTTTTTCCATTTTTTAATCGTTCCTAGCACGTCTGAAATTTTCATTAAAAATCTAGTTTTTTTTTTGAGTCAGCAAAATTGACCATTTTTTTTCCATTAAAAAAAACAAAAAAAAACTGGAAATCTCACTTTGAAATTCTTTTAAATATCAATTATCATTTTTTCAAAACTTATTTTAAGAAAATCCGAAATTATGTTTATTTAAAATATTTCGAACCAAACTTAGCTTTTGTGCCAAAAAGATGTAATTTGAAAATAAAACAAAGCAGGTCATAAACTTTCGCGTCTCTTGACAGGTGATGAATGACATATTTACGAATTCCATGAGGCTAATTTGTTCTATGGAAGGAGAAAAGTGAAATAATTTACATTTAAGTGAACAAATTATTTACCTCGTTATTTTTAACGAAAACTTTCAGCGGTCTAATTTTTTTTTTTTGTACTTAGCTTTCCCCTTTACGTTTATGATGCTTTATGGAAAATATATTATAAAGAAATTAAAATAAGACTGTTAAGAGTGACATTAAATTTCATATTTCCTAAGAAATGTATCTAATTAATTTATAGGTACCTTTCTTATGACATTTTATCAGAACTGTACATAAAATACTATAATTTTATGTACATTTTACTGTTAATTTTGATATTTCATTTATGGAAAAATGTCATAACTGAAATTAATATAAAAATAAGATCATATAAATTTCATAAGATGATACTGATACATGTAGGTACCCTTTTCAGTTGAAATTGAAAAATCAAATTAACTTCTCCACATGTGTTTCGCAAAAGTAAAGGCCTAACAGCGGAGAACAATGCTTAACTCAAATAACGCAACTTAATTATATTCTGGTTGGTCTTCCGTACTTTATAATTAAAGCCCGGTTATAAGCACAAAATTACATTTCTTAATTACTGTGGATCTTCTGGTTAGTCAAAATGATACAATTTACAATGCGCTAAAAAAAGATCTATCTTATAAGGACACTTAGGAAAGCCGATGGGGCTTTTAACTAATTTTATAATATTTTAACAACTTAAATGTAAAATCTATTATAATTAAAGAAATAACAAATAATTGTATTAAAAATTCATTTTTCATCGAAAAAATTTTTTTGCTTTCAAAAAATATTGTCCATATTCATAAAAACAACTAGAAGCAAATAAAAGCATTTGAAATTAAATAATATCTTTGTTTTATTGAGCTTTGTATGTTACAATTCAGAGCTGATTTTCAGGTACATTGGCTCCAATTAAAAACAAAAAAAAAACATGATTTGTATTCCTCAAAGCCCTGTGCTTTTAATTAATGTAATCACTAAACCCGATGCGATCGAATTTCTAGCATTTTCATAACATTAGTTAGAGGGGGGAGGTAATAAATATTTAAAAAAATATTTCTACCATGACTTTAATAAAAAAACATAATAATTTCCATTATCTGTGAATAATTCCTGAAAGTTTCATTAACATCCGACAATTATTTCTATTTTTGCACGATTTTTCAAATTAATGTGTGTCATACCAAAAAAATGTGCTAAAAATTGTCTATGTTATTTACTAGTTCCGCTGATACAAATTGATTTTTAATCAAAATTTAGAATGTTCTAAAAAGAAGGAAAAATTTTTTAAAATAATTAAAAAAAACTTTGGTCTTTCCTCTTAATAATAACATAAGCATTTAGACAATAAAATTTTTTCGGCAAGGTTGGCGTCTTTTTCATCAAGCTATGCTCTTTTTTTAGCGATTTCGTGGAGGTACCTAGGTTAAATATATTGATTCTCTAACCCAGCATTTCTCAACTAATGTGCCCCGAAAGGCAGCCAGGTGCACCCCAAGTTAACAGAAGAGTAATTTATGAATTATTTTTATATTTAAAAATAATTATTTTTAAAAAGCTAGAGACAACAAGTACATAAAAAAATAAAATACTTATTTCAGGAGACTTCTTTATTTTCAAATTTCATGATTATTTCTTTTATTAAAATTTAAAGTGTGCCCCAGAGTTTTAGTTATTCTACAAGTACACCTTGAAGTAAAAAAAATGGTTAAGAAACACTACTCTAACCAATGGCTTTCATTGATTTTTGCTAAGGATACCTTTTGATGCAAAATTCTTAAACCATAACATAACATAATATAATATTAGCTTGAGTTCACCATCTTATGACAAATAACATCTATGTTTTGTTTTTGAGGATGACCAGAAAATGGTCAAATGCATTAGAACTAACAAGAAAAATCATAGACAATCCCTGCATAATCTGCAACCAACCATTTGTTTCCTTGAACAAAATATAAGAAAAGCCACATAAATTAACAAAATATTCCTTGTTGGTCATATTTAATAAGACGGGTAAATGAAATTGCCGCTAAGTATATATTGAAATTATGTAAATATTACAAGAAAATTATGAAATCTGAACTGTAATTCAGAAAGTCATATAGGGATATTGACTCAGAAAGTTAACCATATGGCCATCATCAATTCAAACAGTTTACTCACAAAAGATTCAATTTTATATTTTCTTCCAAGTACTTTTTTGTTATCATAAAAAATTAATGTTCAGTAACAAACTAATTTGTGTTTATTCTACAAACAATAATTATCCAACAATTTTTCTTTTTGATTTTTTCTACTACATTTCAACACCCAGAACATTTACAGGTTATATTACCAAAGTTAACCCAATGACCTAAATCTGTGGTTAACATCTGTGAATAACATTAGTAGATACACCCCACCCTTCATCCCAAAAGTTGCTACTACTTAAAAGCATTATCAAGATAAATAAAAATTTAAAAATTTTATAGAAACTTCAGTACAACACTGAGCTTCACACTAGCATTTCGTAAAGAGAATGTTTTCAGTAAATGTAAAGAAAAACTTAACTATTCAAGAGTTTAACTTTTAGTGACCAAATCATTCAACCAAAACAGTTTTACTTGTATTTAGTAGTTTAATCTCTCATTACATGTGCTTTTACTTACAAAAGTAGCAGTGTGCCATAAAAAGTACATTTTAAAATGAAAACTTATAAACTACTAAAGTAATTATGTTCAATAATTAACCAAAACAATGGCATAGCATGATGAAAAAAGACCCCAAACTTAATAAAAAGTTTTATCATAAAAAAAAGTTTGTTATTAATAAGAGGAAAGAACAAAGTATTTTTTTAAATTATTTTTTAAATTTTTTAATCCTTTCTAGTATGGTTGAAATTTTGGTTGAAAATCTTTTTCTTTTTTTTATGTTAACAATTGCGTAATATTTAGCATCAGAATTTTTAGCACTTTTTCAGTTGGAAAACACATTAATTTGGAAATTCTTGCAAAAATCAAATAATTGTCAGATTTTAATGAAACTTTGAAAACTTACTCAAAAATGAATGAAATTGTTTTAGAAATATTTATTTTTTAGAAAGTCGTGTTTTTTTTTTAGCATCTGTTACCCTTCACCTTAATTTTATGAAAACTCAACTATGTGTATTTTTGTGACTTTTTAATTAAATGCAGAAGACTGAAGAATATAAATCATTGATTTTTTTTTTGCAAATCGAGGAGTGTTTCTAACCAAACTTTAGCCCAGAATTGTAAAATATAAAACCCAATAAAACTAAGATATTATTTAATTAAAAGTTTTTAAAGAATGACATATGTTAAGGACATTATTGTCTGAAGTGGAAACATTTTTTCGATGAAAAATGAGTTTTTACAAGAATTGTTTTCTTTTCAATTTTAAATACAAAACGTGATAAAGTTATTAAATATTGTAAAATTAAGTTTGAATGTGTGTATTACAATCTGCAAAGTGCTTATATTTTTAAAATAATTTTTTAATATGCTAAAAAAAAAAAAAAAAAAAAAAAAAAAAATTTAAAAACATTTCCAGCAAAACTATGGAGGCATAATTCAGAAATACGGTTGCGTGTTTTAAGAGTTGTTTCTCCTGATAGCAAGGATCTGACCTCTGGCTAGCACGTATCAAACTGACTGACCATCATTGTCATAACTGCAAAATTTTTAATTTTCTTTTTCACTAAATATTTTCTTTTCATTTTTTAAATAAAGTCAATGTTTTTCTTTTTCAGATTCAATTTTAGGAATGGAAACAGTACAGGCTTTGGACATATCTTTGTTAAAAAAGTACAACATAAAAAGAAAAAAAAAATTACTTTCGAAAATATTTAATTTTTAAGAATTACTTTATAGTTAAATAAGCTGGTTCACTTAAAATTAAAAAATACTGCAACTTCTGTTCAATAAATTGCCGATATTAGTTGTCAATACATTGACATAGATGTCAATTCACATCTTCAAAACCAATCACCATGGTTAGATCTGTTTCTCTTATTCCCAACTAAATTTTTTTTCTGCAAAAAAATCAAGTAATGTTCATTTCCAATTATATTAAGCATACTTTAAATTTTCTAAAAAGTGTAATTTTATAAAGTTGTAATGTTGTGACTAAGAAAGAAAAGAGAAAGAAAAGAGAAAGAAAAAAGAGAAAGAGAAAGAGAAAAGAGAAAAGAGAAAGAGAAAGAGAAAAGAGAAAAGAGAAAAGAGAAAAGAGAAAAGAGAAAGAGAAAAGAGAAAAGAGAAAAGAGAAAAGAGAAAAGAGAAAGAGAAAAGAGAAAGAGAAAAGAGAAAGAGAAAAGAGAAAGAGAAAAGAGAAAGAGAAAAGAGAAAGAGAAAAGAGAAAGAGAAAAAAGAAAGAAAAGAGAAAAAAGAAAGAAAAGAGAAAAAAGAAAGAAAAGAGAAAAAAGAAAGAAAAGAGAAAAAAGAAAGAAAAGAGAAAAAAGAAAGAAAAGAGAAAAAAGAAAGAAAAGAGAAAAAAGAAAGAAAAGAGAAAAAAGAAAGAAAAGAGAAAAAAGAAAGAAAAGAGAAAAAAGAAAAAAAGAAAAAGAAAAAAGAAAAAAAGAAAAAGAGAAAAAAGAAAAAGAAAAAAAGAAAAAAAAGAAAAAGAAAAAGAGAAAAAAAAGAAAAAGAGAAAAAAAAGAAAAAGAGAAAAAAAAGAAAAAGAGAAAAAAAAGAAAAAGAGAAAAAAAAGAAAAAGAGAAAAAAAAGAAAAAGAGAAAAAAGAAAAAGAGAAAAAAAGAAAAAGAGAAAAAAAGAAAAAGAGAAAAAAAGAAAAAGAGAAAAAGAGAAAAGGAGAACAAAAGATTTTTTTAACTAAAATTTTAGTAATGCTAGAAAGGATTAAAAAAATATTCAAAAAAATACTTTCCTCTTAATAATAAACAATTAGACAATAAAAAAATTGTTTAATCAAGTTTGGGGCCTTTTTTCATCAGGGTATGCTCTTTTTAGCAAAGTATCGAACATACCTATACTGAAGCATAAAGAGAATATATTTCAGGAAAAGCCTGGTTAGTAATTCTTGAAAAAGTATATATATATATATATATATATATATATATATATATATATATATATAGAGAGAGAGAGAGAGAGAGAGAGAGATAAGTCAACACTTGGAGGTGACAGCCTGATGATTGCATCGAGCATGAAACAGACTGTCGCCTCTAAGTGTTGACTTCTATGTTCACTTTTACATTTACACATGCTCTATCTCTGATATTGAGCACTTTATCCCATAAATATAGCACATCTTAAGACTATTATATATATATATATATATATATATATATATATATATATATACGCAAAACTTACAAAGATTTTAAACAGAGGATGTTATTAAATGGGGAGTTACAAAGTTTACCGAGCATCAATGAAAAAATAATATATTAATCCCAGTCACCCAACCACTAAAAATGGTATCAATAAATATCTGCTGTGGTAAGAAAAAATTATAAATTAATGAGAGTTTATTTAAATATGTTTTTTAATGACTTAATATGATACCTAATTCCTACTGATAGAATTTAAGAGTATACACAATTTTATTTTTACCTTACCATCAGGCATTAATCCAGATAGCAATTGCACAATTATAGCAAAATCATGATCATCAGTCCCATGATATTTTAGGGTCATAGGTGCACCACATATAATGCATCTGTAGCAGTAATATGCGTGTCATTGGCAAGATTACCTGACAGAGCCCATCCTCTAATCTTGAATTCAGAATTGTTCTTATCTTAGACTAGTTGCTGCACAAGGTTAGAGAATGTAGTCTACCCTCCTATTTAACCCATATTTTGGAAGGGAAGCAATGGATTCAGACCTTTTTGAAAGATATTTGTGTAAAAGTGAATGCAATATATTATAATTTGAACACGGCTTGGTGATTCCACTTCACTGATATACATTACACTACCTACACAACAAAGTTATTTTTCAGATAATAGTTAATTGCTTAAGAATATAGTTCTACAAATTAAGTTTGTGGCTTAACCAAGAAGGGATTCCAAAATACATTCTGATGCTGATGTTTGGTGGTCCTTTGGCAGGGAAGCAGGCCAGGCTGAGAACCAACAATCAGTTGCCAGGGATTTTTTTTCTTACACAAAAATATAAAACAGTCTATTTTCACACCACTCAAATATATTCCATATTGGTGAATAGACTCAGCTTATGAGCTAAAAAAGGAACCATTGAAGATTTGTTTGATTTTTAGTATTGAGACATAAGGTATATCTGTTTTGCATATTATCAAAATATTCAAAAAGCTAAATTATATACTGCATTTTTAATAATTATCAACCTTTCCTCATTTGCTTAAATTAAATTTTAAACAATTGAAATAATTCAAGTTAATGATTTTGTAATATATAAAAATATTTTACGAGCCACTTAATGTGGAGTATTTTTTCATTAAAAAATCATTTTGTATTTAACAAAACAGGACATGCAAATGTCTTAGTTTCATTCTTTAAATCTGCTTAAATTTTGTTTATATCTCTAAATATAAATTAATAACTTCAAAATATAACTTGCCAATTTTTACCATGCCACATCTTGCTTTTTATGCATATTATTATGCAAATATAAATGTTTAGAGCATAGAATTGAACAAACCCTAGACTTCAGTGTTTGTTATGTCTAGTAAAGGATTTGCATGGTCAGTGTCATGTCTATTGAGCAGATTTAGGAGCAAATGATCAGGCTTTATTTACTTTCAAGATTATAACAAGAAACAGGAAAAATATATGGTACATGGCAACAAAAGACACTAATCAATGGTAATTTCATTTGATGTTTATGTTAAAAATATAATGTTGTGGTATTGATTAATCTAATATGGCAAAAAGCCATAGACAAAAAGAAATTGATAGATAAAATGAAAACACAAATGAAATAAAATTAATTGATGATAAGAATCAAGACAAACTGGTTAGATAATAACAGTTCAGTGGAAACAGATCAATGCATGTCATGGTAACACTGAATTGCAAGTACAGTTAGTGGAAAAATGTGCAAACTGATCAAATACTAAAACTAACTTGTGTCAGTAAGTTAAAATATAAATGTACAGTGGATTCTTTGAGTTTATAATTTTGCCATGATTGTCCCATTGATTTTCTACAACTTAACCCTTTTCAGGTTATTTAAAGCAAGAAAATATTTTTAGATTGAAAGAATTTTGGAGGGAGATAATGATACAAGTTTTACTAATTAACCCATAGTTGGAGGGAGAGAAAGGAGGAGGATTGATACCCTTCCCAAGGGTATTTGCATGCAAGTGAATATAATGAACCCAAATGGAAGCTAGGTAATGACCAGGTTTGACGTTGCTTAACTTTGGTAATCGTATGGGAATCAGTGTTTCTGTAAGCAAATTTTGCCAAGAGAAAAAAAATCCTACAATAAGAATTTAAATCTCAAATATTTAATAAAACAGTTTTCATTTTCGAACAAACAAAAGTATATGGGGGGGGGAAGTAGAGAAAGAATGGACAGAAAAGCAAACAAGATGATTAGAAAGGGGTCAAAGAGAGAAAAGAGAGAGAGGGGAGAAAGAGAAAAGAGAGAGAGGGGAGAAAGAGAAAAGAGAGAGAGGGGAGAAAGAGAAAAGAGAGAGAGGGGAGAAAGAGAAAAGAGAGAGAGGGGAGAAAGAGAAAAGAGAGAGAGGGGAGAAAGAGAAAAGAGAGAGAGGGGAGAAAGAGAAAAGAGAGAGAGGGGAGAAAGAGAAAAGAGAGAGAGGGGAGAAAGAGAAAAGAGAGAGAGGGGAGAAAGAGAAAAGAGAGAGAGAAAAGAGAGAGAGAGGGGAGAAAGAGAAAAAAGAGAGAGAGGGGAGAAAGAGAAAAGAGAGAGAGGGGAGAAAGAGAAAAGAGAGAGAGGGGAGAAAGAGAAAAGAGAGAGAGGGGAGAAAGAGAAAAGAGAGAGAGGGGAGAAAGAGAAAAGAGAGAGAGGGGAGAAAGAGAAAAGAGAGAGAGAGGGGAGAAAGAGAAAAGAGAGAGAGGGGAGAAAGAGAAAAGAGAGAGAGGGGAGAAAGAGAAAAGAGAGAGAGAGGGGAGAAAGAGAAAAGAGAGAGAGAGGGGAGAAAGAGAAAAGAGAGAGAGGGGAGAAAGAGAAAAGAGAGAGAGGGGAGAAAGAGAAAAGAGAGAGAGAGGAGTGTGTGTGTGTGCTTTCACCCAAACTTAATATGCATATAATATATATTAATTTTGGTACATAAACAAAATGTAAGGAATTTCTCTCGTTATGTTTTTCAACACTGTTTTTAAGCGATTTCTCTAATTCTGGAATGATGTTCAGATTACCATAACGAAGCTGTTTTTCCACAATCTTAAAAATCTTTTTCTTCTTTAATTGCAAGTAAATGAGATACATACATAGGTATTTAAGGAGGATCAAGAAGTCCATAGCCTTGCATGTAGTTATTAGCTGATTTTTTCTGAAATTTCCATTGTACAATATATGTAATAAATAGTTACGAAAGTTAAATGATTTGACACGAAAGGAGATTATGTTGAAAAATGTGTAAAATAAGTGATTTTTTTTTTCATCATTAGTCTATAATCTTATTGTTACACGTACATATACTACCATAGGAAACATGCCAAATTGCAAAAATCCAGATTAAACATAGTAATATAATTTTATACTAACTGATTTTCTTTGATTTTATAAATACGAAACAAAATGCTAGAATTAAGGTTTATTTTGGTCCTTATATTGAATATATAACTTTGAGCTTTTATATAACTGAACTTTGAATTTGATATTAAATACAATAATCAGTAAAAATTGAAAAGTTTTGATTATAAGTAAAAAGAAGCAAAAATGACGTTGCATTAAATTTTATTTTTGTAATCCTGCCTCCATTTGTTTTTTTCCTTTTTTAAAACTTGCAAAAACACATTTTCAAATGGACTCAAGAGAGCAAACAATTGCTTTTTTCTGAAAACTTTCCAAACAATCCTATTTAATAACCTTGTTACCATCCAAGTACAGAACAATGACTGGCCTATCTACTTTAATTTACAGTTTTTTTTAACCCCACCTTTGACTAGATGTGGAGACCCTGCAATCAGGTATAAAGAATCACATCAACAGCAGCAATGCTTTGATACAACTGGCTCTCCTGTTTGAACTTCATCTGTTGTCTCTTTAGTATCCTTGTGTCAACATACTGGGGTAGATATAAAAGTTGAGTGAAGGACAGTGAGTGATAACAGTTCCTTTCTTGTTTGGGCACTGTCGTGTTACATCTCTAATGACAAAACTCACCAGTTGATTAAAAGATGACAGACATGTGGTGAAAGATTAAAAATATTTCCAAGGAAAAAAACAAATTAATATATAAAAATAAAAAATGAAAGAATCTTGTACAGTGGAAATTACACTGAATCATGATAATGTGTAAAGTTTCTGGAGCAGTACTGAAAAAAAAATTGCATTATTATTGTGCATATGAGAAAGGTTATTCAATATTAGAGGTTATTAAAATTTTTAGAATAGTTTTTATTTATATCTATATTAACAGATTACTCCTGTCATAATAGTAAGTCAGATTAGTTCAATAAGGTCAAATTGGCAGCTGGTCTCAAAAGTGACATAAAATTTGCAGTTAACTGGGGCAAGGTATTGCTTTTTAATTTTAATGCCTCTAAAACAAAATTGCTTTCAATTAAGCTTTCAATTTGAGAGACCCCTTTTTGCCTTCCATCAGTAAGGTTGATGCTAACCTCCAGGAGAGTGATTAATATGTCTTCTCAGACTAACATTCTCTATTGACATGAAGTGGAAATATTATGTTGAATCAATTGCTGAGCTTACTGCTAACAAAGTTGGTTTACTATATCATGCTAGACAATTTTTCTCTCTAGAATCTTATATATTTAGAAGTCCACCATTTGCCCATGCTTCAAATATTGCTGCCACATATGGTCTGGTGCCCTGTTATATATTTAGAGTAGGTATCACCACTGCTTTGCTAAAAAAAATTAGAATAGCATGATGAAAAAATGCCCCAAACTACACACACACACACACACACACACACATTGATTTGGAAAATCTTGCAAAAATCAATTGTCAAATTTTGATGAAACTTTCAGGACTTATTCGCAAATGAATTAAATTATTTTAGAAATTTTTTTTTAATATCTGTTACCCTCCACTTATTTAATTTTATGAAATTTCAAGAAATTAAATTTTGTGCAACTTAATGTTTATATTAGTTAAAAGCAGACCTCTTTGGAGAATTTAAATCAACTGTTTTTAAAAACAGGAGTACCATTTTCTGAAAATCTGCTCTAAATGGTAAAATAAAAATCACAATAAAACTAAGACATTATTTAATTAGAAATGCTTTTATCAATAAGGTATATTATGGACACTATTGTTAAAAAAAAAAAAAAAAAAAAAAAAAAAAAAAAAATTTTTTTTTTGATGAATGGTTTTTTACAAGAATGGTTTTCATTTTTTTTTTTTTTTTTAAATTTTAATTAGAATAATTTACAAAGTTTTAAATCTTTTAAAATTCTGTTTTAATTTGTGTTGGTTACATAATATTGTCATTAAGTAAAAAATATATTTACTAATCATAAATGAAAAAGCTTAGTACAATTCATCAAACAAATATTTTAAAAAGAATTTTGAAATTTTTTTCTTGCGTGTATAAATGTGCCAAATTTTGTAAATACACATGTCTATACATGACATCAGAAGAGTGATAAGTATAGTAAATCTAAAGCCAAAGTACCTAAAACTCAATTAAGCATTAGATTACAGATAATATTTTCCTAAATTTTTAAGATTACTGGGTAGTTAAAAATTATATAAAAAAGGCACTCACATATTTCTCAAGTAAATTTTCCAGATATATCCACCATAGAAAAAAATTAGGTAAACATCTGTCAGTCATTCAAAGCTGCCAACCTATCAACACCTAAAATAAACAGCTACTACAGTTTTAAAAAATGCATTTCTGCAATATTTTAAACTTTAAGTAATGTTTCAAATCAGATTAATTAAACCTTAGTTTCAGAAAAGTATATTTTATTTTTAAAAGATTTTTTTAATAAGAAGAGACTTATATTGTGATGACAGAAGGCTAAATACGGTGCTAAAATCAGTCATGTTATTGATTTCAAAATGAAAATTCTTTCAAGACAAATTAGTTTTGAAATACAGAAATTGCCTATTGAAAATATAAAATTTAATCTATTAGCTTGAAATTAAAACTAAAATAAAAGCTTCAAGAAAAATTTTCCATTTTAAAAATTCATTTTAAACTTTATGTATCACAAATCTGTGGGGTTACCTAATTTAGAGATTATTGATAAACTCCAAAAGAAGAATCTACAATGTTATTGGTTCTGACCTGTTTCATCCCAGTTTCAGTCACTTTCCCACCACTAATGTAGAATCCTTGTGCCTTTTCTATAAATACTTTCATGGTAATTGTTCTGATGAACTTTGCTCAAAGGTACCTAGACTATGAATTTGAGCAGTGTACTAGATTGGTGACAGGGTCTCAATTTACAGTTGAATTGGCTGTTCTTTACTAACAGTTACTTTTTTTTTGCACTTTTTGCTTTTCAGCCAACTTTGATTTTCAAATGTCAATTGTTATCTTCTGTCTTTTTGATTCCGGTTCTTTTATTGTTCTATCTCCTTAATGTTTTTCTTTAACACTCAGTAACCCCTTGGGTCTTAGTGGCTTGGGTGAAATAAAACAGTTAATCTTTTATGATATTAAAAGAAAATAAAAATAAAGAAAATAAAAAATTTTTTTTATCTTTTGATACAAAATCCTTTTCCCCCAGTTTTGGCTAAGACCAAAGATTTTACACTTTTCATGTTCTTCATATCTTTTGTTTACACTTAGCTTGTTTCACAGAACTGCTGATGCAAACAAGGGAAATTCAGATAAGGCTATATATATATATATATATATATATATATATATGCTTGCATCATTAGGTCTGTGAAAGTATAAATAGCTTAAAACTAAAGTGCTTGAAGTATTTGCAAAATACTGATCATTTAGGATATTATACCAAATGCAGAAGTTATTCTTAGTGGAGCAATATAAATGATAATGTTGTGAACAGTAAATATCAAATCTGCAACAATTCACCAAGAATAATGTTAAATCAACTCAACAACCAGAAAAATCAAGTATTAATTATTGAGCTCATTTGTAATTCTCTGAAAACTTGTATCCAGCTGTCTCAAATGACTCAAGCCATATCATTCTTTAATTTGTATTAAATTATTAAATTTAAATAATTTTTGGCTGAGATAATAGTTATTTCATGCTTTTATAAAAAAAAAAAAAAAAATTATACAATAAATTCTTGCAATAACTTTCAGCCCTTTAATAGTGCACATATATATATATATATATATATATGAGGGGCTGTTGGCAATGGTAAATGTTCTATGTGCAGAATCTTACTAACAGCCTAAATATGTACTGCCCAAGTGATGCGTGTCTGAGAATGCACACAAACTAGCAAGCAAGCAGATTCAGTTTCTGCTTATTCTGAGACTTGACACTCCACTGTACTTATTCATAAATATGTTGCTCTCTTGTTAATGTTATGATTAAGTAACCACAAAATAACGCAATTCTGGAAGCATTTGTTTACACCTTTACATGTTGTTGAAATTTATTCTTTGTTTCTGTGCAACACTCATCACATTTATTTATCTATCAACTTGGAAAACAATAGAAAACACATGCATACAAAAGTTCTGACTGAAGTTTTGTTCTGTATTTTGTTTTAAGTGTCATTACCACTTTGAGGATAATTTTTCCCAGCTTATGTGGGAATTTGACATTAACACAGTTCATTATAAACCTACAATGTATTTGTTCTAATGTACTGTATTGTTGGTCTGTTGGTCTGGTATGTTTCTTATTTAGTTGAATGTTATAATTCAACTAAATAAGAAACACACCTATTTAACAAGAAAAAATATTCAAGAAGATCAATATTCAAAAAATGTGGTGGTTTCACATTTCATCATCAATTAATAGACCACTTTGATGCTTAACCCTCCAACTATTACAACAATAATAAAATATAACTATAAGCTATTTTTGAGAAAAAATATTTATTTTATATAAGCTGGCAAATATATATTTAATGCTGTTCAGTTATTTTTTTTGTTTGTTTTTTTTAATTACAGATTAAGATATAGTTTAGATGGGTTTTAAGAGGATAACTTCTAGCCAGGGTTATCAGATTGGGTTACAAATTCTGGTTGATATTTAAAGCCTAGAAACAATTTTTTACTTGACTTTCTTAATGAGTTACTCAAGTTAACCCAGGTTATTTTAAATGAGAACAAAAAATAGTGGAATTTAAAATTTAGTATGAACTTTCAAAAGTAGCTGAATCTAGCAATCCTGGCATTCATTGCAATTCATCTAAATCCCATTTCACAGACACTCCTTATCATATACCCTTAGAGTTGAAGATATTCATCTAATTTTTTTAATTGAAGTGTAGGTGTTATATACTGGCAAATATAGTGTGCATGTATATGTAATTTCCACTGCTTGTCATAAGAAAGCCATCTCCACAATTTGGGATTGGGTTGTGAGCACGTAAGTAACCAAGAAGTTTGCTCCACTTCAGTACGCTTTCTTGCATGGCAGACCAATGACGTGTGTGAGTGAGAGAGAAAAAAATGTTACGTGCATGCATGCAAACATGAGGGATGCCAAAAAATGCCTCAAAGTAAATTTTCACTTTTCTTATATATGGCTTATATATTCCAGCAGTGTTTAACAATTGCCCTGTTATCTTAAATTCAATTTTGAAAGTAAATATACCCATTTTT
The DNA here is from genome assembly GCA_963932145.1 of Acanthosepion lycidas. Lineage (NCBI taxonomy): Eukaryota > Metazoa > Mollusca > Cephalopoda > Sepiida > Sepiidae > Acanthosepion > Acanthosepion lycidas. The sequence continues at coordinate 55,974,508 of OZ010584.1, forward strand.
TTTATTAATATTAACACAATGATATTGTCATATTTGGATCTTAAATAAACTGAACTTCCATTCAATTGGATTTTAAGACTTTTCAATGTAAAATTAACATGGACCTGTTTAACTCCTTCACATCTTGTTTATGGTGAAATTACAATAACAGATTTATATCTTAAAAAAATAGAAAATACTTTCTTTAACAAACCAGTCAAAACAACAGCCAATCCTTAAAGAACTAAAATCAAGCCCTATATTTTATGACCTATTTTAGTCCTATTGTATCATGCTGGTTTGTTATTCATAGAACGGTGAAGTATTTTGTATTAGGCATAGAGAAAGTAAAAAAAGTCAAAATTTAACTTTCTTCCAAATTCCATAAGGATATTTTGCTCATGAGTATAAAAATATCAGGTAAAAAATAACTTAAAATGCAGTATTCATGTATAGTGTATGTGTGTGTGTGTTCTATAGATTAAATGCTTATTTTGTTATTACAGTTAAATGCTCATAAAATAATAACTAATATAGGATATGAAAATTTGTGATATCTATGCAATGAATATATAAATCTTTCAATCCTCTTCTGTTAAATTACCTAGATCTAATGGAAATTCATCTAAACACAAATCAAACCAAATTATGCAGACTATCATCAAATAGCAATGGTATTAGTAAAATATATCAAAAGAGTATGTATGTGCATGTGTGTATATATAAAACTTTCAATAATGTAGTGGAGATTATTTTAATGCAAATTATTTTTTAATATTGTCTATATTTTATAAATATTTAAGCATGTTATTTAGTGCAGATTGAAACAAGTTAAAAATTAATGTCAGAAAAAAAACCAAAAAAAAACCTGACAGACAAAATAAAGTAAATTAAAAATGAAAAAAAAAAAACTCATTGGAGCTGTCTAGAAATGACAGAGAGCAAAGACGAAAATATCCATTCACCATGACTTAAGTATTAGTTTCAGTTGAAGACAAAAGTTTATTTCAAAATGAGACTAAGGTAATTATGTTGAACAAGTAAAAGAATTGTAAAGAAAAAAATAAAAGAAAATAAAGAGGTGGAAACAGACATAGGTAATTCTTAATCAGATTAGTGATTACACAAACATATAGGAATTGACAATGGTAAGTAAATGCAGCAGACCCTTGTCATTCAGTTACTAAGCAATAAAAAAAAAAAAAAAAAAAAAAAACTTTTGTAAGACACTATTTTCCCAGCATCAAAATAAAGAAACACCTTTATATATATATATATATATATATATATAGATATATATATATATATATATATATATATATATATATAAATAATTCCGACATACTAACGAAGCATATTTTTGCTTTGGTAATCAAAGTTTGTTGCCTCTTGTGAATCTGAGCAATGAAAAGGAATTTTTAATTTTTCATACCTTTTTACATGTTGCAATTTATAAAATGAGAATAAAGATGATGGATGTGTAATGAGTAATAATAGAATTTTACAAAACAGCTAGATGCCTAAAAACCTAAGACCTAATAGATTTATCAGTATGGACAACATCTAGAACAAATTTGGCATCTTTGAAAAAGTAAATTAAGCAAGATGGAAACAAAAATATTGTCAGCTGATGAAATAATGTGCCCCATCCATTTTCTTATAACAATAAATCACTCTAAACACTTATTTCCAATTTGCATACAAGGTTATACTTTTTTTTTTTTCTTTTTTACATGTGCAACAAAAATATTTTTCTTCGTAACATTACAATGAAGGAAAGTAATTTTTCTCATTTTATTAAACAGTAGCTATGCAACTCTTGAGAAATGTTAACTCAAAATTATATTGATACAAAAGATCTCAGGAATATCATTGGCACAATGTTAGAAACATTTTGTTCTTGAGTGTTTTCTTTCTCCATTTCTATAAGGTAATAAAAAGTTAACATTTTTTTTTATAGGGAAACAAAATTTGAAATTATGTAATTATCATAAATAAAACTTACAATATTCATGATTATATATATATATATATATATATATATATATATATATATATATATTAGATATTTCACAATACTTAGTTAATAAATGCACATACAAAAAGTCCATGAAAATTGGAAAAAGAAATCTATATATTGTAAAATATTTCCAAATAGAGATCCTTTTCAAAAGATTAAGAGTTAAATGAGACAAAGAGACTGACTATTAGCTGTAAGATGGAGGAATGCATGGTGATAAGTGAAAGGGTCAGAGCAAGGTGTAAATTAAACATTGGGGAACACCAAATTTAAACAAGTGCAGAAATTCCATTATATGGGTAGTGTAATAACAGGTGATGGAAAGTATGATGTAGAAATTCAAAGGCACAGAGTAATAGCAAAAGACATTTTTCAGAAACAGGGTAAGGTACTAAGGGTTCAAAACATAAAATTAGTAATGAAGAAAGGAGTGCTAAACTGCTATGTAATGTCTACTCTTTGGATGTGAGAGTGGAAGTGAAAAAGGAAAAGAAAAATAAACTTGATGCAAACAATATATGTTGACAAACAAAAGTTGAGAAACAGATTATGTGACAAATGAGCATGAGGTTTGGTAATTTCCACCTTGGTAGGACTAAACTTTTTAGTATCCCTGTGTATATTACTTGCTTATAGATTTTGTAAAATCAGATAAAACATTATGTTAAAAATCAGTAATCATTAGTAATAATGAAATTCAAATAATATTAATAAAAAATATTTTTTAAACAATTGTGACTACTTGGAATTTAGTTAAAGACAACAATATTTAATATCATAGGAAAGAAATAATATAAAATGTAGGATATTAAAAATGTAAAGACATAACTACAGACGATATCAGATTTTATTATGTATGTCAAGGTCTTCACAGTTTAATTGGCATATAGTACAAGATTACACAAAAAAAATCTTGTCAGTCATTTCTAATATGTATTAAAGTGATTGCTGCTTGCATATATGTGTAGGTATTAAATATTTATTTTTTTAATTTTAGATATCCAAAAATTGCTATGGGTTATGAGAATAGCTATCGCAAAATAATAGCATTTATGCGTGTTTTTTTTTTTGGCTTTTTTTTATGGCTTAACTTTTAGCAGGTGATTTAAAGCCGAAAAAATATTTGTAAATTGTAAGAATTTTTGGGAGATAATGATTTACTGATACAAGTTCTAATAAATAAACCATAGCTGAGAGGAGAAGAGGTGGATTCATACCTTTCTCCAGGGTATCAGCACATAAGTGAAAATAACAAACCAGACTGGAATTGGAATTTGGCTCTCCAATTAACTAGACTTTATCAATTACATCAACTTCATATCCAAGCTTAATGCAGTTAGTATTTCCAAGTAGTTATCTGTCTCAAGGTTCAATTTTGTTTAACTTTGGTGATAATACAAGAACCAGTTTTTCAACATGTGTGGTAAACCCCAAAAGAAAAACGAGATATTGTAAAGTTATTAAGTGATGTAAACATAACTTTAGAAATTGCAAAAAATTGGAACAATGATCACAGAGCAATCAAAAAAGAAATTGAAACCATGAGCAAGACGAAAATAAGAAAAAAAAAAAAAATGGATGTCATAAAAAAAGATCAAATGATGATGGATGAGCTTGAGGTTGGGTCCTCATGGAAATCTGTGTGCTACAACCCTTCAGGACACAAGTGATCAAGGCTCTCCACAACATTCTATCCTTTGTGGCTTTTGAGGTTAATATTGTAGGCAGTAATATTAGAAGTCCCTTCAAAGATGACGATGATTCAAGATAAATGCAGAGTACGTTCTTAGATGGGAGGTTTTTTTTGAGTGATACATATCATAATCAACAAGTTTTAATCTGAAGAGTATATTCATGTTATAATGCTCCTTCCACATTCTGCAAAGTTGATTATTGCTCACCTTGCACCACCCCACATACACACAAATAAAAAAATAAAATTTCAAAGGCACCAAATTAATGGAATAGTCCCCAGCCATTCTAGATATTAATTCAATAGAAAACTTGTGATCCATCATTAAAATAAATGTATATGAGAATGGGGAAAAAATAATCATCAAGCAAAGATCTTTAAAGAAATAAAAAATCTACAGCAAGTAATGTTAAATTTGAAATAACAGAAAATTAAAAAACTGACAAAAGTTACAGAATATGAAGCCTATATTAACATGTAAAATAATTTATTCAGGTAAGTTTCTATTATTGCCTATATCTTTTGGATTTATTTATAAAAAGACAATTTTGATGCACTTAATATAATAAAACCCGATACCCTCAAAACAAGCTACAATTATTTTTTTAATAAAAGAGATCTTATAAAATATTAAAAATTGTAACTCATATGGTATATAGCTCATATAAATATAAGTATAACCAAACACTTTTACCAACATCAGTTGGTTATTACTAATTTTATTGTCAAAAAATTTCATTTGTATCATAAAATCTGACATTGTGTAAGATCTCTGAAATAAAACATTCTTCTCACTTATTAGAAATAAAATGCAAATAAAATGTTCAATTTCTTTTTTTTTTTTTTATTATTTTAATATTTCACCCCAAGTAAAGCAACAAAGCCACTAATACACAAGGAGTTACTGAGTGGTAGAGAATAAGAGACCCCCCCCCCAAAAAAAAATCACTATCAACAAGAGAGAACAATAAAAGAATAGGATTTAAGATAGAAGATAACAATTGACATTTTGTTGGGTCCAATCCTTGTGGGAATGACTGTAAAGGCATCTCCCTCCCCAAATTTATAGACAAAACATACAAATGCAGGCTGAGATTTCTTCCTAGCCAATATGATAGGCCACTTCTTGGTCTCATCTGATAGTTCTGTTCTTTCTTGTCTTGAAGTCAGTACACTGCAATTGCTAGTGCGTTTCCCTTTTTCGTGTCAACACCATACTTTGTGAACTTTTTGCCTTATTTCTGTTGCTTTACCTTGTATATATTGTTTGCTCAATATTTTTGCCATTCTTTTCTTTCTCTTGTTACTGTTTATTGCAAATTTTGTCAGTTCATTTAACCATGGACAATTACTCTACATATTTCATTTAAATTTTTGAAGATCAAAAGTGGTTGGGAAGCAAGAATCCAGAAGAGAGTTCCACAAGTGAGAAGTGTGATAGGAGAAAATATTAGTATTAGAAACTTGTGCCATTCTAAAAAAAAAAAAAAAAAAAAAAAAAATAAAAAAAAATAATAAAATTCTTTAATAGAGAAAATCTTTAGTTTTGAACACTAAAGATTTTCTCAGTTGCCTAATCAATATACAGAACCTTTTTATGAGATACCAGTTCATCATATCTTTAAATCCAGCTTTAATGGTCTTTTAGGATTCATTTTTCAAGATAACTTAGAAAAAGACAAGTCATAAATTGATAACGTTTCCACACAAATCTCACTTTTAATGATTAATACAGTTGACAAGTTGAAATTAAATTATCAAATTTACATATAAACTGTACAATGCCAAATTTTGTTTATATACTCTAAATATAAAAAGTACAAAATAAACTTTTTGTTAGAATGGGTTGCAAAAATCTATTCCATAATAGAAAACAAAACTTTACTGATCACAGTTTGAACTCCTTTCTTAATAGCGAGATGTTTCATTTTCATGATACTAGGAGCTATTACTCGATGTTGATAAGCAAACATCATTTGTGTCATCATAAGGGACATATCGCAATTGGAGAGATTAGGCTTATCATATTAGCTTTCTTTGAATATTTTGACTTAGTAATTTAGAAAGGAGAATTTTTTCTTACAGGCAACAATAGAGTTAACTATAGAGATAAAAACTTACTTAAGCTTACTTTTTTCTTTTTAAAAAAAATTTCACCCCAAACAAGGCAATAAAAGGAATGGGCTACTGAGAGTGAAAGAAACAAAGGACAATAAAAGACCAGAACTCAAAGAGGCAGAAAATGACAACATTGCATTTCATTTTGTAAAGATTGTTGTTGACAGGGAAGCAGGAAACCGGAAGAGTGTTCCACAAGTGAGAAGTCTCGAACAAACTATTAGCATAGAACTTATGGTTACAACTAGCAATTTCAAAAGTGAGATTAAGACCTAACTGCCAATCTAGTAATGTGCTTAATTAAGTCGAGTTATCAATGACGGAAACTCATCAGAACAGTTAGTGTGAAAATATATAGAAAATGCAAAGGGAAGCTACATTATAGCAGTGAGAAAAATGACTGAAGCCAAGGTGCCAGGTCAGGACCAATTATGTTGTTGATTCTTCTTTAGATTTTGTCAAGAATCTCTAGATATAAAATAGAAGCACCATATGATGCTGCAACATTCACCCAGACGGTCCATCCAATGTTTGATCCCTGTGGATTACCACTGAATGAATCACTTCGATCCAAGCCTTGCCTTGTCCTAAGTTGTGCTTGATTTAGATCACAAGGCTGGTGAGAATCAATTGTTGACAGGAGTCACTGAATTGGTCTGGTCCAGACAAAGTGAAGCCACAAGTCATAGGATAAATTGTAATAAAGAAAATTTTTTATATAATGTTTCTTGTACAGAGCTGGTAGGAATATATTTGACCTGCAAAGTTATGAGACCCTTCTCTCTTCAAATAATTTGTGACACTTTGTTCATTGTGACAGTCTAGACAAGGTTTCTGGAACACAGCTCAAAGTTGGAGGTCTTCTTCAGTGGCAGAAAGTCACAGGAGTTTGGTGAAGCAGTTGTCTCTCCCTGGTGTCCAGCGGCTTTTCTCTCTCTCATATTTCAATTCTCTGGTTATATGGACCATGGAATCTGAGGTGGTTTGGGATTTTGGTGATTCCCTTAATCTCCATGTTTGAATTAATTACATGCCCAATTTTGGAGAGGCCCATCCTCCAAGGAGTAGTGGTAGTAGAATATCACCTAAGGGGTTGGCAATTCTTTCACCTCCCTTAGTGTTCTACCTAGGACTTTTACTTCAGTTGTCACTTTGAGCAATCCAATTTCTAGACTGTGTGGGCGAGCAGGCATGGCTTAGCTCCAATTATTAATTTTAATTTACATTCAAAATTTCCGCCAAAGGTCTTCCTTGATCTACCCCTTCCACCTTCCCAATCGGGCACTCAATAGCTGCTCCTTTGGTAGCCTCTTCTTATGGCATTTCAGCTCTTATATATATATATATAAACCAAAACAAAAAACACAATTCTCCAACTTTGCCTGTGTTTCCAGAAAACCTCAAATTTTTATCTCTTGACCAACATTTCCTTACCAGATCTTAGGCAACATATAATTCCATAACTTGGATTTTAAAAAACAATAGTGTCTCCATTTTGGCCTTTACCTAAAGAAATTTCACCTGCTCCAGTGATTCATACCTTCTCTTCTTTTGACAAGTGATAAAGAAAAAAAAAAAACAAAAAAAACAATTCTTTCACTTTGTTTTTGTTTCCAGAACAACTTAAGTTTTATCTCACGGCTGATTTTTTTTTTCTCCGCTGGGTTATGGCCTGCAGATAATTCTTTAACCTGAATTTTAAAAACAATAATGTCTCCATGTCATAGTTAGTTGTCAACTTCAGCCATATGGTTTTATTTTTTACTTTTTTTTTTTTTTTTAGGAAAAATCATATTTCTGTCCTTCCCTTCTGCCTTTATCCAAGGAAGAAAAAAAAAAACAAAAAAAAAACCCAACCCTCTGCAATAAATCTTGCCTCATCCCTTGGTATAGCTATTGAGCTATCCCTTCAATCCTTAAGGTGCCACATCTCTCTTGGTAGAGCTATTGAGCTATACCTTCAACCCTTAAAGTGTCACATCATACCAGATATGGAGCAATATTTAGTGCATGGACAAATGGTAGACAAATGTGCAAGACAAATTCTGGTGAAAAATGATTCTTTAAGATTAATAGTGAGTAGTTTTGCTTTGAAAGCATTAAAATTAAAAAGCCACTTCTTGCTCCAGTTAAAAACAGATTGACCGTCATTTTTGAGATCAATTGCCCATTTGATTTTATTGAACCTCTCAGATTTAGGAGTAAATATTTTTGTCATCAACAGAAATACTGAGTTGGGAACTGATGACATCAGGAAAGTCATTGATGAAAATAAGGAACAGAGTAGGCCCAAGAATAAACCAATTTTACCAAATTACTGAAATATTGCCCTTGATTGTTTGTTTTTTTTATTGTACAAGTAAACTAATAAATAAAAAAAATCCTTCAAAGTCAAAAGGAATACAACATTTTGATTAAGAAATAAAGTCAATTTTTATCAACCTTGACATCTGAATGATAAATAAAAATGTTAACTTCTGCATTTGATAACAGAATTATCAAGAGTGGCTATCTTCCTTTTTAGACAGCCTTCTTAGAAAAAAAAAAAGAAAAAAAAAATTTAAGCAGTCAGGATATATGAATAAAGAGAGATGACTTAATACCCATTTGATATTTGAACAAAGTTGACAGGTAACAAAAACACTGTAAACAAATGTATTTTTCAGTAAATTTAAGTAAAACATAAGTAATATTTTTCAGTTAATTGCTAAATTAACTGATTTTCATCAGATACTGTATTTCTTGTTTAGCTACATTATTTTTGGAAGACTTTGCAATCATGGTATAATCGAAGTTAATTTTGAATGACAAAAATTGACATTAAAAACAAAAGTAAAATTAGCTTTACATATACAAAAGTTATTTGTTAAAATTTGAAAATTGCCATTTTCTTGCAACTAAAATAAGATTTAAACCCTAAAGGAAATATTTAAATTATTGCAGTATATTCCAAGATTGTTATAAAATGTCCATGATCACTGAAAATTTGAAGTATTTTTGGTACCTACCAAGTTGAGCATCGGAACAACAAATGCGATAGTCATGTTTAGAATGTTATTGGAAAGAGCAATACAGATGCAGAAGGACATGTATCTATGTTTTATAGACTACACAAAGGCATTTGACAAAGTCCACCACAAGGATCTGCTAGAACAGCTCAGCAACCTTGATATATTCAGGAAAGATATCAGAATAATCAAGAACCTATACTGGCAGCAAACGGTGTGCATTCACATAGAGAATGAGCTCAGCAAATATACAAAAATAGAAAGAGGTGTAAGAATGTGTCTTCTCACCAGACTTATTCAACCTATACAGCGAGGCAATTCTGAGGGAACTGGAGATCCTACCAGGATTCATCATTGGCAGCCACAACCTTACCAACATAAGATACATAGATAACATGGTACTGATAGCAGAGACCAAAATAAAACTACAAAACCTCCTCCAGAAGGTAGTGAGGGAGAGTGAGAAGAAAGGACTAACCATAAACTACAAGAAGACAGAATACATGGTCATCAGTAAAAGGATTTTGAGCCCAAAATGCAATTTGCAGGTTGGAGACACTAAAATCAAGCAGATGCAGAAATTTAAGTATCTGGGAAGTGTTCTGATGGAGGACGGTAGGTGTGATGCGGAGATCCGAATACGGATTGGGATTACCAAGGATGCATTCCAGAAGCTGGGCAGAGTACTGCAAGACAGAAGGATTTCTATGGTGAAACGGTATCCTCAAGGATAAAGAAGAGACTTGAGGCGGTGGAGATGTGGTTCTACAGAAGGATGCTGAGGATATCATGAACTGAGCATGTAAGCAACAATGAGGTCTTGGAAAAGATGCAAACAAGGAGTAAGCTTATGCTTAACATAAGGAAGAGGCAGATGAAATTTTCTGGGACACATGATGAGAAAGGCAGGCCTGGAGAATCTGATACTCATGGGATGAATAGAAGGAAAAAGAGATAGGGGAAAACAGCGTATGACATACATGGCGTGTTTGGGCAGGTGGATAGTGGAGCATGGTCTGAGGGAGTTGGCAGAAACACAAAACCTGTTGACAGCCACAAGGTATAGGGGGAAGTGGAGGGCCATGATCGCCTACGTCCTGAAAGGACACAGCACATAAAAAGAAGAAAGACCTAGTTGAGATGAGCAACAACACAAATTATATTATTTTATACAGGCATATTTTAGTATTATGTTTGCAAAATATAAAAAGTTTATCTGGCATGCTCTATTATACATGAACAAAAACAACACATTACAGAGCAATGAACACACACAGTGTGTGTATTATATATATATATATATATATATATATATATATATATATGAAAGTTGCAATCAATTGACTTTTCAGAGGAAAGGCATAAAACAATGTATACACTCACATATACAAACAGTTGTATCAGCTGATTATTGTTTGTTAACAGCACATAAACTGCAAATATAGATTAGTGGTTATTGTATTTATGCTGAATCAATCTTTCTGGAAATTATCTAAAGAATAACAAGGCATAGTCTAATGTAATGTATACAATTATTTCTTTTACCATTTGATAAAGAACATCTACAAATCAAAGAGATGACCTAATATCTATATAGAATTTTCTGTGATACAAAAGGTCAGAAACTATTGTCTTCTTTATTTTTCATAACATTTCAGAGGTAAACTTATTTTTATATTTTGTAGGAAATAAGTTTTTGCACAAATTTCAAGTTCTTTAAATTAGGATTGGAAAACAAAAGCTACCTTAATTTTGCATTGATCTATTAAGATGATCATGTATAAATAGCTCTTTTTACTTTGTTTTAATAAAAAAAAAAAAACCTCTTAGTTACTGACTCAAGTAAACAATTAAAATTGTTTTAAAGTATTTAAAAATGAGTGGATTTTCAACATTTTGCACATATAAAGTTGTTACATATATTTGTTCATTTTTCCTGATGTTCTGTGAATGACCTCAAAGTTTAATGGTGGTAAAGAATCAACTCAACTGATAGTAGCAGATAGGAACCACAAGGAGGGTAATCGACAAAAATAGTGTCACACGTCCAACCTTCTCACGAGCAAAAAGCTCAGTGCCAAGAAACAAAAACGCACCTGCTTTATAAAGCCGAGAACCGACCATAATTTGCATGTGAATGACGAGACAACGAGACTTCGCGTTAACTGTCTGAGACTGCCCGGCATAAAACATGGGCGCCGCTATTTTGGTTCTTTTTATCGTTGAACAATCGGAGTTTGCATGACGCACAGATTCGCGGGGGTTTCCGAGGTAGGCATTTTCACAATTTTTCCCAACTTTCATAACATTTTTTACTTCTTAGCTCTTGGCTGACCTGTAAAACTGTTGTTTAATGCTATTGAAATTTTATTTCACATTAGACACCTCTATGAAATGGAATGCCAAGTAAATAAGAATGATCATGTTCAACATCATTATCATCTCTTCTTTTTACCAAGTTGCAAAGCTGCTCGAGACATTTGTGCTATGTACAAAGATGACTTCGTTACCAACAGAATAGCACAGAAATGGTCTTCCCACACCAAATCAGATGTGGTAGCAATATTCAATGCATAGATGAATGGTAGATTTATGTATGTGCTAGATAGATTCTAATGAGAAATATTTTTAGCATGACACAGTGAACCAAGTAGTAGACCTATCAATTGATTCAAAATAATCATTCTATTTTATGTCAATGAGAAACACGAGATTAAGGCAAAATGAATTGCTTTCCAGGAGGTTAGCATCAGCCATTTTAATGAAACGCAAAAATGAGGATTAAAGATAGCAATTTTGTTTTGGAGGCATTAAAATTTACAAGACATTTCTTGCCACAGTTAACAAATGATTGGAGATCATGTTCAAAAGCAGCTGCCACTTTTACTTTGTCAGACCTATCAAACTTATTAAGACAAGAGCAAATAATTGTGTCATTAGCATAAATACCTAGTGGGAACTGATGGGATCAGGAATGTTATTGATAAAGATAAGAAACAATGTAAGTTAAAGGATGGAGACCTGAGGATCTCCACATTAATGTTAAAGAATCTAGAAGTGTGGCCATTCAACATGACTTCTAGTAAAGGATTTGTTAAGAACAATTGGATTAAGTCAAATATTCGGCTAGAGACACCATAGCCTATGAGCTTCTGAAGGTTAGCATACCAAACTCTGTCAAAAGCCATTATTATCTAAAGCCTGATAAACAAATTCAGTAATAAGTAAGAACACATCCAGCAGTTGACCTAGGGAAATGTTTATCTGAAAAATGGCCCGGTGAAGTGAGATGCTCAAACAATTTGGAGTTGATTAGAGCCTCTAGTACTTTGCCAAAAAGTAAAAGGTCAATAGGACAATAATTCAAAGGATCAGAATTTTAAGAATATGGAATGTATGGTTGTCAGCAAAAGGAACAGCCCAAGATGTGAACTATGAAAATTTAAATATCTAGTAAGTGTTTTAACAGAGGACGGAAAACACAACACTGAAATCTGAAGGCACATTGGGATATCGGTCCTCTTATATAATAGTGAATAATCTCCTCACAGACAAATACTTGAGGCAGCAGAAATGTGATTCTACAGAAGGATGCTGAGAATACCATGAACTGAACATGTGAGTAATGACAAAGTTTTTGAAAAAAGGAAAACAAAAAAGACACTTATACTTAAAATCAGAAAAAGATAGTTGAAATTTCTAGGGCATAAGGAAAGAGAGCTTAAAAAATGTGACACTCAATGGACATATTAAAAGGAAGAGGGCCAGAGGAAAACAGTGCATAACCTACCTAACAAACTTGTGTAAATAGTTGGCAGAACAGGTATTAGGGGTGATAATGAAAAGACAAAATTTACTAAGTGTTACAAAGGACAAGAAATTAGGGCAAGCCAGGATTGCCAATGTCCTGAAGAGACAAGGCACAGAGAAGAAAAGAATTATCTTACTTATTTAACTTTCTTTTATCAAAAGCTATTTTTGTTTATTTTCAATTCCAGTGAAAAAAAATTGTTGAGCTCCATGATCCCAATAAGAAAATTAAAATAAAAAAAAAATCTGATATTTTTATAGTCATATAAATTTTTTTAAGTACAACTATAAATAGATCTAATGTTACTAATGATGAAAATAAATTCCCAGACATTAAATATTTAAAAAGACTAAGTTGTAAGAATTTAAAAAAAAAATTTTTTTTTTTTTTTAATATAATGTTAGAATATCATATTTTTTTTTTTTTTTTCCACAATCAGATTTTGGATTAGAGAGTATCAATACCATATCCCATTAATAAAATGCTGCAATAGTGTATTAGTCAAAGATACTTTCATCAATAATGATGTGCGTAGGCAGTCATTGATCTTGGCAAATGATAATCATGTTACAACTAGGCACATATGTTTCCAGTCAATGATTTTTACTAAACTTGAGCAAAAAGCCTATCTTGTACTAAAAAAAGTAATAAAAAAAAAAAAAAAAAAAAAAAAAAAGAGAGAGAAATAAAAATAGTTGATTCAATCAGGTCATTGAGGAAAAATAAAGGAAAAAAAATGAATTTGCTAGTTAAGGTAAAGTACTTACAAATCAGAAAAATCAATACAGAGCAATGAAATAAAATTAATTTCATAAAGTGTATCAATACAAATACTATATAATCATACAAAAAAAAATCTGGTAGAAATAAAATCCTATTTATTATTATATAAACAATATTAATTTTGATGTGTTTTTTTTTGGCAGGGGGGATTTTAACTAATTATCTTGATATTAAAATTGTTGGATTATGGCTTATGAAATCTTTATTTAAAGCTAATCCAAGCTTGGTAAAATAACCAAAGGATCATTAAATATGAATCTTAGGTAAAACTGTATTGCAATAAACAAGTATACATTCTAAACATAAAAAGAAACCATCACAGCATTTATAAAGCAAATCAACAACTTGAGAAATTTATTATATTCTTTCAGACAGAAAATTAAGTACTAGACAACATAACGGACACTAAGATTCAACAGACGGAAGAAATGTATGAAGAGAAGGAAGGGTTTAAAATAGATGTTGAGAAGAGACGCAAAAATTTGGCAGCATGGAGACTTATTGATTTTTTAGTTATACATCAAAAGATGCATTGCACCATTTCCAGCAATGGGTTAAAAACGCACGCACATACAGACACAATTAATAGTTTTCAATACACAAGAAACATTTCCATTACATACACTTCAGAGAATATTTAAAAGAAAAGTCTTTTCTGTATATGTAATGAAGAACAAAATAAATGGACAATGTCTTGATAAATAGAATTAAGAGTAAACAATATTTGGAAGAGAATTAGTATTCAGCAGGAAATATTCATATAGCACCCAATTCCTATAGGTTTGAGGTTTTTTTTTCAGCTTAAAAAGAAATAAGTTATTTAAAGTGAGGATAAAAAAAAATTAGCTAATATATTATTCTATCTCTGTTCTGCTCATTCAATACTTAAGTGAGAATAGAGCAGAGCAAGAGAAACATAGTTAAAGTAATAAAAGAAAGCCAACAGTTTTTCTTTCACATACTTCAAATCTAATAATGTCTTAAAATGCTAAAGAACTAATAGTCCTTTACACTGGCTAGCTAGTGTAAATTTTACTGATATAGAGAAAGATATGATTTTCACTTTTTACAAAGACAAAATGTTTTTCTGTCCCATACTCTACCATTGAGTGAAATTTAAAATGTTGGTTGGTTGGATTTGTTTAGTGGCATATCAGCCTGTATGGGTTATTTAATACTAAATATTTTCTATGAAATTTTATTTTATTTTTTTTGTAGATAATAATGGTTTTAGTGATACAAGTATTATATTGATGGAGGGAGGAGAGGCTGATTAACTTTCCCTAAACGTATTTTTGTGGAAGTGAATATAACAAACCCAACTGGAACTGGAACTGAACTTGGCTCTGTGATTAACAATTTCGAGCCGTTATCATTATACCACCTGCACATCCAAGCTTATAGTACCTGGTATAACCAAGAGGTCACTCATCTAGGTACTGACCAGGCTTGATGTTGCTTAACTTAGGTGATCATACAAGAACCAATGTTTCAGTGTGATGTGACCATAAGCTTAAAAAATATTGAGGCAGGGATATACAAAATAGACTGTACAAAATGCCAATTGATGCAGAAACCTCAAAAAAAAAAAAAAAAAAAAAAAAGAGAAGAAGAAGAAGAAGAGATAAGAACATCACAGAGATATTTTGCATAACAACAATCTAAGCACAATGGTGGTTCCCTGTAATACATTTGACAACAGTTTTGATTTAAAAAATGCCAGTCTGATCAAGAGAGAACAAAATTCACTGAGAAGAAAATGCATTGAAAGTGTGCTAATCTTGCAGTTCTCAACAGTGAATCTAAGACAGGGGAAATAGTCATTCCACCGATCATTGCAAAAACTATAATAGCACGTTATGGAATACAAGCTGGTAGTGAGAAAAACAGGGACCTACCTAGAGTCAGCTGATTTAGAAATCTACAGATCCCAATGGCTCTTATATATATATATATATATATATATATATATATATATATTTTATTATGTAGGTATATCCAAAAATTTACTAAAGAAAGAAAAAAAAAAAAATACACAAACATGCCATGATGAAAAAAAGGCACCAAATTTGACATAAAACAAAATGTTAATTATTAAGCAGCTTGACCAAAGTATTTCTTGATTATTATTTTTTTAAATTTCCAATAGAAATAGCATGTTTGAAATTTTGGTTAAAAATCTTTTTTCTTATGTCAGCAGGTGGGCCAAAAATTAGTATGAGAAATTTTGTGCTTTTTTTTTTTTTTTTTCAGTAAAAAGAAGAAAAAAAAACAAAAAAAAGAAATTGTTTTGGAAATTCTTGCAAAAATCAAATAATTGTCAAATAATTGTCAAATTTTAATTAAATTCTAAAGACTTATTCACAAATGAATGAAATTATTATTATTTTTTTTTTTAAGAAAATCTTTGTAAAAATAGTTTCACCACCACTTAATTTTATGAAAAAAGTTTGAGAAATTAAAATTCCATCAGTTTTATATTAGTTATTTGTTAAAGGCAGGACTCCTTGGAGAATTTTTAAATCATCAATTTGTTTTTTGTCAAACAGAAGCAACAGTTACCAAAAATCTGCTCCAAATTGTGAAATAAGAAATGCAATAAAATTATGACATTTAATTAAAAAAACTTTTAATTACTCATAAGATATATTAAGGATACTAATGTCTTAAGAATTTTTTTTACCTGATGAATAATGATTTTTTACAAGAATTGTTTCATTTTTTCAGAAATTTTAATTAGAATAATTTAAATTTTAAATCTTAAAATCCTGTATTGATTTCCTCCATTTGGATGATGTTATTAAGTGAGAACTATATTTATACTAATCATAAAAAGGGAAAGCTTAGTAACACCAATATTTTTAAAACAATTTTGAATTTTTTTTGTATATGTATAATATGATTTTGGTAAATATAGATATTCATACACAAAATTCAGAAAATAAGAGTGATAACTATAATAAATTTAAAGCCAGAAAGTATCTAAAATTCAATAAAACATTATATTACAGAGAATATTTTCTTAAATTTGTAAGATTACTTAAAAATTATTATATATATATATATATATATATATATATATATATATATATATATATATATATATAAATAAATGGCTCTCACATTATATTCAATTATTTTTTTACAGCTAAAGCCCCCATAGAACATCAGATAAATATTAATTTGTCATCAAGCTGTCAAACATGTCAACAACTAAAATTAACAGTTACAGCTGCATTAAAAAATGCATTTCTGCATTATTTTAAACTTAAAGTAAATATCTGTTTCAAATTAGACTAATTATATGTTAAATCAGCTAATATTTCTAAAATTGTTTCAGAAAAGTATATTTTATTTTTGGAAGATTTTTTTTATAAAGAGAATTACATTGTGGTAAAAAAAAAAAAAAAAAAAAAAAAAGAGACAAAACACTCCTTCCAGTCTAAATTAGTTTTTGAAATATAAAGTATTTTGCTTATTAGAAATATTAAAATTAATCTATTAACTTGAAATTAAAACTAAAACAAAAGCTACAAGAATGATTTTTCATTTTAAACGTTAGGTATCGCATTTTCTGTGTAGGTACCTCATATTATGAGTACATGTATGTTATGCATATATGTAAGCAAGCAAACCAAACATCCCAATGTAACCCACAACATCAGAAAAATAACACACCCCACAAACTATATACATAAAAAAGGTTCATATATATATATATATATATATATATATAAAAAGACATATGCTTGAATATGTGTTTAGAGGTGTGTGTGTGTGTATATATATATATATATATATATATTAAAAAAGAGAAACCTCTATGATATGTGTATGTGCGTTGCATGTGCACAGGTATATATTGAAGGGTAATAAATGTATACATGTATGTATAAGTATGAAAAATCAGAAGGGCTTTAATACATGTATATGCCTGGGTGAATATATATGTAAGCACATGTACGTAAGAATGTATATATGTATGTACTGTGTCCATGCAGCTATGTGTGAGTGTATGTATGCAGGCATATATGTGTATACAAAAAATAATAAAAAGTCCCCGAATTAAAATCCGACAATATTAACCAACTAATACAGATATAGATAAAACAAGCACATAGATATACAGAAAAGATAATCTAGAGTAATTAATGTGATTTACAACAACCAACTTATCCTCAGAGATCCTAAGACTGTCTCCTAACACAGTTTTGTTTTTCTTTTATTCAAACTGATGACACCAAAGAGAACATAAGCTTTCTCCAGCAAAACACATCCTTGATAAAAATTTTCAACTTTGTCTCATCATCTTTATGATTTTGTTAATTTTGGACAACATTCAATATTTTCTTTAAGATGCACTTTTTGAAGAGTTCATAATCAACAAATGGCAAATGTCAAGAGCAAATTATTGAGAAACATACTATCAATTTAGTAAGGACTTTAATTGGGAACATTCATTAATACATCAATTACATTGGAATGAAATTTTAATTATGCAGGAGAGGAAGACAGAAACTTGTAGCATACAGAAAAAAAGAAAGGAATAAATTAACTGCGTATAGGGGAAAAATATGGCTACCTTGAAAGAGAGAAGTAGAAAAGGATTGGATGCAGGGATAAGGTAGGAGTGGGTTGCTATACAAAGATTGAAAGGTGCCGAGCTGTACAGACAGGCTGCGAGGGGGAGTTAGTCATATAGAGAGAAATACAAAAGTAGTGGAGGGGAATATTTACCAATTGCACAGATAGTGGTAAACACATTGCAGTTGCAAGGTGAAAAATGTGAAGTTGCATCTCAGAGAGAGAAAAGTAAATATGGAGCTATGTTTAGAGTTAAAGAGAAATGGATTTCTGGTTAGAGAGAGAGAAAAAGAGTTAATGTAAAGGAAAACAGAACAGGGAAGGATTTATATATTGAAACAAAGGTAGATGAAATATTTATGTAAATAGGGAGATAAACAAAATAGGCAAACAATGCAATTCTTGAAGAGATAACTCAAAAGTTATTTGCAAGTTGTCCCATTTTGCTAGAAAACCTTAGGGATCATTTTGATCCATAAAGACAGAGAAGCAGTATTTGTAACAAGTTTAACACAAATGGTTAATGGCTGCCACCTTCCTACCCATTATCCATCCCTTGCTGCCTGGTACTTATTGAGTAAGGTTGCAGTGACATCTTAGTTGGTTTAATAAGACACAAAGCATTTTCATACCATTAAATATATGAAACATTACCTTCCACCTACAGAAGCAGTGTAAAACAATCTTTCAGTACCATATTTTCAAAGTATATGTTCAGCTGTAATGTGTCACTATAGCTTGTGCTTCCTATTATATCTTAACCTTAATTATAATCTCTCACCTAATCATAGCTTCAATTTTGTTCTGGTTTACAATCTTAGATTAATTCATCTTTATTTGTTATTTAAGTGTAGCTAACAAATCTACTACACAACTGGATGCTCTTCTCCTTGGTCTAATATTAGTGGAATTAGCTCTCCTTTATCTCTAAACAATGTTACTTTGCAAAAGAAGAATGGGAATTCATTGAATGTTATTTTTTTTTTTTTTTTTTTTTAAAAGAAAAGTCTGTATGGTATGGTCATTTATAAGCAATCATACTGAATACACAAACAGAGCATCTGGTCACAATGAAACAGAACTCTGATCATTTATTAACTAGGTACTTAAAAATAAATAAATAAATGACCTTTGATGTATTGTGATATTAACAAATAAACCACATCAAAATATATTCAAAAACAGATCAGCGTTAATGAAAGTGGCCTAATGGTTACAGCATAGGTTCAAATAGTTTCAAACTAGAGCAAGGAAATCTTGCTAATTGCAATCACTTTGCTGCAAAGCTTTAAAAAAATCTACAATGCTGTAACATACTTTTCAGTATAAGAAGTATAACAAAATTAAATGATTACAATGGGCTTCATGAAGATCTCTTTAGAGTCTAAATGATTACTTAATGGTTCAAACAAGCTAACATTTTTAAAGTTGAGTATAACTGAACAGTTTCAGTGTACATATGTACATGAAGATATATGCAGTTATCATAATAAAACATTACACATTTATTCCATATGCTATTTCATAATTTATAGTTTAACTGTTATAGCTTCCTCAAGATTTATAAAATGTCAGGTGCTTCAGATCTACTTATTATTCTGTCAGTAACAGTGGGAAGGTAAAAAACATTTTGACCTTTTTTTTCACAGCCTCAGCAATTTGTAATACTTGTTCATCATTGTTAAATTTCATAGACTGTCTCAAGAAACAAATGCAAGAGCATGTACAATGATTTATTTTTTTACTTTTTTAAACATTATCTCTTCATGTGTTTCTATAATATGCATGTTTATCATCTCAGTATACATGAGAAGTTGAAACAAAATTATTAAATGCTGAATATTTTCTTTGTATCAGGTCTTCAGTTCTAAAATTTTTGATACTGTTCTCCTGTTTGTCACTATATTTCCAAATCCACACAGAGTTAAATATTGACTCGGGTCAACTTTATAAATTTAGCTTATTAATAAAGAATCACTGATGATAGTTGTTTAGGTTGAATCAGCACCTTTATGCTTATATATATATATATATATATATATATATATATATATTTCTTGCATATATATCACAAAAAGCATAAAATAAATTAATATATTACAGTTTATAAATATGCTATTGTATTGTTAGCAACTTGTAATACAGTTTTTCTTTTGTTGCTTTTTAATCATTTGATCACAAGCAAAGCAATAAAGCCACTAAGATGCAAGGGGTTGCCAAGCACAAAAGAATAACAGAAAAAAAAAAAAAAAAAAAAAAACATAATTAAGAAGAGAGCACAATAAAAGAACATGAATTAAGAAAAAGATAATGATTGACATTGCATTCAAATTTGTGAAGACCAATACTGATTGGAAAGTAAGTGGCCAAAAGTATTTTTCAGCAGTACTAAGAAAATTCCATCTCATGTTAGAATATTAGTAACACTTACTGAGTAATGTGATAACTTATGTACTTATAAATTCTCCCATAAAATAATCATAAAAATATGTACCAGTTTCCTGTGTTTGGAACTTTATCAACTTATCAAGTTTTACGTACTTGAAAATATTTAGAAAAAATTAAATAAAATTAGAAAAAGCATAACTATGCTTCACAGAATAAATTTCATCATCTCATGTAAATAATTTATTAAGAGCAAAAATTTCAGTGAGGAATTTTTGAAAGCACTTTTTAAGGCAATGATTTCAACTGAAGTATTTAATAAAGTATTTGAGTTGTAGTTTCTGCTAGTTCTCTAAAATATTTTAACATGCAAGATTTCTCATTACTTTCATTAAATGTGTTAAAAATTTCAAGGGTGATTTAAAGAATATAAATGTCAGCTGTATATGTGAAGAAGCAGCATTTAAAAAAATAATGAAAGAATTATCAATTAATTCTATTTGGCAACTGTTTACACATTCGTATACATGCAAATGCAAGTGTGAAACAAAAAAATAATTCAAATTTCAATTTTTCATAAATGAAAAACAAAAGGTTGTCGCACATCAGATAAGATTAGCATGATTAATGACAGCCTATTGACGATAGATGATGCAGATCAAATCTCAAGATGGGGAAAGAGCTTGATATTTCTGATCAGAGAGTTGTGCAATTTCCATGTACACTGCATTAAATAAAGTATAACAGTGGTTGGTAGCCAAATGTCTTTCAAGATAGATTAAAATACATGTTGGATTATTTACAGCACCTGAAGTTTCCAAATGGCTTCTAATATGATACTGACCAAGAATATATTTGCTTAATTCCAGTGATGAAACATATAAAAAAATGACTTGCCCATACAACAAATAAGAAAAATAAATTAAATCCAACATGAACCAACCTTACTTATATACAAATGAAACCTCTACATGTATTATGTAATTCTATAATGTCCAAAATCTGTTACTGAGAAATTTAATGATATTCTAAGATATTGAAATAATATGCTAGTGTGAATTTATACTTTTAAATTAATAAGTTATATTGCTACAGTAAGATTAAACTAACTTGGTCTTCTCTACAAATCACATAAGACATGTAATGCTTTATGAGTTTAGAAAAGGCAATAGTGATGAAGAAAATATTTATAATGATTATAGTATAGATTTGTTAAATAAAACAAATTGTCACAGATGATATGAAAGATTTAGAAAAGATGACTGCCCTATAAATGGGTGATCTTATTGAGTTTAATAACCTACTTTTGTTCAAATTACATGCTTGTTACAATAGAAAATTATCTCAAAAACTGAATTTAATTCATTCAATGATTCACCATGTGCAAAAGCTCTGAAAGGTGCCTAAACTTGGAAACTGGGTTCTTTACAATTTAACAGAAGCCAATCATAAAGCAAGAGTGGGCATGTACATTATCATGAATGCAGATTACCATTTTTGAATGGATTAGAGAATAGATATTTTACAAAACTATAAAGTGATATAGACAATGGTTAAGTGGAGGTAAACAGGCTAAAACACACTCAAAAATAGACCTCTATCCAAAGAAAGTTTTGGTAAGTGTTCACTTTGTAGTCCAGTCAATATTACAATTACAGTAAATATCTTGTCAGCTTTAAAGAAAAAGAGATCCAGTTTCATTAATCACAAAGGTGTGACATTCCATCATGATAATGCAAGATCCTATCTGAAACAACTGAAAACCTTGGCTAGAAAAATGTTCCATACATTCTTTATATTTTGCTCCATCAAATTACCACAAATTCTCAAGTTTAAAAAATGAACTTAAAATATAGAGATGGAAATTACCCTCCAGACATTCTTTTCCTTCAAACTGAAGTCTTTTACAAAAAAAAAAAAAAAAAAAAAAAAAAAAAAAACAGTATTATACAACTTGCAAATCATTGTAAGGAGGTTATTGATAATGATGGAACCTATGTTAATGCTAATTAAACAATTTTTCTTCAATACCTTTTTGTCTTAACTAAATCCAGACATTACTTACAGGATGACCTGATATAACTAAAACAAGAGGAATTTCCATATAGTCACTAGTAAAGATTTATTTTTATTAAGATCCATTAATGAGGACATCATTTAGAATTTTTTTCAAAAGTCATTTTTTATGCTTTAGATAAATTTGTAGGCATATATAAAGAAAAAATGCTAAAACTCGATTTTTGCTATTTTAAATTTATAAACTTGAATTACATTTTATCAGAAAAATCCAAAGTTTACTATTAATACTAATACAATAGATTCAACTTTAGATCTACAACTTTACGTAGATATTTCTATAAAATAACTCTATAATAAATATTTACAAACTCATTTCAGTGATCACTTCAAAATTACTGAAGCCAACTGCTGAGCATGCTTTATATTGTAAATTGTAGCTGCAATATTGAAAGTATTCGATATCTGAAGTTATTGAGATCCAGGACTTAATATCAAGGTTTAAAATGACAGTTGTAACAATAATTGAAAAATATTCATAAAAGAATTAAAATTGATGTACAGTTCTTTTAACTGTTTTTACAGGAGGCTCCATATATTTGACAAGAGATGTCAAGTAACGGTGGTAATGACAACAGCCATGCATAATTCAAGTACTGTTCACTCACATGCCATTATGAAGGTGAAGGTATTTAAAGATGCAAGCCATAATTGACATAGCTAAAATATTGACAACAGTTTTAGAACATTTATTGGTTACTAAAACTTTCATTAGAAACAAGGAATAATGAGGAAAAGAATGTATACTGTCAAGTACATAGGCAAATAGTAAAAGATAATTAGGCAATAACTGCAGACAAAATGAGATGCATCATCTAGAGAAAGACTAGCTGGAATGCATATTCTATTATAATAGAAATAATCCAATGGTCTTTACTAAATAGCTGAAAATATTAAATCAAAATGGATGAAAAGGTGGTGCAAAACTTACACATTGCATGTACATTATCTTGTTGAAATTTTATTACTCTCTCATGATGTTTCTTTGTTCAGAAAAATTACTAAAATTTAAAACCCAAATCATTGATTAGCCCCTATCATAAATTTTTTTGTTAAAAAGACAAATATTCTGAAATGGAATCCCCTTGACAATCTTCTACGAAGTAAAGATTTTGTCAAAATTTGTCAAACTAGTTATCAACTGGGCATGATTTTTTTTTTATTATTCTCTCTTATATACATTTAACATTTAGAGCAATTTAAATATTACTGAACACAGCAATATAAGAAATGTTTAAAAATTATATATAATCAAATTACATTATAATTTACATATACTAGTTTGGTACCTGCTGCTTCACTGATGGCTGGATAATCAAATTTCAAATCTAAATTCTTTTGTCAATTTAAAATACTATATTTATTAGAAAATATGTTCAGTTTAAATACAGGAGTCATAACAATTACTTTAAAGAGCCACACATCTAGGTTTATACTGTTATAGAGGGGGTGTTGCTGGGCAGAAAGGAAAATTATCCCTGAAACACAGATGTTTATTTCAATTTCATCCAAATTGTATGTTTGCATGTGTATGCAAATATATATTTTAATATTTATAGACCTAAAAATATTTCTACAAAAAATGTTTTTAATAATTTTATTTATTACTAAATAATTTCCAAAAAGTTCAATAAAATCTCATAATTATTTAATCTTTTAGGGTTAAAAAAATTTTTTTACTTTGATTTTCTCAACTTCAATTTTACAGCTCAGTCCAGAATAGGAGTTCTCTAGACTGAGTTGGAGAGAGAATGCATTATTCCAATGTCTTATTTTAAACTTAGTCAATGTGTGTGTGCACACATGTGCATTTATGTATATATTAAATGGCACAAGCATGTGTAAGTCACTCACACACAACAGAACATAGGCATTACATATGTTCATGCAAAAATCACAGAGTTTGTGACCGAAAGAGAATCAGCTTTTCTTTTATATGTATTTTTATGAACTATGATGATGCTGAGACAGGATACTGTATTGCTTATATTTATTTTACATATTTTTACCAGAAGAAACAATTCTATTTTTGAAATCAAAGTTTGGATATTCAAGCAAGAATATTATTTTTTGGCTTATGTAGTGCCAAGTATTCTGCAAGATTTTATTTCCTCTTATATTTAAACTGATTTTCTTGTAATACTGAAGTTAGTAAAAGATTTTATTATATAGGAGATATATTTGTCATCTTTATATCGGGAGATAAATAATCTCCATATTTAATCTTTGGCCAATTCCAAAACTTATTACAGCCAAGAAAAATTCAGACCACCATGGTAAAAATGTTTTCTTTGCTGCATGAAATTAGGGATTCAATTTAATCTGTTCTTTACATTAGATAGTGTAACTAGGTAATGTAATAAAATAACCTGTAAGTCTATCCTTTTCTATTTATATAGACACAAGATAACATGCAATGAACAATTATTAACACAGATTCAGGGAAATGAAGACCTGGAGTCAAGGCTCACCTACAAGATTAACAAGTAAAGCAACTATAGAGGTAATAATTGCCAATGTAATTTAAAATGGCTAAGAGCAAAGACATGTGAGCAAATTAAGTAAAATAATGCAATCAGTAACATTTTGTTGACAAAGTAGACAAACATGCATATTATGTAAAAATATTATGTAATAATAAAGTAATTAAAAAATGTTTTAAAATTTCATTAATTTTGGTGCTAAAAAAGATTAAAACAGACAAAGAAAAATTGATATAATTCAGATAAATTGGAAAAAATCCATTTATTCACTTTCAAAAGCTTTATCATAAAATTTGATTTACATTTATAATAATGATATACATACGTGAAGCAATGCTGATCTTCCAAATACTAGACAGATGATTAAAAAGGAAGGACTGCTTGTTTTATTGTTTAACAAAAATTTTTTTCTGAAATGAATTACAGAAAAAAAAAAAAAAAAAAAAAAAATTCCATCCATACTAAAATATGACTACTGATTTAGCTACCAACTACAAGTATTTAGTATAACTAAATAATTTGAACTGAGAAATTAAATCATAATACTAAACATTAAAATTCACACATTGTATTTGCTAGAAACTACAATTCCTAAATGTAAACAAAGTTTTAATAACCATTGTCACCAAAGGTCTAGCAGTAACAAGTGGTTACACAACTGAAAAACATTCCACATCATATGAATCATAGCATCTAAAATTGAGTCAATGACTGGTTAGAAAAAAAAGAATTAAAAATTCAGTTTCCATCGAGTTAAAATAATTTTAAAAAATGTATAAATCATATTCAGGTAAATTAGAATTGATATCTTTATTTTAATCTGTTGCTAACCCAAAGAAATAATCATACTCATTAAATTTATAAATATTGCTTTTAGAACATCATATCACTTTTGCTATACAAACATAACCCAGGTTGTTTTTTGGGAGGTCCTCTACCAAAAGCTGAAATATACAGTAGCAGCCATAATATAAGGAATGGAAACAACAAAGACATAAATATGTGTATTACTTAAAAAGCAATGCATGATTAGCAATGAAATTTTTACCGAATAAAGATTAGGGTGTAATGCATAAATATTACAAAGTTACAAAAATTTACATAATAGTTTTTTTTTAAATAAAGATTAAATGGAACAAAGGAAATAAGCTACTGGACAAAAATTAAGGAACGATGTTAATAATTTGCATAAACTTTTAATTTACATTGTTAAAAAAACTCGGAGCTTTTCAACAACAAGTTCATTTATCATTAGGACTTTATTTTTAAGCAATTCTACAAGCAAAACGCTCTTTTGAAGAAAAAAATCTCATTATCGCTATCAAGAAAAAAAATCAACTTTAGAAATTTCTGATATTGTTCATAGGTCTAAAAGTGTCATTCATCGTATAATTAGCAGGTATAAAACCGATAAAACGTTAGATGCAAAGCCAAAAACCGGCAGACCTCCAAAAACATTGCAAAGATCAAAGAATTGTTAGAATATCTACAAAAACCATTTTGAAACTGCTACATCAATTGCCCGTAAATTTAATGAAGAGACAGATAATAAGATCTCAAGGAAAACGGTTGCTCGCAGGTTAAAAAATGAAGGATTGCATGCCCGTATTCCAGCTTCGAAGCCTCTCATTTCAAAGCGAAACCAAAGGGCACATCTGGAGTATGCGAGAGAACATGTTGTTTGGACTGACGCACATTGGGATACAGTTCATTTCAGTGACGAGTCCAAGTTTACTATATTTGGTTCTGAGGGCAAAACTTACATATGCTGTAGAACAGGTGAAAGACTGTCTTCTCAATGTGTCAAGAAAACCGTTAAGTTTGGTGGCAGCAGTGTGATGGTGTGGGGAATGATTTCATCTGCAGGAGTTGGTCCTATCATCCGCATACATGGCAATATCAATGCTGAGATTTACAAAAAAACTTCTTCAGCAGCATGTGGTACCAAGATTACACCATAATCTTTATGAATCTCCTATTTTCATACAGGACAATGCACCTTGCCACAAGGCTCAGAAGGTTGTGATTTTATTTGAAGAAGGAATCGCCCTAATGAAATGGCCAGCCCCGACCTGAATCCAATAGAAAATGTTTGGAAGATATTTGGAGAAAGGGCTCAGAAAAGAAACTCAAAAAACCAGGATCACCTATGGGAGTTATTGAAAGATGAATGGGAGGGAATTACTGCTGATTTTTGCAAAAAATTAATTAGATCATATGGTCGACGATGCAGAGAAGTCGTTGAAAATAAGGGGATGTTTACCAAATATTAAATTTTGTTAATATTTTGTTCACAATCAAGTATTAACAAGATTGTTCCTTAACTTTTGTCCAGTAGCTTATTTCCTTTGTTCCATTTAATCTTTATTTAAAAAAAAAAAAAAAAAAACTATTATGTAAATTTTTATAACTTTGTTTAATATTTATGCATTACACCCTAATCTTTATTCAGTAAAAATTTCATTGCTAATCATGCATTACTTTTTAAGTAATACACATATTTATGTCCTTGTTGTTTCTGTTCCTTATATTATGGCCGCTACTGTATATATTTGAATTCTAACCAAGGAAATAAAACAAAATAATTTAAATCGTATTTTCTTTTTCTTACTGAAAAAGACTCAAAATGCTTGATCTCTTTTGTTAGTCACCCCTGAGGACAAAGAGAAGAAACAACAAAAATAAACTTACTAGTTACTACTGGTTACAAAAATTTGTCTGGTGGAGATGAATGAAAAAGTGTGAAAGTGCTATGTTGTTATTGTTTTTTAAATTGTAAACTTTGATAGTATTAGTCTCATCTTTGTATAAAGCTGCAAAACTCCGACAACTTCACTCATCTGGAACTCAACTAAAAAGGCATACATTGCTGTTAAAATTTTTTCTAATGCCTCAAATTCAGCTTCAAACTGTTAATAACTTTTATGCTTCTATACTACAAACTCATGAAGGTTAGCTTTTGGTGGCAAGAAAAAAAACCCTCTTCATTCAAATAATTCCCCTCAAGTATATTGACAATAAATTACTTTGAAAGATTCCAGTATTTTACTTGACATTATCATAGGGTTTGAAAATGCTGCGATTGTTATCCTGGTTATTTTTCTATATGTATGTTTATCAGAAAGTGCTCACTGGAAAACAAAGAAAAAGCAACATATAATGATAGTCACTGATCTTAGCTGGATTTGGCACAAGGTTAAATTGTATGAAATAAGGTGAGGAAGATCATGTTGTGAAAAAAACATTCAAATACTTTGAGGAAAAAAAGAAAAAAGAAATATCTGAAGTTCTGCATTTTACTGGTGCTCTAAAAACTATCTCTGACATAACAAAAATAAAAATAGAAGTTTGATAAATATCTTTAAAATCTTATTAAATAACACTAGCAGAGCAAAATTTAAAAACAACTGTAAATTTTGAACTCTTAGATAATGGCTAAATTGGTGATTAGTATACTATAAAGAAATAATGTAACCAATGATAAGACCATTCTGCTATCCTACATTACCTGAAGTGATCAAACAACTTGACTATGGAGAAAATTATGAAAACATTAGTAATAAAAGGGAAAAGTATTGCTTTTAATACTATCTTCTGAGACAATATCTTTTCATGTTCAGGAGAAATTTAAGGTTTTATGCAGTCTTAAGTGATAATCTAGAAAAACTCAAAAATAATCACAAATTTTGTAATAAATCAATCTTTCCAATAGAGCAAACAAAAATGCTATACTATGGATATTAGAGTGAAGTTAAACCCACATTGCCAAAGATGGAAGTCTTAGAATTTTAATGATACTCTATTTTAAACCTACAAATACCATATGTTTTAAGTTGACCCAGTTCCAAGAAGTTTGCAAGGAGACAAAAAAAAAAAAAAAAACCACACCAGAAAGAAATAGAAACTAGTTATATGAGAGAGAAACAAAATTAGAAACTATTATTGTACAATATAGTTTCTTATTTTGTATCAAAATTAATTTGATTGAAATCTCCAAAAAGTAAAAAATGTGTAGTTCTTTTTTTCTTGAATAATTTTACATAGCTACAGTTTTGGTCACACAAAAGAATTTACACACTGGCTATTGGGATCAAATTTTGTCCAAGAACATGTTGAATAAAATAGTGAATGTTTTTTTCTGCTCACTATCAAAATGCCATATATTTGAAATGCAATTCATATACATATATGTATCTACATACAAGAGTATAATTTAATCTCGGCTTTTTCTTTACTCTATTCTATCAAAACAAAAATTAATTTCCTCATCCAATTTACTCCTTTTGATTCTAACAACAATTATTTCAGATTGGATGTGATTTAATGAGTGCAATTTTCAAGTGATTCTTTTTCTTCTACAGACAAGAGTTAAAGTAAAAATCAAGCTAGAAATAAATCCAGCTAAATATCATTCATACGAATAGATGAGTAACTAAAATATCTGAAGCAGCAGCAGAATATTACTGTTCTGTCTTAGAATAGCCAATGGCAACAAGTAGCAAATCTTAGTTAAACTCCAACATGCCAAGATTGTTGTTTGGAAAGATATCCGATTATAAAACTGGAATATAAATATTCACATGTATGTATGTATGTATGTACATGTGTGCATTTCATAGAATTTATTATTGACATATAAACTATGTGATGTGTTTAGTTCAAATTCTAGCCAAGGCTGTTGTGTTTACTTTTGCACAAACACCCTCAAAAAGGTTTTAAGCCATCTCTTCTCCTCCCAGTAAGAGAGATTAGGCTCTTAAGCCTTGGATAATAACCAGTCTAGGAGAAGGAAAACTCTGAATTTGAAAACCATATGTAGCCCTGACAAAGCACATACTATGCTGCTAATGAAAGGATTGTGGAGTTTACAATGACTATGATCAACTTTGATTGATCTCCTTCCAATTATGGGCTAAGTAGAAGGGCAGACTGAGCACTTTAGCTTTGGTTAGCAACTAGATTAGAAGAACAACTCTTTATTCAAAACTAGTGAGGTTTGGGCCTGGCAACTTCACTCATAATTGCTACAGAAACAATAACAACACTTAGCATGGTAAGGCTGTGCCCCTATACTCCAGAGTTAATATATCTGATAACCCCTGATGAGTGGATAGAGTAATTGCTGGAGGGTCCATCTACAAAATTCTGGAGTTAGGATGCTGAAGGTAACACCAATCAACTGACAAACTTTCTATTTGTATTAATTCTCTCTCTCTCTCGCACACACACATTTTTTTATATATATATATATATATATATATATATATATATATATACATACACTCTCACACACACACACATCCAATGTGTTGGTACAACCAACAGAAAGCCTGCTAGGTGACAAAAAAGAAAACTTAATAAAATATACTAACAACAAATATAGCAAAAACCAAGAAAAAACCTATACAAGATTGATCGATATGTTTTCACGGCTTATCAATCTTTGGCAGGTTATTTAAAGCCAGAAAATACTTTCAGATTGTAAGAATTTTTAGAGATAATGATTTAATACAAGTCCTATTAATTAACCTATAACAGGGGAGAGAAGAAGTAGAGTCATACTTTTCCCAAGGTTATTTATGTGTAAGTGAACATAATAAACATGACTGAAATTGGAACTGTTCTCCAATTTCCAATTCCAAGCCATTATCTGCACATCTAAGCTTACACCACCTGGTATTCCCAAACAGTCACCTATCCAGGTACTGACCAAGCTCAATATTGCTTAACTTTGGTGATTGTATAGGAACCTGTGTTTCAACAATATGATTATAAGCACCTATACTAGAAAATGAAGAAAAAAAAAAAAAAAAAAGACCAAAAGGCAGACACCCACCTAAACACTAACCAACAGTTATCAAGACAGAGCTAAAAAAAAAAAAAAAAAAAAAAAAAAAACGCTTCACAGTTTGGATTGCTCTCTCATTTATATATATATATATATATATATATATATATATATATATATACAAACATACATATACACACTTGGCTCTTCTGTTGTTTTCTAATGTATGAGGATATACCAACTCAGAACAGCCATACTACTTGCACATATGATTTGATTATAGTGGTGAAGGCTTCTGCAAAACACAGAACTGATGCAGTGTCCCACAAGGTCCTCTAAACAACCGTCTACAGGCTTTTAATTCAGCATTGTCCTTTTCCTAGACTGGGTATTACTTAAGGCTATAAGACTGTCTCTCCTGCCATTTACACATTGCTGGCAGGAGAAGATATTCATATATTTCAAGTCATTGGCAAGTAAGTGAATGTAATGAACACAACTGAAATTTGGACACCAATTCCTCAATCCAAGCCACTATCCATTACTCCACTGTGCCTCCGCCACATACATACTGGGTGCGATGGGTAAATTGTCATCTAAAAATAAAAATAAAATAACACTGACATCTCATTTTAATAGATATATTTGTCAAAATTACACAAAAATATTTTCAAATACTAAAGAGTAAATTTATTCAATAAAAATCACCATTGGCTTCAACCACAGACTCCAGATGACTTCAGAATCTCTTGCAACACCTCTAGACAGTCTCAATGTTTAAGTAGGTGAATGTTGCCATAATCCTTGCTGTCAGTGCATCTTTGGTGTTACAAGGAGTTTTCTTAGTCTCTCACTCAATTGCAAGCCACACATAATCAAGAGGGTTGCAGTCAGGGGAGTTAGGTGGTCAGATGCAAGGGGCGATGTGGTTACAGAAATTTTCTGACAGCCATGACTGAGTTCTCCTGCTTGTGTGGCATGGTGCAGAGTCCTGTTGCCAAACATAGGGTCTTCCAGTAGCTACCCTCTTGATCCGGGGCAACACTACCATCTCAAGACACCATGCTATTTTTCTCACAGATGGTGCCGAACTGACCCTACTATACTCTGCATTTGACAAAATCAAAAACAACACACAGGTGCAAAATTAAAAAGATAAAATGGCGACAATTTACCTATCGCACCCTGTACATATTCACAAGATAAACAGGTCAATTAATATTTCTTTTTAGAGTAAGAGAGATAAAGAGAAGGAATAAATCAAGAAAATAGAAAAACTGTCTTTAAAAACAATGATGTTGATTTATGTTCAGTCATGTTATATTCTGATTTTATTCGTGCAGCTGACTCTTAAACACCAGACATACACTAACATATATTTTGTTTTGCATTTAACTGTAATTTAACTACCAAGGTTAGCAGGGAGTAACCTTGAATGGAAAATTTAAATTAAAAGGTAGAACAGTTAGCAGGATGTAATTCATTTGTATGTGTATTTTGACCTGTCCAATTGGGGAAATGAGGAGGTTATTACGACTTAAAATAATTTTATAAAAATCATTTCCTTGAAATGGAGGTGTTGGAGGGAGGATGAGGAGAAAGGAAAATACAAATCAATAATAAGTTAGGCTATTTAAAAAAAAAAAAAAACATTTTTTCATCCATTAAGCCCTTTACCAAGGGGAAAGGGGTTATTAGTAATGTATAGAAACTGATCAATTAATATCATTTTGCTGATCTTAGATTTTTTTTTTTTAAATAGAAGTTGTCAATAATAAATATAAAAACACTTCTAAACAAAAACAATCTAATACCTTAAAGTAACTGGGTTTGCACAGATTAGGTTTTTAAAAATCAGACATAATTGTTGGTGATTGCATCTAGTTTATCACTACGAGGTAATTGAATAAAGTAATGAGAAAGAGGCTTTAAATTAGAGCTATTCAAAAACTAAACTTCAGGAGATATCACACACACAACCAAAACATAAAAATAAATAAAATATTAGTTTATATATATATATATATATATATATATATATATATATATATATATATATATATAATTATTCTCCATAGAGTGAAAGGATACAAATTTGAATCTAAAAAGTACTTGCTACATATTATATTGTCACATTACTATGTGAACTTTTCGAGGCTAAGCCCTAAAGATTGGGATCTTTTTTTTAAATTTAGTGTTGGAAAAAAACTCAGAATTATAAATAATCCTGAGTTGATGTTTATATAAAAGATTTCTTCTATAACCATTTATTCAAAATGAAGACATTTGACCTGATAATTCTTTAGCTAACTTGGAAAAGGCTTTAAGAAATGTTTAAGTAGTAGTTTGCAAAATAAAATATTCAGGAATAAGAATTAATTAGATAAAAGAGATCAGGTACCAAGCTATTGTCTAAAAATAGCATAAAATGTCAAAATATAAATAATTAAAAAAACAACTTAAAAATACTTTAAAAAAGAGCAATAGAGAATAATTAGTTTAGAGACCAAGTTTTCAAGAGTATTATCCTAAATGATAACAACTGCAATAAAAATATTCTTCCATGTGCTGTGTCACTTCAGGACATAGGCGATCATGGTCCTCCACAACTTTCTGTCCTTTGTAGCCTGAGTAAGTTTTGTCTTTTCATAATCCCTGTTCAGTCAACTATTTACACAAGCTCATTAGGCAGTTTATTTGCTGCTTTTCTTTGTCCCTCTTGTATTCAGCATGTCCAGAGAGTGTCAAATTCTCTAAGCCCTATTTCCTCCTCACAAACACACAAGAAATTTCAACTCTCTTTCTGATTTGGAGTATAAGTGTCCTTTTCATAAGCCATTTTACTTTAAACTTCATTGTTGTTAACATGTTTAGTCCATGGTATTCTCAACATCTTTCCGTAGAACCACATTTCTGTTGCCTCAAGTTTCTGTGAGTGTCCAGCATTCAATACCATAATTTTTTTTTTTCATTATTTCATCCCAAGCAAAGCAGTAATGTTACTAGTATGCTGGAGGTTACAGAAAGTGAAAGTGAAGACTGAGTATGGAAGGATTGAGGAAAGGATAAAAGATGAACAGGGTTCAAGAAGACAGAAGATAGCAACTGATGTTGCATTTCAATTTTTGAAGATTGTAGTTATCAAGAAGGGAGTTCCACAGGTGGGAAATGCAAGAAAAGAAACTGTTAGAGTAGAAGTGGTGGGTG
Organism: Acanthosepion lycidas; assembly: GCA_963932145.1. Taxonomy (NCBI): domain Eukaryota; kingdom Metazoa; phylum Mollusca; class Cephalopoda; order Sepiida; family Sepiidae; genus Acanthosepion; species Acanthosepion lycidas. Next base: position 56,008,443 of record OZ010584.1, read on the forward strand.
CATTTAGCTATTTCAACAGTAAAAGGGCGATACCTAGATTCCAATCTAATATCCTGTTTAAATTTATGTATTCAGGGCACCAAAGAAAAAATCATGTCAGAACAATTGCCATGAAAATATTTGTAGAAAAGACAGAGGGAAGCCATGTCACATCTGTGAGAAAGTGACTGAAGTCAAGATCGATTACATTGCAGATCCATCTTTGGATTTTGTTAAGAATCTCTAAATGTACAGCAGGAGCACCAGACCAGATATAGCAACAGTATTCAATGCATGGATGAATGGTATATTGGTAAATGTGCAAGATGGATTCACTTCTGACAAGAAAAGTTTTCTGGCACAGCACAGTAACCCAACTTTCCTTGCAGTAGATGCAGCTATTGATTTAATATAGTCACTCCACTTCATGTCAGTGGAAAATGTGAGGTCAAGATGATGCAGTATGATGCTTGCTTGGAGTCTAATTAGATACCTTTCTTATGAAATTTAATCTCACTCTCAACAGTCTTATTTTAATTTCTTTATAATATATTTTCCATAAAGCATTGTAAATGTAAAGGTGAAAGATAAGTACAAAAAAATAAAAAAATTAGAGTACTGAAAGTTTTCCTTAAAAATGAGGTAAATAATTTGTTCACTTAAATCTAAATAACTTCACATCTCTCCTTCCGTAGAAGGAATTATCCTCACATAAGCTATCAATATGTCTTTTGTCACCTGTCAAGTGACGCAAAAATGTTGTGACCTGCTTTGTTTTATTTTCAAACTACATCTTTTTGGTGCAGAAACTCAGTTAAGCTTGGTTCAAAATATTTTAAATAAACATTATAATTTCTGATTCTCTTAAGTTTTGAAAAAATTATAATTGATTTTTAAAAGAATTTCAAACTGAGTTTTTCATTTTTTTTATAAATTGGAAAAAATGGCTGACATGATCGATTATCTGTCAATTTTGCTGACTAAAAAAAAAAAAAACAAGATTTTTAACGAAAATTTTGGATGTGCTAGGAATGATTACAAAATATTAAAAAAAATACCCCAAAAATCCTCTTAATAATAACAAACATTTAGATGATAAAGTTTTGTTTTCGTCAAGTTTGACATCTTTTTCGTCATGCAATACTCTTTTTAAGCGATCTCATGAAGGTACCTAAGTCTAGCATCAGACATAAAAAATTTATTTAAAATTTTGTACTTGCTTGATTTTGGTGTGTCTAATTCATAGTTTTTCATGTTAGGCTGTTCTTTTTGCTGAAGCCATACATTGTTTTATAATTGAGGTTTAGTCCTTCTTGTTTCCTAGAGAAGGTAGTAAATCCGGGTACAATGGATTAAAAGTGACTTAAAAAATTTAAGGATTAACTGAATTTTGTAAATGTAAGGCTTACTTTTTGCTTAAAACATAATGAAAATAATGTTTATTTACACAGTAATCTGTGAGGTCATAGGTTGAAAACTATAATTTTCTACTGTAATCCCTCTCTTAAAAAGTGCATGAAAAAATTGAAAAGAAAATAAAGAAATATAGGATGCAAGCAATGCAATAATCAGTAAATTGGTATTGTGTTTAAAAATAAATTATTTTTAACCAATAGCTTAAGAATATAATAGTGTGTAAACTACTCTCGAGTAGTTTGTAACACATTATTTATCATCTCCAAGTTGCATCTGTCTTTGGGCAGAGTGTGCTCAGGGGCGGCTTCGTCAAAGGACAGAGTCTCAATCGAGGAAAATTATACCGAGAGGTGCCCAGCCCTGAGGAACAGATGCCTGAGGCCGCGCCCTCTCATTGCATCAGAGAGAGGGATTGGTGCTCACACCAAGGCCAGCACAACTGATGTTTGTGGGGGCTGCAGGCAATTTTTGTTCCTAGCCCAGGTCTATGCACTCAAGTCGCCACCTTAAAAACTGACCTTGTGTCACAACTCATCTTAGTGGTGAGATGGAGTAAATACCTAGTTTAAGAATATAATGTTTTTTATACTATATGCTTTTATAAAACTTAATAGAATAAGTTTAATTTTTATGGTACATTAAAAGTAGTTTTTTTTTTATCATTTCTCCCCAAGAAATGCAATGATGCCACTCAGATGCAAGAGTTACTGAGAGTGATAATAAAAATAAGAATATGTTAGTGAGGAGAAGCGGGGGGGGGGGGTTTGGGAAGAAAAAGAACATGATTAAAAAAGACAGATGATCACTACTGATGACTTAAATTTTTGAAGATCATAGGTGGTGCTGAAGTCTGAGAGAAGAAACTATTAGAATAGAACTTATGATTACTATGATCACCTCTGGCTATTTCAACAGTAAAACTATGAGACCTAGTTGCCAATCTAGTACTAGGCTTAAATTCATGAGGTACCAAGGAGGAAAATTCATGAGGTACCAAGGAGGAAAATTCATGAGGTACCAAGGAGGAAAATTCATGAGGTACCAAGGAGGAAAATTCATGAGGTACCAAGGAGGAAAATTCATGAGGTACCAAGGAGGAAAATTCATGAGGTACCAAGGAGGAAAATTCATGAGGTACCAAGGAGGAAAATTCATGAGGTACCAAGGAGGAAAATTCATGAGGTACCAAGGAGGAAAATTCATGAGGTACCAAGGAGGAAAATTCATGAGGTACCAAGGAGGAAAACTCATTGGAACACTTGCCATGAAAATAGAAAGATACAGGGAAACTACATTATGTTAATGGCAAATTGACTGGTTGAGATGTCAGGTTATGACTTTACAGATCCTCCTTTGAATTTTGTCAAGAATCTCAAGATATATAGCAGGAACACCAAGGCAGACATAGCAGCAATAATCAATAGATAGACAAAAGATAGATTTATAAATGTGCAAGATGGATTCTGGTAAGAAAAAAATGTCTGGCATGCAAACCTAGCAATGGATTCAATATAATCTTTCCAATCCATATCAATGGAAAACATACAACCAAGAAGACACGAGTTTATTCTTCTGATGGTTGGCATCAGCCATGCTAATGGTAGGTAAAATGGTTCTCTAAGTTTTACTAAAAGATAGTTTTGTTTTGGCAGTAAAATTACAACCCATTTCTTGCCCCAGTTAACAGAGTGAATGTTATTTCTGAGAGCAGTTGCTAGTTTTATTTTATCACACCTATCAAACTTTCTATTAAGACAGGAATAAATAGTTGTGTCATCAGCATAAATGCCAAGTTGGGAACTGATGGCATTGGGAATGTTGTTGATAAAGATAAGTAACAAAGTAAGTCCAACAATAAAGCCCATAGAGACACCTGCATTAATGTGAAAGGATGTAAAATAGTGGTTGTTCAACAGGACTTTCATTACACGATTTAAAAAAAAAAAAAAAAAAAGATTAGATCAAATCAAGAATTCAGCTGGTGACACCATAGCCCTTCAGCTTATGATGCCAAATGTCTGAGATATCTAAAGCCACAGTCAAAGCCTCACCATTCTTATATAAAGCTTGACACACTCTTTCAATAATAACCACTATCACATCTGGCAGTTGATCTAGAAAAGCAAAAGTCATTATTTGTTTGAAAGAAGGCCACACAAGGTGTGATGCTTAACCAATTTGAAGACTCTAGTACTTTGCCAAAAAGAGAAGACTAATAGGACAATAATTTGATGGATCGAAGGGTTCACCAGAGTTCTTAAAGCTGGAAAGCAAGAATCAGCAAAGCATTTATTGTTGAGTTTAGAGAGAACAGGAGAAAATTCAGGTGCACATTTCCTTAGAACAATTGCAAAGAAACTATCAAGTCTGCATGCCTAGCAGGTATAAAAGCTTTGGAGATATTTTCTTGTTTAAAATATTTAATTGCACCTAATGTGGTCTTTTATAATTATTCTGAATTTAAGAGTTATTGAATTATCATATTAGGTTGGTGCAAAAATAATGTCGTTTTTCTTTTGAAGTTGAACATCAAAAGCGGCATTATTTTCTGATTACTCTTCTGATAAAGAAGAGTATTTCCTTTTTGGAAAAAAAAAAAAAAAAAATTCTATAACACAATGTTCACACTAAAAAAATGACATTAAACTTTACTTTTTTTATTCTTCAAATATGTCTTTATTAAAAGAAAAAAAAATTTGTTACAAACAGCAACAGGATGAATTTCAAAATCACAAGTAATTTTTTAAAAGTAAATATTTATTGTAGATTTTTTTCCTTCCAATCTGAAAGAAAATATTATTATAAATTATGCAAACACCAACACACAATTTTTTTTTGTTTTTTTTTTGTTTTATTGAATTTTTTGGTAAAAGTTCAGGACAAATTAAAATTTTCACCAAAATAAAATCTCCAGGAATTTTTCTTTATATAAATGTAAATACATTTTGACAACAACCCCCCCCCACACACACACACAAACCCGACTTAAAAAGTACAAATGAGAAATTGAAAAAGTTATATTGAACATATGTGCGCGCATGTGTGTGTGGGGGGCATCATCCGACTGACCATCCAAAAATATTTCCACAAAGTTTTCTAATAAAATAACCTATACATCTGATGTATTAATAAGAACTGAAAATTTTGTTTAAATTGAAAAATTCCTTGATTTTTGGTAATTTTCTGCTTTCATTTTGGGAAAAAGGCATCCATTTTGGTGTTGCCTAGTGATATCCAAATACAGTGACTACAAAAGCTTTGGAACTATTCAGAAAAGCATTATCTATAGCTGTGAGAAGAGTCATTAACAGTTCAAGTATTATACAAAAAAGTATTTAAGATTTCACAATGTCCATTTCCCATCAAATCTAATGCAAGATTTCCTTCAATAAAAATTCTTAAAAATGAAACTTAACATCCAAGTTGAGCATCTATCTTATTTTAAGTAAAGTTATAAAATAAAAATGCTCAAATTGTAATAAACTAACTTATTCTTTAATATATCCATATAGACATGGCACATGTAAACAAATGTCATAAGGAAAGTAGATGGTGGTACTTAAATCCTCAAATTAAATTACATTTTTTTTTTTTTTAGTCAGGTTCACATTCAATTGTGTAACAAAAGATTTATATTTGATCAACTTGTTTTGTTCTTTCTGTAAATGCATAATAAATTAACAACATACCAAAAATAGTTATAGCAAAACTTATGATTACTTACACAAACTACTCTACAGGAGACAGGATACAAGTAAATATTAAGCATAACATACATGACACAATAGGGAGGGCATCAGCCCCCTCACTTTTTGTTGGAACAGAACAAAACAGAACACTGTCTTCTTAGCCACAATCTATGATGATGACATTGCATTGAATTGTATCATTTGCCTAAATTCTTTACTGTCATTAGTTTTCAAAATAAATCAAGACTCCATTTTCTGTACCTTTTTTCTTTTCCCAAAACATTAGTTTGTAAACCTTTATATAAGTCTTACTTGCAGAAAAAAAAATCCAGAAAATAAGTATAAAGTAACAAGAAAATGTACATTAAAAAAAAAAAAAAGAAAAAAAAAAGATGCTTACAGTAGGATAATAAGTCTATATAAAAAAAGAATCAATAATCAGGAAGATTTAAAAATTAACATCTAAATTAGCCACCCACCAACCAGGACTCATTTTTTGTGGTGCCATGTTTGCATAAAATATTCCTTTCTTAATCAAAAACTACAAGATACAAATATTTTATTGAAGTACATTCTAAAAATACTTTATATAATTATATTATATTCTACAAGTCCTAAATGGATAGTGCAAAATTGGAGCACTGAAAATTGAGGCCACAAGCTGTAGGTTCAACATGTTATCTCCAAGTGAAGCTCTTTATCATAACTATGTAAAAAGAAGGCAAATAGCCTCAAATTGGGATGACGCTATTTGGATGCATTTTGTTTCAGTAAAAATCCATGATTAAAGAAGAAGAAAAAGAAAATCAAATTGCATATTATTTCATTTTTAAAGATATATGTGCAAGACAACTTGCAAATAAAAAACATTGATAAAAAATGTCTATAATTTTAAAACAATTACTTTATTCACATCTGAACAACTCCAGCTGCTACACTATACAGAAATTTTACATGCACACACATGCATGAGAAAGAAAAATTTATTTAAACTTTCAGTAAACTTCCATCATTACTACAATAATAGCCTTGCAATTAGTTTTTAATCATAACAGCTACCTGGTAGAAAAAAAGCTAACAACCATGAAGCAGAGTTGTTAAACATTAATTATTATTATTAGTGGTTATAATTACTATTTACAAATAGGCAAATTTTACATTCCAACTGTAATGTTTTACTATCAAATAACAGAAATTGAAGAAAAAAAAAATTATGATTGTGAATCAATGCTGCAAAAAAGTCCTGCAACTTGAAAATCTAAAGTTTGATCCCAAATTCAAATTAGTTGCTATAAAATTTTTTAGTAGAGGGAAAACTAATTTAAAACCCAAGTAACTTAGTTTCTATTCTAGTGATCAGTCTAAAATATTCTACACTCTCTAATCCAAGTGAAAGTAGTAAACTAATAAAATATTCACCTTTAGTAGTTAATCTTATGACCATAAAAGTCACAATATTCAAGTAAGATAATTTTTATTTTTCCAGAAATTATAATTTCCTTCCAGGAGTTTCATTCATGAAGCTGTACATTATTGTTTTACTTAAGCAGAGACTGGTCATGACTTCTATTGGGATTGAATTTAAAAAAAAAAAAAAAAAAAAATGTCAACACTTCTCAAATTTGATATTACCTAACCAGTATTAAGGGAAAAACTTGATATTTTAATTTATAACAATCCCTGGCAAAAATAAATAAGTAAAAAAAAATCATTAATTTCATTTTTATCAATGAGTTTACCTTTAGTAACTATTTTAGTTTTAAAATGTTATAAATTATTTTCTACAAAATAAGTTAAAAATTTTTTAAACTTATTTTGTAGAAAATAAATGAAATGTCCTGCAACAACCACTAATTAAAAAGAAAAGCATAATTCCCAGTGACTTCTTAATATTGCCATACAGTAACAAATCAAAATGTTTTCTTCCAAAAATCTGATTGAATGACGAACATATGTTGCCAAAACCATCAAGAAAATGGTCATAAATCCAATTAACTTAGGTTTTTTTTTTATCAATCACCATCCAAATCAAATAACTTTTTACCATGTTTTTTTGTAAAAAAATCGTTTACGTACGAGTGAACGAAAAAGAACAAAAAGGGATACTTTATGACATTTAATGAAGGGAAAGAAAACTACTACTAGCCACTGAGCCAGGTACTAGGAAAAATACATTTCTCTTTCTTTACTCACATTCTTATTTTTAATAAAACTTTTAACATGAAACTTTCGTGAGAGTAAAAAATAAATAGTTACCAATATTGATTTTTATGCAGAAACAATCAGCATTATCAAAAAATAAAAAAACTCAGAAAAATTAAAAACCGGTAAACTAAACATTTAATCGAATTTTCTCAATTTTTTTTTTTTTTTTGTTAATTCTTGACTAAAACTTAAAAGTGATAGTAAAATATTGTATAATTAACATAAAAAAAAGTTTTAGAAATGGAAATCTAAGTAAACCAGAAGTGAACTTAAGTGAGTTTAATGCTGAATTTGAAAAAAAAGAAAAGTGCCTGAAAGGTAAAAGCTGGTATGTAATTAATTAAAAATGAATGCTTACTTACTACTGCTAACTACTAGCTAGAGAAACATTTAAATTTTAATGATTCTCTATGAAAAAAAAAAATACTATGTCATCATGTAAGTGACGATACGGTGATTTTTTTTTTCATACATAGACAAATTCACATTTTTTCTTGTTTTTGTTTTAGCCTTGAGCGATTAGAAATAAATTTGTTTTTTTTTACCTTGCTAATTTGGGTACACAGACAGTTACACACACATGTCATAAGTTACAAACAAGTAGCTGCCACTTGTAAAAAATATTGTTAAAATAAATTCAAATGAATTATTCTACTAAATATTTTGGGTAATTTTTTGTCTCGTAACACCATTTTATTTCAAATTACGGATGTATATGCAAATCAGAAATAATTTTGAATTAAATTTGAAGTGAATAGGAAGCTGTTAGTGTTTTCTAAAGAATCTGAAAACTAGAAAATATGAGTATGACATCTGACAGGATGTATTTTGTTTTATCACAATCCATAAAAAAAAGTATTTGTAACGTTAAAAAAAAAAAAAAAAAGTAATCTTTATTAATTTTTTTTAATTTTATATTTCTACCATCATAAACTATGCCGTTGATCAGAATTGTTTCTAATACACCAGGTAAATGCTACTAATGTCAATAACTTTGATAAAGAAAAAAAAAAAAAAAAAAAAAAGTGTGATTTCAATTTTTAAAAGAATGACCAATGTTATGTTCGTTACTTTCTCTTTTTTTAAGATTTGGGGAAAAAAGAAAATATGCTATGGATTTTTAAGTTACAGTTATATTAATTAAAATAGGAAAAATCTACACTACAGGAGTTTTTGCTGAAAACTCAGAAATCAAGATTCTGATAATCAATTTTTAGTTCATTTTTTTTGTTTTTTTCACATCTCATTTTGGATTTTACTTGATAATGTAAAAAAAAAAAAAAAAAAAAAAAAAAAAAAAAAAAGACAAAACAAAAGTAAATTTTTAAAAATTTCTGTTAAAGAAAAGATTTGATTGAACAATTACATTTTCTGTTGAGTTGATAGACAAACCAAAAATTATTCACCCCTGAAGTATTTTTATTGATTTAAAAAAAAAAAAAAAAAAAAAAAAAAAGCAGACACAAATTAAATAATAACTACTAAACAACACTAAAAGACTAACAGTATAACACAAATGTCAAAATAGCTAAATACGATTTTTTTTCCTTTTTATACAAATTAACTATTTTTCTAACAGTGAAAAAAAATGATTGAATTATGTTGTTAAAAGTTTTATTAAAGCATAATTTGTAAGTAGTAGTGAAAAACCGGTATGAATAACGAATAAATGAATGTTATTTGTTATTGGTCATGGTACTGTCCTATCCTTTTTTTTTTTTTTTTTTTTTTTTTTAAAATTATATATGGTGCCACAAAAAAAAAAAGACCAAAAATAAAAGAACTTAATTTAAAATTACGCATAATCAAAATTTAAAGACTGAATAAGAATTTGATTTCACACACACGTCACTTCACCAAAATAATCAAAAAAAAAAAAAAAAAAAAAATGACAACACAACACAAACAATAATGCCGACATTTTTTAAACAACAAACCTTTAACTTTTTTTTACAAACTAACTGAATCAATTATTAATTTTTTTGAAAGTTTTTAGACTTCATTATTATTACATACTGAAATCTAAAAACAGAATTCTTTTTAGTAAATAATGTTTTTTTGTTTTGCATGTTTTCTCCTTTTTGGGTGTATTGTAGGAGATCAAGACAAATTAGAAGTAGACGACACATTCCTCGTAGAAATAAACTTGAATGTTATTGTTTAAGAAACAGTGAAATATTGCAATGAATAAAGCTTTTAAAGTTAAAGGGTTTTAAGATCACAAAAAGAAAGCAACCGCACAATATCCCAGAAGAAGTCAAACATACCAGATGAGAGCAAACGACAACAAAAACTTTGAACATGATAGAGATGATTGCACAAATAGGCAAAATTTGAATTAACGAGAAAGAAAAGTAGCCTATTCGGAGAATTTTAAAATTGATTAAAAAAAATAATTATTTAAAGATATTGTTTCTCTAACCAGAATTGTAAGCAATTTTTGGTAATATGAAATATTGTTAAAAAAAATAAGTAAACCACGATAATTTATGTAATAAACAATAAGCAAGCAGCAGTCTTTTAAATTTGTTTGCATCTATATTGCAATGAATCGTTTATTACAGAACAAATCCAATCTTAAATGTAGAAAAATAAAAAAATATTCCATCAGTCTGTATCTAATTTTAAAAATTTGATTTTTTTTTTTTTTTTTGATGAAGCATTTATTTATTTATTTTTTTAAGTAAGATTCATGGAGTTTTCTTACGGACTAACAATTCACTTTATTCAATTTATTTAGTTTTTTACAGTTATTACTTGATTTTCTAGTATGCGACTTTTGCTTTTTTTGTTTTATTAAAAAACAACACTTAGTTTTTCACCATGTTTTTCCTAAAATATATCTTCCCATAAAGTAAAAAAAATACAATGAAGTTTTATTATATTTCCCATTAATTCCAGGATAATTCAAAAACTTGTTATCTTTTTTTTTTTTTTTGCCCTGTTTTTAGGCATAAGAGATCTTTTGTCCTTGTGAGAAATTCGTTTGAATCTTGAAATAAAATAAAATACTACCAAAAGTTTGAAATATAGCAATATATCATATTCACAACACAGAAAAAAAATGAAATATTTTTTAATAGCAACATTAAAATTATAAGAGAGAAAAAAAATAAAAAAAACAAACAAATCCAAAATTTAAAAATTTTGTGAAATATTTTATTCTAATTTTTTAAGAGAGGCAACAAAAACAGACAAGGAAGAGAGACATGATGCCACGGACATCAGTTTTTTTTGGGGTGTATCAAACAAATTTTACAACTTAATAAATTTAAAAAAAAAAAAAAAAAAAAAAAAAAAAAAAAAATCACTCAATTTCTAATTTAAATTACTAAAAAAAAAAAAAACAACTATACCGAGAAGTTCTAGTAAAAAATTAAGAGTGGTGCGATCTGTATCTTTTACTAGCTGAGAAATAATTATTAATTGTAATTTTTTTTGGTTTTAGTTTTACTTTTAATTTACTTACTATATTTATATACTTTTATATCCCACGTACTGTTACTAGTAACACAAGACATCAAGTGATGGAATCTGCACACATACAAGGCGGGCAAAAAGTGGGGGAATCAATTATAAACCTGATAAATTAAAATACGAGCACCCATTTTTAGAGTACGCAAAGGACTAGGTGCGAATGAATAAAGAAAAATATAATCCAGTGAAGAAGATTAAACTATCAAACTTAAACAACAATCATAATATAAGACACATATCTTATAGGCAAATGTAGCAAAAATAATTTAAAATAATCGCGAAATCGCAGTCTAAAATCTTTAAAAGTGGTACATTCATGTGTAGTCAACGAGCACAAGTTAGTCAAACACTAAAGGTGTATTAAAAAAGTGGGGGATCATTTTATAAAGATAAGACAGTAAAATACAGATCCCCCAGTTTGTGACCCATTCGCATTCTATCAACTATTTCAAATCAGAGTAGCTATGTGGTCGATATTGAAGAGAAATAAACTTAGTTAATTGCAATATTACGAGCTGTAAATAAATCCAAAAGATAGTTGAATGCCTGAAGTATATTTTAAAAATCGTAATGGGATCTCGGATGATGTTAAAAAAAATAAACTTACCGATGACATCTTTAAGTTCGAAGGCATCTTTCGTGTTGGGCCACTTATCAGCCATGTTTGTGTGACCTTGACACACGCGCACTCAATCAGTGAAATGTTAGCTGTGCGTTGAAAAATGCCACAAAACTACTTTTGCCTGTCACTTCTTTCAAAAAAAAAAAGAAAGAAAGAAATGTCTACCGGTAACTAAGTGGGGGTAAAAAAGCACTCCCGACTAAGGCAGACAGCATTGTGAATTAAAATGAGAATAATTCCTAGGGTACTATACGGAAGACAACAACGAAAACGGGGAATGATAGTGAGTGGGCAGTTCAAATGAGGGCGCCACTGCCGCCGGCCGACATTTCAATGGGCCTTTTCTCTTAATACAAACAAAATGACAGCATTGTTTTCTTGATTTGTTTTCTTTTTTACTTCGATTTATTTATCTGTATAAATTTAGAATTATAGTGCTAGAGAGAATCGGTATATTCCTCTCGTAGTATTCTCTAAGGAGCTAGTATTAGTTACTCATACAAACTAAAAGTTCTAAACGAAACGCTAACCTTTCTTTTATACAAAAAAACGTAAAAGGAGAAGATATATATTTTCATACAAGGGATAAAGTTTTTACGCTAATTCATTGAGCGAGTGACATTGTTTATATTTTCTTATTATTTTTTGCTATAACTTTATCAGGCAAAATAGAAATCGTTAATTGAACTTGAACAATGCAGGCTATTTCACGTTTACTTTTAGTTTTAAAATTAAAAACATGATTATTGCTGCTGCTTACTACTACTACTAATAATGTACATTTAAATTTCAATTATCTAAAATTGTATAGAAAAATAATAAATAGATACATTATTATAACTTTCAGCAAAATATGCAATTTATCAATAATTTTTCATTAAAAAAAATTATTGTTACTTTTATGATGAGCAATTAATAATAATATGCACACATATACTCAATTGAGTCAATACTTTCTGTTCAAACTATTTTTTTAGTAGTAAGAAATAAAATAGTTTTTATTTAATACATAACAAAAATTTATTCGATAAGTGTTAACAGCTAATTCTAGACTTGGAGATTTAATTAGTGAATAAAATTTCAGAGTTCAGGCGGAGACATTAGGAGTATAGCGTTGAATAAAGTCTTTAAAGAACTGGAAATCCAATCCTAAACAAGAAACAAGGGATAAACCTCTACTCCTGTTCAAAAGAAGAGGCAGGAGTATTAACTGAACATGAACAATAGGTAAACCTATCTACTGCTTAAAAATAATTTAAAGAACATAAATTAGTTAATTTGTTTTAGTTTAAAATCTAGTTTCTAACGTTTTGTGTTGAATTTGATTAAATTTTACAAAAGTAAAATTTATTCAATTCATTATGAAAAATTTGTATTCCATATACCTGTTACCATAAAGATTAAATGCTATCAACATTTTAAGTTAAATGTTTAGAAATAATTAAACATAACATTCATTTGTGATTGTACTGCACTGATGATCATTTTGTTTTGATTATAATGATGATAATTGTATATTGATTGTTATTCTGATGAGTAAAATTTTATAAGAATGATGAGAATGTGATATGTAAACTCTGTATATAAAGACTAGTGGTGGTTAATTAAATGACAAAATGGAAACAAATTTGTTATGCATTTTGTAGTTTTTGTTTGAAGAAGTCCTTTCAAAGGATGAAATGCATAACAGGGCTTTTTTTCAATTTTGTCATTCAATTATTCACCAATAATAATGTTGATGAAGATTAATAATAATAACAGATCAACAGAAGTAATATATAAAAAAAATAAATAACCAAATAGACCATATAAGAAATAATTATTTCTACCTTGAAAACATTTTAAAATTTTGTTAATGGGTTAAGAAAGTGAGATAGATTATTTTTCTAATTTCAGGTATATGTCTATTTACTTTGGAGGTACAGAAAATTTAAAATTTGTACAAAAATAGAAATATAATGTTTTTAACATTGTTTAATATGGGAGAATGATATATATAAACTTTATATAAAACTAATTTATAGATTCCTGTAGGGATTTTATTGTTATAGTGTGAATAGGATAGCATAATGAAGTAATGAAATTCCAAATAATTATTGCTTTCTATTTAAGAACACTTAGAAGTTTTAGACCTCAGTATTTGCACGATAAAAAGAAATATATTGAAAATACTTTTAAACTCCTCCACTACCCTAATCATCTCATATTTAATTCTTGTTTTTTTTTTTTGTGATTGATTTGTTTTTTATGGATTACCAACCTTTTGAAAGTTATTTAAAACCAGAAAATATTTTTAGATTTTAAGAATTTTTTTTGGATAATGATGATTTTTACTGATATAAATTCTACTTATTGATATATAGTTAGGGGAGGGAGAAGAGGTAGATTCATATCTTTCCCAATGGTATTTGTGCATAAGAGAATATAAGGAACCTGACTGGAATTCGAACTCAGCTATCTGATTTCTCATCCGGAGTTGTTATCCTTTACACCACTTGCACATCCAACTTTACACCACCTGGTATTCACACGTAGTAACCCATCTAGGTACTGACCTAGCATGACATTGCTTAACTTTAGTGATCAGACGATAAGCAGTGTTTCAATATGATATGGCCATAAGCCTATTTAATGCTTATCATTAAGATCATGAAATTCATAAAATTAGAAAAATAAATAATATAAATAGCCTTGATAAAACTAAACACATAATACTACCTACTAACTAACAACTACAATTGAATTTATCTAAATTTAATATAAGATTTGCCATAACTACTTCTAAAACAATATAAAACAAAATAATAACAGGGGCAACTGAAAGAATTGCCACAAGAAATGTATAGGTGAAACATCTAGAAATTTAAATAAAAGAATATATGAACACAAAACATTATACTCAATGCATTAGTTGTTTATTGTAATAAGTCTAACCATAATTTTAACTTAAGGGATGCATTTTTATTAAAAAAAGAAAATAATTTATTAAGGTAAAAATGTATAGAAAGTGTGCTAATTTCTGAATCTTCCATGGTAAATTTATGTCTAGGATCATACAGCATTTTGCCTTTATTATAAAAAACTACTGCTATTATAATGGGGTATTATTAAAAGCAACAGTGATAAAAAGAAAAAAAAAACAAAAGCTGAATGAGGTTGAAAATTAAGCTAAGTTAAGTTTGAAAATTAAGTTAAGCTTCAGCATTTCTCTCAATGTATAACTATGACTGACATTTGTTATACTTTTTCCTTCCCTTACACACATGATTCCATCAGTAAAACATTATTTAGACTGAAGAAGTTCTTTTGTTGAACAAAATTCATTACATAGGATTTTTTTCTTTTTGTCATTCACTTACACATCATAGGTTAATATCTTTAGGTTTACATATGGTTTTATTTCTTTCAATTGATCAATCTTTAAAGTACTTTATGTTGACAATTGTTGTTGAGGATTATCATGTTAAAAAGTCAATAATTATTCACTTCATTTAATTATTTTATTTTAAAGAGTTTATAAGCATAATGAATACCTGTTAAATAAAAACTTCTATATTGAAATGGGCTGAATGTCTTAACTCAAATGTAAATAAATACATTTGCATTGGCGGAAACTTTGGGTTCATGCCTTAATCCTAGGCATTAGTAAAAATAATTTAGTAAAAATGTTGTTAGTTTTTCAAAACTATTAAATTTAAGAACACTGATATATTTTGCCTTGATAAAATTCATCAGAAGATTAAATGCATTTCCTAAGGTAAGTTATCCTTTTGTCTTATATATATATATATATATATATATATATATATATATATATATATATATATATATATATATATATAATAATGAATACAGAATCCTTAAAAATCCATTCAGTCAGACCTGGCCAAATGGATTTTTAATGACTCTGTATTCATTATTATATTGCTCAGTTCTTACATTGAGCCCTCTTTGGATTTATATTCTCCTTGGAATTATCCCTACTAATCAGCAAGTTTTTTATATATATATATATATATATATATATATATATATATATATATATGATGAGATAAAGAAAAAATAGGAAATGTATATCAATTTATTGCTATGTATTCATTATCTTGTCATCCTGTCAGATTCCAATCCATATTTGATCTGCATTTGATCTTTAATTCATATATATATATATTTGCATTATATTATATATATATATATATATATATATATATATATATATTCAGACTAAATGAATTACTTAATTATATATATACGAATTACTTAATATATATATATATATATATATATATATATATATATATATATATATATATATATATGTATATATAATAAAAAGGCTTAAACACTAATATTCCATGGTTGTAATTTATTACATTGGAATTGTACTTATGATCCAATTCATCAGACCTACAAATTCAAAAAGAAATCAGAAAAAGTAACTCCGGGAATAAAAAATAAAATTTAGTGAGAGTGTATGTATGAGAGTGGGGGATGAATGTGAGAAATAAATGAAAGCTTTAGGGAGGGGTAACCACTAATATTATTAATATATTGCTCCTTATTGTAATAAGTTGAGCTATCTTTGGTATACTTCCAGTTGAACTGCTTTTATTCCAATCTTTTCAGATGGAGATGGAAAAATTTACTCCGGATTATTCCTTAAAAAATATTCCTTACTCTTCATTGCATCTTTTCTCTGTCTGCTTTACAGATAAAATTATTGACCTTATTAAAAGAATGAGGTAGAAAACATTTTTCTCCCGAAATCACCAAAATGACCAAGAGCTAAATCATGAAACATATAACCTGAAATCCCAGAAAACTCCACCGTGTAACAAGCTACTTGAACTGTTTGAAGGTGATTTGCTTAATTTAATTAAAAAGATTAAGGTCAAGAATTATTCAAACTACTTCCAAGCTAAAATTAGTAAAGTCATTAAAAACATAAAAAAAACTCCAATAAATTATGGATTACAGCTGACAAATCCAAAAATATCTATAAAATTAAACCCTCTAAATATGACAAACTTGTCACTGACAAAATTACCAGCTCTTATAAAAAAAACAAAGACAATAGCACCTTATCATCTATCAATGAAAACATCTGCAAATTTGCTAAAAATGTGGAGTTGCTGACAGAATGGGCAAATTTAATATGAAAGATACATACATTCTTAAACAAAAATCAAACATCATAAACCAAACTTTATCAATAGCTTGTAGTCCCATCTAATTAATCCCTCTAAATCTGAGTTGGGGTTAATCTCTAAGAGTATTCTTAAGAAAATGTGTCCTGGATAAATATCCAGTCAACCTTTAGAAAGACTCGGCTGAGACGATTAAATGGTTCCAAAAGATCCCCAATAAAAGAAGAGCCACTTTCATCCAATTTGACATCTTGGATTTTTACCCTTCTATTTCGGAGGAACTATTAATTAACAGCCTTAATTTCGCTAAAGGATATACCGAAATAATGGAAAATGATCTGGACATTATTTTAGCATCAAGAAGATCAATACTTACATACAATGATGCTACTTGGGTGAAGAAGAATAATGAAAGTTTTGATGTAACTATGGGAGCTTTCAACTCTGCTAAAATTGCAGATTTAGTAGGTATATATATTTTAGACACCTTGAGTAGAGTAATTAGCCTTAATCAAGTTGGAATTTATAAAGATGACGGCCTAATCATTGTCCCTAATAGCAATGGTCCCTTGACTTCCAGCTTACATAAGAGGATAATTAGGGCCTTCAAATACCTAGGCCTTAAGATTGAAATATCTTCCAACCTGAAAATAGTCAACTTTTTAGATATCATCCTCAACCTCTACCTGATACCTTTAAACCGTTCCATAAAGTCAATCAGACACCCCTATACATCAATGTCCACTCTAATCACCCTAAATCTGTAATAGATCACATCCCCAAAACTGTTAATACGAGAATAAACAGGCTATCTTCTAGCCAAAAAATCTTTAACGATAATAAATTCATATACAACCAGGCCCTCAAGAATAGTGTTTTTAGACAAGAATTAAGCTATAATGAAGAACTAGAAAATCATAATAATAATAGACATAAAAACAGAAAGTGGAAGGTAATATGGTTTAACCCACCGTATTGCAGGCTTTCTAAAATTGATATAGGAAGTTTCTTCCTACGATTAATAGATAAACACTTTCATAGTAAACATCCACTACATAAAATTTTCAATAAGAAGTCACTGAAAATTTGTTATTCATGTGTAAGGAATATGGAGAAAATTATATCTTCCCACAATTGTAGAATACTTAAAAACTACCATAGTAATGAAACTTGATCTAGTAGCCCCACCTGCAATTGTAGGAGTAAAGACAGTTGTCCAATTGGGGGAAAATGGATCTATGAGAATGTGGTATACGAGGCAACAATCTTCCCCAAGGAAAATATCAACCAGAAAAAAAGATATATAGGCATATCCACTGGTGACTGGAAGCAGCATCTATACAACCATAGACACTCTTTTAAATATCGATACCTCAAAAATCAAACTTCCTTATCTAAACACTTCTAGGATCTGGTGGATAAGGGACTGACCCCACATTTCAAATGGAGATTCTTATCAAGAGCTAGAACCCCTAATAACTTCTGCAATCGGTGTGATCTATGCATTGTAGAAAAAAATTTTATTATTAAAGATAAAAATCAAGATGAGTTACTAAATCTTTGTAGTGAAATCATTTCCAAATGTAGACATAAAAAAACGATTTAAAACATGAACATGGTTTTATAACGTGTTGTCACTTGTAACAGTTCCATCTTGGATCACTAACATCCAACATGACATTTAAATGGAATGACTGGTATGATTATCTATAATCATACCAGTCATTGTGTATGTTTATGTGATGCTCTCTATATATCTTTTGATCATTTAATTTGGGTTAGCAAATTTTATTCATGTGTTGATATATGTGTATGTAAGTGGATATGTAGGTAAAGGTTTCCCTAGATAACTGATATACAGAATCTGATAGTTTTCTAATATTTATATACCTAGGTATATATGTAAACTTAAGAGATAGATACGTGTTAATCACTCTGAGTTTTAATATTGTTCACGTTTTCTTCCTCAGTGTTCTTTAAGTACAAATTAATTTAATTCCACCAATCTATTTTTATATGTTAAATGTATATCTGGATGGATGTGGGTTTTTTTATTTTTAGAAATTTTTACCTTTTAATTTATGTATATATATGTGTGTATATATGTGTACATGTTTGTATGTATATATGTATATATATATATATGTATGTGTATATATATATATATATATGTGTGTGTGTGTGTTTATGTGTGTATGTTTAGGTATGTATGTATACATATGTATTTAGGTGTATATATGTGTATGTGTATATATAGGTATATATGTATGTATGTGTATATGTGTAGTGAGATGGATAGTTAGATATTAGGTTGGTGCAAAAATAATGTCGTTTTTTGACGTTAAAAATACGTCAAAAACAACATTATTACGTCATTCTTAAGAATTCTTAAGAATACTGGGTATAAGTGTGCTGAAATTCATTTTATGGAATATGATGATAGTTATTCAAAGAAACAAAATAGGAATAGGAAGATAATCTGGTACATATCTCCATTTAATGAATTAGTAAGTACTAATGCCATAAGTTTCTCAAATTGATCGATAAACATTTTCCGAAAATCAACTGTCTTAGTAAAATATTTAATAGGAATACATTAAAACTTAGTTATAGTTGCATCAATAATTTAAAGAAAAATCATAGATTTGCACAACATTAGTACTCTAAACCAATTTAATAATTTTAATCATAATGCAAGTACCAATGAAAATATTGTTAAGGATAGTGACCAATGTAATTGTAGGAATCCTAACTAATGTCCATTGTCTAACAGATGTTTAACCGAATCCCTTGTGTATCTTTGTTCTATCTCTACAATAGAAAATCCAAGGGTTGAAAAGTTTTATATTGGTAGTACTAAGAAATCTTTCAAAACCCAGGTGGTATCAACACATATGTTCTTTTACTAATAATTTTATAGAAATAATACTTCACTTTCAGAATATTTTTGGATGTTGAAAGATGAAAATAAAACGCTTAAAGTTAAATGGAAAGTTTTTAAACTGGCAAGGACATGTAGATCCTTATATGAACCTTGTTTTCTGTGTTTACAGGAGTAAATGCAGATTATCAGGTTTTTGAATAGGGATGATTTATTAAATCAAAGATTTGAATTAACAGTTAATTGTAAACATATCATACCTTTGACTCTACAATCTTGCTAGACTTTGAAATTTGAAAATTGCTTCTTATATTTTAGACTGACCTTGTTGCACCATATAAAGCTTATCTTTTGCCAGTAAGATCAATTTCAACGTAGTATAATTCATACATTATTCTTCTAGTACTGTTGATAATATTTAGTCTAGAGGTATATGTGTTTGGCTGATATTTTGATATTTTCCATTGATTGCTTCTATTAACACCCTATATAAGACCCTTTAGTTAACATTCTATGCATTCTATTTTGTATGATCTATATATTTTTTAATAATTTTATATGATCTATATGTTTAAATAATTTTGTTTGATCTATTTATTTAAATAATTTTGTTAGATCTATATATTTTTAAAAAATTTTGTTAGATCATTTTGTTTTAACTTTTCATTTATTTCTTAAAGAGCCATATTATTTACCAACTATAAAATTGTGAAATTCTAACTTTTAACTCACAAGGTATATGGTTTGTCAACTATCTTGTTAAATTGTTTCCTTTCTCATAGAAAATGTCATTGTATCTTATGTTAACATTGTAGCAAACTTACATTTGTATTGAATATAATGTCTAGAAGTTGTCTACAAAATGACCTCTTACGTATGACTGCTTAACTTCCGTTTCTCCCTTTATTTTGAACTTAATGTTGGCCATCTTGATTGATGGATCTGATTTATGGATCTGATTATAAGCTAAACAAATTCTGCTGTTATCTCCTCTCTCTTCTGTCTTACTCCGTTTGCTTATTCTTCCTTTTCTCAGGAAAAGAGACTATATCTTCTATTTTTTTTTCTTACACTTTTTCCTTTTATCTTTTTTTCATGTGAAAAGAGATTTTATGTGGTTTTAAATCTCAATAAATTGTCTACTAACCAGTTATTTACTAACACCTGATGAGATGTGTTAATACACATCGAAACATTATTGCATTTGTGTAGCATTATTCATATGTTATGATGTAATATCCTAAAATAGAGTATATACATACATATATATATATATATATATATATATATATATATATATATATTGTATATTTGGTAGCAATCTTTCTTTTATACATGTTTCATTGAATGTGACAAACAAGAAAACGTGTGTATGTGTGTGATTGTAAAATAGCCAATAAAATATGTAAAAATGGAATGTGTAAAAACCAATTGAAGGTTGACATTTTTTATTTTTGTATTGGAGTTTCAGTACTGTATATGAGTATTTTCAAAACAACTGAAAACTCTAAGTAATCCTGATATATATATATATATATATATATATATATATATATATATATATATATATATATATATATATATGAATATATAATTTAAATAAAAACAGACCACTTTAAGGTTCCATGTAATAAATTATTTCACCACAGCCCTTTTAAAAGGACTGTGGATCATCAGGCTTTACTTCCAAACAAAATTTTTTTTGTTTGGAAGTAAAGTCTGATGATCTGCAGTCCTTTTAAAAGGGCTGTGGTGAAATAATTTATTACATGGAACCTTAAAGTGGTCTGTTTTTATTTAAATTATTTGCTCTGGATTTACATTGAGCTCTCTGGATTTTATCCTCCTTAGGTTTACCCATACGAATTACCTAGTTGTTCATAAACTAACTCACTATATATATATATATATATATATATATATACACATGTAATTTCAAATTGACTATAGTGTTTTGTTTAGTTCAAAAAGAAACTTTGTCATTCATTTTCATGAAGCATAGCTAGATAGTTTTTTGTAGGTTAATGTTAACTTTGACATTTGATGTTATGCAATGCATCACACCAACTGACAAACTTAAAGGCAGTGTCTAGTATGTTAATCATTACTTTATACATAGGGGGCCATATCTTGTCATTTTTCTTCCCTATTCATACACATGCATACAAATATATATATTTATTAACAGGTCACTAATTTGTTGTTTATGCACATAAATTCATTAATGCTAAAAAATCTTGTGTAGTTTCCCAATCAGTTCTCTTCCCTGTCTGGCATTTTACTGTCCTTGTAATGAGACTTTGTTCAGATAACTCAAACTGTCAATTGAATAGGAAACTGAGAATTTTGGATTCATGGCTTTCCCAAAGACATTAACATTTTAAAGTGATACTGGTGGGTGTCAACCAGAGATTTGAAGAATTTTTTCACTTTCCTCTGTGTGTGTGTGTGTGTGTGTGTGTGTGTGTGTGTAAAAATGAATCTATCCACTTGGCCTTATTAAAATCTCCATTGATATAAAAAGTATACAAACATTGTTGAAAAAAGTAGGCTATTGAATTTAGAGCATATGAATCAGTAGTTATATCCCCAGTAGATTCATTAAAAATTGCTGTGAAAATTCTTAGTTGAAAAATATATAAACATTCCATGGGAATTATTAACTTCACTTAGGTCATTGCTCAGTGATTAGAGGTAATTTGGTAATATTGTACAAATATCTCTAATTATCAAATACCATCGATAACAAGAGAACTAAAAGCCTATTAAAGATATATAAAGGGAGACGACTCTCTCCAGAGTAATATAAACAGTGAGAAAAGTTTAAAATGGCATAAATAATTTTTGAAGTTAAATATTATATTTCCCTTGTATGTTTGAATTTGAACTTTTGTCTATATTGTGTCTAGCATGTACACTAAAACAAAAATTAAGTTTCCTTAATTAAAAAAGAAGCTTAACCAACTGTATTTGTTGAGACGTGCAGGTAATGGTTTTAGTTAGTTAGCAGCTCCGAACGAGAAATTAACGAGCCGAGATCGAATTCCGGTCGAGTTTATTAGATTTAACTTGAGAAAGTTATGAATCAATCATTTTACAGTCGAGGTATGGTCTCTATCAGCAGAGGCTGACATCTCTAGCCATGGTTGTCAACCAGTCTAGAAGGGCAACTTTGAATTAAAAACCCTATGTAGACCTGGCGACTCAAATACTACAGGTTTTGTTTTGTTTGTTTTTTTATATATACACTCCATGGAAAGGATTATGAAGTTCACAATTAACTGCAACGGTGGTTGTAGACTCTATCGACTGAAGTCAACTTGTACTGTATGATAATTGTTGAAAAAAATCATTTTTAAGTGTGTTTCAACTTTTCATTTATAATCCTTTTGTAAAATAGATTTTATTTTTAGGCTTCCGATTTTATCAGGTTATGATTTTAATTATTAGTTATTCAGTGAAGTTATTCACTTTTTTTTGTGACACCTCTGACATTTGAGTTATGTTAGGTCATGACAACGCTTTATTAAGAACATAAGACTAGAATAAAAATTGAAAACCGTCCAGGCTTGAGGTTTGGAAATTATGGTAAGCCTGTAAGCACCAATGAGCCTCACAGAGATTAATAATTTATTTATTTTTTATCGTTAAAAAAAAAAAAGAGAAGCTATTTAGAGGGGGATTAAATGTGAAAAATAATCTAGTATTTAAGTAGAGTTACGTCCCTTTACTGAATTTTACAGATTCAGTAATCATTAGTGGAAAACAAGAATGAAATCATTCACAAATCCTTACTCTGCGAACCTGCAAGGGAAACGATCTTATGAGATACCAGCAGGTACCTTCATTGATCAACTGATTGAAGATACCAATTTATTAAAGTAGTATCTGCATAATGGCGAAGGCTGATCCTGGCTGCAGTTGATCTGATGAGGATGATGTCCCTTTACAGACATTTTCAATTTTCATGTCATCCTTGGTAGTGGGTTGTCCATATGAACAGCTTTATGAATGTAATCGTTTTCCTGCAATAAGCTTTGAAAATACGTATGCGTTTAGCATAGAATCATCAAAAATAATTTAATCTCAAGTACAAACATTTAGTGTTTAACTCCAGATGATAAACAAATTTTGAATGATAAATATCACACGGGGAGATTTGATATCATACAGTATTCCTTTCCAACTTTTTTCACGGTCACAAACTGTGAATATTTTAAAAAGTCCATTATACTTAACTTAAGTAGTATAAATATAAGTTTATCAATCTCATGTCTCTCTCTTTTATCAAGCTCAATGAAATTAAAGTTTGCATATACGAGAAGTGGCTGTTAGGCACCCTGAGAATGGTAGTATCAGTAGATGGAAATATTTGTATTTAGCAACATGGCTATATTAATAGTTGAAGCACCAGTTCTCATCCAATCATACCAGATGTGGTTTCAAGAGTTATAAACAAAAAAATCAAAGTATTGCTGGTGAGGAAATAAAAGAGTAAAAGAGATGAGATATGTTAAGATAAAATTAACTGTATTGGCAATATAATGGATCAAGGTGGAATGTCTCTTTAGTGAGCAAGGGAAGCTACCTGAAAGATGAGAGAGTTGGTTGTGTATGTGCCTAGTATTGAAGCTTGTATCAGGTTGATTGACCAGGAAGCCTGTCAGAGTGAACTCCTCCTTAATTGTCCAAATTGTTCACTCGCGGATGCTCTCCCTACACTATAAATTCTTGCCTTGTCCTCTTTTTCATTTCTTTGTTTTCAGTGAACACATCTACAATGTAAGCTCTCGCAGGAGATTGCATCTTCCCATTTGTGGGAGATGCCATGAACATTATACACACATACACATACGTACGAACATTCACCAAAATACAAACTCTTTACGTTCACACACAAACACAAATATTAATGTCTATGTCCATTATAAATTTTGTTGTTTAATACATATATTTGTTGATATATATATATCAGTCTTGTTGGTTTTCTTTACACTTTTTTATAGTGGATTCAATCTCTGAGTCTGCCATATTCTTGTATGGACTTTCTTCTAACAGGAATAAATGCACATGTTCCTAATTTAACAACATGTAAAACCCACAGTTCGCTACAGGCCAATTACCTTGAGTGTTACTGAGCTGGTCCTTTTAAGCAGTGAGGGTGGATACATAACTGAATGTTTTTTTACATGCTTTTGCTTTAATGGTAATATTCATGATTGTCTCCAATGTTTAGATTTTATTTCATATTTTTGGGGAATTGTTTTGTGAGCTGGATGTTATGCTCAGAGGCTCTGTGCAGAGTGTGACTTTTTTATTTTTTATTTTGCTTTCGTAGTGTTCACATCCAGCTAATAGGTTTTGATGTGCGGTGAATCAGAAAGAGATCTAATTTGAAGCAGAGTATAACAATGTTGAACATGGTTAGTACTTAGAGGGGTAACCACTTGAGAATTCCAAGTGTTATAAGCTTGGGACCAACTTCATAGACTGAGAAGACGAAACATGGAGCTTGTGAAAAAAAATAGAATGAAATCAGTAGTAACAGTAACAATAATAGAAAATTTATTGCTATACTATTGGGATTTTCCCAATTATATTTGATAACAAAAATATTGTGATGCCGGCATTAAGAAAGGAACACAAACACAGATGAAAATGTTTGAAAAAACTTGTATTGTAGGAAAAGAGAGGAAAGTTTCATTGCAAAGAGTCGGGTTTGCGGAACTTATCAGAAAGATGCGTCCTTTTAACAGTTTTATATTTCCTGTGTCGTTTTGGGTTGAAGAAAATAGTCTTGACTTCTGTGCTTCAGTTGCTGTCTAAGTCCACACACGTGTCCTGGTGTTTAGATGATGGGGAGAACAGATGGGGAACGTGTTGTCTCTGAGGGACCCAACAAGCAAAAGAGGAAGAGAGTTTGTAAAAACCACTCTCGTGGCGGTTTGGTGAAAATCTAAAAAGGTAGCCTGTGATTGCTTGTTTTTCATCCAATCACAGGGCACCCAGTTAGTGACTCCGTGATAATTTCAATAATACAATTAGTAATAAATCGCCAGCAAACCAGTAAACTTGGACCTTTGTGCCCACAAAAACACTGTTAAAATGATAGTTTTTCCAATGACACTACTATCATTTTAACTACCTTCATGCCTTGGCAATGTTTATTTGATGAATTGAATTGATACATTTTTTTCTCCTTAAAAATTTACATTATTTATTTATTAGATTTTTTTATTTACAAGAATAATTTTATATTTGCAACGTTCTAAAAACTAATACAATTGTATTAAAACTAATGCAATGCAATATTCATCATTTACCAATTTGCAAAGAAATAAATGTGAAAACAATTTTTGTTCATAAATTTAAAAACATTTACTAAATCAATAAATATATGAACCAGCTATAAGTATTTACCATTTTATAAAGTTCAAATCAATTGGCAATTAGTCATTCCAATAAACAATTTAATCAATAGAGTTTATATTGTTTTTGTTTTTTTTGTCAATTTTCAAGAACAAAGAAAATGTATGAATTCACTTTCATATGTTTAGGTTTTATTACAATTCTAATCATCACTTTTTAAAACAATAAACATTGCCAAGGTAGTAAACGTAGTTAAATAATAGCAATGTCATAGGAAAAATGATGCATGATTTTGAGCAAGTAAATGTGAAAAATCTCTTTCTCTTTCTCACTATATATATGTAAATTATATATATATACATATATAAAGCATGATCACAAATCCTATAACCCTTAGGGACATAGGGCCACCACATCTACTGCAACTACAGCAGCTGTGTTGATTGGTGATTCATGACTCCTTTAAATTCAAAGTTTTCCTTCTCTTAGACTAGTTGTCAACTAAGTCTGTAGGTCCCAATATGTCTTGCTATTTACTCATAGTAGGTGCTGGTGGCTAAATGAATTCATACCTTTCCCAACGATATTAACACATAAGTGAATGTAATGAACTTGACTGAAATTAGAAATTGGCTCTTGAATTCCTCACTCCAAGCCACTATCCTTTACTCTGAGATGTTTCTCAATTAATATATATATATATATATATATATATATATATATATATACACACATATTTGCAGACACAAAAATCAAAGCATCATGTGGACTATCAGTTTCATGTCTCTGTGATTTTTACATCGAGTCTTGGCCTTTGATATTGAGCACTCTTCCATTATAAATATAGCAAACTTTAATATATTAATAATGAATATACATTGAGGTGAGGAAAAAAAATCAGCTAAGTGACAAATTTTATATTTGTACGAATATAAAATTTGTCACTTATAAATATGGGTGTCATGCAGTAGTGGCTTAGATAGTTTCTGTATTCTAGCTTACTAGAAGTTAATTAAATCAAAAAGTCACAAAGCTTATTAATTATTAAACCTTAAAGGCTTATAGTATGTAATGTATTTCTCTCTCTCTCTCTCGCTATATATATATATATATATATATATATATAGAATCAATACAAATATAAAATTTTTTCACTTCACTGATTGATATTATATTCAGCATCTCTACGCAGACTTTCATAAATGGACTTTTGTGTAATTGATTGGTCCACTCATTAGATCTATAAATATGTGTGTGTATGAATATATGAATATATATATATATATATATATATATATATATATATATATATATATATATATATATATATATATATACCCATATGCATACACTCATATGTATATTATATGTATGTTTATGTATAGTCTAATCTATCATATGCATACACTCATATGTATATTATATGTATGTTTATCTTTTTAAAATAGAGTTAATTTCATTAGGGAGCCTACTGTAATAATCATTCCAAGTGGTTTGTAAAGTGAAAATGAATGGATTTATATATAAAATGGATGTGTGTGTAGTTAGTGTAACAGTTATTAGTATGGAAAAAGGTGAGTTAAAATTCTAGTCTAGTCTCTTATGTTCACTTTTGCTGAAATGTCCTTCAAAGAATGTGCATATTAATGGGCTGAATAGCAGTGTAGACTTTCTAGCCTTCAGTGGTAACAAGTCTAAGAGAAGGTAAACTGAATTCGAAACCTTGGAAAAGATGATGGAAATCATCAATTCACAGATAATAAACAGAATCTGTGGAGAAGCATGATCACTTACATCTTGAAGAGACATATTATTTTAAAAAAGGATATATATATATATATATATATATATATATATATATATATATGGTATAATTTTACTTGAATTTTATGTGTAAAAGATGTAAAAAAATAAAATATAATGAATTTTAGTTGATAACTTGGAAGTAAATATCTTAAATTTGCACATTTATTGAATGATCAATTTGTTTTTTACAGCTTATCGACCTTTTGCAGGTTATTTAAAGCCAGAATAGATTTTTAGATTGTAACAATTTTTTTGAGTTAATAATGGCTTACTGAAACAAGGCCTACTAATTAGCCCATAGTTGGAGAGAGAAGAGGAGGGATAATATCTTTCCAAGGGTATTTACATGTAACCGAATATAATGAACCCGATTGGAATTGAAACTCTGCTCTGCGATTAACAATTTTGAACTGTTATCCATTATATCACCTGCGCATCTAAGCTCCAAGCTTATAGCACCTGGTATTCCCTAGTGGCCACCCATCTAGGTACAATCCAGGCTCAACGTTGCTTAGATTTGGTGGTTGTATGTTTCAATGTGATATGGTCATGAACTTAAATGAGCAGATTAAAAGTTATCTAATAGTTTGTTATAATTATAATTATATATAATATTATAATATATAATTGTAATTATAATAAGTAATTATGAAATGCTTTTAGTAAGTTTATGCTATGACTCATTTTAAAATTATACAGT
Organism: Acanthosepion lycidas; assembly: GCA_963932145.1. NCBI lineage: Eukaryota > Metazoa > Mollusca > Cephalopoda > Sepiida > Sepiidae > Acanthosepion > Acanthosepion lycidas. Next base: position 56,036,734 of record OZ010584.1, read on the forward strand.
TAAAAAATTGAAATATCTAATAGTTGTATGAGCTATAATGTAATTGCTGGCTGCTCATATCTGAGTATGCCTGTCTACAAGGGTGGCCAGCCAATCCCTGTGGCCTATTTGTGTTTGTTCAACACATACAGAGGCCCACCTGTGGTTGATACAACAACTATGCTGAGCGGACCTTAGTTACAGCACATTATCTGGCATGATCAACAGTTTGAACAAAAACAGTATCCTCAAACTCTTGGTCATGCTGACTTGTGACTTTGTGCTAGTGTAACCATCAATAGCTCCCAAATAGTTCTGTCTACCGAATTTCACTCACAAAGCTTGGGTCAAATTGTGGTATGGTTTTCAGGCACTTTTCAAAGGTGCTGCAACCTGGGATCACCTTTCCAGGCTGATAACATTAAGAAGTTACCTTCCTGACAAATCAATGACCATGGTAAGATTTCAACACAGGTCTCATGATCAGAAAGCAAATACTCTAGCCACATTACCGTGCACACATCATGAGCTACACTAATATATACCCACACAAGAAACAATGCTCATGCCATCAATTTTAAAAATTTCAAAATCAGTTTCTTTGAATCCATTTTCTGTTTGGATATAGTATAGAACATAGAAGAAGAATAGGCCAGTTAAATTATTCTATTTTGGTGTTGAAAAGTCTTAAGCACAGAGCAAAATATAAATGGAATCAGCAAGGAAAAATTCAGTAGATTGCACTTTGTTTACCAACAACTTCAATGGAACTTAAATTTAATTCTCTACTCACTTTTAGCCAACAAGCTTATACCAAAAGCCATACCTGAAAGTTCAACAAACTCCCCCACTCTCTCTCTCTCTTTATGTATGTAAATCCCCATTCTCTTTTTCACACATATACAGACTTAAATTTAAATGATGTTTCCATTTTTTTTTTAATAAATTCACCTCAAGCAAGACAACAATGCCACTAAAACACAAGGGGCTACTGGAAGTGAAGGAGAATGAAAAATTTTAGAAGGAACCAGAAACCCAATCCCAAACAGAGAACAAGGGATAACTGAAAAAGAACATTCATTTCACTCAAAACTTTTTCTTTATCAACCAGCTTTTAATTACACTAACTTACTTTGCTGTTTTTGTATCTCAGTTGTTTTCTTTTAAATCACATACATTAAATTTTCATTATCATTATATTGTTAATCCATTTATGCATTGAATTAATTTAATTTGAAATGGTAAAAATTTTCTATTGAATTTTGTTGGGAGATTCATGATTAATTTAACCAAATTAAATAATAATTTTGTGTTCCTTGTCATCTCTGAAAAAATACAAAACATCCTGCATACATAAATAGGAAATGGATGATAGGTATTTTAATCTTCTCCCACATTTCCAAGAGAATGTTCTGAGGATGTCAAATTGGATTTTAAAGTTGTATTTTGACTATGATAATAAGATCATACCTGAACGACAATAATAATAAGATGTGTTTGGACTATGATCAATAATATCATATCTGGATGATTGTAATAATAAATTATGACTGAAGTATGACAATAATGTAATATCTGGACTATGTTAATAATAAGTTGTATTTGACTGATAAGAATGATCTTTCATTTACTTTTGTATACATTCTATCATCATCAGTGACAGCAGCAGTCCCATGACCAGATATGGTCTTTGGGTTGCTGTAGCATGCCTTGAGCAAAGTAAATCTGACACAGCCCATCTCTCTCCAGGTCAATATATCTATATAAATATGTAAATATTTTAGATGATCCATGCTGGTCATAGAAGACATAATAAATTTGGTCATGTTAAACAAGTAATCTTGTGTTAGGCATGGATTAAAAAAAATGTGTATATTTCTCCCTACAAAAAGTATTTATGTTAAGTTTAGACTGAGAAAAGAAGATAACTTGGACAAGAAAATTGTTTTTTTTATAATTTAAATTTTTGGAAACCGAACATTTTCAGATTTAAAATAAATTAAGTGAATCTCAATTTGCTTCAATTATGATTCACAAATGATTCTATTGGGGTGAATGAGAAGTTGAGTAACTTAGAATAATTAAAGATTATGTCATGTGTAAGGATATAAAATAATTAAAGCAAAAAGGGAAATGAATAAGGTTTTTTCTGGCATTTTTATATCTATATAAGCTTATTATTTCTAATTATACAAATTTTTTATGCAAGTAGTATTATTATTTCTTATTATATAAAATCACTTATGATATATAATGTATAAAAAATCCTATTACAATTTATATATAAAATCATTTATAATATTTATTATTATATAAAATCAATTATAATACATAATATATATTTTTTTTGGTTTGGTTTGGTTTGTTTTACAGCATATCAACCTCAATGGGTTATTTATTGCTGACAACATTTTTAGGATAGTTTCATATGAACAGAATATGTATTTATTGGTGGTAAAAAAATTTTTCTTTTCAAAAATGTATTGCTGGTAATTTTTTTTTTTTTTTTAAATGTTGCTGGCAATATATATATATATATATATATATATATATATTTTCAAAAATGTATTGCTGGTATTTTTACTATAAAAATGTATTTTCACCCCAGTTTAAGGGTTAACTATTTACCCATAGCTGAGACCCTAACAGCTGCTACCACCCTGGGTCAGATCGAACATGGGAACAACAGCAATTAAGAGGTAGTTCCATGTTCTTCAAAACCTCCTGATCAGAGGACATGCTGCTGGATGCAGTTTATCGTCATAGTCAGGACTATATAATATATAAAAAAATCCTATTACAATTTATATATAAAATCATTTAAAATCATCTATATATTAAATGCGAATATAAGTGTGTCACACTTTTTCACTTAAAGGGACACAACTCTCTAACTTTCAATAGCTGATGTTACAGAAATTTTGGCTTCCCAATTTTCATTACTGCGATTGTTTTCAGTAATTTTTTCTATGTGATTTTTTGCAACAAATTTTTTGTACAATAACACTTTTTTATAACTTGGAAATAAATTTAGGAATAATCAAAATTAATTGTGAAATCCAGTGAAAGTCACCTATGAAATAAAAATAATTGTTTGTACAGAAAGTAAGTACCTACATACATCAAATTGTCTTTAAATTAAATGGAAGCAGAAGAGCTGAATTTTTAATAAGTAACCTTAAATATTAATGCAATACTTAAGTGCAATGATCAATTTTGAGTTCTTCTGTAATTTATTGTTTATACAGTAGCATTATGCCTCACAAAAGAAATCTCTGCCAACAGAAAGCCAGATTGTAAACAAAAGAGCCAAGGTTGCAATGAGGAAAAGAAAGTCCCATGCAAATGAAAACCCAGATCAAATGGCAGCCAGGAGAGCTTCCAATTCTGAAACTCCTGAACAAGCCAAAAGCCCAGTCAAGAGCCCTTTACAGGAGCTAGTTTATAATATCTCTTATATAAAATAATTTATAATATAAATAAGATATATTATTATACAAGTGATGTTATTATTTCTTGTGACTCTCCTTTGTGGTGGATAATATTTATTTTCATGACAATGTTTTCTTTTACATTGACAAATTTATAGCAAACAAGACTGACCTATTGCTATAGCTTTTATGAATTTAAGGAAAGCATTCTAGCTCACTAGATAAAGATAAGCTATGAAACATAGCGAGCAAGAGAGAGAGAGAGAGAGAGAGAGGTGGAGGGTATGGAAAGAAATAGACAAATTCTAAGAGAAAAAGAGAAAGTATTTGAAAAATAATGAAAGAATACAACAGAAAGAGAATAAAAACAATACCAAATAATAATGGTTAATTTCAGCCACATTTAAAATCCAAAATAACTAATAAAAGAACATTAAAATTCATTGGTTGAATCATGACGAAATGTTTCTGTTTTACATATGCATAACCTTTTAGCCTGTCCATGTTTTTCGCACCATAAATCACAAAGCCAAATTTATAGATAAAGCTTATTGTCTTCTATGTAAAGAACCAATGAAATTAATTTTGTTGTCAAGAGACAATCCAAAGTTGTACAATAAGCAAGGGACACAATCAACTCTTTGTTATGTAATGAGGTCAGTTTTTAATCTGTCAACTTCAAGAATTATGACTTGAATCAACCCTCTGTGACCTTATAAATTCATCAAAAGGTAATTGTAAGCAATATTTGTTCTTGATCTTTCACTGTTACACATTGAAATAATGAACATTTCTGTTAAAAAAACAAAAATGAAGTTAATTTGAAATTGTGCTGTATAAACCCAACTGCATCATTTATTTTTTCACATTAGAAATCATTTTGAAAAAAATAATTTCTTTTAAATATATTTAAGTAATGCTTAGCTCTGTCTCACACAAGATCATAAAAGAATATTTGGAACTGAATTAACTAGCACTGTTTTGCAACTGTAAATTATTAACTATTATTCTATGGTTGGTGTTAAGATATATTAAGTATTTTCATTGGAGATATTGTCTATAATTTAAAGAAGACAAGAAATAAAAAGATGAACCACATAGATGCCAACTATATAGATACAGGATTCAGCACTAAAGACATAGGAAAAATGGTCAGTTCCCTTTATCATTCAAGTAAGCAGTAACAGCCCTAGGGTTGCTGGTACCCCAGGAGAGCTGAATTTTGGTGCCCTTACAAATATAATGTTTTTAAATTTTCATAATGAGAAAAACTGAAAATGTAGAATAACGACTTTATTACAACTTACAACTTATCGTATTTGACAGCATATAAGACACACTTTTTTTACTAAAAATATCTTTTAAAATTCCCCTGCATCTTATATGCCATACGTAGGTTTGAAATTTGCAATAGCTGGCCAAAATTAGCTACCTGGAAACTCCTATTAGCTTAGACTTTCATATAACTATTGTTATTATTTAAAAGGCTATTATGCAGATTAAAAGTGTTATCATTGATAATATTCATTATATTAATTTCATCACATTTAATATTAGTACACCATGGGTCTTATATGCCATCAAATACAGTAATACTGCATTACATGAGTTGCTAGTACATTGAGTAAGTATCTGACTCCTTGTGCTCTCCTCTACCTTTACAAGAGCTAGATCAAGCCTAAAATGGAGTATTGCTATCATGTTTCCTAAAATGGAGTATTGCTATCATGTTTCCTAAAATGGAGTATTGCTATCATGTTTGGGCAAGAGATGCCCAGTCCTCACTTTCTAGTCTCAACTCTATTTCTGCCTCCTTGTGGGTGACATCTCGTCTGTGTGAGAGAGGTTGGAGGGTGAAAAATAATTATTTTCCACCCTCTGACCTCTCTCTCACAGACAAGATGTTGCAAACCTCTCACTGCTCTGTCGCTACTTCCATGGAATGTTTTTGAAGGAACTCCATTCCTAAGTTCCACCAGTTCCAACCTTCATGGCTATGACCCAGCATGCTACACACATTGTAGTAAACCACCCTCATTCCTTCTGTATTTCATTAGTGAGAAGTAAGTTCCACTCAAGCAGCTTCTTCCTGCAAAACGTTGATCTGGGTAACTGACTCCCAAGAGTATGTTTTCCTGATCACTACAATCTTAACCTGTGCAAGTCTAGGGTTAACCATTATTTTCCACATATATCTGCATAAAGTGTGCCCGTTACTTTGTAACCCTCTACCTCGAGTGGCTCTCATATCTTGTACAGGGTGAACCTCAAATGGTAGAAAATGATATTTACGTCATGCACCTAAATGAATCCAAAAGATTTGTGGTTATCATAACATCAGAGTGGATTTCCATAGTACAACCATTCTTTGTAACTTTCTTACTAGAGTTATTTCCTTATGAGAAATGTATGTAGCAAAAGAACGAATTTACAACATTTCATATAAGTGTAGTAAAGAAAATAAGTGAGAGGTTAACCATTTCCTTAAAATCAGACTTAGAGAATATAATAAAGCCATAACCGAAGGAAAATTGGAAAAATCTTTTGTATTGCAGATCATATCTGTAAGGCAAAGAATGTACATTATTATCTCTGGGAGAAAGTTCTGAATAAAAGACAGAATGCTGATGCAGAGTGAAGAAATTGAAGAAAGTGGTTTATCTTAATTTGTTGGTTAGTTGCATAAGTTAGACCTGTATGGATTTCAATGTATTATGGCATTCATTGCTCAAAAGGGACACTGATTTCAGAGGCATATCTACAGGAAATAGCATCTATGGCGAACAGTGAAATTGTGCCCCTTTTAAAACATCCAACATGGACTTGAACACCAACATTGGTCTTTTCTTTCTTTCATATGCCATATCATTTCAGAATGTGGCCCTCCACAACTTCTTACCTTTTAGTTACTCTAAATAACTTTACTTTTACTACTCATCTTTATTGTTGTGTTTCTTGTTCTACTATCGAATCACTCAAGCAGGTTAAATTCTCCAATCCTTATTTCCTAGAAATTTTATCTGTTTTGTTCTAATTGTTAGCAACAGTTTCCTTGTAGCTTATATTTTCCTTAAAAATTATTCCTTTTTCACATGCTCTGCTCATGGTATTCTCAACAATCTTCAGTGGAACCATATCTCTGTCATTTTAAGTTTCCTATTCATCTATGTGGGCATTGTTCAACATTCACTGCCATATAGGATATTGGATATTACACAGTAGTCCACCAGTGTTTTCTTTGTTTATAATTACATTTTTCTATCCATTAGTATTTGGCTTAGTTTCAGAAAGGCATCTTTAGTTATTCCTGTGCACCTTCAAATTTCTGTCACACTTTCTATTATCTGTTATTTTATTGATTCTGAAATCCCCAATACATTACTTGGACTTTCTCTTCTGATGACAACTATGTATTCTGTCTTACAGTTAATGATCAGTGTTTTCTTCTTGTCTAATAGTTTCTTTTGTTTTCTTGTTGAGTTTGTCATCGACACAGTGTCATCTGTATATCACAGGTGATTTAGGTTATGTCTGCTGATAATAAATCATGGTAGGTCTTCTAGTCACCTTACTGTACAGGTAAGAAAATGTATCTTTGTTATACTATTCTTTCTATTCACTAAACTCATTTTCTCTCTGCATCTAGACTGTTTGTTTCCAGTAGAGGTTATGGTTTACTCAGCTTGTGTATATCAAGCTTTTCTAATATTTCAAAAAGCTTTTTGTGTTGTACCCTATCATATGTTTTTGTGTAATCTATGAAAAATAGGCATAAATCTTCCTGCATTTTCATTGCTTGATCAGAGCATTCTGTTCCTAAAAATTGCATTTCTTTTTCCAGTGTCATGAGCAAACCCACACTGTTCTTGTCTTAATTTCAAATTAATTCTTCTATGATCTCTATTCATCAGAATCTTAATGATTAGCATAGTTATGTTGCACATCATACTGATGTTTGCATTCATTTGTATCTGATTTTTTTTTGCTGACACTATAAACACTGATCTGTGCTCTTCTGATATTTCGCCATTGTCATATATTTTATTTGTCAATTTGGTAAGATTATCAATACCAAAATCATTTAAGACTGTCAACATATTTGTTAAAATTTCATCTGGTCCTATTGCTTTTTCCCCTCTTGATGGTGCTAACATAACCTCAGATTTTAATACTATGAATCCTTCCATATTTTTATGTATTATATCTCATTAGATTTTATTCGATCTGCCCAAAAGCATATATTCTATTTTGCTATTCCTTTTATCTTTTTATGCATGCCTGCTATGCCTATGCTCTGCAGTTTTTCAATCTTTGCATACTTCTTGTTGAGCCATTCCTCTTTAGCCTGTTTGCACTTATTTCTGATGGTTTTCTTCAGCATTCATATATTCAGCACCATTTCTTGGCATTATCTCATGTCACTCTTTATTAGATTGAGAATTTTACCTGTGATCAATTTCTTTTTTTCTTGTCTCTTTTCCCTTGGAGTCAATTCTTTTGTTCTATTCACTGAGGCTTCACTTAAGATGTTCCACTTGGAATTTCCAATCTCTTACAAAGTTTTATAACTGTTCGTAATTACAACTGCATACACTTGTTTGAAAATGGAGTCATTTAAAAGTTAGCTGTATTGTAGTTTAAGTATTGCTTTCAGTTTTTCAATTCTTATCATTTTTATCCTTAGTTTACATACGACAGGGAAGTGATTGCTCCCACACTTGTTTCAGTGGAAAATTGGTGAGAAAAATGATATTTGAGATTATAAGTTGTTAAATCCAATCCCTTCAAGATATAAACATTTTTTTAAATGTAGCTCTTATACAGATTTAGTGTCATAAATCATGATCTTTTGTTTTTAGAAAGTTTTCATTGTTGGGAGAGAGATTATCAAAGAACTTACATTTGTAATGTTAAATTAGAGAAGATGCCCTTTTATTTAAATTATTATGTTTCCTTTTTATAGATGAAAGCATTAGTAGTAGTAATTATAAAATCTGCTTTAGATTGAAGATATAAAGTCTACTAAAACAATTTTCTTACCAATGAAAAAAGTTTTTCTACTTCAGTAGTTACAACAAAGCTAACTTATTCCACCTAAGACAATTTCTGGATGTTACTGATGTATATATGTAGATATGTATATGTGTTTCTGAGATACAGCTTAAATGATGCATAATGACCCAACCAATTTAGAAGCATATTGTAATGAGTGCAGTGCCAAATTTCATTAAAATTAGACAAGGGGTTCTTCAACTAGGGCTATTTTTTGGTTTTTACAACTTTTTTAATAGGAAACTCAGTATTTGTTTTCAATAGACATTCTTATATTAATCTGCATATATAAACAAACACTTGCATATTATATTCCAACTATTATGTGTGTGAAAAACATGCATAATACATTATAACAACATTATTAAATAAATTTAAATATACATAATACAATATATATTTATGCAATTCACTATACTAGATTAGAACTTCTTATACACAAATATCTCATACATGAAGATGGTATATGGGTGTATCCTTTTAACACATAATCTGTATGGCTGGAAAATTGTGTAAGTAAATAGTAAGTGATGGTAAGTAAATAGATGCACACTGGTTTTCTACCATTACATGTTTTGAAATAAATGTCAGGAAGAAAAAAGTATAATAAAAATATATTATTTTGAAAAAAATTACCTATAAATAAATGATACTCAGTTGTTTGTTTGTTTGATACACAGGTGTTTGTTTGTTTTTTGCCAGGGATGGAGTGAATGACCTTCACCTTTGAAAATTATAATATTGTAAATACTAAAATTGATATAAATTGTCACTCTGAGGCTACCATTATTTGAATCATATTAGTGTCATATTAGTTTTCAATTCTGTTCTAAATAAAGTAAATTTTTCCCTGTAGGACAATGTTTGTATTAAAGGGATGTTTCAAATTAAAGCAAGGTTATAATCCTGGAACAATGATAGGCTCATGTCATTTGGGTATTGTTAATTTATTATTCATTCTGAAAGTCTGTTGTTTGATAATTTAACATCTATCATTGAATTTCCAGCTAGATTTCATTAAGAAAATATATGAATTGTTAAAAATATTGAATTTATTTCAAATACACCATGTTAAAAAATTTTCATATGTTGAAAGATTTGTTGTTTTTTATGTTTTTCTGTGTAATTTTTTTCACAAATTCTGAAATTTTTTCCATTTATTATTGCATTTGATTTAAGTAATATTGTATAATGTGAGTAATAATAATTATTGCAGTAACATGTATTGCAAATACAAGTTAAAATATGAGTAATTAATAAAATTGACAATGTTACCTAATCATTTTGCATCATGAACTGCTTTTAAAAAGAACCAAACAGGTTTATGGTTAGTCTAATATATATATAAATACACACGTGCACATGCATATATCATCAATCTTCTTAATTTATGCAAAAATAAATTTTGCCTATGTTAACTCGAAAGGAAGTTGTGGCGGCCTTTTACCACATTTATTTAATTTTTGTTTAGGAACCCAAACTGATGTGAAAAAAGGGACAAGGCAAAGGTATCAATATATAAAAAAAATTTATTCAACAAAGCATACAATAAAGAATGTATACGAAAAAGCATGCAATGTGTAAGACGAGAGTTGTCTCTCTTTGACTATCAAAGTTCTCTGAAAAGGAAATGAAAGAGTTGTCCGTTATAAATGTTTTTGTTCTGCCATGCAAGAGGGAAATATGTAAGTGTGATGGATTATGCAGCTGGAGAGTTGAGTGAGAAGATGGGTGCATAGCTTCAACTGACGTGGATTTCTGTGGCAGGTGAAGTCTCACTGATGCGGCTCATCTTTTGCTCATATCGGTGGTCATTGAATCAGGAGTGCTGCACGGGAAGAATCATTCTCCACATTCAGAGAATCTGATTGGTCGATACTGACCAATCAGTGCATGAGTTTTGGGGACACTTCTGGGAGCCGATTCTCCCAAAAGTGCACAAAATCTACTATATGAAAATATAGCGATTTTAAAATTGTTGTTTCAGGTAGCAGCGTTGCTTCCTGTCCAATGAATGAATGCTGTTGAAGATTTGAATTTGTAAGGGTGTATGTGTGTGTGGTGATGATCGCCATAAAGTAATATTAACAATAGTTTTTCTATTATGTGACATAAGAACGAAATAAAAATATTATAGTTATCTCCCTTAAATTCAGCAACTCAAGTTAAAACGCAATCCAATTTTATACACAATTTTGCAGTTTACAAAAAAAGTCTGTTGATATTTGAATTAGAATGTGAGATTATATTTTTCAATACCAGAATTTTTACTTATGGAAGATGTTTCCTCACAGTTTTGAATTTTTAGTGGCATTATTCATGACTTGAAATGCTCAGTAACAAATGTTCACTTTTTTTTGTTTTTTTTTTGTTGAATAAGCAAGAATATAAAAATTCCAACCGGTACATCATTTATACAGGATAAAACAGTGAGTAACAAAATTCACTTCGAAACAACTAAATAAATGAATATAAATATAACCTTGAAAAAAAAAAAAAAAAAAAACTAACGACAGCATAAGTAATTTTTTTTAAAATTTAATACGTGACCTGTATTTCTTGTTATTGTTAACAATAACATTCTGCCGATTCACACTGGTCTGGATTCATCTTCCAGTAACGTTTTACCTGAACGAAACTTTGCAAACAATTTCATGCTTGCAAGTCAGTAAGTCTCTTTGGCCATAAACACTATCTCCATAACGCTATATTCCCTTGCTTGAACACCAATAACATTATGTGACGTAAATGCACGTTCAATGCCTCTATTACTGGGGTTCCGTTCAAAGAGATATATCCACTGCGTACGCTGCTGCTGCAAAAGCTAAGGTATGCTTTCAAATGTATTCCAAATTTATTCTTAACTACCAAGTATGATTAGTTAAGTAGTTATGATGATACATATGTGTCATTAAATTTGGCTGCCAAAAACGGAAATTTATTATGACTCAACTCTAAGAAATTAATTTAAAGAAAATAAGTTGAAAACAGATCAATATTTTATTTTTAATAATTTGTGAATAAATGTTCTTTTTTGTAAAAGAAATTTATTTTTACTAACGGTTATTTGTTGTTAGTATCTGGTCATGTCACCCTCTGATTAGTTAGATTTGAATGTTACTGTTTTCTTGACTGCGCAGGCGCCTCTTGGGTGTCTGAGGAAATACGCCCGTTTTTCGACAAAAAGGATTTGAGCATTGTGGGAGCTGGGTGCCCGAGAAAATTCTCCGTTATTTTGAACGACATATTTTTTATTTTGAATATCTTGAAATAGAAAAAATTTTTTGAAAATTAAGAACTTGAGACAAATTCTGAGTTAAAAACTATTTCATTATTTATACTACTGAGTGGTAAAGGAATTTTATTTTTATATTCCGAATATATTTAGTCTAAGACTAAATAAAAATGTCTACAGCTTCTTCATAGGAGAAAGGCACATATTTTGTGAGAAGTTGATTTTAAGAAGGTTTTCACTCCTTGAAGTTTGCATATATTGCTAACATCAACTCAAGATTTTAAACCCAGCTATAGATGCCTGAATGTTCACAAAGAACAAGGTTACAGATACGTTTTCATTATCGAAACAATACTGAAATTATCCTGCATCCAAATAAAAAGTACAGACAAAGTGGTTACCTATATGCGGGTCCAGTTGAAAATGAAAGGGACACCAAAAAAAAGACATCACCAGTAAAAATTAAGCTAATCTCCACAGGGTCACTGAATATTGCGAAGGAAATTACCTTCAGTGAAGAAGAAGTTTGAACACCTTTTATTCTTCAGCTATCCGGAGAAAAATTGAAAATTGTGTATTTTGGTAAATTTGCTTTTTAACGCCCGCGCTAAATATCTCTTAAAATTTTCCCAAATCGTCATAATTCCATGTAAATGTACATGCTGAACTCGAATTAACAATTAAATTATGAAGAAACCTACCGTTTTGGAGTTATCGACAAGAAAAAATCGGACTTCTTGTTGGTCATTCGTCCACCATTACTGCCAAATGTTCACTAATCCAGTGTGGGTTACTTCTGTTGGCGTAAGCATAAATTTTGGCTTATTTACTTCTTTTACAGACTTTCGGTACAGAAAATCACTACCGTAAAGAAATGTATTTTTTTTTTGGTAAGTGTAGTTTTAACAAAAACAAAAATAATACAATAGAACCTTTTTTTCGATAACTCCAAAATGGTAGGCTTTCAAGATTTCTTTGTTATTTTCGAATCAAGCATGTACATTTATTTACAAATAAATGGAACTATTCGGAAACTTTTTATTTGAAGCTGAGCGCGGGGCTTGAAATGCAAATTACTCTTTCGAGGTTCCGAGTTGAAATTAGTCCTGTCACACAACATTTTTAATTTTATAATTTTCTGTCCTGCAAACACCCTTTTTTTTTCTTATCTTTTTATTTGTTACCTTTAAATTGCTTATGGACTTGTATGTATTTTTAATAAAATTTTTGGAATTGTGAATATTTGCTCGTTTTTGCCTCAAACATCATTCTTTTGTTTTTTCCTATAGTAACGAAATTTTTATTTAGTTTTTTTTTCTTTGAGCATAAATCAGGTGGAAACTCATCGGTTTAAACGTTTACAACCTAGTAAGATCAATTAAAATACTTACTTGATACTTGAGATGACATGTTGTCCCTTGATCTCCGGTGATCCCCACCACCACCACCACCATTTATAAGTGGGAAAACTCACTGAGTTCAAAGTGACAATAATAATAATAATAATAATAAATATCTTTATTTTCTAATTAGGATAGTTAAAGTGGCTATCAAAACAACACGGGATTTAAAACAACAATAAATGGAACTGTGAATCATTAAATTAAGTAAATTATATGAGAAGAAGTATAAAGTAGATGTGAGTGAGTTGAAAGTTTCAACTTAAAACGTGTAGCAGGTTGAATGGCCTCGATTCAATGCGCACCATTTTTCTTACTAAGCAAACAAGAAGAATAACATTCAACAAGAAAAGCATTTATATTGCAATATACAATTGTACAGTCAGTAATTCAGTGAACTTAGAGATTTCGTTGAAGTATGTAGTTGTTACTTGGAAATGTTCTTTTGACAGGTGAAATGTGTTCCCGTGAAGAATGTTCATTTTGTGCGAAAGTGATACAGAATCTGTAATTAATAAATTTGTTTAAATTAATTAAACAATTTGTAACATTTTATTTTTCTAAAGTTCGTTGTTTAAATATTGCAGGAGTTATTTACCTTTAACTGATAGTCAGAATTGCTTAAGGCTTTCAAAGAAAAGTGTTTTTAGACGTTAATAAGTTTCTTTGTCTTTGTGGTTGAAGGAGTGAATACTCATAGATGTGCGATGTTCGTACATACATGTGAGTTTCATAGCGTTTTCCCCAAAGGGAGAAAATGTGACCTCTCTACTAAACTACATTGCTGTGGGTCTGAGAAAGAGAAAAGAGTCAAGATGTCGCTAAGTATTTATAAGTAATGTGAATCACGTGATAGGCTCGCGAACCCTTAACCAGATTTTGACGGAAAATTAAGTTTGAAAAGATCAACTCGAGGTCAACCGTGTGGACGTAGGCGGAAACATGATATTGGTATTAATAGACCAATCAAAATGTCAGCTACTGCAAACCTAGCCTGGAGCCTACAAGTGTTTCGCTTGTACAAGATGTTAGAACAGTGCACGTGAAAATACACAAAATACAGTTTTAATATTTATTGAACAATCAGGACGTTGTTAAATAACAGCATTATGGATATTAGCTGTGATCCACTGAAATGTAGAAGTTCAGATGAGTTCCACTCCGGTTCAGACATTTACAAATAGGATTCGCTATGCTATATTCACGGAGTCGAGTCATCCATTTCCCCCCGTGAAGCACTTTGTAATGAGGAAACTCTACACAGACAGCTTTTTCCCTAGAACTACTCCTGCGTAGATACTTCCTCAAACACTACAAACTTAACATCTTCAAGTCAAGTGTCAGTTGTTATTTTCTCTCCTTATCCTCATATTCACTTCCTACAACCTCCTCTTATATTTATGTTGCACACTACATTCAGTAATTCTCTAGCACATATGGCTCTTGAGCCTTGTATTGGGTGAACTTTAGTATAAAATAGCAAAACAATATTAAAAAGAAGAAGAAGAAGGAACGGCTCTCGTAGCTTCTAATCTTAATTGAATTGATATGTTAATCTGTACATGTTTTGTCTTGATGAATTAAGATGGGCTTCAGTAAATGTCCCGTTCATTATTACAGATTTGCTTGCCTGAACATAATCAGTTGGTCATATCGCCTAGGAACTGACGCACTCTGCTTTTCGTTTCATGGGCGGGTATAGTGAGGGGACCATCATTACTAGTCGTCATGAGGGTTGTCGTTTCTCTTTTAGATTGGAAGATAAGTCGGCCAAGGGGACTTGGGAGTTACACATAGGTAATTAAAAACACCATCAAACATGGACCATCTGATCGGACGAGGTTACTCGGGCTGAATGTATTTCTAAATGGTTCACAACTGCAAGGTTATAAGCGGCCTTTATTAAAACCTGTTACTATATCGCACATATTTGGCTGTGATGTATGATGCATATACCTTTGTCAGTCTAGGTGTCATGATGAGTATATTGGGACTTTTATATCTTTGTCATTTTGTCGGCGTGCTGTTCTCTCAATACAGTAGAATGCGGTAACAGAAATGACAATCATATAATAAAATATAAAAGCGATATAAACTGTTGAGAAAGATAATTCACTGGGAATTCTGAAAATGGCTGGGATTTGATAAAGCAAACAAATAACACATACCCAAACTAAAAGGTATCCCAAAAAACAGAAAAGACAAAATTCTATAGAATTTTGAAATTCACACGGACAAGGTAAAAAACTAGATCTGATCATCGTAAAGAATATTCCAGGTGATGGAATGTAGTTTTTTCAACAGACTACAAAGTAAAAAATTAAAAAAAGTGTGGAAACATATCTACTTTACAGAGAACACACACACATACAAAAAAAAAAAAATTGAACACAAAGATGAAATTTGCACTCATCATATAATTTTGTTTGTTCCTCCATTCCTTAGTTAATTTAAACATACTTTACGCCTCTCCAGTAACTCATAAATAATGAACTATTCTGTTTTGATTACGAGGAAAAGACGTCAGAAACGCTGTTTAGTTTCAAAGAAAGAAAGAAGGGAAGATAGAGGAAGCGATAACAATCTCATATGATTAACGTCTGCTTCAGTGAAATAGAAAACCTTGTCTATTTTAAATCTTTTCATTTGTACCCTTTTACTTATTTAAATATTTACTTACATTTATACTCATGGTTGTTATTGCAATATTTTGTTAAAGTTGTTAAGCTCAAATATTTAACGATGCCATTGGGGAATTTCCGCGGCTATATTGTACTTGTGAACGCAACGAGCTTAATTATTCATTAAATATTATGATACATCATAAAATTCAAATAGGAAAACCGTAAATTTTTCACGAGTACTACAGTAACGCTCATAGAACAATCCCTAAGAGTCTTGCAAAGATGTTTGAAATGTTGGTGTTCTGAGGAAAAATCAAAACGTTCCAAACGATCGTTTTACTAAAAATAAGCTAGAATTCTGTCGAGAGTGCTGGTGAATTGAAGAAACTTGCAGTTATTGAAATATTAACAATTAGATACTGCGGCAAACAAAATTCCTCAGGCCAGAAGTGCCAAACCAAAAAGACGAAAAATAGAGCAACGCATACCCTCAAACAAACATCTGTCAAGGAAAATAACTGAAATTTATATAACAACCGAGATGTGTCTCCTATACACAGCAATGCTGCGGCGTTAAAAGACCACACCCTGTGTCCGTTCACAGGTTTCACATTGTCAACAGTGAGAAAAAAACCCTGAATACATCACTGCATAATGTTTATAACAATAAGATAATTGCTTAAATACATATGCCATAGTTTGTTACACGAAATCGAAAATCCTTCATCTGTTAGTAGTGTCCAGATATTACAACCACTTTTATTTAAATACAGCCTATACGGGCTAATATAGCAGAGCAAATTGTACTGTCCCATAAAAGTGTCGTCCGTACCCCTCTAGCTCCGTTACTGACTACTGGTTGGAAAATTCAGTAAATAGAACTGTAGAACCTAAATTCTACATTATTCCAATACCTTTGATCAAATCTGTGCAAAAAAGTGGATCACAGGACACTTTCAACTTCATACACGTTCAAAAAAATCTCGAGCCCTCATTGCTTAATAAATATACAAGTAGGCGTGACTATCCACCCACGCTTAAATCATTTTTACAGCTCGTGACTGAAATCCAAGTTCGCGCCGAGTCTCTGTGAGCCACCTGAAGCAAATAAAAACAGAAACTCATTCACAATCGCCAGTGAGCATTGTGACATCAAATGAATTGCAACTAAACTTCACGTTACACAATCTTAAGTTTTTCCTTCATATGGACATTATACAACTTAACGATATTCACACTCACTCACCAAAACTCACTAGTGAACACTATTCATATTCGCTCGCCAAATTCCTTACGCAGAAGTTAAACAAATTCTTGCTAAAAAATCAACTTTATTTCTCAACATTCGAGAACATTGTACATATTACACAAAACAATCAAAGGTAGATAACTTCTTTGATCACAAAATTGCATTCAACTTTACAAACATTTACTACTTACATGAATAGTAAATTCTTAAATGTAAATTTTTCTCTTGCAATTAATTTACAGAATCTTCAATGACAGATTCTAACAAATATCCTTTCAAATCAGAACTCATTAACAAAATTTAATCTTTCACCAAACTTGAGTTCAACATAAATTAAACAAGATTTCACCTAAAAAAAACACTACATTTTGTAAAATATTTTCATTACAAAAATATATTGAAAATTAATTGTTATTCAAATATTTGTCTTTTATCACAAATGATTTTTTTGTTGTTTTCTCTTGTTGTTTTATGCATCTTACTTAACATATTCGTAGAATAAAAAATTGTATGACTTCATTTGGACCGTCAACACCATTAAATAAATGGTAACCACCAAACTTTCCACTACAGAACCAATAATAATCCACAAAGGAATGACTCTAAAACAAATTAAAAAATACGTCTCTGTATTATTTTCAGGGTATTTTCTTTTCAGTCTCGGAGAAAAGGCATGTAACACATTTATCTTGTTAGAATATTCTCTTTCTATAGGAAACAAAACTTTCTTTTACGTTCTTTCTATCTGTTTGTATTTTTTCATTTTTAATGTTTAGATAAATATAAATACTGACAACATATACTACCGAAGTCACCCACATATATAGCCAACATAAATATAAAAATGAAGTTTTTTCAAAAGAACTCTGAGAACTCCTTATAATTTCCATCCAGTAAAATGTCAAAGTCTATAAAGTACGACTTAACTACTTATTTTCATATTTAAATGTCATGATAAGTAGATAGACTTCTAGTATATAAAAATGAAGAAATGCTAATAGAATAACAACTTTATCAGCCTGTTTTTCAGATGACCAACAACATTCAGAAAATGATAGAGGTCTAGAGATAAACTATATAACGCCTAGATATTTGCTGAATTTAGCTTAATCTGGCATAAGGCCATGATAGTAGGGCACTTCAGTGGTGGACTGGCCAAGGTGTCATTTTGTTAATGGTAAGTGGGCACTCCACATCAAATAAAAATGCAATAAAGAAACAAACACAGACAACTGTTTTAATAATAAAAAGGAATTAGAACTTTATAAAGTCATCTGTACACTATGAGTTACTCAAGTCCAATGTGAGAGGACATTTTCAAAGTGAAAGGTCATAAAGACAAGGTTAAGAAATTCGCTGTCTGAGGAGAATTTGGAGTCATACATGTTATGCATTGAAAAGAAATTGTTAGATGAATTTGATGCAGAAGCAATTATTGGCGGATTCGAACAATCATCTGGGGAACAAAAGCGATTGCTCTTAATATAGTGGACTGCATACAATGCTTTTGAACTATCTGTTAATCTGTAAATAGTGCAGTAGACTATTTAAACAATTACCTAAAATTTTTAAAAATAAATAAAAATTAAATTATAACATTCAATCTGTCTCTTCTACTTCAATAGCTTCATGTCTCGCACTTCGCGCCTGTGGAACTTCCTCCCCTTTTCCTGTTTCCCTGATAGCTATAATCTCCAGCTATTTAAATGTATTGTCAACCGACGTCTCCAGATGCCTTGATCTATCCCCTATCCTTCTCTTCATCCGTTCCTCTATCACTCCTCTTTGCTCTCGCTTCAACTCTCTGTAACCTCTTGCGTGCTAGTGGCTTCACGCCTTGCTTGGGGTGAAACGCTTAAAAATAAATTTGGCATCTACTTCCAGTACACTGTAATTACTAAGAAATACATATTTTTACAGAAAAGTTTTTTAATAGTAATTGTAATTGTACCCTTTTTTCATGTATTTTCTTTTTGATTTTATTATTTATACGTTATGAAAATTAAATGATAGCATTATAATTGGATTCTCTTTGTCTTCTGAAAACCAATATTCCGCCACTGGGGTATTTAATAGTAATGATCTTTGAAACTAACTTATTAACAATCGCTATGGGGTGAGGGAACTTCATCCCTTCCCACAATTTTGCTGAAACCGAGAACTAAACGCAAGAAGAGTCAATTTGTCTTATTGGCTTAAGTGTATGAACACTGAGCAGTATCATTTGTCTGAAATCATTACTGACAATAATTTTCAAAATAAAGTTTAAAAAATTGTCCGTTTCGTTTTTTCGAAACATTAACTGCTAAAATTATATTAGTTTTATATGCAGATAAAGTTTATATTTATATATATATATATATATATATATATATATATATATATATATATATATATATATATATATATATATATATGTATGTATGTATGTATGTATCGTATCCAAATGTAGTAGCCGCCGATTGACTACATAGTGGTAATACGAGTTAGCTGTCTACAGTCGCTACTTAATCGTGGAAATATCGTATTTCGTCTCTGTGCATATTACTATAACCGCAGTATCTAAGAATGGACAAAATTAATTTACCGATTCTGGTTTTGGTTGATTTTCCATGCATATAATACACATCTATATCTGCTTTGAACAGGCCGCAATCTCATGAGAAGCGTGCGGCTTTATATCCTAGTTGTGAAATATTTCTGATTGGTTGGTTGAACTCTACTTTTAGAAATGGTGAAATCTTGTTCTCCTTGTTATTCGTCTATTTCTTTTTCTCACATCCTAGTTGTAAAAGTTATGTGATTGGTTGGTCAAACTATGGCTATAAGAGTAGAAATCATAGAAGGGTTATATGCATATCACTCAACAGAGGTTCTAAGTGAAAAATTAGGCAGGGATACTCCAGATGACTCAAGAATAGAGTTTAAGAGGAATTTGGCGAAAAACTTGCTTTTTACGGACTTTCTCTTTATCAATGTTGGATAATTCACAAATATAATACTCACGCTTT
Organism: Acanthosepion lycidas; assembly: GCA_963932145.1. NCBI lineage: Eukaryota > Metazoa > Mollusca > Cephalopoda > Sepiida > Sepiidae > Acanthosepion > Acanthosepion lycidas. The sequence continues at coordinate 56,056,715 of OZ010584.1, forward strand.
AAAAGGGAAGTCATATCGAGCAATCACCTTTGTTTATTGAATGAAAGTATGTCATCATTTGTTATGGATTACCTCGTTTTCCTTCTGAACCTCAATCTTCTCTGGGGATTAATGCTCATATATGTCATATTTTTCTATGCGTCGTGTTCTAATTGTTCGAACAGTAGCATATGATAGGGTCACTTCCACGGTTCAGAACCTTTACGTCTAGTTTAGAGAGTAAGTAAACAACGAGGATGTTTTTAAAGAAAATGGTAACAGAAAAGAAAACTTCTATTCAGAATTAGCAAAAACAGCTGAAATTCCTTGAACACAACCAGGAATGGGTCTTGGAAAACTTAACCCTTACGGCAAGCGAGACAGGGCAAAACATCGAGCCATTTGCCTAATGAACGTGTGAATGGGTGTGTGTGTGTGTGGGGGGGGGCTTAGCAAAAAGAGAAAAACTGTTGAAGCCACAAGGGATAGGGACGTTGTGAGGAGTCATGAAAGGATGCGGCACATAGAAGAAGAAAAGTTATACAATGCAGAGTTTAGTCAACGGAAGAAAACAGAAAACATCCCGTCAACTCGCCGTCGAGAGACTTATTAATTACTCCCCTATTCTTCGAGCACATCCTACAAGTAGAACGCAACAAAATAAAAAGTGGGAGGATAAATCAGATGTTAAAAGTAGGATGGGTCTAAATAATATATTAAGTTTGAAAGATTCCTGATCTTTTAATAAAATGGAATTTTTTAGATATATTATAAAAACTTCGTTAGAAACAAAGAAAAGAGTACTAAACTGTTACGTGATATCTGACCTCCTATATGGCAGAGAATGTTGGATAATCTCCTCAAAGATGAGGAAGAGACTTGAGGCAACAGAAATGTGGTTTCTACTGAAGGATGCTATCATGGGCCGAACATGTGAGCAGAGACGAGATTTTAGAGAAAATGGAAACAAAAAAGATACTCGTACTTAACACCAGGAAGAGACAGTTGAAATTTCTTGTGCACATAAAAAGGAAGGAAGGCTTGGAAAATCGGATATTCAGAGGATAAATTGAAGGCAAGAGGCACAGAGAAAAACAGCGCATAACATACTTGATGAGTTTAAGTAGATGGATGGTGGAACAGAGTTTGGGAGAAGTAACGAAAAGACAAAATTTATTAAGAGCTACAAAGGACAGGAAATTGTGGAGAACCATGATCGCGTACGTCCTTAGAGGAGACGACACATAAAGAAGAAGAATATTACTGTAAACATTTTAGTTTCAATTTAATTACATATTTTTTAATTTTATTCATTTATAAAAAAATAAAAATAAAAAGTGAGAAATAAGATATAAGTTTTAAAGATTTTTGATTCCATATTTTTTATCTGATCCTCTCATAAAATGAAAAAAAAAAAAGATCTGGAGGATTTAAAGAAATCCTGTAGACCTAAAAAGAATTGACTTATTTTTTTTATTTTGACTTTAAATTCGCTTTTTTTTTCTTTTTTTTTTTTTTTTTTTCGCTTGTACTATTTTCTGAAATATAATTTTTTGCATATTTTGCAAAACTCGAATAGGCTATTTTGCCGGTCCCAGCAAAACAGACAAACATGCTTAAGCATATTTTACCGGTTTCGGTAAAATAACCCCCCAGGCTATTTTGCTGATAAATACTTGTATTATAATAAAAGCAGATAATGTTAAAACTAACAACACATATATTTAACACAGAAGTTTATTTATTTTCACCATCATGTTCATTAAGCCTTGAGATCGTCAACGCAGTGGTTGTGTGTGAGTTGTGTAGGCAGGATTTGACTAACATGGATTCTGTGGTCTATGACTGTGGATACATCTGAAGTGTATTAGCTAGAGAACCATACCCAACGGAAAGTTTTGGATTTGCAGAGACTGAAGTGCTTAAAATGTTCAGAGATTTCTATATTTCTTTTAATTTAGATGATGAATAAATTATTTAACTTGTCTTTTAACAATTGATTGTGGAAAAGATTTTAAACTGTCTTCCCAATTGATGATGAAAATAAACTTCTGTGTTTTAACATTAACATTGTTGTTGCTTGAATGCTAATTGTGTTTATGTAGAAAATACGCGTCTCCTGGTATATTTTTCCCGTAACAATTATTGCAGACACGAATGTGAGTCCGAGTAATAATTGTATAACAGAAAACAGTATATTAACAAAAGTATACAATGACAATAAAAGAAGAAAATATTTAAACTCTAATCTAATTACACAGAAAAATTTAAAGTAGAAAAATATGTTTGTGTGTATGAATTTTGTGTAGTAGAAGGCCGAGAGAAAAGTAATGCATTGAGCTTTTTTCCACGTGCCTAAAAGAAAAAAGAGGAAAGAGGATAATGAGAATATGATTGCCTATCCATGGGCTTAAGTAGCGTCCACTAGCAACGGTTTTTAGTAAAGTCAAGTGGGATAACCCACACTGCCTTCATAATAATCAAAATATTTAACGGTAAAATAGCCCGGAGTGTCTATTTTATCGAGATCTATAAAATAAGCTTAAAAGTATGTTTGTCTATTTTACCGGGACCAGCAAAATAACATAAAATTATATAAAAGTTTTAGAAGTTGTTTCGAAAAAAAGGTTTTCTGCTTAAAATTAGAGAGCTTCTTTTTTAATGTCAGTAATGATTTTCAATAAATGATTCAGCTCAGTTCAGCAGCATTGTCAGACTGGGGCCACGGAGATATATTCTTCTGTTTGGGTTAACTTAAAAGTGTTGGGTCTGGAGCCAACCAGTCGTCGCTTTAGCACTGTGGCTGCACCAACTACTCGATAATGATGATGATAACGACGATGACAATATAATAATAATAATAATAATAATAATAATAATAATAATAATGACAACGACAAGAATAATAATAGTAGTATTAGTAGAGATAGTAGTAATAATATTAATCTTCTTTAAAATCACAACACTTTTCGATATCTATCAAGTATACTTTCGATTGCCCCTATATGCTCAGGGTAAACGTGCTAACTCAACACATAGACAACGAAAATGTAATGAAAGAGACGCTTAAGATCGCTTGGACACACGTTTTGCAGTGCTTGGTCATACAAGCTATTTTCATTTACTAACCTTAGCTTAGTTTAACACAAGGCGAAAAGTAAGGGGAACTCATTAATAATTGAACTCACAAACTTTAATAGTCAAACAGACTCAACGTGGCCTGGAGACTATCAAATTATTAGTTTTATTAGAAAGCCACAATTATGGGGCACTCGGTGAGAACTGAATTCATTTTTCAGCAGTTATGATTTACAAGTACCGCTTGCTTATCATTATACCACAACAGGGCTCCATGGTCTTTCATTTTTTTAATGGATAAGAATTATTTTATTTTTCTGAAAAAAAAGCAAAGCATCTAAATGAGAACGTACTACAATGTTACCGAAATACTCCGAATTATATATATATATATATATATATATATATATGGGGGTGTAGTTGTGTATTCGGACAGCAGTTTCACTCTAATGCGTCTTTCATTAAAATTACTAACAGCATACATTAACTGCCAAATTTTATTTGTATTTTTCTTGTGTGTGAATGAGATATATCGTTTTCAGAATAAAGTGTATGTCGAAATTGTTCAAATGATTTTTTGTTCCGAGCGCTTTCGGCTAATCATTTAGCCATTTTCAGGGATTTTGATTGTACTATTGCAAATAGTGCATAAGTTTCTGAGACGCAGACATATTTTAAATTCCCGTATATATTTTGTTAAATTCAACCGACAAGGTACTGTATAATAATGTCACTTTTGTCTGATTCGAATTATAGTGTTATAAAAATATCAGGATGTAGCCAAAGATATTTCTTGTCTATCTCACTGACAACACAGAGTACTTGGTAATGAATTAAACAAACAAAAGTATTTCAGGACAACTATTCGATCTTATTCCAAAATTGGGAAAATATAGGCACCGCCATAGAAACGCAATACCTAAGGTTTAAAAAGAATTTTTAAAAATGAAAAATCTTTCTTGAATCTTTTAATTTTAAATTCAAGCTAATAGATTAAATTTAATATTTCCAATAAGCAAAATGCTTTGCTGTATTTAAAAAAAATAATAAATTGACTGGAAAGTGATTTCGTTTTGAATTCTCTTTATTAAATAATCTTTCAAAAATAAAATATACTTTTCTGAAACTTTATTTGCCGAATATTAGCTGATTTAAAGATATTTGATATTTTATTTGAAATTCTGCTGCTGAGAAAGATTCAAAATCAAAACCAGGGATTTTGTACTGGAACTGGATATTAATAAAAGTTGCAGTGCAAAAGAACAAGAACTGTCTATATGTCAGTTACATATAGACACAGTTCTCGGCATAATATTTCAAGAAAATCTACTTATCTGCTGTTAAAATAAAACGGAAAAGATCATTGCAGATAGAATTCTTGCTTCTTGTCAAGGTTTTAGAAGAACAGAGTCAAAACTGAATCGCTTTTCTGGTTTAGCCAGTGAACATTGACCAAATAGAATATGAAAAACATGTGGTTGTTCAGCTTAAGTGGGACGAATGTTTGTGAAACGGCGGATGTCGCTGAGATTGGATTTCTGACATCAAGATAAAACCAGAAATGTGCTCAGTTGAAGAAATTCTGTATACATACATATGTACACGCATACATATATGTGCATGAGGGGACGCTGAAAAAACGTTCTCCGAACAACCCCATTCCCAAACCAAAATCAGTATCTCATGTTCGTTCACTAAATTACTGATCTTGGAAGTAGGTCTAACCGAAAACTTTTCAGTACCCTTGATATCGCGCCATTTCTCTCTCTCTCTTTATATATATATATATATATATATATATATATATATATATATATATATATATATATATATATATATATATGAAATTGCTAGATGTAACTGTAAGCTAACAGTTTCTCCTATTGCACTTCTTGTTTGTGGAACTCTTTCCCGTCTTCTTGTTTCCCAGTCAACTTAGATCTTCAAAAATTTAAATGCAATCGTTAATTTTAATATCAATCGCTAACTTCTGTCTTCTTAATTTTTGTTCTTTTATTGTCCGCTCTCCTTAATAGTTGTTTTTTTTTCCATATTCTTTAGCACTGAGTAACCCTTTGTGTCCTAGTGGCTTTATTGCTTTGCATTAGGTGAATTTTTTTAATATATATATATATATATATATATATATATATATACTATAGGCTTCAAGTTAGGGGCAACCCTCTGGATTTCGAAGAATCTCCTAAAATTTGGAGGTGCCGCGCCTTTTTCAAAGCTATTTTACTAGCTCACTTGGGGTAAGAAAAACTTTTTCGCCCTGAAATGTTTTATCATATATTCCACAATAATAATACTAACGAAATAAACTTCCCTTAAAATGTTAGCTCTTTTTGCCTAATCTACCTTGATGGTTGATTGCAGTCTTAGAGCTGACGATTTTTAAATTTTTTAACAATTGTGTGGCACGCAGTAATGGGTTACATAGTTTCAGCATCCTAGAATTGTAGGAGTTAACTAAACCAAAGAATTTATAAAGTTTATTAGCTATTAGGTTGGTGCAAAAATAATGACGTAATAATGTCGTTTTTTGACCTATTTTTTACGTCAAAAAACGACATTATTACGTCATTATTTTTGCACCAACCTAATATTACATCCATAAGGTGGTTCCAAATTTTGGCTTATATATATATATATATATATATATATATATATATATATATATATATATGAATGTGTGTGTGACAAATAAGGGTGAAGTTGATTTGATTGTTTTGATGGCCTTTTTCAAATCCTTTCACTCGTCTGCTACAATCCTTAATACAGGATGCGAGGAGTAAATTGTCACCATTTTATATTTTTAATTTCGCATGCGCGTTGTTTGTATTTGATTTCGTCGACTGCAAAATATAGTAGGTCCGTTGGGCACCGTTTGCGAGAAAAAGAGAACCATGACGCAATTCACTCCGCCAGAAATTTGGAAACGGCATGCAGTTCTGCTTCGCGTTAGCACCAGAAGCTCCAATACGAACATTTCAAAGTGTTTGGGTGTCAATCTGAGAACAGTGCAGAGGATTTGGAAAGAGTAGGATGTATCTAATTTATTACATTGATTACAAAGGTACGACAGATCGGAAAACTCACCCCGATCGTTCTCATAAGAAAATAACTCCTGAATTTTTTAGTGAGAGCCTCAGACTAAGACCAAATAAGAATATAATGAACACAAGTAAAAGTGTGTGTATATATATATATATATATATATATATATATATATATATATATATATATATATATATATATATAGTATAGCAAAAAGGGAATAATTCCGGAAGAGTACAAATCGATGGAAGTTAATGTTTATGACAGTCGTACTATACTGATTTTAAATATTTGAATGTTGGCACGTTCTTCATGGATTCTTATTAGTACAAATTGAAATTTGATAAAAATAAGAGTTTGGTAATAATTCAATAGATTTATATAATAATCTGACCTTGATGAACGGTTCTCCGCGAGACTTTGAAGACTGTCGAAAGATAAGTCAATTTAACTTTTATTTCTTTTTACTATATATATATATATATATATATATATATATATATATATATATATATATTCTCCTTCTTTCCTCCTTTCTCATGACCTAAGCGATTGTAAAGGAGACATGAGAGCGCTAACCAGATCTGTTTTCTGCCTCATGAAACAGCGTCAGTGTTCATCGTGGTCCATTCTTTGATGTTGCCTAGCCAGCATTTGGACTGCACCCCTACGTCTACTTCCTTTTATATATATATATATATATATATATATATATATATATATGTGTGTGTGTGTGTGTGTGTGTGTGTGTGTGTGTGTGGAGAGAGAATGGAAATGTGAAGATGATAGAGAAAGTTATTTTTTGTTAGTATAATTGACACGAACAAATTCCATGACAATGCAGCTATTGCTTTTAAACAAAGGAATGAAAATAACCATAGCATAATTTTGAAAAATACATATAACGTGTCTTGGATTAATCATTTTTCATCTTCTATGTGTCGCGTCCCTTGGGGAGATAGGTGATTATGGCTCACCACAACTTCCTATCTCGTGTGGCTCCTAGTAATTTTTCTCCCTTTGCTAAGACCACCGACCCTCGTTCTGCCATCCATCCACAGAAGCTTATCAGGTTAGAGTCATAAATTCTCTCTTGAAATGTCCGTTGCTCAAAGTCAAGTTTCAAAATCGCTGTTCCCATAACCGAATTAAGAAAAAGGATCTGGTTTCATTGCAAGTTTTAAATCAAGGTAATCACGTGAAATTTCGATAATTAACAGATATTCATTTCTAGGATTATGTTCATTTTCTTAGAGGATTGAAATTGGTATAAGCATTGAATTATATGATGCATGGACAACTGTCATCTTGGCACGTACAGTCAAAAAACGTTTCAGAATCCTTATTTTTTAAAAGTTATTTGCTTGAACTGATATTTATAAAGTGGTGAGACTATTTTGTTCGTTCCCCACGCGAATGTGATCACCACTAAACCAATCAAACACCCACAGCTAAAGTGGTGTAAATGACGATATATTTAGGAGTTCAACTAAAAAGTAAAGATGATTCATTGGTACGAAACGTGGGTGGTATTTCTCAAACTGGCCTCAACGCCCGTTTCTCTAATTTCAGGTCTATCAAGATATGGAATAGTGGGGTGAAAAGAAGTCAACAGTTCTACCGGTAACCACGATTCCAAAATACTTATATGTTTCTAAGTGAAAGAAAAAAAAAACTTAAAGTGTAAGATATCGATTACGTTAATGAAAATCTTAATTTACAAAATAAAACACGAAGACATATTAACCGCAAAACTTATGCATTTCTGATAACTAATCATAAACACCAGGCAAATATTTGTCAAGTCTTTTGTGGAAATCTCCAATCAAAAACAGACGAAATATTTATTAATTCCAAAGTGGAATATATTCGTTTTTTCTAACCAAAGTTCAGGATGAAGTGGTGGACTCCATGAATTTACCAATGAAGTGAATAAGAATTTAATCTCATTTACTTAGGATATCTGGGAAATTAAAAACCAAACGCTCATCACACCAAAAATATCTTGGAAAATAAGGAAATGATCATTAGCCTACAACAACCAATCCAAAATTTGCAAACTTTGCTTGGAGGAAAAAATAGCTATCATTACCTTCCCAGACCAAAGTAAATTATTAAATGAACGATCCGAGCTCATCTCAAAATGCAGACACGAAAACAAATTTTTACTACGTTACTTAAAAACCGAAAACTGAAAAAAATAAAATAAAATAAAGAAATAAATAAAATGACAATAAAATAAGTAAAATAAATTAACCCAAACAAATTACCAAATCACACCCGTTAGAATAGACGAAATAGAATAAATAATTAAAAAATAAAAAAACAAAATCAATGTCTAGATTTATTTTTTTTCTTCATGTTAGTTCACCCGATACAATGGCGAAAGGCCGCCGGAATAGAGGGCTACTGCATGAAGTGCAGTTTATGAGGTTATGTAGGAAAGATAACGGTTAACTATAGACTTTATGAGGTTAAGATTGTATTAGGTTGGTGCAAAAATAATGACGTAATAATGTCGTTTTTTGACGTATTTTTTAACGCCAAAAAACGACATTATTACGTCATTATTTTTGCACTAACCTAATAGCAATAGAGGCTTCCGACATTTCGTCTGTAGGAATGGGATGCCGGGGGAAATAATTCATTGCACATAAGGCTGCGTAGAGGCGTTTGAAATCTGTCAAGACTGGAAAGTGAGGACTGGGCAGCTCCAGCCCAGATATGGCAGCAGTACTCAATTTATGATCTGATCTGTCTCTTGTAAAGTTAGAGCATAGCAGGAGGATTCAGGTACGTAATGGAACGCTACAAGAAACCAATCATCTTTCCAGTATCATCATTGCATTGTTTCTTCTAGTTTTTGACTTGATCTGGAATTTGATTTTTGTGCAAATAAGAGCATGATCCGTCCAACAAGAGCTGGATGCACGGAAAGATTTTATTTTACATGTACCTTTCACGTCCCTCTGGCGTGTTATAACATAATCGGTAAGGTGCCAATGTTTAGAGCGAGGATGCCACAGTCGCCACCTTTATGCTTGGACATTGTCTTGGTTCTGCGGAGAACCAAATTCTTCATAGAGTTCTAGAAATAAAAGAACATTCCTATTGATACTTCCAATACTCAAAGAACCCAAATAATTTGAACTATCATTGGCTCTACTTATACGAGCATTTAGGTCGCCCATTACTAAAATGTTGTCACTATATGGAATATTACGAAATCAGACTGTAAAACAATGCAATTCCTTCTTCACTACTAGTAAGTGTTGGAACATAAGTGCTTAGAATTGTAACGTAACGGTTCTTCACAAGGCTGACGCAGAGACTTATCAGTTTTTCATTTATACCAACAAGGTGCTATCAAGTTATTTGAGTAGTGAAGTCTTTTTTTTAATCATTTCACCCAAAGCAAGGCAATAAACCGATTAAGACGCAAGGTGTTACTGAGTGTAAGAGAAAATGATAAAAAGATATTATTACGCCGAGAAAACAATAAAATAACAAGAATTAAGAAGACAGAAGTTAACAATTGACATTGCATTTAAATTTTTGAATATCAAAGTTGACTGGGTAGCAAGAAGCCAGAAGAGAGTTCCACAAGCGAGAAGTGCGGTAGAAGGAACTGTTATCATAGAACTTACGGATACATTTAGCTATTTGAACTTTCCGCCAGTCTAGCACATCCCTTAAATTCATAAAGTCTAGTTACCAGAGAGGAAATTTCATCAGAACTAGACAGATAAACATACATCTGCATCTGCTGTTTCTTCTTTTTTTCTTACCATTTCAAAAGAATTTGAACCCACTGGCAATTTTAACAAATTTATCAGAACCTGAAAGTCGAGTCTCAGAAACAACAGCAATTTCAGTTCCAAGTTAAGCTGAGATGCAACCATAATCTGTCCATGGTATTCTCAGCATCTTTCTGTAGAACCATATTTCTCTTACGCTGTCATCATCTGATCCATCATCAACATCATCATCAGCATCGTCATAACACCATATTCAGCTGTTATCTGCCCCATCACTACCATCACCATCAGTATTGTCATAATACCATCCTTTGTTGTCATAATATGCCCCAGCAACACCACCAGCATCATTACTATCAACGTCTACTATCCTCATGATATCATCCTCCGCTCTCGTCATCCTCACTATCGTCAGAGCTCCTTCTGTACGTTGAAATCATTCCATTGTTTGTTGTTCTTTTAGCATATTCACTATTTTCAAGGTCAGAACTAAAATGACTCTGGTTTTTCAACCCTATCATCTGACCAATGACTGTGATGACTGTTTCTAATACTCCACTCGTTCTTTTAAAAGCGTCACAAAATATGTAATGGTCTATTTATAACATTGCTTAAATTAATGATATAAATAATATTTTGAGTTGTTTTAATGTTTTACTTCGACGTAGCTTTCAGTTTTATCATCACCATTTTCTAAATGAGCAGACCAAAACAATTACATAATAATGAAAAAGATCATAACTGAAAAACGCATTTTATTAAAAATGTTAATTTTCATCTCCCTCCTTCTCTCTCTCTCCCTCCTTCTCTCTCTCCCCCTTCTCTCTCTCTCCTTCTCTCTCTCCCTCCTTCTCTCTCTCTTCATCCTTCTCTCTCTCTCCCTCCTTCTCTCTCTCCCTCCTTCTATCTCCCCCCTTCTCTCTCTCTCCTTCTCTCTCTCTCCCTCCTTCTCTCTCTCTCCCTCCTTTTCTCCCTCTCTCTCTCTTTCGATATATATATATAAAGATTCACGAAGGTTGCAAGAGTAGACGAAAATTTTGTAATTTCCTCAAAACTAAGAAAAGCACATAAAAAATATACATCTTTTTTATGACTGACATACGCACGCACGCACACACATATGTAGAGAGAGAGAGAGAGAGAGAAATAGTTGAGCTTGTAGAAATCGTCGAGCCGAGTTCGTATTTCAGTAGAATCCGTTATATTCACTTTCTTCTCCCTAAGCCCAGCTACGAATTAAATAGGGATACGAGGCTCTCTAGTTGTGGTTGGTAACCAGTTTAGAAGAACAATTTAATATGAATTCAAAAATCGTATGTAGCCATACCGAAGTACATACTACAGAACTATGGAAAAAATTATGGAGTTCACAACTTCGGTATAGGGTATTGGACTACATGATCTCGATGCTATGTCTGTCTCTCTCTCTCTCTCTCTCTCTCTCTCTCTCTATATATATATATATATATATATATATATATATATATATATATATATATATGTGTGTGTGTGTGTGTGTGTGTGTGTGTGTGTGTGTGTGGTTTTAAATATCTGGAAAACATATAGCACAGCATTGATCTCACTTAGCAGCCAATCAAATTTGTCCCTACTGCCCATTTAGGAACAGTTACTTACCTCTAGGGTCTTCCATTGGAAGTGAGACACTATTGTGTATTGTGTGACCATCGATTATTCGGGTTCCTTGTAGGGTTTTCGACATAGCATTATATCGGTCACGTCACAATTCAGTTTTTACTCCTTTCAACTTCTAGCGTTTACCGTTGAAACGACAAGATTAACGAGAAAGCAACAAAGTAATTGATAGTGATCTCCAAAGAGGAAAAGTGTAAAGGATGCTGGCAAGTGGGTGTGGTGCAAACGGAGGTATTTTGAAGTGTTCTATGGTATCATTCCCTAGGTACAGTAAGTATTTGTTAATATTAAATGACAATAACTTAATATAATCACAATCTTAATATAAAATAGATTTGATGTTTGTTGAGAGTCAATAATATAAAATAAATTAAATTGAATATATAATTAACTAAGTAAATTAAAATAAGCAATAAATAATAGAAATGATTGATAATTACGATCGTTTAAATGTTTTTATTTTCCGAATCATGTGATCGTTTCTGAATTTGACTGTTTTGTAAGAGTTTTTCATAAAATAATATTCTATAACGACAAAATTCTTAAAAAAAATAGAATCTTTTAACTTTCTATATATTTAAATGTCGCATACTTAACGGACTCTAGCGTGGTGCGTATTTCAAATTTGAAATGTGCAGTCTATGGTTAGCCTTTACTTTGTGGGTTATCAGTGTGATATCTGGTAATAATTTAATAGATTTATCGGAACATCTGACCATGATGAGCGGTCTAACGCGAAACTCTGGATTCGACCAATGAGATAAGTCCATTGAACATTTATTGAAAAAAACAACTGATATTTCCATACTTACACAGTAAATATAGCGTTAATTCTACTAGCGAATCCCTCGGCATACTACAGTCTAACAAATCAAATAACGACATCGTAGACTTACTAGATGTTGAAAGCTAATATCCCGGTCAAAGAAACTATAGACATAGTTTTGCAGAACAAGTAGTGATTTTTATAAATTACCATTTCTTCCCACCTCCTTACGATCACTCTGGCAACATTTATATACAAACTGGCTGCGTAGCGATGGGTTCGGTTCTTGGACCAACTGAATATATATATATATATATATATATATATATATATATATATATATATATATATGTATGTATGTATGTATACGGAGAGAGTGTGTGTGTGTGTGTGTGAGAGAGAGAGAGAGAGAGAGAGAGAGAGAAGTGGCTCAGAAAACCGAAAGGGCTTACATAAAGAAATGAAGATGAGGTTTTTCCTCGTGGATTGATTTCGGACGATACAGTAGATAATCTGCGAGAAACAAGAAACATTCGGTAACAAATTGATCGGTCTAATAAAATTCACCGAAGCTTTTGGCCAGCGCCTCGATATTGTCTTAAAACTATTGTTTTTCTCAAGAGGTTAATTAACTTATTTCTTGTATACCATTAATCACACAGAACTAAAAATATGAATTATTATTGATGCTTAAATACCAACATACGTTTTGTATTTTGGTTTTTCTGTAAGTCAGTGTGTATTAAGGCTTACGGCCACATCACGTCCGAACATTGAAGTTAAGCAACGTCGAGCCTGGTCACTATCTTAAGGAGTGACCTCTTGGGACTACCAGATGCTGTAAACTTGGATATGCTCAGAACGAGAAATTGGAGAGCCGAAAGGTATGATTCCATCTCTTCTTCTACATGGGTTAAATAGTTAAATATATGGGTTAAATATTAGGACTTATACCGGTAAATCATTATTATCTCCAAAGAATCATTGCAATCCAAAAATAAGTTGCGGTTTTAAATAACTTGCAAAAGGTTGATAAGACGTAAAAAATCAATCAATGTGTATTAAAGGCACTAAGCCAGATTTCAAGTTAATTGGACCAGATTTTGGAATTTTAAAAATTAAACTTTAAGTTCCAAAACGCAAAAAATACGTTCAATTTTTAATTACTTTCCGATACAAATCAATTCAGCGTAATAGTATCAAATTTTGTTTGTCAAATTTTAGTATTATTTCCCAAATTACATCCAATAATTATTACTTTATTAATTCCCGGATGAAAATACCACAATATCTTCATCACAAAAGTAAATTTTTCTTACTATTCATTTCCAGTATTATATATATTATATCTAAAATTTAAATACAACTTATATTTTATATATCTTTTATGTTTTAAACAATAGTTTAATATAAATCCTAACCTCAGAGGAAATTAATATCGGAAATTAAATTGATTAAAAGTCCTTTTTTGAAAGTAATATTATGAATGATTTTTTAAACTTTAAGGACAGTATGAGATTATGAACGCATGCTTTTCGGATTTAAGTACTGGATAGGCAGCTAACACAAATTTATTTTGAAATGGCAAGAAAAAAAAAAGAAACAACAAATGTAGGTGTATGTTTTTCTATCAAGTTCTGATGAACTTTCCTCTATGGTAACTATACTTCATGAGTGTCACGACTAGATTGACAGCAAGAGCTTATTATTAGGTTGGTGCAAAAATAATGACGTAATAATGTCGTTTTTTGACGTTAAAAATACGTAAAAAAACGACATTATTACGTCATTATTTTTTGCACCAACCTAATATTTTACTGTTGAAACGGCTGGAGGTCACATGACCCAGTGGATAAAAGCATTGGTTGGATCCAGTGACTTTTACCGGAAGAGTTGTGAGTTCAATACCTGGCTACTGCAGTGGTGAACAAAAACTTGAAGTGTTGAGTTAAAGGGAAATAACTGAGACATCCGGAAGAGGCATGGCACGTGGAGCTAGAACAATCTACCCCGGTGGACGAAATAAAGGGTTCAGTTCGAAATTCCAATCACCTGAATATTCACGTCGTGAATATGTCAATAAAGATGAGGACAACAGTCTTAAGTACAATACCTCATCTCAAAAATATAGACAGATATGAAATGGCTAGATGTAACCGTAAGTTCTATGCTAACTGTTTCTTCTATCGCACTTCTCACTTGTGAAATTCTCTTCCGGCTTTTTGCTTTCCAGTAAACTTTGATTTTCAAAAATGTAAATGAAATGCCAGTCGTTATCTTCAGTTTTCTTAATTCTTGTACTTTTATTGTTCTCTCTCCTTAATGTTTTTTTTTTTTTTTTTTTTTTTTTTTCATATTCTTTCATAATAGTAACCGCTTTCATTTTAGTGGTTTCATTACTTTGCTTAGGGTGAAATAATTAAAAGATATTCGTGCAATAAGCTTTAATAAATATGCGTCCTTATTTCCGATTGACACTTTTTGAAATTATTTTTACAAACAAATTACGGGATCATTTGCTCTTCAGGAATTTGACAAAAAGACAGTTTTTCAGTTATCTCGTTAAAGAAATGTAGCTTACTTTTTTCATTCATTATTTTTCAAATGAGTTGAAATGGTTCTGTGTCTATTAGATGAAAGCGAATGACCAAATAGCTTGATTCATCATCACATTTCTAAATCCACTATCAAATGTCTATGGCACGCGTTTACGTCCGCCTTCACGATTCTCTACCCAGACATAAATACAGAAAGAAAACACACCAATAAATATGTGTGCGTGAGTATTAATGTGTACATGAACATGTCGGAGGTGGGGATATATGGAAAAAGTATTTACTTTCTGTTTTCATGACCAAGGTATGCGTCCAAAAAAACTGAGGCGTAGACACAGTGGCATCCTTCATCAAAAGATTTAATTATTTAAAAGACTGTCTTTGCTCACATGTGATATCCATTCATTTTATTTCTTTCATCACCCCCCTTTTTCCCCTCTCTTTCACTCTCCTTCCCTCTCTCGCTCACTCTCTTTCTCATTCATGAACATACTTATTTCTTATGTACTATATCCATTCAGGACGTAAACGATTATGGCTCTCTACAACTTCAAGTCCCTTGCAAATCCAAGCAACGTTTAACTCCCTATTACTCTTCTTTATTAACGCTCTCCCATCCATTCACACAACATCAAGTAGGTTTATATTAGATGTTTCTATTTGCTCCTTCTTCATTCAATATGTCCTGTGAGTGCTAAATTCTCCAAACCCATTTTCCTCAGATGTGTCCCAGAAATGTCAAATGTCTCTTTCTAATTTTAATTATCAGTGTTCCAATTTATAAAACTTCCTCGTTTCTCACATGTTAGGTTCATGGTATTCTCAGCATCCTTCTGTAAAAGTACATTTTTGTTACTCCAAGTCTTTTCTTCATCTGTGAGGAGACTGACCAGCATTCACTGCCATATATATAGCATATATGTGACATTGCAGTTCAGCATTCATAGTTTATAACGAAAGTTTTCCGTTTCTTAATTATTCACTTAGTTTCTGGAAGGCATCTTTTGTCATACTAATACACCTTCAGATTTCTCTCTCACGTTTTCTGTCCTTTGTTACTATAATAGCCAGTTAAATTTCTGTTGTTAAATATAACTCTCACCATCCAAGTATAGGTTCCATTAAGGTTAGTTTCAAGGGTTTTAAGTTAATGCCCAAGCAGTGTCACCATACATTAAAACTGACTGTACAGTAGTGCGAAAGAAGATCAGTACTCCAACAGCTGAGGTGTGAAGGCTTAATACTTGAAAACCACTAATTACGCTCACACACACACACACACACACACACACACACACACACACACACACACACACACACATATATATATATATATATATATATATACCCAAGTATAGGATTGGTGTATACAGAATAAATTCCAATAACCAAAAATACTATTCTTAAAAGAGTACCCAATACAGAGTAGTGCAAATATAATTTATTTGAAAATTATAATACATAACACCATCATTTGATAAGACACCAGAAGTGCTGAAACAAAATGGCGATTTTTGTTCTGATTTTATAACATATTTATGTTATAATTTTCGAATAAATTACAAATATATATATATATATATATATATATATATATATATATATATATATATATATATATGGTTTGAGGGGGCCTTGAAAAAGTTGGCGATAAGATTCACTCCCCAAAATCTGACTAAAGGACCAAACATCATAAATTTGAAGAGAATCATTTATTAGTCAGGCTGAGATTTCCCCAGCAATCCATTGTATATTGGAACGAACATCACATCTTATAAACGTGGATGTTAATAAATTATTTCATGTACATTTCAGAAATAACTACAAAAGACTCCACTGTGGAATATGGACATATTATAATCAATCTAATGTCAATTATTGACTTTTTCCATTTTAAAATTATTATTCTAAATCAACTAGAAATAGCCGTGAAAATTTCAAGGTTTTCCTATTTTAATTTTCAGGACATTTTTCATTAATGCAAAATGATCAATTTGATAAAGTTGATTCATTCATCATAACATATGGCCACTTCAAGAACAAAGATTTTACTGACATTTTTTGCAAATGTTTTTCCTTTTTCTATTGTCCTTCTGACTCTGTTTCATTTCTGCTTAACAAATCCCCTTTCTAACAACACTTCGGCAAATCTAAAGTTAGCTCATGACTACTTTGACAGAATTGTTTGTGTACAATATTTTCCTTCTAACAGGTACTAAACATCAAATTTGGGCAACTCAATTTGTCTTTATAAAAATATTATAGACCTAGTTAAATCGTATTAATATAATTTCGTTAAAGATTTTGTAAAACCCAACAATTTCGTATTTGAGGATAAAATAGCTTAATCGAAATCAACATGATTTTTTTTTATGTTTAGAAATATAAAAGTAAATATTAAACATTAATAAGCCTCCAAAATTCAGTTATTGAAGACAGAATGTTGGGATTATAAAAACAGGAATTGACAGTGGTTTCCTCTCATTTAATGTGAAGGACTTCTTAAAATCTTTAATCATTTTACGATTCTGTTTTTTGTTTTTATCGCGGTTGTATTTAAATTTAAACATTTCATCATTAGTTTGATATATTGGCTTCATATATCACATACTCATTTCAAAACGGTAAATAAATCTGCATATAAAATATATAAGAAATAATTATTCACAAATATATACACTGCGTGCCAAATTATTATCGAGATAATTTTTTTTAATAGTTCAAAAACTGTCCAATCAATTCACAGAAAATTCACACAATGTAGGCCACACTGACCTGCGCAATCACTGAAATTTTCGTACTGATCTGCGCAATGTAAACAAAGTGGCGCCATATTTGTTATCAGCACGGTGATTTGAGCGTGCCAAATTATTAGAAATGTTTAGTAAAATTCCCAGAATTGAGCAAACAAAACGTTTATTAATGTTGCACGTGAATGTTTATGACCAAAAGAAGCTAATAAATAAGATAATCAAACAAATAATAACAGATACAAACAAAGGCTCAGTTTTAAACAAATTAATAGGGAATGTGTTTTCCCTGTTTTGAAATTACTTGAAGTCAACGATCCATAGAATTTGTTAATTGTAGGATGTCATCTGCTGTAATGCCGCGAGATATGTCAAGAATTGCTTCCCGCAACTCAGCGTTGCTCCTGAATTATCGTCCGTTGGCGTACAGTCTTCGCTTCATAATGCTTCAAAGGTTTTCGATTGGGTTCAAACCCGGAGAATTTGCTGGCCACTTCATTTTTCGAGGTCCATCACCGCCTAACTGTTTCAAATATTCAGTAGTCTTGTGAGCAGCATGTGAGGGAGCATTATCTTGCATAAAATCAGTGGCCCTTCTGAAGGCAACTCTTTCAAGATTCTCCTTCATAAACGCTATGTATGCATCAGCAGTCATTTTGGCGCCATCTGGTACTCTCCATGGGCCCACTAATGTTTTTCTAATAATACCACCCCTGATCATTATGCCTCCACCGCCCTGTTGGCGTCTCAAACGCTGATGGCGATATTGTCCGTTCATTACCCAGACTTTGCACCATCTATCTGGCCCATCAAATGTTGCTCGAGTTTCGTCTGTGAACAAAACTTTAGAGAAGTCAATCTTCATATTGTCCTCGACTCATTTCAATCGATTTTGAATGTGATTTCTCGTCAACGGAGGCTTCGATACAAGGTTTGACTGTTGTTGCTATTTCCCCTTTACCGACACCGAGTATTTTTAGACACAGTAGGATCTCCAATGCGACTGAAAAGCTCTTGACTGGTAAGTCCAGGGTTCTTCTCTCGTTTAATTCGTGACATGAGACGACGTGAAATCATCCTCGGCTTGCCTTTATCTACCCTTTTGCGTACTTGTGTAGGGTCGACGGTGGTCTTTTCAGCATCACTTAAACTGCTTTTACGGTCCATCTTTTCACTAAATTCTTACACTTTTCTAATAATGTGGCACGCTCAAATCACCGTGCTGATAACAAATACGGCGCCAGTTTGTTTACATTGTGCAGATCAGTACGAAAATTTCAGTGATTGCGCAGGTCAGTGTTGCCAACATTGTGTAAAAATTTTCTGTGAATTGATTGGACGGTTTTTGAAATATTAGAAAAAAAATTATCTCGATAATAATTTGGCACGCAGTCGAAGTGTATATAATAGTGATAAGTTTTCTGTTTAAATATCATGTCTATTCAAGACATAGACGATCATGCTTCTCCATGGCTTCTTTATTATCGATTAATTGCCTTGACATCTTGGGACAGATAAAGATAAAGACTTATTTCCCGTTGCTTTCTTCACAATTTTGATTTATTCATCTACACTGTCATCACCCAAGGCAGGTGAGCCCAATCTACTTTGCTATTTAGCTCATAGCTGAGGCGGAGGAAGAAGGGATGAATTTCTGCCTTTCCCAAGGACATTAGTGCGAAGTGAATTCATCAGACTCGATCAAAACTTGAACTCGGCTTGATGGTTTCACATTCGGCGCCGATAACAATTTCGTTACCTGCACATTCAAGTGCTAAAAAGTCTGTTGTTCATAGAATCTGTCTTAAGTTTATACAATGTTTTTACTTGCAATAAAAACAAGCCAACACTCCTTAGAGTGGATGAAAATGCTTAAGTTTCTTATCTCTTTTAATACACACACCACTCAATCATCTAAATGTTTTCCAAGTGTCTTTCATTGGAAAAATAACTCATGTGTAGATATTTTCCCTATTCGGAAGCCAACTTAAAAATGATTCCCAAAATGTAGGCTTGTCTGTTTGTTTTCAATATATATATATATATATATATATATATATATATATATATTTTAACAAATATATAAACAAATCAGAACAACATATATATAATATAAACAATTCAGAACAATATATATATATATATATATATATATAACCTAAAATTCAGAACAAGCAGACAATCCTGTTTTCCAGAATCTTGAATATTACGATTATATAAATGTGTTTATAATTCAATAAAATAAAAATAGTTAGAACCATATACTATATATATTAATGCATGTTTCGTTAAATAAATAGACAAAACCTGTCTATATTATTTAACGAAACCTGCATTAATGAAAAAATTCTTCCTAAATAGATTAATTAAACATGGAGGTGAAAAGAAAATTCTGGTATTTTTATCTTTGTGTTGCTTACTTTTATTGCTTAAGTAGATTTCATGTGTGTTTGTCTTGTTCGCTAGCTTAGCGTCCGTGTGCTTAATTTATTTATGCATGTGTATCATAATTCTAGTTGTCTGCGTAGGAATCGTTTGATGATGTGTATACGTGTGCGTCTAGTGGGTATGCGTGTGCGTCTAGTGGGTATTTTTATTTCTATCTGGTAAAAGTCCGTTTTTTCGATTGGGAAAAGATGAGCGAAAAAACGGTTACACTGGTTATAATTGTAGGAAGATTAATCTTAGTACCAATGGGTCAACGAGTGAGACTAGCTAGGTTTATTTAAGACTAGAAAAAAACCAGTCTTCCCCATGCCTCTTTATATGGCACATTTTGTACATGTTTACAAATGAATTTTAAGATGCCTGGGATCAAAGTGTAGTATCTGTAGCAGCTTCAGCCGGCCCGCAGTAGCTCCAGCTAACTCTCAATAACAGCTCCAGCCAACCCTCACTATCATCAGCAGCATCAATATTGTCTTTCTTAGGACAACATTCTTCACCGCCTCCTTTTATGGACAACGTTCTCATATCCTACTTGAATATGCAGAGAACTTTTGCTTGTAAACGGTCACTGTATTTTGTCAATGTATTTTCTTCAACATCAATAAACTTTTTGTTGACTCAAGTCTTCGTTTTGTTTGTTGTTGTCTTCCGTCATTCAATATCTGTTTGCGGGCCAATATGCTATAAATTGTCTTTCTTAGGACAACATTCTTCACCGCCTCCTCTATAGTATAACAATATAACCACCACTTCTAATCCAACAGTTTCTCTTCTCACACTTTCCACGTGAGGAACTCTCTTTCGTTTCTTGCTTCCATGATTACTACAATCTTCAAAATGCAACGTCAATCCTCATCTTCGGTCTTCTTGAACCCCGTTCACCTTTTGTCCTTTCCTCAATCCTCCCTATTCTCAGTCTTCTCTTTCATTTTCACTCTCGGTACCTTTCTGCGTACGTGTGGGGCATTACCGCTTTGCCTGGGGTGAAATCATTAAAAAAATTTTTTCGTGTGTTTTTATTGATGGGAAGATATTTATTTATTTATCAGAAATCTTTATATGTATTTTTACGTAATAAATTGTGTTCTTTTCTTATCATGGTAGGGTTTATTGAAGTCATGGCCTATTTTATTTCTGTGTCATACTCCACCATCTGCAGCAGTCTTTTAAACATAAACTTTTCATCTTTGCATCGCGTTGTAAAAGGTGATTAAAACTAGGCTTTGCATGTCAAAAGAAAACGAAGAAGACGGTGGTTATCGCAAAATGAGAACCCAGTGACAACACCAACTGAAGGAAAATCTCTGCAGACGTTTATTGTCAGCAACTGAATATTTTCGTCTACCTACTTTCAATCTTCCAAGCACGACTTTCAAGCACAAGAGGCGACTTCCAAATATTTTCGTCAACACAATTTCTTTTTTGATTACTACCAGACAATGGACAGCTTCAGAAAATTTTCGTCTAAACAATTTCAATTTTTGTTCATTAACATGGCTTCCGAACATTTTTCGTCTATCCAATTTCAATCTTTGACTACTAAAAAGACCATGGACTGCTTCCGAACATTTTCATCAACACAATTCCAACTTTTAATTACTGACACGACCATTGACGGATTCCTAACCTATTCTAGATAATTTCAATTGTCGATTACTTGGACGACCATGAAACGGCTTCCGAACATTTTCGTCTATCCAATATCAACCTTTGACTACTAAAACGACTATCAATAACTTCCTATCATTTTCTTCTACATCGAAGCATAACGATGGAAGTAATCAGGAATTGTTATTCTCCAGCATGACTATGCAAAGACACCCTATGCAAAACAAACAGAAGAAAAAAGCTAGCTTGTTTGGATAGGAGATTTATCCATATCCTCTATACTCATCAGATTGAGTGTGTTATAAATTTTCATTTGTTTCGATCACGAAAACATAAGTGACAGAACAATTAGAAACAAATCAGTTGAAAATAGTTTTTTTTCAGAAAAAATCAAAATTTCTGTAAACGTGAAACGGAAAATCTGCCTTTCAATCTGCAGTTGTTGAAAATATAAATGATTACATTTTTAATAAATAATTAACTTGTATTTTCATATCCTTTCTGGCAGAATTTAATTATTTTGCAAAAAAGTTAATATAATCTATGCGCTTCGAAGAAGTTATTCTTTATGTTACCCAAGTCTTTAAATACTAGAACCTTGGAACATATGCGATGATATACTTAACGTGCTATTCTTGCAAAGAGTTAGATCTGTGCATATCTGATTGTGCCAAGGTTGACATAATGTAACAAATAATAGAGGTTTTAAAGGCGGGGAAAACAAAACAATATCTTTTTTGATGAGCAACAGACTGATGCGGATGTGAAAAATCTATACAGATGCGGAATAGATGATTCCGTAATGAAAAGGAAATAAATGTTGCTTCTATCTCACCGATGACGTCAAGAGCCAAATAATTATTGTCAGAACTCACACAGAAATAATCACATTTTTGCGAAATGAAACCAGGAAATGGTAATGTACTTGTGGAAATTTACAAACATTGTGGTTTTATGAGGGATTTTTATTATCAATATATATATATATATATATATATATATATATATATATATATATATATGATAACATATAGTTTTAATCTATGCTATACTTATGAATTAAAGAGCTCAATTTCAGGGATAGAGCGTATGCAAATATAAAAGTGGACCTTGACGTCAAGACCCAAACTTATTAAATCTTATCTTCGTCAACAATCTCTACTTTGATCACTAGCACGGACATCACGCTTACGAACATTTTCATTTATCGAATTTCAATTTTTGATTACTATTACGACCAATGACAGCTTCCGAATATTTTCATTTATCGAATTTCAATTTTTGATTACTATCACGACCAATGACAGCTTCCGAATATTTGCGTCTACACAATTTCAATCTTAATCAATAGCACGACCAAGGACGACTTCCGAATATTTTTTTCTACAATTTCAATTTTTGGTTTCTAACACCAGCATCGACGGCCTTCCTCTCTAATTACTAGCGCGACCATCCACGGCATTCGAACATTTTCGTCAAACAATTGCAATTTGTAATTATTGCACGACCCTGTACGGCTCCCGAATATTTTCGTCTACACATTTTCAATTTTTGATTATTATCACGAGCATCGAGGGCTTCCGAACATTTTTGTCAATACAATTTCAATTTTTGATTATTTGTACGACCATGGACGGCTATCCAAATATTTTCGTCTACACAATTCCAATTTTTGATTATTAGAACAAGCATCGACGGGTTCTGAACATTTTCGTCTACCCAATTTCAATTTCTGATTCATAACATGCGCATCAACGGCTTCTGAACATTTTCGTCGGCACAATTTCAATTTTTGATTACCCACACGACCATGGTTAGTTGGTTAGATTTATGAGTGAATCCGGGCGGTAACATTTCGTCGTAAGTGCTATTTCCTTTTACTTAAGTGGCTATATTTCCGAATTCTTCGAACGCTTTTTAAATACACAATCGCACCCATGTCATTCAACAAATATTGTCATTAAATCGAGACAAACTGCAAACCTCGAGCATTCATTTAACAGTTGGCATTGAAATGTCAACATCATCAACATTTAGACTATCATTCTTTCTAGAGCTAGAATTAATTTCGTTTAAATTATCAGCCATTATCGCCAGCATCATTCTCTTCTCTATACGAACATGTTTAATATTGTTGTTATTGCTTTTGTTCTTGTTGTTGTTGCATACTTAGAATTGTTTCCTAACTATATTGTTTGACGTCAAGTGACACGAAGTTACCTAACAATACCTGTCTTTATATCGGCGCTCTGTAGATATTTTACATTTCTTCTTTTGATGACAATTCGCTTAAGATCTTAGGATTATTTCCAAAGTTTTAATAACTTTAAGTGTCCAAAAGAAGCCTTTTTTGTACCTTTTATAGTTATTTTGAGCTCACACTATCCTAATCATGTGTTTAATTCACAATAAATCCTTACGTAATCATGTCTTTAATCTTATTTCAATAAGTAGAGAAGTAATCGGTCAACGTAAAGCGTTTAATCGAAATAAATGCAGCGTAATTTTTTGTGTTTTTTATTTCTTTCCTTTCTTCATCTTTTTCTGTTGCCAATGCAATTGTTGCAACAACAATGTAAAATAATGACATTATTTCTGTTATCTTATTCAATTTCGGTTTTCAGTGAAAAAAAACTTGTAAAACTCCCTCATTTCTTTTGGTTCTCAGGTGAGAGTAATAATTTATTACTTACATGTGCCTGTTATATTTATAGAATTGTCTATAAATTAATGTTATTTTATATAACATGGACGGTAAATTGAATCGCGATGGCCAAGGATTGCTCGAGCTCTGTGGGCTTCACGAGCTATGCGTCACCAACGAATACTTTCAGACCAAAGCCCAGCACAAAGTCTCCTGGCGACACCCCCGCTCTAAACACTAGCATTGGTTAGATTTGATCCTCACAGATGCAGATTCCTGAGAAACGTGCTCATGATGAGATCCTTTCAGAGCGCCGACTGTGACACGGATCACTTCCTGGTTTGATGCAGCAAACTCAGACTTCAACCGAAGTGGATGCATTACACCGAGCCATTGACAAGTTACACACGGGAAAGTTACCAGGACTGAATGGCATTCCGCTAGCGACCAAATGCGCAATGGGTGTGTTACTTGACCACATGATGAGTCTACTCTGTCAATACTGGGAGAATTGAACGGCACCGCAGGATATGAGGAACTGCAAAACAGGCAGCTTCTCAACCTATAAGGATGATCGAAACGATGGCAACAGTTACAGTGGAATGCCCCTGCAGAACATTGTCTGTAACGTCTGGTCCTCGGTCGACTAAAGAAGGGTATATGCTGAATCCCAGTGTGGTTTCATGTCGGGTCGTTCCACAATTGACCCAATCTTCTTACGACAAATACAGGAGAAATTCCAAGAACAGAGACAACCAGTGTACATTGCCTTTATTGACCTCACAAAAGCATTTGATCTTGTGAGCAAGGATGGCTTGTTCAAGATACACGACAAGATTGGTTGTACTCCAAGAATCCCTAAGATTGTCCAGTCGTTTCATGCGGATATGAAGGGTGTCGTACAATTTGGTGATTCTTATTCAGAGCTTTTCAGTATACGCAGAGGTATGAGGCAAGGTTGTGTGCTTGCACCTACCTTATTCAGCATCTTCTTCGTGGTAATGCTGAAGCGTGCGTTCGGAGCTTCAGCTGAAACTGATGGTATCTACTTGCACACAAGGATAGACGGAAGGCTGTTCAGTTTGTCTCGGCTGAGCGCTAAATGTAAATTCCACGAGGTGCTCATTAGAGACAAACTGTTCGCAGATAATGCAGCGCTGGCAGCATACTCTGAAGAGCAACTGCAGCGACTAATGGACAATTTTTCAAAAGCCTGCCAAGAGTTCAATGTGATCATCAGTCTGAAGAAAGCCAACGTGATGGGCCAAAGCGTTGAACAGCCACCCGCCATCAAAATCAACAATTACGACCTGGAGGTCGTTCATGAATTTACATACCTCGATTCCATCGTTTCAGACACCCTCTCCTTAGATACTGAGGTTAACAGACGGATCGGATGTCTTGCCATGATTTTTGCTAGACTGACCTCGAGAGTCTATGAGAACAGAAACCTTAATACGAACAAAATTGCAATCTATAAGGCATGGGTCGTCAGCGTGCTGCTCTACGACAGCGCGACTTGGGTCCTCAACTCCAGACAGGAAAGACGTCTCAGTGCCTTTAATCTTTGCTGTCTGAGACGCATCAGTTAGTCCGGCTGGGTCACCAGTGCTGTAGTTCTCACCCGTGCCCAGTTACCCAGCCTATATACCTTTATCCAACAGCCCCGGCTCCGCTGGCATAGACATGTACACCGTATGCCGGATGGAAGAATACCGAAGGTCCTTCTGTACGGGGAACTAACCACAGATAAAAAGGTACGGGGACGACCTCATCTTCACCTGAAAGACGTCTGAAAAAGGGACATGAAGGCGATGGACACTGACATTGGAAGGTAGGAAGATGTCGCCAATGATCGCTCACGCTAGAGATGTGATTTACACTAAGGAACGAGAAGAGGAGAAACGAATGCTAAGAAAATCATTGTCAGAACATGTGAGCAATAAGAAGGTTAAAAAATAGGAACTACAAATAACCTTTTAATTAAAAATAGGCAGTTAAAATTTCTGGGATACATAACGAGGATAGAGGGTTTGGAAAATTTAACAATCACAGAACATTCTAAGAAGCAGAGAGAATCAGTGAGTAACCTACGTAACGAGTTTGCATGAATTGATTGCAGAACAAAGACAAAGGTGTATGGTAAAAGGTCAAAATTTACATAGAGGAATAAAACAAGGGACATGACACATAAAAGAAGATTTTCCATTTCTTTTGTTTTTATTGATTGACCTTTGGTCGTAAACCATTTGGTTACATTTCTTTACTTCCTATAGACTGGAGTCTTTCGACTAGAGACTTTCTAGTTTGGAGCAAAACCGCTATAAAAACTTTTTTATTTCTTTCTTTCGAAAAGAACACTTTTCAAGCATATTTCCAATGCTCCTGATTACACTTTACTTTCTATATTATTTAATAGCTGCATATCTATAACTCGTGTGGCTGTCGATTTTGAGAAAATTCATATTTGATTTCAATGTAGTATCTTTTAATATATATGTACATAAGTTGACGTATTGGCAGGTTTTTCTTTTCATGATTGCTTGCTTGGTCGTGCAAATATCACAAGGACTGTTTCTTATTGGCACCGATATTCAGAGATTATTTGGTTACTTGTTTTAGTGCATCATCTTACTTGAAATTATTGCCAATTGACACAAACTGTAGTCAGTGTATTATGTAAACAAATTAACTGTAAATAATAAACAGTGCCTGTCACTCATATTATTGTCGAGACACTTATGTTTTACATTCATATAAGTAGCGAAGTAACGCGGTTAATCGAAATAAGTGCTGTGTAATTTATTACGTTTCTTATTTCTTTCATTTTTCATCTTTTTCTGTCGCTAATACATTTAGTTGAAACAACAAAAAAATAACACAATTTATTATCATCCTAATGAACATTGGTTTTATCATTACTCGTATTCAGGTACAGAAAGCGAACGAGAGAATAGAGTGAGGTTAGCAAAGATAGTGAATTCTTGCGGTAACGTCCATATTCATTATCATTGGAACACTGTGAACTGTTTTAAAGTATTTTTTAAGGATTTAGGATATTAAAACAGTTAAATTAAGAATGCAGACAATAGCACTCTTTAAATTAGTGATTGTAGTGAAGAGAGTGTTGAAGATTTAAGGAAACTTGTCCCTTAATTCCTGGATTTTTTTGCTGTAAAGATACAATTAACAATAACAGTATAGAAAAAAACAAAAAACAAAAACAACGATTACCCAACAATCTAATACACAAGGACATTGAATAGAAAAGAACAATGCAAATATATCTTAAAACATACTTAAATATAATGACACATTTATGCAAACAAAATTATTCCGTCAAACTTTCTCGGTAGGCTTATATGTCTCGTTTTGGAAAGCAACACAGTGAAGTTTGGATACCAATATTATTATTATTGTGTGTCGTATCATCTTGCCTGACAGTAATTTTAAGTGCCTAAATACCAAGTCCCCTCCGAGGTATATGAGTAGAAATGGCACTGCAGGAGATTTATCTATGCACATTTGGAACGTTTCGTTTAGATGGAAAGCATTTTGCGGATGATATGTGCAGTACTGCACAAAGTAATCTTTTGTAGCTCTGAGATGCTGATGTGTCCAAGAATTTTACTCGATTTTCGGCACGCTTCTTAATCATACGCAATGCCCCTATCACAACAGGAATAGTCGGAGTTTTAAGTTTCCATATTTTTGTTATTTCGATTTTCATGTCGATATAATCTAATTTTTGAAATTCTTTTTTAGAAACATTGGAATCCTGTGGGAAAGTCATATCAATTAGTTGGCAGATTCCTTTTTTGAAATCTTTTATCATTACTATTATTATTATTTACTTTTATTTCTGCTGTATACACATTTCTTTCCGGGTCCCAACCAGAGACCTAATGTCAGAAATGGCTTCATGACATTTTTCACTGAGCATTTTCGTAAATAAACAAAAAACAAAATAAAGATCACACACATTTTACACAGATAAAGCTCTTCGTAATGCATGAGCTGTACCTGTAAATATAATTTTTTGTATTTCTTTAAGGCATGGGCTACCAGGAATCCCTTCGATGAGTCTGTCAGAACCTTTTCCCATCTATCCGAAAGCTGTAAAATACAACTGGAATTATTGATGTCCTCATGTGCAATATTTTTGAGATTTCCACTTCAAGATCCTTGTATTTTGATAGTTTTGAAGATCTTCAAATATACAATCTGCAAAGACCACCATGTCAATAATAATAATAATAATAATTATTATTATTATTATTATTATTATTATTATTATTATTATTATTATTATTATTCAGAAATTGTCCTAATATAAGGACCTGGAGATCGAGTTCAACAGGATGTCGGGAATGAAGACTGAGACAGTACCAGTAGTAATCGGAGCTCTGGTCCTCATGGGAAAAGGAATGTACAATTTTATTAACCGTGTCTCAGGTAACATCAACGCTCAAGTTGCTCAGAAGATCGCTCTACCGGGAACATCCGACATACTAAGAAAAATGCTATCAATTAAATGACAATTCTCCTATAGGGCCTAAGGACCATGGTTTGGATCCGGCTCTACAGGATACAAAGCAAGAAACATAACACACACAAATAATAATAATAATAATTATTATTATTATTATTTCGTAAATTTGCATGTTCATGCCATATGCCTGATGGTCAATGAAGAAGTGACGTCAAATCTCTTCAAATCTTCAACAACATTCACGTTATTCTCAAAGTATTTCTCGTATTTCTAACTCATCCAATCTCAAGACCAATGTTTTTGACACACTTCCAAATAAGCCTATTATTATGGGTACAACTTTCATCTTCATATTCTATATTACTCTCAACTCTCAAGAAAGGCGCCCGATATTTTCAAAAAATCTCATTTTCCACCTGCTTCTACTGATATAGTCGCATCCCCAATGTGGCATATTTTTTTCTTTAGGCTAGATTATTAGATATGGTCTTCTTGATTCGATCGGATAGTCGCTTTGAGTTTTTAGAAATCACTGTCTTGTGATTTTTGTTTTGAAGAATAGTCACTGGTCTGTGTTAATACCATCTGGCTATAGTCGAAATCCTTTACAAAGCATATCTGGTGCTACTCCGGCTTTACGGCTACATCACAGTGAAACACCGTTTCCCGTACGATCACCGAAGTTAAGCAACGTTGAGTCTGGTCAGTACCTCGATGGGGGTCCGCCTGTGGATTAAGGTTAGCGTGGATATGCGTGTGGTGTAATGAATAATAGCTCAGAATTGTTAATCGAAGAGCCGAGTTCTAATTCCCGTTGGGTTCGTTATATTCACTTGCGCGCAAATACCCTTGGGAAAACTATCAAATGCACTTTTTCTTCTTCCCATCCCAATTAATAAGACTTCTATCACTAAATCATTCTTATCTCAAAAAAAAATTCTTACAACCTAAATATATTTTCTTACTTTAAATAACGTGCAAAGGGTTGATAAAGTTTAAAAAAAAAACAAATCAATCCATGTTGCTACCCCGGACTTGCCTATTTTTTTCCTAGCCGGTTTGCTACATTCATGGATTACTATTTTATCTATTCCTCCATAAATGTGATGTCGACATTTTTAGGAGGGGGAGTTTTGCCAATATTCATTGATATATTGTTATTCGAGTATATTATGATTGTGCCTATCCCTCCATTCGTTAGTTTACGTCCTGTCAACACCTCATAAATAATGGACTATTTCATTTTGATTGCGTGGAAAGAGGAGATAAAGACACTACTTGGTTTCAGTGAAAAGAATGAAACAAAGAAAAAAGAAAGAAAGAAGTGGAAAGAGAGAATCAGTTTAAGTTTATAAGAAGAAGTACTACGCTTTGAACCTAGCCAAAAGGCCGAGAAGCCATGGTGATCGCGATAAAAGCACCATTTTTGAGACACACAGTATCGAACACTGGAAACCGAGTAAGGCAATCACCAAAAATACACTTATCATAAATAAAATAATATCGTCTGTTGAATATTTTTTAAATTATCATTAATAGAAATGTTTGTAAGACGGGGATTTGGTTAGAAAGAAAGAAAGAAAGAAAGATAGAAGTGTTTAACGGCTGTTTCAGTGAAATGGAAAAAGTTCTCAATTTCAAGTATTTTTATTTGTACCCACTTAAAATAACGACCAGCATTCTTATTTATAGATTTTTATTTCAATATTTTCATAAAGTTGTTAAGCTCAAATATTTAACGATGTGATAGTGGAATTTGTACGGATATGTTTATTGTCATAGAACTCGCCATGGGCTTATTCAATCATTAACTGAAGAATTAAGATTCATCAGAAAATTCAAATAGATAAATCGTGAAATTTTCATGGGTCTTTCTAGTTATTATTTGTTGAAAAGGTTGCTGAATGAGGAATAACTAAAACGGAGGTTGGAAATGTAATGGTAATCTTTATAACATCAAAAAATACAATACTCGCCAGCGGCGTGAAGTAGGTAAACCACTGCTAGTAGTGGACTACTTAGACAGCATATTACCCCCATTTACAATAGTGTCCAACGTTTTAATGAGGATTGGGACTTGCTCATTAGTGTTCATAGGTAGGGTATATATTATTATTATTATTATTGTTGTTGTTGTTGTTGTTGTTGTTGTTGTTGTTGTTGTTGTTGTTGTTATTATTGTTGATGTTGTTGTTGTTGTTGATGTTGTTGTTGTTTCAATCATTACACATATTAGGCGACTTGGATTGAGGAGACCGCATATTAGGAGAATATTGACTCATTTTTATTAAATCAAACTCAGAGTTTTACGAAGAGAAAAATAGAAAACAAAGTGCATCAAACAATATTTTTAAAAAAAACTTTTTCAAAGGCAAAAGTGCACATTTTACGAACCTTTTTAGTTTCATCATTTTTAAATATATACATATGCTTAACTTTTTAAAATCTCAAGGTTTAACCTAGAGTAGGAAGATTATGCAACGAGTGAATCATTCATATTCAATTAATTTTTTTTAGTGGGAAGGAAATGACACAATATAGGACATATGATGTAGTCATGAAAATTTTGTTTACACTTAACGTCTATAGAGAGTAAGATAACACTACCACATCAAAATATAATTTGAATTGTTGTTTTTAACAGTTGGATGTATTTCTTGATATTCATATTAGTTACAATATTTGTGCATATTAAAATTCTTTTAGATATAAATATGGCGTATTTAAGATTTTTAAATTATTGTGCGCTCGAATAGACAACAGTACTAACTAACCTAACCATATTGTATAAGCAAAGTATTAAGAAACGGGAAAATTTCGTTACAAACAAAGAAAAAGTCCTGAATTGTTATGTAATATCGGTCCTCTAACAAGGCAGTGGATGCCGGTCAATCTCATTACAATGGAGAAGAGACTTGAGGCAACAGAAGTGTGGTTCTACAGAAAGATACTGACGATATCATGGACTGAACAAGTGAGCAACGATGAATTTTTAAAGAAATGAAAACAAAGAGGATACTTATATTTAGCATAAGAAAGAGACATTTGAAATTTCAAGGTCACATAATGAGGAAAGAGCAATTATTATGTTGGTGCAAAAATAATGTCGTTTTCTCACATGTGTTACTATGTGAGAAAACGACATTATTTTTGCACCAACCTAATAGAAAATTTGATATTCACATGACATATTGAGGGCAAGAGGGACAGAGAAAAGCAGCGCTTAAACTATCTAATGTAAAGTAACAGTTCTGGGGAAGAAGCTGTCTGAATGGAACGTCTCCCTTGACAAGTTATTACATTCGAACATTTAAGTTACCACTACAAAAATGCATATTTGTTCCGATGCCCAGTTCAGACATCTCCCCCTATTGCTCTACTTATGTAGAGATCTCCCTTAAACTAATGTTATGAACGTTTGAATTTATATTCGTTTCGTTCTCTTTATATATATATATATATATATATGTGTGTGTGTGTGTGTGTGTGTGTGTGTGTGTGTGCGCGCGCGCGTGTGCCAGCAGTCATTCAATTTCAGAATTTTATAATTGCAATTTTCAAATTGGAGGCATGATAGAGTATTCGATAGCGGCTACGCTTTGGGAATCGGAGGGCCGAGTTCGATATTCCAGTCAAGTTCGTTACATTCACTTCCGTGCTAATACTCTTAGAAAGGTATGAATCCATCTCTGCGCCCCCATCTATGGATAAATAATAGGACAAAGTTCGTTCTAAGGCCTTGGATAGCTATTTATAGAATTCTGAAGCCAGAACCTCCAAATAAGCCTCTCTAACCCGCAATTGGCCAAGCGTGGTGAGTATTACTACAGTGCTACACCCTTAAAGATATGGTCAATCAAGAACAGTTTTTCAACCGAGGAAATTTCTAATTAAATTTTATATTTCAAATATTTTTTGAGGTTGATCATTAAATGCATAACGGAGAATCTAACATTATCAACTGAATTTCGATATGAAATTTTCTTTGTAAAATATTCGTTTTTTGGTGATTAATATTTAACACTGAATTACGTGCATTGACAAAGAAAGAGATAATTTGGGAAAATAAATAATAAAATAAATTATATAAGACATTTTTTATGTTTAACGTTCTTTTTATAGATACAAGTATTTAAGTAAATGCTCTGTTTATAATAAACAGTATTAAATAACATTTACCGGCCTGAATGTCCGAGAAATTTTCATAGAAAATATTCGTCCTTGGACAGGATTCGAACCTGCATCCTCTAAGGCCGGTAAATGTTATTTAATACTGTTTATTATAAACAGAGCATTTACTTAAATACTTGTATCTATAAAAAGAACGTTAAACATAAAAAATGTCTTAAATAAATTGTCGGACTTTGTCCATTTCGTAATATATAATAAAATAAATGTTGATATATACTTTCTATGTCTTATATAGTCAAATCTCTCTTTCTTGCGACGAAGTTTCTTTCCTTCACAGTGAATGAAGAAAACCAATCTTGACAAAAAGTTGCTTGCTGTAGAGTTAAAACTTTTAACATTGGCTCAGTAGGATATTGTAATTAGCAAACTCATTTCTTGATACAAAATTGTATTCAGAGTTTCCTTTTGCTTAATGTTACATTATGATAATAATGATGATAGTTGTGATGTTTAATTTTAATCCGAGACTGTGCAGATGTATCAGCACGTAAAAATTACTTGAATTTTAATTAAAATGCATAAGAAATTAATAAATACTTATTCTGTTATATTGT
>OZ010584.1:56095253-56135253 GCA_963932145.1 Acanthosepion lycidas
TCCAAAAACGAAAGAAAGAAATGGGTGTGTATTTGTGAGCATGCTTAAATAATGAATCATGGAACTTTTCCACCATAGTTGATATTTCCTGTGATTAAAGAAGAAAGAAAGTGAGTGACTTTTATAAAAGCCGGTAATATTTATTCTGTATCTTTTCTTTATAATTCTTAGTTCATGTAGAAATTTTCACAGATTTTTTTGTATCGAATTAAAGGTAAATCCTCATCTCAGGTTCAGAATGACTCAAAAACAAGAAATTCATATAGCCCTTTCTGAAATGAACCCAAGGCAAAACTTCATCCAATCCTTTAGAATGTGTTGAAAGTAAAAGATTTATAAGTTTTTAGATGTCCGATTCTTGGCAGATTTCTTAGTGTATTAAAATTATTTATGTACAGATCGTATTTTTCTTTTCTTTTTTTCTTGGACAAAAAGCATTATTTTTACAACAAAGTAAGAATTTTAAAAAAATAATTCTACTTATAAATAATTTAAGATTAATGTTTAGCATAATTTTTAATTTGTTCGGTTATACTTAATTCATGTATAATATAGATGTTAAAGGTTTAATGAAATACAGTTTGTTTTCTTTTGCTATTTGATTACAGTTTTTTTTTATAAATCGGTAATCACCCCCAAGCAAGGCAGTACAACCACAAGCACGCATGGGATGAGGAGGAATTAAAAACGGAAACATTGGTAATGAGGAGAAAGAGAAACTAACAATCAGGAGGACAGTAGATAGCGATTGACATTGCATTTAAATTTTTGCAGATTAAAGATGGTTGGAAAGTATGGAGGCGGGAAGGAGTTCCACAAGCGAGAAGTGCGGGATAAGAAGCTGCTAGCATAGAATTTACAGCTACATCTAGCCAGCTCAACTGTGGATTGATGAGATCTCGCCGCCAGTCTCGTATTGCGCTTATATTCATATAGTCCAAGTACCATAGAGAAAAGCTCATCCGAACATTTACCGTGAATGTATTTATAAGAAAGGTACAGAGAGGCAACTTTTCGGCAGTGGACAAGTGACTGAAGCCGAGCCACCAGATGAGGACAAATAATATTGTTGATTCTTCTTTGGATCTTCTCAAGGAGCTCTAGAAAAATAGCAAGGGAAACAGACCAAATGTGACAGCAATAGTCTAAGCATGGACGAATAGTAGACTTATAGATATACAAGATAGATTCCGGAGTGAAAATTGTCTTGCCCGAAACAGTGACCCGACTTTCTTATCAGCTGACTTGGCGATGGATTCAATGAAGTTTACCTCATATCAGATGAGAACGTTAGCCCGAGAAAGCGCAATGAGTTACTTTCTTGGGGGATAGAATCAGCCGTACTGATGGAAAGCAGAGTGGGGTCTCTCAGATGATTAATGGAGAGAAGTTTAGTTTTGGAGGCGTTAAAATTGACAAGCCATCTTCTGCTCCAGTTAACGACGGTCTTGAGGTTGTTTTGTACATCAGCTGCCATTTTAACCTTGTCTGACTGATCAGCTTATTATCGAAAATGGCGGTCTCGTCAGTATAGATGCTAAGTTGAGAGCTGATGTCATCGGGAAGGTCGTTAATGGATATTAAAAACAGATGGAGTCTTGAGGGACACCCGCGTTAGTACAAAAGGATGTAGACGAGTGGCCATTCAGGATAACTTTCATTTCACGATTTAATAAAAACGACTGAATCAGCTCAAAAATGTGTCTGGAGATGCCTTAGCTTTTTAGCTTATGGAGAAGACCTGGATGCTAGACCCTGTCAAATCCTTTCGAGATGTCCAATGTTTCAGTCCGAGCTTCACCGTTTTTATTTAGAACATGATAGACAATTATCGTTAGTACATCAAGAGTTGATCTGGAGAAAAGAAAGCCGTATTGCTTGTCTGAGAAAAACTTCGTGATGAGAGTTGATTAACATATTCAGCATTGATTATGGCCTCTAGGAGTTTCCCAAAAAAGGAGAACGTGCCACATGCTTTGTGGGGATCGAGGTTAATGAAGGAAGGGTTTATATGAGTATAACTCAACAAAGAATCAGTTCTAAGTGGGGAGTTACGCAGCGATACTCCAGATGAGTCAAGAGTAGAGATTAAGGAGAATTTACGGGCAAAGCATTCAGCTTTACCTGCAGAGGATGATAACACCTTAAATCGATTGAAGAGGTGGGGAATAGATACCTTGCAGTTATTTAGCACAAAATTACAGAAATGTCAGTAGCCACAAGAGTCAAAGTTTTTAGAGGCTATGCGGTGCCTCATTTTCTCAGCAAACAGAGACTTAGCTTCTTCGAGGACTCGCTTACATTTGTTACGAGCAGTAGCAAATAGGCACCAATTAAGACGAGAGCTGTCACGCTGGTATAGCCGGAAATAGTGGTTCCTGTGTGCTATGGCGGCCGAGCATGATGGCGTGAACCATGGCGAGGACTGGAGTTTTACCTGGTATTTCTGAGAGAAGGGATGAAACATTAAAACTGGTGGAGTTAATCAGTACCTGTGGCGGCTTTTGGAATATTGAATATCAGATCAAGAAAGATTTGATGACAACATTCAAAATAGGAGTGGGCATATTTAACTGAAGCCGTACTGGTTTTGGGAAAGAGTTATGATGGGATCGCCAAAATCGGACCTTCCTTTTATTTTGTTATTATTTTTTTAACTGGTTTTATATTTCTACATTTTTCAATGTTTATAGCACTCATTCACTCTATAGGAAAAACGTCAAGCCAAAATCTCCATCCATTTCTTCGTCTTTGCTAACATGTTTAGTCCATGTTATTCTTAGTATCCTTCTCTAGAACTACACTTCTGTTGCTTCAAGTCTCTTCTTTCTCTATGATAAGATTATCCAACGTTCACTACCATAGAGGAGAGCTGATATTACATAGCAGTTCAGCACTCTTTACTTTGTTTCTAACGGCAAATTCAAGTCTATTAGTTGACAGACTATAGATTATATTTGGCGAAACTATTATTATATTCTTATTATATTCTTGTACTTGTACGATGTTCTTATACTTGTAAAATAAGCTTTAGAGGGAAAATATATGGAAGAATGTTTATACACCAGCGTTTATATAAGCGGCGATTGTTTTTCTTCATTATTGATGCTTTTGAAACAGATCAAAGGCTGCGTCAATATATTCACAAAATCTGGAAATCTATAGAAGAATCATAACCATCCAGAAGATAAAAAATAAACTAAAATCGGTTAAAATATTAAGGCGAGTAGAGAGAAAATTTACTGTCATCTTATCTCCAGTAAAAAAAGCTTTTTTTCTATGTACCGTGTCCCTTCAGGACGTTGGCGAACATGGCTCTTCACAATTTCCTGTCCTTTGAAGCTTTTAATAAATTTTGTCTATTTTTTTTAATCTTTTCTAAACCCTGTTCTGCCATCCAATTACTCAATCTCGCTAGGTAGATTATGTGTTGTTTTCTCCTGCCCCTCTTACCTTCAAGCTGTCATGTGGGTATCAGATTTTCTAAACCCACTTTCCGCATTATATGCCACATAAATTTCAACTTTCAGATTTAAATTGCAAGTATCATTTTGTTCCCAATATCCTTAAAACTTCTTAGTTGCTCATATATTTCGTTCTTGGCATTCTCAGCATCCTTATGTAGAACCACATCTCTATTGCCTCAAGTTTCGTCAGTGAATAAATTGTCCAGCATTCACTTGAATATAGGAGGATTTATATTAGCATTTTTTCTTTCTTTGTAAATTTGTCTCTTCCTGATGTTAAGTATAAGTGTCCTTTTTGTTTCTATTTTCTCTAAAACTTCATCGTTGCTCGAATGTTCGGGTCATGGTATTCTCAGCATCCTTCTGTAGAACCACATTTCTGCTGCTTTAAGTGTCTTCTTCATTTTTGAAGAAATTGCCCAGCACTCACTGCCATATAGAAAGACTGATATTACGTAACAGTTCAGTACTTTTTTCTTTTTTTTTTACGAAATTTTCCGGTTTCTTAATACTTTGCTTAGTTTTTGGAAGGCAACTTTCGCTAACCCAATGTGCCTTCGGATTTCAGTATTGTACTTTCCGTCCTCTGTTAAAACATTTCCCATATATTTAAATTTTTGTAGATCTTTGATTTTGTTGTCTCTGATTTGTAATTTGCATATTAGGTTGTTCCTTTTGCTAACAACCGCATGAAAACTAAATGATGTCAAAAAATTAATAGTTATGCCTTAAGAAAACTATATTTCATTGAAACAACAAAGATATTAGGTTGGTGCAAAAATAATGACGTAATAATGCCGTTTTTTGACGTCTTTTTTAACGTCAAAAAACGACATTATTACGTCATTATTTTTGCACCAACCTAATATAACAAATAACAAAATAACACAATTTTTGTCCATATTTAAGATTTATTTAAAAAAATGTTTTTTGTGTTTCGTCATCTTAGCGTAACGAGAAATTTTTAGTTAAAAAGAATTAAAATTGCAGCCATCAGAATTTATGCTACTGTGTTTCTTGTGCGGTTTCTCAAGAGTAAATATTGACGGCGTTTTGTCAAAAAACATTCTAAAACTAAATTCAAGTCAATTCCCAGAAGATAACTTTAAAGGAGGGAATGCATTATTTTCATGTGTATTTCAAACAGAATCTTGTAGCTCGCCGCTGAAATCAAACTGTGCCTGGCGTGAAAGCATCCTAGTATTTTTCCCTTGATCTATCAGCCATATCCCATCACCTAGCTATGTTGAAAAAGGGATAATAATCCCGGAAGAGAATAATTGATTGTTTCAATGTTAAAAACATTATTCATCTTCAGCCAATACAGACAATCTTCTAACGATGTATTAGTGATTTTACAAGTAAACTAAACATCAGAACAAGAAAGTGTAAATATTTGTGCGTTTTTTCTGATGTTTTACGAATGATCTCGAAGAATAATCATTCGCGGCATTTTTGCTTCTTAGTAACTCTGATCAACTTGTGTGACTGTTGTCTAACGCTGTTGAAATTTTGTTTTAGATTACACACCCCTTTGAGATGGAATGCTAAGTAGACAAGAATGAGCATGTTCGACATCTTACTTTTTGAAACAACCAAAGATCAACACTAAGCTGTATGTGGAACAAATGAACAGGTCCAAAGAGGCAATTCAGCAGAAGAGACCTGGCCGGCGATACAGTGTGATTATTCAACATGACAATGCTCGCCCTCACATCGCTAACATGACCAACATGCAATTAAAGTGCTCGGTTGGGAAGTTCTGTCACACCCTCTATATTCTCCTGATTTAGCTCACTCAGACCTCTATCTTCTTCGGTCACTATCTTACAGTTTTGGGGGTGTTTCGTTCAATAACGATGTATAGCTTAAAAAGAGGCTTGATTTCTAAACCTCGTGATTTCCATAGTCGAAGCATTGAACATTCAGTGGATCGTTGACAGGAGGTTGTAAACAATGAAAGGGAATATATTGTTGAATGATTCATCAAAACTATTAATAAATAATAAATATTAAAATAAATTATAAAAACCGAACGAATCTTTGTAACAACCTAATATGTATGGGGAACACTAGAGTTGAAATTGAGTTTCTTGTTGAGTGTTTATATTTGCAATCAATTCAATCATTCAGTCTTCATTTCTCGCATCTTTCAATCCTATTCATACACTGGTACGGAATAAGTTAGTTATACTCTGATTTTTAATATTTTACAAGAACACAAATGCACTGGCCATTTATGAACATTTGCTTTATTGTAATGAAGTGAGGCCGTAAAGGACAAATCTTCATCATATCCCGATAACCTTGTTTCTTTCATGCAATTAGATTTGACATAGTTCTATTGATATTATCGAAACGTTTGGAAAATACTGCGTAACAGAACATTTTTGTCATTATCACTATTATATCATAGATCTAACAGTAACTATAAATAATAATAATAATAATAATAATAATAATAATAATAATAATAATAACGTTGGCACCTACTGAATATAAAACTCGGCATGATAGAGTGGGCCAATATCTGCACTGGAAAATATGCAACTTTAACGGAAAGGAAACTGCATGAAATTGATATGAATACCAACCAGACCCTGTTACAGAAATAGGACCTGTAACAATCTTATGGGACTTTACAATAAACACAGACAGAACAATCAAAGCTAATCAC
Source organism: Acanthosepion lycidas (assembly GCA_963932145.1). Lineage (NCBI taxonomy): Eukaryota > Metazoa > Mollusca > Cephalopoda > Sepiida > Sepiidae > Acanthosepion > Acanthosepion lycidas. The sequence goes on from OZ010584.1 coordinate 56,101,398, forward strand.
CCAGACATCGTGATCAAAGATCACAAAAACAGAATGTGCCTCCTTATTGATATGGCAGTCCTTACAGACTGTAATGTATCATTGAAGATCTTCAAAAAAACTATCAAAATACAAGGATCCTGAAGTGAAAATCTAAAAAATGTGGGACATGAGTACATCAGTAATTCCAGTTGTAGTTGGAACCCTCGGTTTCATTCCGATATATTCACTGAAGGGATCTCTGGTAGTTCAAGCCTTAAAGAAATACAAAAATTGTACTCCCACTTTACGAAGAGCTTTATCTATGTAAAATATTTATTATCTTAGGGATTGTTCTTTTTACAAAAATGGTCAATAGAAAATGTCCTGATGCCATTTCTGATTTTAGGTCTCTGTCTGGGAGCCGGAAGGAAATGACTATACAACAGAAATCAAAAGAAATAAAATAATAATTATTATTATTATAAAGAGATAAAATAATTGAATGAGCAAATGAAGCTACGACTATTTTGACTGAAAATCGCTTAAACAACAGTTGTCCTGACATCACGCTTGCGCACAAGAGCAATGAATGGCTCCTAATAAACGTTGCGGTGGGACAAGAACATTGTGAAAGAGGAGCAGACAAAAATACATAAGTACCAACGACCGGGAGAGCAAATTGGAAAAATTTACCGAGCAGCAGTTCAATATGTGCCCTTTTGTGGTTGGCGCACCGAGGAATCTGTCTGTCTTGGGATACCTGGCATAATCGGAAGTGGTATTGCTGTTTGGAACACCTCATGTACTGAAAAATGTGCTGTGTCTCTAAGCTAGGAGTAGAAGCTGAGATAAGACCAATATCACTCGGCCGAAACATTTAATAGTCGGATATAATAATTTTGATAAAAAGATAAATAATTGAAAATTAAATGATTTAAAACAAGAATCTTTTTTTTAAAAAATAATATTCATCCCATACAAGGCCCAAGAGCCACTCAAAGTAGAGGGTTACTGAAGGAGATTATTACTGAAGGAGAGGTAAGAGGTACAGTTTATGAAGATATGAGGTAAAGATGACGGTTAACCGTGGACTTGAAGACAAGATTGTATTAGAGATTGACTTGTGTTTAGTTTTAGAATTATTATTAATTTTTTTTTTTGCATCATCAACTTTTACTCTTGGGAAACCGCATAAGAACAAATTCTGATTGTTGCAATTTTAATTCTTTTTAACTAAACATTTCTAGTCACGCCAAGATGACAGAAAACTTACAAGAAAAGTAAGTTTTTAAAATAACGCTTAAATATTTACAAAATTGTGTTACTTTGTTATATCTTTTCTGTTTCAAAGTTCACATACAGTTCTTTTAAGATATTATTATTATTATTATTATTATTATTATTATTATTATTATTATTATTATTATTATTATTTGTCATCATTTAGTTTTTACATGGTTGTTAGCAAAAGGAATAGCCTAACATGCAAAAATGACAAATTGTAGATACCAAAATCAAACAAGTACAACAATCTAAATATCAGGGAAGTGTTTTAACAAAGGAAGGAAAGTGCGACACTGAAATCTGAAAGCGCATTGGTATAGCGAAAGTTTCCTGCTAAAATTTAGCAAAGCATTAAAAAAAAATGAAAATTTCGTTAAAAACAAAGAAAAATGTACTGAACTGTTACGCAATATCTATCCTTCTGCGTGGCAGTGAATGCTGGACAATCTCCTCACAGATGAAGACGAGGCTTGAAGCAATAGATATATGGTTCTACAGAAGGATGCTGCGAATATTATGAACCAAACATGCGATCAACGACGAAGTTTTAGAGGAAATGGAAACAAAGAGGACACTTATACTTAACATCAGAAAGAGACATTTGAAATTTATATGGGATATAATGAGGAAAGAGTGCTTGGAAAGGACATTAGACTCCCAAGAGAATGCTTTCCCAGCCATTACAATCGTTAACTCTTCAATTAGTTGCGTATTTTCTACCGGTAGCAGTGATCAGTGAGGGAGCTGAATTTAAAAAATAATACTGATTTTCAAGGTAGACACCCTTTTTCTATAGAAAGATTTGGGAATCACAAATCTGCCAATCAATATTTCCCCCATTTGACCTTATAGAATGTTTAATTATATTTAAAGTATCTATAACAATCTGATTAATTCTACTTTTGTACCTCGTTAACATTAATGATTGAATTCAATAGAATAATCGGATTTGCCTATAAGAGGATTCGATTATCCAGACAAATTTTCTAATTTATTCTATACTGAAACAATAAAATGATTGCCAAATTAAATTATTTTCACATCTGTAAGAATTCACATTAAAGACTCCGCAGTTCACTCTTGACTCATTATGAAAGTAAATAATCTCTTCTTTTAATTTCTTTTTGCGATTCGGTATAATATGGAAATTTGCGTATCGTCTCAAAAGAAACCTAAAATTCTATAATTTTATTTTTTTAATAATTTTTAAGAAATCATTAAGAATGATTTCAACAGACATCCGCTTTAAATTAAAAGCGATTTTAATTTCAATGGGGCTCACCTGTGCCATGACCATCAACAAGGCACAAGGAAAATTTGTCAGAATCGCTGGTCTCTCTCTGACTTTTCTATACCTCTTCTCATGTCTAGTCCTATGTTAGTTGCTTGTTCTGGGGTTGATTGATACCGGCACACAATGAAAGAAACCCTAATATTGTGTACCCAAAAGCCCTATCAGCAATTTGTTTTGTTTTAGGCATCGGCATATTTTTCAGACACGTTTCACGTATAAATAGAATAAATAGTTTTTTTTCTCTTTTGCTGCCTTATGTAAAAAACCCTGTATGTATTGTAACGGTTAGCGATTCGGAAAGAGAAATTGTTTGGAAATATCTATTTCTTTTCCATGTCAGTAGGGCTGAATAGGCTCTCCTGCTTTGAGGTGGATTTAGTCCAGGAGAAAAAAAAACAGCCTGTAAAATATGGGCTCCATCAGCCCTGAATAAACCAATGCTACTATGGCTGAAATTCATATGGGCACTCTAATGAGTCACGAGATTAGTGACGTGATATTAAAAGAAGCATGTCAACGAACATTTTTGTGTTGCTAGATTTGAAATTTCTTCGCCGGGCAACGCCAGGATTCTGCCAGTCTTATATAAAAATAACGTTGAAAATTCGAATAATAACTGTGATTTATCACAATTTACGTTAACTTTTCTTTTCTCTCTTTTTTTAAAACTATATTTTTGTCAGTAAATAACTAGAAATTGTATTTTACACTAAGTTTATCGAAAGACGTCAGTAAACAAGGACAGATATTATATTTCATCTTCAAGATAAAAATTGTCACGAATTGAAAATCTTGGAATGTGTGATAAAACCTTCAATATCAAAGTTTTTTTTTAATTTTCTCGCTTTAGTCAAAATTTAATCTGAAAACTGATACTGAAATACTACGAAACACACAAAAACATCTGCTTTTTAATAATTATTGAAATACTGATCAATAGTTCTTGGGTCGAGAAGAAGGGAATATACGCAGGTTGTTTTCTTTATTTTTAAAACTAAAAGTTTTGATTTTAAAATATTTTACTTTATCAAAGATTTATCACAATAAAGATTTTATGGTACTAATCTCTCATTACTTGAATTCTCTTCAACACCATCGTATGTGCAAAAGTTCTCATCGGCTTCTATCTGAAAATTAGATAGTGAAATATAATAGAAAACTTTTAAAAATATTTTTAAACTAAAAAAACGCTGGGAATTTTTGCACACAACCATTAGAGCGATAACTGTGGAAGACTGGTATTGTTATTACTTTTATCATAAAAAGCACATTTGATTGAATTTCATAAATGATATTTTCTGTATGCGAGAAAGTACGTTATAATATTAAAATAATGCAGGCTCATTTTCGTTACATTTTTTTTTATACATACATTTTCTGAAACAGTTTTTCAGGATATTTTGTAATTTGAAAGACAGGATTGCAATTTGCCTAACAAGGAATTGAATGCAACAGTTAAAATTAGACATAAGCGAATTGGTACACGAGGAATACAATACTTTTATTTATAGCAATCATAATGAAGAAAAAGAGATTTTAATCGACTCTGTTAAGATAACCAACAAAGAGGTTTCTTTTTATATTTATTCTATTTGATATTTTTCTTCTAACTCAGACTTGATAAAATACTATTCTAAAATTGGATAGGGTAATCTTAACTATTAACAATTTTGATTGACTTAAACGGTGTCGAGTCTGACATTTATAATCAGTCTGGGGTAAAAAAAACTACTTGTCGTGAAATTCATTGCCTAAAGACCATCTGTAAGGAACAGAAGAAAAATCACGAAATATTTACGAGAAATGAAGATACTTAAATAAATATTCAACCGCGGACAACTCCGGTTAGCCTTGCTAGTAATGCAATCTCCAAGGAAAAACAAAATAGCAATCTTTGATTTAATTGAAGTAAAAAATAATGTTGGTTACTCGATATGTTATGTTGGTTTTCGTTATTTTGATTTGAAGAGTAATTGAAGACTTAAGTGTTTTGTTCTGAAAACTGAGCAATGTAGGGAGTGGAGGAAGCAAAATCTGCAAAATTGTAGCAATCTTCGAAATTCGCTTATTATGCTGAAACAAATCTATTATTAGAAAAGGATACTGATAAAACACATAGATAATATGAAAATGAATACACAATTCAATGTAGTATCCATTATTTTCAATTACAAGCTCAACACGAACTTGAAAAGGTGCGTGACTCTTTTTCCTTGTCGGAGGCCAGGACACCCAAGACAGTGACCTGGGTTGGATGTCTGGTCTTCAAGCTCGCCAGGTAGGTTATTTGCTACCATCCTCTGTCCCACCTTTCTTCAAGCTGTCCTATGAATGTCAAATTTTTCCTTCCTCTTTATGTGCTCCATAAATTTCAACTGTCTCTTCCTGACGATAAATATGTGTCATTTTTGTAGTCATTGTCTGTAGAACTTCGTCGTTGTTCACATGTTCGGTTCATGGTATTCTTAGTATCATTTTGTAGAACTACATTTCTGCTGCTTCAAGTTAATTTCTCATCTGAAACTGTTCAGCTATCACTTCCATGTAGAAGGATTTATATTACATAACAATTCAGTACTCTTTTCTTTGTTTCTAACGATATTTTCCTGTTTCTTAATACTTTGCTCAGCTTTTGGAAGGCATCTTTTGTTATTCCAATGCACCTCCGGATTTCCGTGTCGTACTCTCCGTCATCTGAAACCAATAGATCTAAATTGTTACACCTGTTTGATTTCGATATCTCCAATTTGTAATTCGCTTGTTGGACTTTTCCTTTTGCTAACAACCATGCATTCAGTCTTCATGCAATTACAGTTTTGTCATTTCTCCTCGCTTATACGTTTCACTACTCTGTGGCTCCCCTCTCTATGAGTTTTGCCTTCTCTCCAGAAGTACACTTGCGAGAGCTGGTTTTACGTTGGTTTTTTTTAATGCTAACATGATTTCGAAGATTTAACAGTTTAGCAGTTTTCGTAACTGAAGCTCTCGCCATCTGCGTTTTAACAAGTTGTCCTTTTTGGAAATCAGATAGGTCATGCGTTTTTAACTTACTTAAATATAAATATCTACAAAAAAGAATGAAAACACAGGATTATATCATATAATACAAGGCATACACAATGCATAGGGACACATTTATTCAGACTAGAGCAGTTGTGAACTTGTCCTATTTCGAACGCAAAAAATAGTTAAATAAAAAGTGGTATTTCCATTATTTTACCCAACTAATGTACACACACACACATGCATATATATATATATATATATATATATATATATATATATATATATATATATATACCAAACGTTATTTTGTGCTATCAATGTTTAAGTAGCCGGTCTGTTTTATAAACAGTGTAAATTATGTCTGCCGGTCCGCGTATTTGATATCCTTAACAAAGAAAATGCGTTCTACTCAACACATTGAGTAGAACACATCTTCTTTGTTATGTCTACCTTATATATATATATATATATATATATATATATATATATATATATATATATATATTATTATTATTATTATTATTATTATTATTATTATTATTATTTATATATGTCGCTGACATATTTTCCGCAATCGTCAATGATAGCCTGCCTATGTTCCGGTTTATCATGACATGAAAAAATAACTCACCCACCTCCACCCTCTGTGCTTACTTTTCTATTTAGCGTAGATCTGACATTTAATTAGCTAATCAAGACATACTTACAAATCTATTTTTAATTCTGACCTTATGTTTCCTCTCTTTAACGTTCGGAAAAGAGGTAACTCTTTGTTTATAAATTTTCTTAAAAATCATTTAATCAGTAGTTACCATCACCTAATGAAGTACAACCAAAGTACTGAAACATGAAAACTTTTGTGTAGCGATTTCAACATGTTTTTATTATAATCTCTTGTAATAATAATAATATATTGCTCTAGTTTCTATTGAGCACTTTTTTAAAGGTAAATGCTACGAACAGTGGAATTTTACCCCATCTGTTCGTTCTCTCAGTTGCATATATATATATATATATATATATATATATATATATTAATAAAAAAAAAGGTTGATTCAAAAATATTTTCCAAACTTTGGGGGCTGTTCCTTACACCAAAACAAGGACAAAAGTCCATATAAACATATGTCCGCAAATCATTTTTGTGTTAAGTTTACAGAAAGTTTACGTTAGATGGTTCTGTGTTGCCATGTAGACTATGGTTATATTTGTCATTCGTGTACATGTGTGGCTAATCTCTCCGAAAGAAAAAGATGAAAAATACAGGTTTTTATCGAGTGGAGAAAGAATTAAAACAATATAGTATTTTTTTGCTATTAACATGTGTTCACTATGCTGCACACATTGAGATTTGAGGCAAATATTACCTTCATTTCATTTTACTGCATCGTCCTCACACTTGGTTGTAACATTTTATCTCTTTAATGAAAAAGGTGCTCACATTAATTCAATTATTTTTAACGCCTAAAGTCCCCATAGAACAACATTAGATAAATATAAATCTGTCAAATCAGCCATTACCTTACATAAACAACCACTGTTGGGTTAAAAAATTAATTTCTGTGATATTCTAAACTTAAAGTAAAGTAAATAGCTGTTTCAAATCAGTTTACTTTTGGAAGATTTCTTTTTTTTAAATTGCGATGAAAAACAGCTAAAAAGGAAAAAGCTATTTTAGAAAAATCTCCTTCGTCAATTTAAATAAATTTTAAATTAGTTTTTGAAATAGAGCAAAATATTTTGCTTATTGAAAATATTAAATTTAATCTATTAGGCTTGAAATTACAACTAAAATAAAAACTTCAAGATGTTTTTCATTTTTTTAAATTAATTTTAAAAAAAAAAAAAAAAAAAAGGAAAAAAATATACTTAAGTATATTTTTTTCCTTTTTTTTTTTTTTTTTTTTTTTTTTTTGGAGATACCTACTATATGTAATCAAAGAAACCGAAGTTTGTTAGAATATTCTTCATGTAGATGTTGTTAATTTTTTTTAATGGCCTCTCTGCCTCTATGGGTTTTTTAATGCCAAAATCTAAATATTTTGTACGTAATTTTGTTTCCAACTACAGATATTTTTTACATAATTTTATACTTTCAGGATAAAAGTATTTTTTTAAATATATATAGTTTTTAGATCATAAAATGTATTGCTGCTAATTTTACTATAACAAATATATTTTAATATATTTTGTGTTGCGTTGATTGTCGTTTTGTCATAAAAATGTATTGTTGCTAATTTTATTATAAAAATGTACTATATATATTTTTTTCTTGGTGGAGGGGTTAAGTATTTGCCCATTGAACTCTAACAAGTATTACGATCCCAGGACAGGGTGGACCTGTGAACAACATCAATTAAGAGGTGCTTTCATGCTTCTCAAAAGCTCCAATCACCCGAAACCTTGCTGCCGGATGTAGTTTATGGTCACACCCAGGACGATCATGTAGATATATTTTACTTCCTCTGCAATTAATTTATTAAAACGCAAATATGACCAAAATGTATACTGGAAAAGAGGCGTCATTTGAATTGATTTGTTGCAATTTAAACATTAGTTAATTTTGATATTATCATCTAAACATACAAAAATCACAAACTACTGCACAATTGATGTCGAATGGGACAATATGTGTGCTAGTTGATTCACTTGCTAGTAGATACATATGGGATGAATATTTTGTTACAATTCAGAAATATAAAGTTTTAAACCAGACAGAAGCATTAAGAATAACAGAAAATTTATTTGGCTGAAAACAAAAAAGAATTTAGGAATATAATGACTTCTTAGTGGGTAAGTGGAACCATATGGAAATGGACCACAATAATGCATTGAAAGAAGATGAAAGATGGGGGAAAAAGTAAAAAATGACATAACTAAATAGAACTTTATTGATACTCATCCTTTAATAAGATAGAAATAGAAAAATACATCAGTGTAAAATCTTAATCTTAAGGCGCAAATTATTAATTTACTTTAATATGCTAGACAAATCATAGTCAAATTCGGAATCATTAGTTGTGCAATTTTGACAAAGTAATCTATGTGGTTTTCTGGAACACACTCAAAATGTGCCTACACTTGACAAAATGTACACGTTACCCAAATCTCACGAAACCTTAGACTGAAATAAACTTCTTCAAATAGGATTAATACTGTATTTCCTTTTGTGCGTGACAAATGCTTCACAAAATGCTTAATGAATTCTAAAAACATCCAAATAGACTAGCTCCATCAATACAGGCAACTGGGTCATCGTATATAAATGTATCTTTGAAAAGCTTTCTCTAAAAGATCAGTATATGTGAAACAAAAGTACCAATACAGACAGGAGGATATTCCTCTTCTTTTATGTGCCGTATCCTTTTAGAACGTAGGTGATCATGGCTCTCCACAATTTCCCCCTCTTTTGAAACTCTAAGTAATATTTGTCTCCTTTCTATACCTGCCACTCACTGTTCTACCATCCATTTACACAAGTTCGTTATGTAGGTTACTCGATATTTCTTTCTGTTCCTCTTTCAGTCAAAAGTTCCTGTGAGTGTCAAATTCTCCAAGCCCTCGTTCCTCATTGTGTTTCCTAGAAACTTCAACTATCGTCCCGCCCAAGAGAAATAAAAGATTCAACTTGTTTGGTTACTTTCATTGCCACAATAGCTCACGGTTTCTTCTTTAGTCGCCATTCTGGATATCAATCGTTTGAAGCCAACTAAATTTAGTGAAGAACCGGACAACATTGGTTGCGTTTAAACTTGTATTCTGAGCCAAACTTTTGGGTTCAGGTTACATCTATACGTAAATTTGGCTAACGTGTAATGAAAGTAGCATGCCAGTCTGAAGCTACACACCCGTTTTCTCATGACTCGGAAATTTCAATCAAAAACGGTTTGGAATATTGAATGTCAAAATCCTTATTTCCTTTGGCGATAAGCCAAAATACAGGGTGCCCCAAAAGTCACTATACACGTTCTTTTTTCTTTTTCGTATCAAGTATTATTCGGAGAGACGTGAGGGCATCAACATTTGCAGCTTAGTCCTTGTAGTTTTTGTAAGTGTATCATTCCCTTGCCTATGGCTTGTCAATTGACGTTGGAGCAGTATTGCAAAATTGTCGTTTTTCAGTCCTCGACTGCAATTCAGCGTGAGGTTAATAAGCTTTATGGCCGTCACTCTGCTCGAACACGTAACACAATTTACGCTATCCATAGCAAGTTTCTTGAAGCAGGATCTATTCTTGAAAAATCACACAGGGAAGGGGCTGCTTCTATGGCCACTGATGAAAACACCGAACTCATGGAGCAGCGAAAATCCATCTGGAGGACTGAACTGCAACTCAACATCAAGAAAAGCTCTACCCGTACCAACTTCAGGTTGTTCAAAAGCTACAAGCAGAAGATTATGACGCTCGTGTGGAAATATGTGAATCATTCCTCTACTATTACCAAAACAACCCTCGGCTCTTGGAAAACTTATGGTTCAGCGACAAGTCTATCTTTCATCTCTCTAGTCGGTTAAACACCTGTTATACACCTGTGGAATTTTTTGGAAAATCTAACCCAGCAGAAATTCTCGAGCATGAAAGAGGTTCTTCGATGGTTTTGGTGTGACATGTCTAGCACTAGGCTGATTGGACCAATTTTTCTTCTGCGATGCATCCGGTAACACGACTATTGTTGTAGGAGTTTGCTGTGTCACAACTTCAGGCGGGGAGTGACCTTGCAAATGTCTTTTTTTTTAACAAGTCGGGCCCTCCCCACTTTGCCACGTTAGTGAGGGATTGCCTCAACATCAACTTTCTTGACCAATGGATCGGTCAAAGAGGTCTTCGTGAATGGGTTCCGCGTTCCCCTGATCTCACACCTTGTGACATTTTTTTTTACTGTGGGTCTATATTAAAACAGCTTGAAAGAATTTCCACGGCCTGCAGCGAGAACAGATGCTGCGTCCGGAAGTTGTCGAAAAAGGAGACGCTCACGTGGAGTTATGCAGCCATTCTTCATGGCGTTAGAACATGATGGCATGTCTACCAAGTAAAATTGTAATTACTCCTTCGATGATGCTAAAAATATGAATAAACTCAGTTTCTTGTGTAATTTTTAGGAATCTATTAAAAGTGTATACTGACTTTTGGGACTTTCTGTATATTATATAAGGATATACTTCGTATTTTCTTCTCTTGTTTTAGTGAAAATATATACGTTATTTTCACTGTCTTGTTTTTACAATGAAAATGTATACCTTACCTTTGTATCATGTGTCTTGGGTAGACGGAAAACTATTTATAGGCCAATTATAATTTAAAAAAAAGAAAAGTATTTCAAATATAGTTTTAAAATTCTTCAAATATCCTCTTTGGCATCTAGACTTTACTAATTTGAGCGCAGTACTAGATTTGTAACTAAGAATAATCATTTTACAGTTGGAATAGCTAGATGTAACCGTAAGTTCTATACTAACAGTTTCTTCTATCACAGTTATTGCTTCTTGAACTGTCTTCGGGCTTCTTGCATCCCAGTCAACTTTAATCTTCAAAAATTTAAATGCAATGTTTTGTTAATTCATGCTCTTTTATTGTTCTCTCTCCTAAATTATGTTTTTTTCTCATATTCTATTTGTAAAATAAACTTTCAAGGAAAAATATCTGGAAAAATGTCTATGTTGTGGCGTTTATACAAGCGGCCATTGTTCGTCCCCCTTATTGATGCATTTAAAACAGATTCGAAGGCTCCGTCAAAATATTCGAAAAAAAATGAAAACCTATGGAAGCATCATAACCATCCAGAAGATAGCATCACTAAAATTAGTTAGAATATTGAGGGAAGTTCTTGAGTAGAAAGAAAGTTTACTGCCATCTTCTGCAGTAAAAAAAAAGAAGCTCCAGCTACTCTTCTTCTATGTGCAGTGTCCCTTTGGGACATTGGCGATCATGGCTCTCCACAATTTCCTGTCTTATTCTTATATTTTTTCATACTCAGTAACCTCTAGCGTTTAGCGGCTTTATTGCCTTACTTGGGGTGAAATGATAAAAAATTACATGAAATTGTCCTAAAAAAGACTGAGTGATGGGATTTTTTTCAAATTATTAAAATATGTTCATCAGTGTTAATAAATACATATGATTTTTATAGCAATGAGAAGATTGTTGTGGAGTTATTTCGTAGTGGCGGCTTGTATTTGTACTAAATCGGTCCTAAATAGCTCGACGTACAAAACGTTAGAAACTTGATATAATAGGTATTACGCAGAGTAATCTTGTTGTGGTCGCTGACTACTTTTGTATTCGACTACTGTCGTCCGACATCGACTAGTATTTAGTCACCCCCCACGAGGGTATCATGTGGCACAAGGCCGGTTTAACGTGGGATCTCCGAGCCCGTGGGATCTCCGAGCCCGTGGGATCTCCGAGCCCGTGGGCTCGGCCAAAAATATACCCTTTGAACCCGTATAAACGGGTTCAGGGTCGGTTTACCTCCCCGAACGAGACTCCGCCCATCGGCGTAGCCTCGATCGGGTTCCTTCCCGCCCGAAGGCAGAGAGTTCAACCGTTCAGCCGGTCGTCCGACATCGACTAGTATTTAGTCACCCCCCCCACAAGGGTATCATGTGGCACAAGGCCGGTTTAATGTGGGATCTCCGAGCCCGTGGGCTCGGCCAAAAATATGCCCTTTGAACCCGTATAAACGGGTTCAGGGTCAGGTTTACCTCCCCGAACGAGATTCCGCCCTTCGGCGTAGCCTCGTTCGGGTTCCTCGCCGCCCGAAGGCAGAGAGTTAAACCGTTCAGCCGGTCGCCCGACATCGACTAGTATTTAGTCACCCCCCCACGAGGGTATCATGTGGCACAAGGCCGGTTTAACGTGGGATCTCCAAGCCCGTGGGCTCGGCCAAAAATATGCCCATTGAACCCGTATAAACGGGTTGAGGGTCGGTTTACCTCCCCGAACGAGATTCCGCCCTTCGGCGTAGTCTCGTTCGGGTTCCTCCCCGCCCGAAGGCAGAGAGTTAAACCGTTCAGTCGGTCGCCCGACATCGACTAGTATTTAGTCACCCCCCACGAGGGTATCATGTGGCACAAGGCCGGTTTAACGTGGGATCTCCAAGCCCGTGGGCTCGGCCAAAAATATGCCCATTGAACCCGTATAAACGGGTTCAGGGTCGGTTTACCTCCCCGAACGAGATTCCGCCCTTCGGCGTAGTCTCGTTCGGGTTCCTCCCCGCCCGAAGGCAGAGAGTTAAACCGTTCAGTCGGTCGCCCGACATCGACTAGTATTTAGTCACCCCCCACGAGGGTATCATGTGGCACAAGGCCGGTTTAACGTGGGATCTCCAAGCCCGTGGGCTCGGCCAAAAATATGCCCTTTGAACCCGTATAAACGGGTTCAGGGTCAGGTTTACCTCCCCGAAAGAGAATCCGCCCTTCGGCGTAGCCTCTTTCGGGTTCCTCCCCGCCCGAAGGCAGAGAGTTCAACCGTTCAGTCGGTCGTCCGACATCGACTAGTATTTAGTCACCCCCCCACGAGGGTATCATGTGGCACAAGGCCGGTTTAACGTGGGATCTCCGAGCCCGTGGGCTCGGCCAAAAATATGCCCTTTGAATCCGTATAAATGGGTTCAGGGTCGGTTTACCTCCCCGAACAAGATTCCGCCCTTCGGCGTAGCCTCTTTCGGGTTCCTCCCCGCCCGAAGGCAGGGAGTGTAACCGTTCAGCCGGTCGTCCGACATCGACTAGTATTTAGTCACCCCCCCACGAGGGTATCATGTGGCACAAGGCCGGTTTAACGTGGGATCTCCGAGCCTGTGGGCTCGGCCAAAAATATGCCCTTTGAACCCGTATAAACGGGTTCAGGGTCGGTTTACCTCCCCGAACGAGATTCCGCCCTTCGGCGTAGCCTCGTTCGGGTTCCTCCCCGCCCGGAAGCAGAGAGTTCAACCATTCAGCCGGTCGTCCGACATCGACTGACCTTCATTTCTCTTACTACTCCTACTTATATTAGGTGGGAGAGTCTATTAACTATAGAATACGTGTGTTACCATAACAAAGAGGAAAACAGCCTAATCCACCACTGGTTTTAATCCACAATACGTAGATTAAATTATACATTTTATGATCCTTCAGTATTCATATTATTTTTAACGGCTGTAAGTTTAGAGAATCAGTGGTATAGGTTGATACCACGTAGCAAGTACCGTCACTTTCAATGTACTTACCAGATGGAATTACAGAGTTTTGTTTACTTTGCATTGGAAGAAAATACTGCTTCAAATATAGTATATGTACCGTTTAGCGTAATTTCTCATAACTACACTATCATCAATTGCACATTACAGAATATGCTAGGTAAACGTTTGTCAAAGAGAAATAATTACTTCTTCTTTGTAGCTCTTAAATTTTGCCTTTTTATCTTTCCTAAACCCTATTCTGCCATATATTTACTCTAACTCTAACGTTAGGTGAGTTATGCGCTGTCTCACTCTCTTGCCTTCAATCTGTTCTGTAAGTATCAAATTTTCCAAGCCCTCTTTCCTCGTGCCCTAGAAATTTCAGCTGTCTCTTTCTGATACTAAGTATGTGTCGTTTTGTTTCGATTTTCCTTAAAACTTCGTCGTTCATCGCATGTTCGGCTCATAGTATTTTCAGCATGCTTCTGTAGAACTAAATTTCTGTTACTTCAAGTCTGTCCTGCATCTCTACGGAGATTGTCCACCTTTCACTGCCATATAGGTGGACTGATATTATGTAACAGTTCAGTATTTTTTTCTTTATTTCTAACGAAATTTTCTTGTTTCTTAATACTTTGCTAAGCTTTTGGAAGGCAACTATCGCTATCCCAATGCTCCTTCAGATTTCAGAGTCGCACTTTCCGTCCTCTGATAAAAACGCTTCACAGATATTTAAATTGTTGTACTTGTTTGATTTTGACATCTCCAATTTGTAATTTACATGTTCGACTGTTTCTTTTCCCATCAACCATGCATTCTCTCTTCTTGCTATTGATGTTTAGTCCTTTAAGCCACAATTAAACTGTGAACTTTCAATGACATTTCCCCAGAATCTTTACATACAAGTTCCCGTTTGTGTACGAGTTATGGTTTGATTATTATATAAAAGTTTACGGTTGTTATTTACCATTCAGTTTCGATTGCTTATTCGTTCTTAGTATGTTTCAAAAATAAAAGCTTTGTTCCAAATACTGTTAATGGACTCAAAGTTAAAAGAATATTTGTTGTCTCCCTAAATATTAATATTGTACCCTCTAGGAGGTGGGGTAATGGATAGCGGCTCGGATGGAGGAATCGGAGAGCTGAGTTCGAATTCCAGTCGAATCCATTACGTGCTAATACCCTTGGGAAAGGTATGAATCCTTTTCTCCCCCCCCCCAAAAAAAAAGGACAGACCGGGTTCTATAACCTTGGATGGAAAAGAAATGGCAACCTCCTGCGGGGGAAAAATCTGCCTCGTTATTCATGTATCGAAAGATACATGATCGCCAAAGCGTGTATCATGCATAGCACATTACTGATCCCCTACACATGTTCATCAATGGAATTTAACAAGATTTTTGTTTATTATTTAATTATATGATAGTTTTGTTTATTATTTAATTAAGTTTGTTTTATTATTTAAAATTATCGGTAAGTAGGCAATTAGGCAACTTAACCACACAGGATTACATTTTGTAAAAATGAAGCTAAAAATTTGTAATATGATATTTAATAAACATTTTATTAATTATTCCGTTGTTGACTTTGCTCTTTCTCCTTACTGTTGCTTTCATTCAGATAAATAATTCTTCTATTAAATAGCTTCTTCCATGCGCCATGTCCCTTCAGAACGTATGCGATCATGACTCTCCACAATTTCATGTCCTTTGTAGCTCAATCTAGTAACATAAAAATGGCACCGAGAATAAAAGAGGAAGCAAGTATCAAAACGACTACAGATTTATTTTCTCTGTCTGGTGTGGTTAAAGTGATGTCTATGAAAGTTTAGCTCTCAACTCTCAACTTAATAGTGCATAGTTACAGTTTGTAATTAGTCCTTTCTTCCGGATTTTTATTTCTAACTTGTATAAAAGACAGAAAAAAGACATAGAAAAACAATATAATTTCAATGTTTTATTTAAATAAGACAAAGGAGTTTCCCAAGTGTAAAGCAGACAAAACGTCATCGCTGTCAATGAAGCTAATGGATTCTAAAGAAAAACTGAAAACTGCACTTAAAGCAATTTAAGCTCTTAACTAGAGCTAACGTGCAACAGTATTGACACGCTTCTACTGCCAACTGGCGACTCTTAAACCTTTTTCGTGGATAATTGTATTATATCATGTTAATTAATAATATGGGTAAAATATTACTTTCTGTTTTGGTGCGACTAAGGAAAATTCATGACTGCTGAAAATATGGATGTTCTTCACATACTTTTTAGAAACAAAAAAAAAAGAACTGAAGTTAAGCTACGTCGAATCTGGTTAGTACGTAGATGGGTGACCGCTTAGGAACACTGTAAGCAGTTTGTGGTCTTCTATCAAGCTAGCCAATAAATATAGAAGAAAGATACAGAGAAAAAGAAAAGAAAATGGGGGAATATAAAGAAGTATATAGAGGAATGATTTAAAAAGAAATTGAGAAAGAAATAAAAATATGAAGTAAATTGTTCGAAAGGGTTCGAATGAGAAAAACAAGGAGAGAGAAAGATAAAGGCTTTTGAAGAACGAAAGAAATAAAAGATAATTTTCAAAGATAATAAAATATTAATGATTCAGTAAAGGTTTTGACATTTTATTATATTTAAGATGATTTCGTTCGATCAATACAAATATGAAATGAATCATTATAAATCACGGAAGATAGCCATATGTGTCCCATTGTTTTACAGACGAATATTCAAAATTTAGTAAAGAGATTTAAAACTACGAGAACACCCACCCCCATACATACAAAAAAATACAAAGGGCTGGAGGTAGGTGTTCGAGCCCAGGTAAATTTCAGACATTCAGAGTCTGATTTTCAAGAAAGGAAATCCCAGTGAATTGGAAAGGATTTTTTTAATTCCACTCCTACATTTACTGACATCAAGCTTTAAAATATCGTAAATATTAAAAAAAAAAAGAAAAGAAAAAAAAAGAATCATTTATGTAGACATAACTAGTTAGAGTTTGACAATTTAAACTCAGGGAATACGTCATGTTTTAGGATAGACTCTGTGGCATAAAAGCATAATAATGAATTACATTTTTTTCAAGTGGTAGGGGAGAGGAAACGGATGTGAGTAAGTTGTTATATAAAAATTAATCCTTTCTCTTTGAATTAACTTTAAAACAAATAAAGCAAAATTTGAGTTTCTACCCAAAATTTCTCAATAGCTCAACAGGATTTTTTTTTTTCATAGAAATGTAAGCACATTCATTTTTACATGAAGCTCAAAGAGTCAAAGAGAGAGAGTGAGATAGATGGTGAGTGGGCAGAACAAAATAAATAAAAGGTTTAATTGATTGTTACTTACGGTTTATCAACCATTTGCATGTTATTTAAAGCCAGATAATATTTTTAGACTATAAGAATTTTGGGGGCATAATAATGATTTACTAATATAACACCTAATTTACACGTAGGTGTGTGTGGGGAAAGAGGTGGATTCATAATTGCTCCAAGGGCATTTATGCGTAAGTGAATATAGCGAACCCGAATTAAATTGGAACTCGACTCTCCGATTTCCAATATCGAGTCGTTATCCATTTCACCAGCCGCACATCGAAACTTACAGTAACTGGTATTCGCAAGCAGTTACCCCTTTAGGTACTGACCGGACTCGACGTTGCTTAACTTCAGTGATCTTAGGTGAACCGGTGTTTCACCGAACTATAGCCGTAAGTTAATGAAAATGTTAAACATAATTTTAACTTGTTTCATATCACGATTGAATCTTATTTAAAATTTTGGGTTGTATAATATTAACAGATTTTTCAAATCGCCAGCTTGAATTATTGTTCAGTCATTTTTCCGCTCCTTTTAATATAATTGTCATTTTGTATCATTTCCTTTGTTTTCTGCTACTCCGAATTAATATTAATGATTAAAATATCCAAAAAGCATGTTAGAATATAAAAGTAATAAAAATGACGTTTGAGTAGAGTAACGACAATTTCAATATTTTAATATCTCATTCTTTTATGGCATTTAAACAATAAAAGAAAGTAAGAAACAAAAAAAAAAACCCAAAAAACAAAAAAAAAACAAAGCCTCGTTTCTGCCACACACCCGCTATGTCCCCATACCATTAATCTGTCCTTGAGTGTCAAAATGTTCAACTCCTCTTTCTTCATTGTGTGCCTAAGAAATTTCATCTGTTTCTTTCTGATGTTAAATATAAATGTCTTTTATGTTTCCATTTTTTCTAAAACTTCGTCGTTGCCCAAGTGTTTGCTCTATCGTATTCTTAGCATCCTTCTGTAGAACCGCATTTCTATTGCTTTAAGTTTCTTTTTCATCTTTGAGGAGATTATCCAGAATTCACTGCCATATAGGAGGACTCATATTACGTAACAGTTCAGTACTCTTTCCTTTGTAATGTTTATTTTGTTTGTTTTGTTTTTTTTGTTTCTTAATACTTCGCATAGCTTTTGTGAAGGTATCTTTCGCTATCCCAATGCGCCTTCAGATTTCAGTGCTGCACTTTCCTTCCTCTCTTAAAATATATCTTAGATATTTAAGGTGTTGTATTTGTTTGATTTTGTCATTTCCAATTTGTAATTAGTATATTGGTTTGTTTCGTTTGCTATCAGCCATGCATTCTGTATTCTTGCTATTGATATTTCGTCCTTCTCACTTTCTTTAATTATCTTCTGTAGGAGTTCCTGTGGTTTCATTTCTGTATCTGCTACCAACACTGTGTCATCCGCATATCTCATATTAAGACCGTGGTCGCCAATAATGAATCCTGCTAGGATTTCTAGTTGTCTCAGAATCGCCTCACTGTATATGTTGAATAAGGCCGGTGAGAAGACACATCTTTGTCTTACATTCTTTTTTATTTTTGTCTATTTATTTTCTATCCGTATTCAGTATAGGTAGTGTATTATTCTATCTTCCAAAATATGTCATGGTTATTTAGAAGTTCAAGAAATAGGATATGAAAAGTATGTCTTTTCAGTTCAGTCAATGACAATGTGATTTAGAACTGTGCGCAGTTCGGTAAAAATTCTATAAACTAATAGCTTGATATGCTATTACAGATTCTGCCATTGTTAAAAGTGATAAAAAAAAAACTTTCAAGTTTCTCACCTCTTGGAGTCATTTTCCACTCCCACACTGTGGATTAATGTCAATTCTACGTTTATTCGTGTATAACTGTATTGATTTGACAAGTCACTCTTACAAAGTGATTTTCGTTTTATAAGGAAATTAATTAAGAACTAAATATATACTGTTTTTATAAAATTGATCCTATTTTATAATTGTTTGCAATGATCTCTATTTTTTATTTTACAAATGTAACTGCTGTTTCTTCTTTCAACACATCCGTTTTGTCCGCTTTCTTGTCCACTTTTACTTTGTTTTCTTAATTTAATTTGTTTCTTCTTATTTTTTCTTTTTTTAGCTTTATTTTCTGTCTTATTACTTTAACTATTATGCGTCCTCTTTGCATAATTTTACATTCACAATTTTAGATTTCAAAATTTTGTTTTCAATTGTCTATCCGGCGCATTTTCTCATATTTTCTTCTTTTTTCCAGTTATTTGTAGCATATTTTAATTCTTTAACTCGCTAATTTTCTCCATTTCTTTCTCCATTTCTTTCTTTCTTTCTTTCTTTCTTTCTTTCTTTCTTTCTTTCTTTCTTTACAATTCACACTCTCACATTTCTTTCTTTTATAACTTCATTTTCTCCATCTTTCGTTGCTTTCTATTCCCTATCTTAATTATTTTTCCTTCTTTTTCTTTTTCATGTTATTGTTTTTATCAATATCAATTTCGCTTCGACAGTTTTCAGTTTTTTATTTTATCAAATAAAACTTTATAGACAAAAGATTTTCGCTGTTTTTTTTTTCTCTCGTTATTTTTTAAATGTTACTATTTCATTTCATTTGCCTCTATTTCTCTCCGATGACGCTGAGCGGAGTTCTGTAAATTTCCTATTTTCATCTTCAACAAATTGCTTTCGCTATTCACTCGCTTTCATTATTCACTCGCTTTCACTATTAATACTTTTTACATACATACACATACATTATCTCCGCGTGTCGATCTTCTTTGCCGATAAAATAATTATCTTGGTGTACAATGAATCGCATTATATGCTTTACTTTCTCTTTCTATCAAACTGCTCTTTTACTCGTCGTCTCCTTCCTTTTTCTACTGTACTTTAGATTTGTTCGCATTCTCATCTTTTCTGTCTCTGTTTCGACTTCTAATCTCTCCGTAATGCTCATGTTGTGGCCTTCAAAATACGTCCTTTTCACTCTGTAACATAGAATGAATCATGCTTTTACTGCTTTTTAGGGATAAAACAAAGCGGATAAATTAAAAGAAGGAAAAAAAAAAACGATATATAATCATAACAATAACAAGAAAACTAGCGTATCTTTTAACCGACATTAAAAAAAACAAAAACAAAAAACAACAAAAAAACAAACAAATAAAACACCACCGAGATGGAAAAAAAAACAAGAAAGAAAAACGAAAAGAGTTTTAAAAAACATTACAAAAATACCAACAAATAAATTTCGCTTGTCAGAAAGGCCATCTGTTCGCTTTGGAAGATATACTCAGCTGGTAAATCCCGTGACTATTTGTTCCAAAGTGGGAACTACAGTCCTCACCAAGCCCTCCACAGGCCCATGGCCACGAACGGGAAATCAAGAAAGTGACGCGTCGGCATTTTTGTGGAGAAAGAGATAGGGAGACTTTTGTTGTAGGAAGCAGTAGTGGGTTAGTCACGGGGAAGTGGGTTACAACGTATCATCCAAGGGGCGTAGAAATTATAGAATGGTGTGTCTTAGATGTAAGTGTTCGTATACGTAAATAACACACTTCTATCCATCCTTACATAGTTTTGTGCAGTCATAAACAAATACTTACATACATATTGACAAAAACATGAAATATAGATACACACACAATTATGAATGGCATACACAAACTTGTGTGTGTGTGTGTTTATATATATATATATATATATATATAGACACACACACACACACATTTATATGAATACACATGCCTGTATGTGTGCACACAAATACATACATATATATGTGTATGTTAATATCCAATATGGACATTAATATATTAGTTTGATACAAAAGTTTCTAGCACCGTTTTCTTCGCAATGTTAGGGAAATCTTAGAAGTGTAATTGAAATTCATTCAGCTTTTTATTTTATTTTTTAAATCAACTGTAATAGGCTGTTGTTGTTGTAATTTCTAAAATCGAATTTACCCAAAGCAAGGCAATAAAGCCACTAAAACACAAGGGGTTACTGGGGGTGAAAGAATTAAGAAACACAAACATTACTAAGGAGCGAAAACAATAGGAGAGTAATCAGGGAGGCAACAGATAACGATTGACATTGGGTTTCAATTTTTGAAGATCAAAGTTGGTCGGAAAGTATGGAGACAAAAGAGAGTTCCACAAGCGAGAAGTGTGAGAAAAGAAATTGTTAGCATAGAACTTAGGGTTACATCTAGCCAACTCAACTAAAAGGAATATTCCTCTATTATGTGCCGTGTCCATTCAGGCAATCATGGCTCTCCAAAATTTTTTGTTATTTGTAGGTTTTGTCTTTTTATTATCTTCTAATGCCTGTTCTGCCAAACATTTATACAAGCTCGTTAGGTAAGTTATACAATGTTTTCCTCTGTCCCTTTTGCTTTCATTATATCATTCTAAGCGCTCTTTCCTCATTATGCACCCAATAAATTTCAAATATTTCTTTCTGATGCTAAGTATAAACAGGTTTTTTGTTTCCATTTTCTCTAAAACTTCGTTGTTGCTCACATGTTCAGTGGATGGTATTCTCAGCATCCTTCTGTAGAACCATATATAATGTATTAATGTATATGAAATATAAATTTTAAAAGGAATCTACTAAAGAAAAAAAAACAGATTTATCTCATATGGTATTCACCGAGAATTCTTTCTTACTAGAATCGCTAGTACTTATATGAGTTATTCGGTTGGTACAAAAATAATGTCGTTTTCTAACATATGTTACTATGTGAGAAAACGATATTATTTTTGCACCAACCTAATATTACCACACCACGCTACGTTGAGAAATTGGTTCAACGTGACGTTGGCAAAGAAAAGTTCCATTTTTCGTTCAACAAAGACTGATGGCTTTGCTGCATAACAACACTAGTGGAGTTGGCTTGGAAATTCCTAGCAGATGCGGTATCCTCTACAGATCTGGTGGTATCTTCTCCAGATCTATCACTGCCAAAAGTACTACTCATGCATCATTTTTTATCTGGTCAGCAGTTAGAATATTTTCATAATAATAATAATAAAGTAATTTATTAATGAATCGTTTAATGATGGATTACATATTTTACCTGAAAAGTGGTGTAAATTCATAGAAATATTTTGATTACTGAATAATGCTGCCCAAGCCCGTCTCTAGAGTGTTTAAAGGGGGTAGTTTTTAAGTCACGCTGCCGCGAGTAAGGATTTGCACAATAAAATTAATTCGCATCATTTTCACAGAGGGTGGCCAAATGATGTTCTGGGGGGAGGGTTGTACCCACTAGTTTTCTCATTCCTGGAGACGGTCTTCATGACGCTGTTTATTTAAATAAAGTGTTTCGTCAGAAAATACTGGAAAGTCTTTCAGCAACCTAAAATTATGTGGCGATATGCTCGCATGTATTAGTATTAGTAATAGTAACGGTGATGGCAGTAGTAGTAGTATTAGGTTCTCCCACGTGTCAAGACATATCGAGCAATGATTTGCCATTTTGAATGATATATTTGGTCATTGAAATTGTTTCTGTAGCAATTATGTGCGAGGACCTATAGGTACCGCCACTAATTCACTGAAAAAAGAACATACTATGATGAAAAATGCACCAAACTTGACGAAAACTAAGTTTAATTGTCAAAATCTTTATGTTATTATTAAGAAGAAAAACCAAAGTATTTTTTGAATATTTAATAAAAAATTTTAATCCTTTTTAGAATATGTGAAATTTTGATTAAAAATCTGTTTTTCTTGCGGATGGACTGTAAATTAGCATAGCAAATTTTAGCGTCTTTTTTGCAGTGAAAGACGCAATGATTTGGGAATTCTTGCAAAAATCAAATAATTGTCGTATTTTAATGAAACTTCAAGCATTTATTCTCAAATGAATTAAATTATTTTAGAAATATTTTTTTTAGAAAATCTTGATAATTTTTTTTATATGCATTTCACTCCAATACTTAATTTTATGAAAACACGAGAAATTCAAAGAGATCATTTTTAGTGACTATTAAAAGCAGAACTCTTTGGAGAATTTTAATCACCAATTTTTTTGGTAAAACCGAACACCATCTTAGCGAAATTCTACTCTGAATCGTAAAATAAAAAAACGCAATAAATCTAAGATATTAGTAAAACTTTTAATTGCTATTATGAATAATTAATATTTAGGACAATATTGTCTTAAGAAAAAAATATTTGGTGAATAATGAATTTTTACAAGAATTGTTTCCATATTTTTACAATTTCAATTAGAATAATTTATAAAGTTTTTAAATCTTTTACAATTCAGTTTCAATGTTCTAACTGTTAGGGAATATTGTTAAAAGTAAAACTCTATTTACTAATTACAAATCGTAAAGCTTATAACAATATACGCACCCCGTGTATTTTAAAAAGAATTTTGAATTGTTTTAGCATGTGCACAAGCATGCCGATTTTTATAGATAGGGACGTCCATACAAGACATTATCAGCAAATACTATAGTAAATTTAAAGTCAAAAGTATCTAAAATTCAATAAATCATTAGATTACGAACAATATTTTCTTAAATTTTTCAGATTATTGACTACTTAAAAATTATATATAAAGGCGCTCGTGTTATATTGAATTGTTTTTTACGGCTAAAGCCCCATAGAACAAAATTAGATAAGCATCAATCTGTCATAAAACTGTCAAACGCGTCAACAGCTTTAATAAAGAGAATTACATTGCGATAAAAGACGACTAAAAAGAGCGCTAATCAGCTACTTAAAAAATATTTCCAGTCAGATAAAATTAGTTTTGAAATATAGCAAAGTATTTTGCATATTGGAAATATTAAACTTAATCTATTAGCTTGAAATTAGAACTAAAATAAAAGCTTCAAGAAAGAGTTTTCATTTTAAACCTTAGATATCGCGTTTTCTGTAGTGGTACCTACTGTAAAATATCTCTATATATCTATATATCTAAATACATACCAGCACATCTGCATATATACACCCGATATAAATACATGCAGTTTTGCATATAGGTGACAAAGCAATAGAGATGTTGCATATAGGTGACTTAAAGCAATAGAGATGCTGTTCTACAGAAGAATACTGGGAATAACATGGATGGAGCATATGAGCAACAAGGAAGTTTTAAGAAAAATGAGAACGGAAAGGATATTTTTGCTTAGTATAAGAAAGAGCTGAAATTTCTGTGACCTACAGTGTGGTGAAAGGGCTTAGAGAATTTAACACACATAGGAAATTGAAGGCAAGAAGAACAGATGATAACAGCGAGTATATGTAAAACGTCAAATATTGCTTAGAGCTACAAAAGATAGACTGTTGCGAATAGCCATGGTCACCCACGTCTTGAATGGACACATCATATAAAAGAAGAATCTAATAAAGATCTACGAGTCTTAAGCAAATAACCTCGTATATCAGTGTGTGCTCAGAATCACGCAACTAGATGCAAAAGCATCTACCATGACTGAACAACAATTTTTGAACATAAAAAGATTTTACTTCAAAGTGAGCAACATATTTATCTTCGTAGATCCGCTTTGTCAAAATAGTGTTATGTTTTACATGAATCTATATTGATATAGTTGTTCTTTTTTAAGCAATATTTTTCATTCGTGTGAAAAGTGCCAGATAATTCAAATATCTGTGGCATTTTCACCGAGAAAAGGAGATTTGACATTCTCATTGATGAGCTGGTTCAATCAATAAATAAATTTTGATATATAAAAATTAATTAAATTTTTTCTCGACTTTGAACAATAAATAAATAATACTGATATTTCTAAAATATTTTATTGATTTAGAGGCAACGGAAATACTCATAACACACACACACACATATATATATATACACACACACATATATATATATATATATATATATATATATATATTTGTAAAAGTATCCAAAGACAAAAAAGGAAAGGATGAGACCCAACGCATTCACCTTACACACAAATTTGTCTTTCATTGCAACCTGAAGAATCCGGATCCGTCAAGTCGTCGTAATTTAAAAGCTTTCCACTTTGTCGCATCATATATATATATATATATATATATATATATATATATATATATATATATATATATGTGTGTGTGTGTGTGTGTGTGTGTCTGTCTGTGTCTGTGTGTGTGTGTGTATATATGTGTGTGTATGCGTGTACATATATATATATATATATATATATATATATATATAAATAAATATGTAATGAAAAACAAACCACTTTAAGGTACCATTACGATAATTTATTTTTATAATTTTATAAAATAAATTATCGTAATGGTACCTTAAAGTGGTTTGTTTTTCATTACATATTAGCTCTGTCCTCACATTGAGCTCTCAGGATTTCATCCTCTTTGGATTTACCAATTCGGTTTACCAAGTTCCTTATAACGTATGTATATATATATATATATATATATATATATATATATAAGTACGTATTTACATATAGGCGAGTATAGGTTGCAGCCCACGGGCCTCAAGATTAGAGTTGTTCCCAAAAGACATCTTCTCTTGGGCTCCTGATAAAATTAAAAAAATAAAGGTATAAAAACACAGGTGAGTTATCTATTTTTAGATTTAATGGAGCTCCTTTTAACTAATTTGAGACAATTTAAACAAAACAAGCATCATTTAAAATTTATCTTTTTGTATATATACAAACACGTATATATTAGCGAACATACGTAATGAAGTCGCCTCGAAATTCTATTATGGGCTAAATCCAGCCCTGATATATAAGTATATATATGGGAGAAGATTATATAAAAATTTTTACAGAGCAGAACATAACAGAAAACAGTCCGATGAAACCCGTCATACAAAAGATATTTTCCACTCTGTTATTAATTTCCTTAGCATATATATATATATATATATATATATATATATATATATATATATATATGGGTGGGTGGGTGTGTATCCTTTATGCAAAAGATTATACAAATTCTATTTCTTATAAGATATATATATATATATATATATATATATATATATATATATATATATGTATATGTATATATATATATATATATATATATATATATATATATATATATATATATATATATAAAATCAATTTAAAGCTTTTCTAATTAAATAATGTCATAGTTTTATTGCACTTTTATTTTATGATTCAAAGCAGATTTTCGGTAAATGATGTTTCTTCTTGGCAAAAGTAAAATGGCTAATTTAAATTCTTCAAGGAGTCCAGCTTTTAGCTAATATAAACATGAAGAGGCTAAAATTTTAATGTCTCGAAATTTCATAAAATTAAGTAAGCGGGAGTAACATATAAAAACAATATTTTTATCAAGATTTTCTAAAAAAATAATTTCAAAAATAATTTACTTCATTTGCGAATATGTCCTGAAGATTCCATTAAAATTAATAAGAATTTGATTTTTCCAAGAATTTCCAAAAGAATATGTTCTTAATGCCAAAATAACGCTAAAAATTCTATATTAATCTTTGGCCCACATTCTGACGCAATGAAGACGAGATTTTTAATCAAAATTTCGAACATGTTATTTTTATTGAAGAATTTAATAAAATAATTAAAAATACTTTGATCTTTCTTCTTAATAATAACAAATATTTTGACGCTAAATCATTGTTTTGGGTCCTTTTTTCATCATGGCATGTTCTATTTTAGAAAATAGGTTACTATATATATATATATATATATATATATATATATATATATAAAATTTTCATTGAATGTGTCAATTTGATAGCCAAGGCAAACCTTATAATTTTTTGTTGAGTTTTCATTAGAGGATAGCGACGAGAGTGTCAATGATGTTTATTGTGTCATGCTCTTTCCCTCAATTCATTGATCATTTTCAAGAAGTTCGTTGTTAATATGTCCTTCTGTGTTTGCTTTCTAGGTTGTATTGTGTGGCAGTAGTAGAAATTCTAAGCTGTATTAGAAGAAATATGTTGTGATTCCAGGTTGAGGTGTCAGTTAAAAGGCAGCCAGCACATTACTATTGTTGTCGAATAATGTAAGGGTTAAATTGTTTTATATGAAGAGCTTCAATTATTTTAAGACATCGTTTACAAATAGATTTGTTTAGAATGATGTGTTTATAAACAATAATTTATCAGATGGGGCAGGCAGTTGTGTAAGGATATCCAAATGATTTTTTATGTCACTGAGATTATTTAGGTGGTTTCTGAAACCTGTACGTATAGGCTATGTATATCATAGGCTTAGTCATTCGGCTTATTACAAGAGCAACGTCCATGTTTTGGATGGAGAAATTGACAGATTGCGTTGGTGTTTTTAAGTTTATAAGCATCGAAGTTTTTTAAGTTTTCAAACATCGAAGAACAACCCTGACTAAATTGACAAAATAAAATCACCTACAAAATAACCATGGCATTTAAAAATTTAATCTTATGTTATATACAGGTTGCGATTGGTAAATTGTTGCCATTTTATATTTTAATTTTACGTATACGTGTTGTTTGTTTTTGATTTCGTTGAATGTAGAGGATAGTAGGATTAGTTGGGCACCGTCTATTAGAAAAAGTGCACTATGACGTAATTCACTCCGCCAGAAATTTGGAAACGACATGCTGTACTGCTTGGCATTAGCGCTAGAAGCTTCAATACGGACATTTCAGAGATCTAAGGATAGTGCAGAGGATTTGGAAAGTGTCTTGAAGAGGTAGTGTTGTCCTGGGTCAAAAGGGTGGCTGTTGAAAGGCCCTCTGTCTGGCAACAGGACTCTGCACCATCCTACACAAGAACCTAGTCATGACTGTCAGACAATTTCTGCGACCACATCACCCCTTACATCTGGCCACTTAACTCCCCAGACTGAAATTCCCTTGATTATTATGTGTGGGGCGCAGTTTGGCGAGAGGCCAACAAAACTCCTTGTGACACCAAAGATGAACTGAATGCAAGGATTATGGCAGCATTCACCAACTTAAACAATAATACTGCCCAGAAGAGTTGCAGGAGATTACGAAGTTGTCTGGAGACCACGATTAAAGCCACTGACGATTTTACTGAATAAATTTACTCTTTAGTACTTCAAGATATTTTTGTGTAATTTTGGTAAATATATCTTAAAATGAGATGTCAGTGATATCTTCCATTTTTGCGTAATTTTGATGGCAATTTATCCATCGAATCCTGTATATTCCTGAATTTTATTTTCTCGGTTTTTAATATTCAAATTTTATTTTTTCCAAGAAGTTATCTATTTCTGAATACTACCGTGCATTATTTGTTTGTTATCTTCTTCGATATTATACTATTTCGGTCGCCATCATTTTGATAGAGCGTCAAAACTTTGAGATGTTATTCTGAAATTTATGATATCAAAACCATATAAAAGCCTTAATAGCATCCGCAGTAACAGAAGCAAATAAATATGATGAATTCTAATTACTCATACTTGTCTTTTAATCTGAAGTTGAAATAAGTACAGTTGATTATTCCTGTCTAGATTTCAAGGTCATTATCTTTGAAAAACACCTTCCGAATTTGAAGATCGATGTTCCAGCAGACTACAGACAAAAAATTTAAAAAAAATAAAAGTCTGGGAAAATAACTAGACATTACGAGAGAACTGAAAAATCATGGAACATCATTATTAGTGCGTTTGGAACCATCTTGAAATTCCTACCGAAAAATTGGAAAAATAAAAATTCGACGAATAAGCGAAATCAATAAAACGACATTATTTCTAAAATTAGCAAGAATACTAAAGCGAGTGCTGGAATACCAAAGGGACTTTCTCTAATTTGATCTCTAGTCAAAGACTCCAGTTACTACTGGCATACCAGGTCACTGAAAAGAGAACATTATCTTTGTTCCATAACAGTTGTTATATTTGCATGCACATTTCACACACTAAATGTAACAACTATTTGGGGACTGAAGTAGTAATTAGCATGAACTTGAAATAAAATTAATCAGAGATTATGAGACCTTGACAAAAGATCACGGTACTTGATTATAATCGACCAATGAAAAAATGTAAAAAATATTAGACAGAGTAGAGAGTAGAGAGAGAATAAATGTGAAAGAGTGTGATAAATAAGTAAAACGAAAAGAATACATCCGAGAAATTCATGATTTTTTTCTTGAAGACAAAATTAAATCGAAATTCAAACAAAGTAGAAATTATTCAAAGTTCGATTAAAGACTTGAAGAATATTAAGATACTATAAATCTTTGCAGAAAAGACTGGCATGGGAAAAAAAACCTACAATTAATATGGATGCGAATAATAATCATTTATTATTATTATTATTATTATTATTATTATTATTATTATCATAAATGATAAAATGATCCTGGAAAATTGCAGGAAAAAGTTTAAAACCTCACCACAACTTTAATAGATTACTGTAAAGGGTACCATACTCTTGGATCCTTAAGGCTTTGGAAGTGTACAAAGTCTCCTCGGTGATAGTAAATAAATAGTATCATGAAACCGTGGAAAACCGCATTATACCTTAATCACACCAAAGGTATTGCCACTTCTAATTGATGAAATATCCGACGAGAAATCTATCAAGGAGACTCCCTGTCGCCACTTCTGTTCTGTCTGTCTTTAATCACCCCCCTCCAATTCGCCTGAACTAAATAGTAATAACTATGGATACAAAGTAAAAAAGAAAGTTTTTAATCACCTACATGGATGATATCAAACTGTTTACCAATGACGACAATACTGTAAAATGTTTCAGTGATGATATTTATATAGATTTCGAATTAGATAAGTGTACAAAATTAACATTCAAGAAAAAGGATAATTTCAGAAACACACTCAATAGATCTAGATTTGGTCGCAAAGATTAGGGAACTGGAACAAGAAGAAGCCTATACCTAGGAGTCAGCGAAGGAGATGGAATAAAGAATACCCAAATGAAAGAGAAAATAAGAAAATAATACCACAGGCATGTTCGTCTAGTGTTAAATACCTATTTTAATTTACAAAACAAAATATCAGCCATAAACACTTTGGCTGTTCCTCCGGTGCAATACAGTTTCAACATCCTTAATTGCACCATAGCTGACATTAAGCTAATGGATGTCAAAACGAAAAAGCGTCTCACTTGCCACCACATGCATCATCCAAAGGCTAATGTTGATCATCTGTATGTGCGCAGATCCGAAAGAGGCAGAGGATTAGTTCAACAAGAACTGTCAACATAAGACAAGATGATGATCTGTATCAAAGAACATGAAATAAATAAGAAACTTTATTCAGTAATGAAGGAGGCCAACAAATTTAAAAGGTAATTTCAAGTGGGTGAAGAAGTGTAAATAAACCATAATGGCACCGACTGCAGCGGTAAAGAAAGCAAAAACTAATGCAATGTACAAAATGCTGAAACAATGGCAAGATAAGCCTTTTCATGGTCAATATTTTGCCCGTATCAAACAAGCTGATGTATACAAATCCCATACCCATCAGTGGTTACGTAGTAAGAGTTAAAAGCTGAAACCGAAGGTTTTATTCTTTTTATACAGGACTAATGCTTGCTAGCTAGAAATTACCAAGCACACATACTGAAAAATTGTGTTAACACGAAATGCAGATTCAGTGACAAATATCCAGAAACAATTGACCGTCTTGTATCAGGTTGTACTGTGTTAACACCCACTGAATATAAAACACGGCATTATAGAGTGGGCTAATATTTGCATTGAAAAATATGCAGCTTTTACGGAAAGAAATCTGTAAGAAGCTGGTATGATCATCAAGATACGGTTACAGACATAGGACTTGTAACAATTTTATGGGACTTTACAATACATACATACAATCAAAACTAATCACCTAGATATCGTCAACAAAGATCACAAAAAACAGAATGTACTTTCTTATTGATATGGCAGTTCCTGCAGTATCTTTGAAGATCTTCAAAAGAACTATCAAAATACAAGGTTCTTGCAATGGAAATCTAAAAAACGTGGCACATGAGGACATCAATAATTTCAGTTGTATTTGGAGCCCTCAGATTGATTGGAAAAGGTTCCGATATACATTGAAGGGATTCCTGGTAGTCCTATGTTTTAAAGAAATACGAAATATTGTATTCACAAGTACAGCTTACATATTACGAAGAGTTTTATCTATGTAAAATGTATGTGATCTTAGTTTGTTTTTTATTTTTATTTTTTTCAAAAATGGTTAGTGGAAAATATCATGAAGTCGTTTCTGACCTTAGGTTTCTGCTTGGGACTCGGAAGGAAATACCTATCCAACCAAATCAAAGGAAATAATAATAATAATAATAATAATAATAATAATAATAATAATAATAATAATAATAATTGTAACGAGTTCATCACAGGCAATGGCTGCACCCCTATTAGTAATAGCATTTTCGTTTAGACGCTATAAGAACGATTAGAAAATTCCTATTTAAAAGTAAAAGAAAACAAATCCCTTTGTAAAATTTGGCTTGCCAATAAACCGTATTCAGTGTTGCTCTGCTTCGTGTTTTTTTATTGAACCTGTTCGTTATAATAATAAAAAAGATATGACTCTCATGACTTCTGATCTTAATTGATTGGATATTTTCACATGTACATGATTAGTCTTAGTGACTTTAAATGGACTATACTAAATATTCCGATCACTATCACAGGTTTGCTTGTTAGCTGCCTAACCATAACCATTTGGGCATTTTCCTAAGAAGTCCTGGGTATGACGAGAAACTACATCCAGTAGAAAGGCTTCTGATCAGAAGCTTGAAGGTTTTGAGAAGCGTCACACTATCTCTTAATTACTGCAGTTACCAGGTTCACACTAACCCGGGCAGTAGCTATGGGCAAATGGCGACGCCCCTCCCCACCCCTACCCAAAATAACACTATGAAAGTATAAAAATACATTTTTTATAGAAAAAATACCAGCAATACATTTTATATAATAAAATTACCAACAATAACTATTTCTAGTAGAATTACCAACAATACATTTTATAAAAAAATGAACAATACATTTTGCAATTGAAGGCATACAATTGCGTTCAAAATATATTTAGTTGAAACCATAAAATTGTGTTCAAAATATTTACATCCCGGGATTAACCCATAGAGGCTGATATGCCGTTAAACAAAATTAGACAACCAGTCAACCAAAGAAATATGAAAGAATTCTTTCGTTACATTAATCCATATAATATCCTACAATTTCTTAAATCAAACTGTATCCCAAAATATAACTTCAACAAAACTACAACATAAAACACACATATCACCGCCTCTAATAATTATGTCCACACAAACATGTATATGCACAAAAGCTGAGTATCATCTTCCATGTATTCAACTGTGAAAGCAGAATAACATATAACATATTTTATTACTTCAAAGCTCTCAAGAAAATTAAATTTCGGCATTAAATGGCAGTTGATATGCCATTAAACAAACAACTTAATCAATTTCCCCTAAGGGCTGATGCACAGTGCATCCCTATTCATGAGATGGAGTAGGCGGGGAGCATCGGTGCTGGGTATCGAGACGGCTGTATTTTTGTTTGTTTTTATTTATTTATTTATTTATTTGAAGGGGTAGGCAACCAAGGCCACTTGTGAGTCACATCTCGATACTTGGAAACACCCTCAACCGGAGACCGTCTGAGCGGATTGAGTTACACGACCACGAAACTCTTTCTAACTGGCCCCACCTGCGAGGTTATGTGTTGCTTTATCGAAACCTGTCACCCTATCGTCCACATTTGGCTCTGATGTATGTGTCTACTAAATCCTTATCAAACGGATTGTCATGGTATATTGGGCTTCAAATGTTTGTACCCAGAGCCATTTTATGGCGTGCCGCTCACTCACTCACTCACTCACTCACAAAATAATAATAATAATAATAATAATAATAATAATAATAATAATAATTGTATATGAATGTAGCAACATAAAAGGTAGATCAATAAATCTGTAGCCTAACAGTTATTAACTGAATTTTAACTTGATGTTTTCACAGTATAATGTTCAAGCTATATGATGAATATTCACGACTGAATTAAGTGCGTTGACATGTAAAGACATTGAGTTCAAAAATAGATATTTGTTGTGTAAAATAATGGGTTTCTTCATCAGTAGGTTACCGACTTATTGATTTACCTACGTAAACAAGGCGGCGTATATAGTTTTTTTCTTTCTTTTTACAAACAAATAACTGAGACAATTTCTGGAAAAGTCTCTAAATCGCCAGATAAGCAAAAACGAGAAAGTTCTTTACCGGGTCACTGAAACGTTTGATTTGCTTTTATTCACGCCCATTATCGTTAAATAACGCAATGTAATAGAAAAACAAACACAGGCATATAACTTTAGTATACTCATACATATAAACACACACACATGCACACTAGTATTTTGTCACACGCACACTCACACACACACTAACCGCACACACACACACATATATATATAGATATATACAAATAATCGCGAAATATGTCTTTACTATCGGCGCAGATAAATAAATATTTCTGTCATGTGCGAAGTAAATTTTTCGTCACCCTCGAGCTGTTCTGTGGTACAACAATAAGCAAAGTTCACCTCGCCACACCCAATTTATGAAGTGATAATGCATCAGGAGTTATTTTTCCTGTCTATGAATAATTTATGGAAGATAGATAGATAGATAGATAGATAGATAGATAGATAGATAGATACAACAATGGCCATACAGTCTTGCTTAATATTTGAGTGTCTCACATTATTACTCATGATTTCGTTCTTATGAGATACTTCTTAAATATATCTTTGTGCTAATGTTGGTTTATTGAGCAAATATATAGACAAATTGACAAATATTTTGTGATTTGTATCAAAGCTTTAACT